>OX419761.1:34199428-34799428 GCA_948567375.1 Lunularia cruciata
AAGAATTAATAGCTTCTCAGTTCTTCCCAAAGTATGTGCTTGAATCATAAATATCACTTCCAAGCTATTGCATTGAAGTAGTACTTAGCCAAGAAGGTGGTACACAGCCAAATGTCATATGCACTAAAAATTTTTGTCGGGCCAAAGTCTTTAGTATTGTTCTAAATTACAAATTACAAGGATTCCTCTTCTAAGAGGATGGGTGCAGAGTTCTTGCAAGTATTTACTAAGTTCTATGTACAATTGCTAAAAAATGCGGTGGAATGTAAGCTAATCTAATATGATAGTTCCTTTTATATTCCAAGATCCTTTGACTCCACATTCTATTGGGAAGAGCACTCTTTGCCCTTGAGTTATCAAAGAACCTCCTCAATGTGCTCCTTGTAATCAACAAGTTTTAGTAAATAGAAATTATGGACTTCATTGAAATCCTATGAATATGGCTTTAGAGGCAAAGAGTAAGTTGGTCCATCTTCTTCTCCTCATAGGTCTTCCTTTCTAATTTCTAAAGTTGTAACTTCAATTTGTGGATTTTGGCCTTTGTTGCTCTCCCTTTAGCTTCCTCTTGGAGCAGCTTCATGAATTGAGTCCAGACTTCTTCTACTTGTTTGATTCCTTCCTTCTTATCCTCCTCCAACCATAAGCACTTTGCCTAAGATTCTTCTTTGAATGCCTTATGCATTTTCTCTTGTAATCCTCCTTCTTCATGGTCAAAGCTAATTTCTTTGCTTGGGCCTCTAATTGTAATGCCACCTCCTTTTTGTATTCAAGTATTTGCAAATCCAAAGTGGTATTTCAAACCTTGGTATTGTTGAGCTCTTGGTGTAGGCTATACACCTCCTTGTCTCTTGCTCATAGTTGATTTGTGTAGTTGAGCTAGTAGTAGTAGGAGCTACATCCTTTTTCTCCATCTGTTGCTTCCCTAATTCAAGTTATACTTATCACAATTCTTTCTCCTAATTTTGGTGAGTGGATGCAGGAGTGTCCTTCTACTTCTCCTCTTCAAATAACTCCTAAATCAATGAGTTCACCTTCTTGGCCTCTCCCTTGAAATAGTCTTTAGCTTAGTTGACATCCCCTTGGAGCTTGTACTCCTTTGCTTTCTTTATGTAGATTTCCTTGTGAATCCTTCTTACCAAGGTAGTGTAATCTACAATTTTGGGACACTCCTATTGATATTGTGGGAATAGGAGTTCCATCAATTGTAAAACTGCCTCTACCAAATGAATGACAATGTAGACTCCATCTAGAACTTGGTTGGTGGTGGTTTAGTGTAATACTCCAAGGACAAGAGAAGAGAGAAAACACAGATTGCACACTCAAACATTCGATGCCCCAAGGGAGCACCTTCTCTTTATTATATAGACAAAGTGGATCTCCTCCAAGGAAGCTCCACCATAGGATTAGGGACACAGATAGGTGACATGTCAGCAAGCTCCACCCTTGGATTACTTACTTGGATGGGTGACCAGTCTGGTCTAGGTCCTATCTGGTTGGTCAAACAAGCTTTGACTAGAGGGAATCTTTTAGAGAATCTTCTTGTAGGAATCTTGGAATCACGTGAGTAAGGTACCGTTGGAAAGCTCTTGATGAGACAAAGTAGGGGGGAGGGAAAGGCCAGCCTTTCCTCTGTTGGGGGAGATCTGCACATTTTTGAGGCCTAATTCATCCGTTTAGGCCTCCGAAATTGCCTTCAAAGATTTCAGGCATATTTTGGTCCCTACTCTATTAGTAGAAGTCCCCTTTTGGTGATACCTCTTTCTGATCTGTTTAGTCCATCATGTGTAACATCCTTCCAGATGTTACCAAACCAATTCTCACCTTTAAATCATATGTCTAGCTATTGGTTCTAAGGTTCTAAAGTCTATTTTGGTTTCTGCCCTATTAGTAGAAGTACTCTTTTGGTGATACTTCTATCTGATCTAATTTGACCATCATGTATAAAATCATTCTAGAAGTTACCAAACCAAATTTCACATCTAGATCATATGGCTAACCCTTGGTATTATAGACCTCCCTCCTTTTAAGACGCAATGTCCTCGTTGCGCAATTGTTGCTCAAATGCTTGTACCAACACCGGTGCATGTGCCAAATTGGCAGCGGGTTCCCAGGTTGCTTCATAGAGGGGGTAACCTTTCCATTGTACTAGATATTCCACCCGCGGATGGCGAGTACCAAGCATGCATTTTTGGAGAATCCGCTCCACTTCATATTCCTCTATGCCATCAATGAGTGTTGGACAAGGTCGAATGTCCTGTGTGGAAGGACCTTGGCCTGATTGGGGAGCATATCTGCATAGTAGGGAGACATGAAACATTGGATGGATCTTCATGTGTGGTGGTAGCTCAAGGTGATAGGCCACAGTGCCGATGCGACGAAGAATTGAGAAAGGCCCAATAAAACGAGGTCTGAGCTTATGAGATCCAACAAAATTGAGGTTGGTTGTTGATAGCCACACTTGATCCCCAACATTGAACTCCATGTGCCAACGGTGTGCATCAACATATTGCTTTTGTCAATTTTGCGCAATCTGTAACCTGTGCTTGACGCTCTCCACACCTTGTTGGATTCTAGAAACAAATGTGTTGACTGCATCAACCTTGGTAGTCACTGGATGGATCTTCATCAAGCTAGAAGGTGTGAAGGGATGCTCACCATAAATGAGGAAGAACGGAGTGACCTGGGTGGAGGTATTCACTGAATTGTTGTAAGCGAATTCCACCAACGGTAGTAAGATGTCCCACCTCTCTTGCTCTTCTAAGGTGAAGCCGCGTAACATGTCTTCAATCGTGGAATTAGCCCGCTTTGTTTGGCCATCTGTTTGTGGGTGGTAAGCTGTAGACATGGCCAACTTGGTTTTGAAGAAACCAAAGAGTGTTCGCCAAAACAAACTGGTGAATTGGGTGCCTCTATCGGTGATGAGTACTCTAGACAAGCCATGGTGAGCAAAGACTGCATCTAAGTATAGTTGAGCTAGTTGTCGAGCGGTCACCTCCTTGGTGGTAGGGCGTACATGAATCATTTTGCTGAGCCGGTCCACAAAGACCACAATGGAGTCAAACCTTGAGGTGGTCTTGGGTAATTCGCAGACGAGATCCATACTCACTTGTTCCCAATGTTGGGTAGGAGTGGAGAGAGGTTGAAGGAGCCCTGTAGGAGCTTGATTAGAAGCTTTGTTCTGTTGACAAAGTAGGTAGCTACGCACATAGTCCATCATGTTGTTGCTCATCTTGGGCCAATAGTAATGGCGCTTGACTGCATCCAAGGTCTTGTCTACTCCGACATGAGTTGCAATGGCCAAATCATGACATTCCGCTAAAATGGTGGTGCATAAGTCTGGGACATTTGGGATCCATAATCTGCTATCCCAAAGGGTGAGTCCTTGGGTGCTGGTGACACCTTTGGACGATTGCGCTTCTACAATCTATGGATCAGTTTTTGTAGCAGCTAGAATCTCTTGCCACAATTCAGGGTTAATCTTAACCTCTGCCACCAAGTTGTTGGCTATTGGCATACGGGTGAATGCATCTGCCAATTGTTTCTTACCTTACACGTAGGTGATTAGCATATTGAAGCGTTGTTGCCACTCTGCCCACCAAATTTGGCGACGAGATAGATCCTTCTGCATCTTGAGGTAGACTAGAGGTTTGTGGTCTGTCTCTACTACAAATGCCTTCTCGCCCAGGTAGTGCTTCCAATGCTTGGTTGCTAGAATGATAGCCAGCTCTTCTTGTTCTATGGTGTGGTAGTTGCGCTCTGCCGGTAACAACTTTCGAGAGAAATATGCAATTGGATGCCATCCGTCATGCCACTCTTGTTGTAGGACTGCTCCTATTGCTACGCCTGATGCATCTGTAGCCAACTTGATTGGACGTTTTGGGTCATACCACTTCAAGATTGGTGCATGTAGCAAGGTGGCCTTCAATTCTTGAAAGGCCAACTCTTGTGCGGTTCCCCATGTCCACTTCTTCCCCTTGCCAAGTAGTGCAATTAAAGGCTATGCAACCTTGGAGAAGTCCTTGACAAATCTACGATAGAATCCCGTCAACCCCAAGAAGCTCTTAAGTTGAGTCTGATCTTCTGGGGCACTCCATTTTTTAATGACCTCTATTTTATCTATCAATACTTGAATGCCCTTTGCACTTACTCTATGCCCTAAGTAGTCTACTTCAGACTTGCCAAACTCACACTTTGAGATTTTGGTGTACAACTGATTCTGTCTTAGAATCTGGAGGACCTCTCGTCGATGTTGTTTGTGTTCTGTCATCGTGCTACTATATACTAAGATATCATCCAAGAAGACGATAACAGACTTATCCAAGTATGGACAAAATATGTCATTCATTAGACTCATGAAAGTGGCAGGCGCATTGGTGAGGCCAAAAGGCATCACAAGATACTCAAAGTGGCCATACCTGGTTCGAAAGGCAGTTTTGTACAGATCCTCCTCTGTAATTCGGATTTGATTATAACCACTCCACAAGTCCAGTTTGGTGAAGTATCTTGCTCCATGGAGTTGGTCAAATAGGTCATCCATGCGAGGTAAGGGGTATTTGTTCTTCACTGTTTGCTGATTGAGACCTCGATAGTCAATGCACATACGCATTGTACCATCCTTCTTCTTCACAAACAAGATAGGGGCCCCATATGGTGATACGCTAGGTTGGATGAACCCTTTCTGTAGCATCTCCTCAATTTGAGTCTTACACTCCTCCAACTCATGAGGTGATAGGCAATATGGGGCCTTACAAGGAGGTGTCTTCCCCGGGAGTGTCTCAATTTTGTGATCTACTCACCTTTTAGGTGGTAATCCTGGAGGTAGATCATCGGGAAAGACATTTTGAAACTCATCCACCACATCCTTCAATTTCTTAGGAATTTGTCCAGCAAGTTGTGCACTCTGGACTTCTCTTATTAGACCCACAAAACATCTATCGGTCTTACAGACAGTTGTCGTCCCTATGACATATAGAGGTAGTTTCTGCCTGTGTGATTTTTCTTTGACCCCAATGAAATACCATTGGTGGGTTCTCACTACTTTCTTCCTCCAATCCACCATTGTGTTGTACTGCTCCATCCATGGCATGCCTAAAATTGCATCATAACGGGCTAATTGTATCACTCGCCACTCAATTGCTTCCTGATATTTTCCTACAGAGAAGGTTACCCATCTAGGTAATGATTCAATCCTCTTTGTTTGCCCTATTGCTATGCTTGATGCATCTATAGCCAACTTCATTGGACGTTTTGGGTCATACCACTTCAAGATTGGTGCATGTAGCAAGGCGGCCTTCAATTCTTGAAAGGCAAACTCTTGTGGAGTTCCCCATGTCTACTTCTTCCCCTTGCCAAGTAGTATTGTTAAAGGTTTTACAACCTTGGACAAGTCCTTGACAAATCTATGATAGAATCCCGTCAACCCCAAGAAGCTCTTAAGTTGAGTTTGATCTTCTAGGGCACTCCATTTTGAATGACCTCTATTTTATCTATCAATACTTGAATGCCCTCTGCATTTACTCTGTGCCCCAAGGAGTCTACTTCAGACTTGCCAAACTCACACTTTGAGATTTTGGCGTACAATTGATTTTGTCTTAGAATCTAGAGGACCTCTCGTAGATGTTGTTTGTGTTTTGTCATTGTGCTACTATATATTTAGATATCATCCAAGAAGACGATAACAGACTTATCCATATATGGACTAAATATGTCATTCATTAGACTCATGAAAGTGGTAGGTGCATTGGTGAGGCCAAAAGGCATCACAAGATACCAAAGTGGCCATACTTGGTTCGAAAGGCAGTTTTGTACACATCCTCCTCTGCAATTCGGGTTTGATTGTAACCGCTCCGCAAAGCAAGTTTGGTGAAGTATCTTGCTCCATGGAGTTGATCAAACAGGTCATCCATGCAAGGTAAGGGGTATTTGTTCTTCACTGTTTGCTGATTGAAACCCCGATAGTCAATGCGCATGCACATTGTACTATCCTTCTTCTTCACAAACAAGACAGGGGCCCCATATGGTGATACGCTAGGTTGGATGAACCCTTTCTGCAACATCTCCTCAATTTGAGTCTTACATTCCTCCAACTCATGAGGTGATAGGCGATATGGGGCCTTACAAGGAGGTGTCTTCCCCGGGAGTGTCTCAATTTTGTGATCTACTCGCCTTTTGGTGGTAATCCTGAGGGTAGATCATCGGGAAAGACATCTTCAAACTCATCCACCACATCCTTCAATTTCTTAGGAATTTGTCCATCAAGTTGTGCCCTCTAGACTTCTCTTATTAGACCCATAAAACATCTATTGGTCTTATAGATAATTGTTGTCCCTATGACATATAGAGGCAGTTTCTACCTGTGTGATTTTTTTTAACCCCAATGATTGACTATTGGTGGGTTCTCACTACTTTCTTCCTCCAATCCACCATAGGGTTGTACTGCTCCATCCATGGCATGCCAAAAATTGCATCATAACGAGCTAACTATATCACTTGCCACTCAATTGCTTCCTAATATTCTCCTATAGAGAGGGTTACCAGTCTAGGTAATGATTCAATCCTCTCTGTTTGCACATTTGGTAACTCTACTTCTTCACTCCCATCTCTCTCTAGATCCATTCCCAATCTTATTGCAATAGAGCGAGACAAGAAATTCTCTGTTGCTCCTGGATCTATTAATAATCTCACTTGATTACCTTCTAGGATTCCATTCACAACAATCAATTATGAGGTTGCCTTTTGGGATCTTTGCACATTATTGTTCTTCCTTCCCTTGCTTCCTTATTGAGCCAGTAAGGCTGCGAGGTACATTTACTGACAATCTTTGTTTTCCGAAGTGATTTCCACCTCCTCCTCTTCAATGTGCCTCTCCATGTTGTTCAAAGATCACCTGTACGAAGGCCGAGGACCTCTAGGGAAACAAATGCAACAGTTGGTAGATATGTGCCCAATACGGCCACAATTGTAACAATGGCGTTGTTCTCCTTGAGTCCATTCTCCTCGTGGGACTCCATCTCTTTGTTCTTCTACCTGTTCCCACTCCCCCTGAAGCGGTCGTGCTCCTCGATCCCAGAATCAAAGGTTGCCCAATTCCATCGGTATTGGTCCACCCATGTGAGGCATTTCTGCCCAATAATGTTGAGGTGGAACAACTCCTTCACCTCCACCTAATGCTCTTGCTATTCTTTGCACACAAGCAATGGCTTCAAATACCGTGCAAGGATTTTGCACCATGACTTCTTGGCAAATCCGCTCTTTCAACCCTTGTTTGAATTTGTCGAGAGCCTCTACTGGACTCATGTCGGTAATTGCAACTTGTAGATCCAGAAATGCCTCCACATACTCTTGTACGCTATTCTTCTATCTCAATCCCCATAGTCGGGTTCGAGCCATCTACACAAAATCCACCGATTGGAAATTCTTCAATAGTCCTTCTTGCATTACTATCCATGTGATCTCCCTTCTCTCGGCCAACATGGATGGTTCCCAAGCATCATACCATGTGACGGCTTTATCGGTCAAGTACCCACATGCAAACACGCCTATAGCATGCTCTATGATCTCTGTTGAGAATAATCGGAAATATCGATTCATTCTCGAGATCCAATTTTCCACTACTCCCATCATACGCTGCCCCTTGTAAGGCTCGATGTTGCAGGTCTTCTTCATCCGGAGTAGCAATGTGACTTCATCGTTGATCGGGTTTGTAGGCACGGGTACCTCTCCAAGTACTTCAATCGCAGGTACTGGGTTTTGAGACAACTCTTCTTCTTGCATGGCTTGATTGTTCCTGAGGATCTGCACTTGACTTTGTAATGTCTCCATGGTCATCTTAATCTCTCGAAATTCATTCAATATCCCTTGCATTCCATGCACCGGCTCTTGCAATTGCGGATCCATGGTTCATGCAACACTCAATTGCTAATGTCTACTTCAATACAGAGTCAATATAATCACTCTGGAAGGCGCACAAACTATTGGAACTACCATTGGGACCTTAGAAGCTATCACTCATTGATAATACTCCTCACCAAAATTCCTAACCACAAAATCTTTAAACATCACTTTTGATCTCACTACATAACTGATTTCTACTTGAGTGTTGAAAGGGAGAGGATTTGGGACATTCATATCCATATTATCATAATAGAATGTAGATTGTCAGATCCCACTCTATGTCATATATCACTATAGATAGAATCACCGGGTTTGGTGAGTTCATCACTATGTCCATGAATTCTGCACCAAAGTGATAAACTAGCGATACCTTCATCTGCTCACACTGGATGTACATAACCTTGATGTGGAATGGGTTTTAGAATGGAAAGCTAGGTGTGGGAAATTGTCCTCTCGGCGCATCCATCCCATCCGCTCTCTAAAGTCCTTCCTAAGTCTAGCAATTACTCTATGTTCTCCACCTCAAATTACTCAATTTTAGTAGTTTGTGCTATTCTAAGAGGGGTGATCCACTCTCTTGGACTAAAACACTTGCTCTGATACCATTGTAATACTCCGAGGACAAGAGAAGAGAGAAAACACAAATTGCACACTCAAACATTTGATGCCCCAAAGGAGCACCTTCTCTTTATTATATAGACAAAGAGGATCTCCTCCAAGGAAGCTCCACAATAGGATTAGGGACACAGATAGGTGACATGTCAGCAAGCTCCACCCTTGGATTACTTGATGGGTGCCATGTCTGGTCTAGGTCCTATCTGGTTGGTGAAACAAGCTTTGACCAGAGGGAATCTTTTAGGGAATCTTCTTGTAGGAATCTTAGAATCACATGAGTAAGGTACCATTGGAAAGCTCTCAACGAGACAAAGCAGAGGGAGGGAAGGCCATCCTTTCCCCCATTGGAGGGGGGAAAACTTGCACATTTTTGAGGCCTAATTCATCCGTTTAGGCCTCCAAAATTACCTTCAAAGATTTCAGGCATATATCGGTTCCTACTCTATTAGTAGAAGTCCCCATTTGGTGATACCTCTTTCTGATCTGTTAAGTCCATCATGTGTAACATCCTTCTAGATGTTACCAAACCAATTCTCACCTTTAAATCATATGTCTAGCTATTGGTTCTAAGGTTCTCAAAGTCTATTTCGGTTTCTACCCTATTAGTAGAAGTACTCTTTTGGTGATACTTCTATCTTATCTATTTTGACCATCATGTATAGCATCATTCTAGATGTTACCAAACCAAATTTCACATCTAGATCATATGGCTAGCTCTTGGTATTACAAGAAGCCAAGAGAATCTATTTTTGCTCCTCTTGTAGACTAGTAGCTTCAAAACAACATTCACAATCAAACAAAAAATTCTCCGTTGCACACGGAAGTTTCTTGCCTTCAAATACCTTGGGTTTAGGGAATTTGATCCAATCTTCTCCTTCTTGAATTGGTACTCTCTCCACCTGCCCTTGTCGTCAAAGATCTTGTTCATCCAACAATGGAGTAAGGTGCTCGATTTGTTGTTGCATAGCAAAGATAACATTGGGTATTGACGCCATGGTTGCTCTTCTATCACACCACTCCCAATCTATCTAATTTATTAACACATAGAAACAACGCGTCCACTGTTCTCCATAAGTTACAACCGGAAGTACCAAGGGTTCCTCAAATATGGTGATCATATGCAAAAAATCCTATCTTAAGTGCAAGGTGATGAATTGTGTGAAACCATGCTTGGGTAGTATTTGGATGCAAAAATCCCAAAATTTTGGTGGAAGTGGATTTGGTGGTCCATAAAATTCCATCCATCCCATTCCTGCTCTGATACCAATGTAAAAGACCGAATCCGAGGAGAGAAATAGGAGAATGGAAACTCACATTGGGACACTTGAATGAGAGAAAACTTCAAATGCCTAGCATGAGCTTTGGCTTTGGTATTTATAGGTAGCATACAAGGCCCTTGAGAAGCTTCCTTCTAGAAGCCGTCTACTTGGCGTGCAAGCTAAGCTAGTTAAAAGCTTCTAGAAGCTTCCTTCTAGAAACTATCTGCTTGGACCGCAAGTTAACTAGTTAGAAAGCTTCCAAAGAAGCTTCCTAGATGCTTTTTGAATATTCTAGGCTAATTTGGCTTATTCTCTACTTTGTTAGCCTTACTAACTATGTTGCTAAACTCCATATTGTTACAATAAGCAACAAGAGAGACAATTTGGGTGACATCAAAAGATCCTATCCAATCAGGGGCAAGTTTACAAACTTGGGTATCAAGTAGAAGGGGTAGATTACTAGAGGATAGCATAACTTTATCACCAACTTTAAAGGTTAGATCACGACGATGGTGGCCCACATATTGTTTTTGACAATTCTGAGCAACAAGGAGGTGACATTTGGCTTGTTGGAGAGATTTGGATATGGTGGTCAAGAAGGTTGAAGTACAAGGGACCTAAGATGGGAGAGGAGTAAGAAGAGAATCTGGGACAAGCGGATCTTGGCTAAAGTTGAGAAAGAAAGGAGAGAATCTACTGCTTGCATGTTTAGAATTGTTGTATGCAAACTCCGCAGCTGCAAGAGATTCATCCCAATTGGTATGGTGAATGTTGATGAGGGCACAAAGCATATCTTCCAAGGTGCAATTTGCACGTTCAGTTTTTCCATCAATTCGAGGACGATAAGTTGTGGACAAAGCAAGTTTGGTGCCAAGTATCTAGAAGAGTGCTTGCCAAAACTTTCCAATGAAGCAAGGATCATAGTTAAAGATGAGTATATGTGGCATCCCATGATGCTTGAATACATTATTGAGGTAGAGTTATGCCAAGGTTAGAGCATCCACCGTATCAACCGTGGGTGCCAAATGGATTTGCTTATTAAGCTTATCCACAAACACCACAATTTTTGTGTGACCTTGTTGTGTCTTGGGTAAGGAGGTGATGAGATCTAAGCTCACATGTTTCCAACAAGTAGTTGGGATGGGAAGTGGTTGAAGGAGTCCACTCTGCTTCTGGTTAATGGCCTTGTTGCGTTTACAACTCTCACACAATCAAACAAACTTGCAAACATCTCGTGTCATGTTGGGCCACCACCATTGGTGTTGGAGGGTACCCAATGTCTTGTCCACTCCCATGTGACCAGCTATTGGTAGATCATGGGCTTCCTGAAGGCGCACAAGGCAGAGATCACCTTTGGCTAGAACATAGATCCGGTCTGTGAGCCGGCCTGTCTCTCACTCAGGATGAACCTCTTATGGCTATTATGGTAGCGCACCATGGATTAAGAAGGCAAGGAACCCCAACTCCATCATACTCCTCCAAGGTTAACACTCCAAGACTCAAGACATTGCTCACTAGAGAACTCAATGAGCGAGAGATAGTTGCAAATGAAAGGATGATGAGTACCTCCTCACCCCTTGTTTATATACTTGTGAAATAGTTACGTACCAAAGTTACTAATTACTGTAGTAACTCAAGTTACTAGACTAAAAGTCAAGTAAAATCAAAAAGTAGAAAGGAATATCCATTCACATGGGCATATTCCTCTAAGCATGTGATCTTATCTTGACCCAACCACTAAGTCAAGGATTCCTTCACATGGGCTATCCTTAGACTAAAGAAGAATCCAAAACAAAAAGGCTTGCGGGCCCAAGAGTTCTCAACTCTTTCCTCAAAGCCAAATACCTAGGAATAATACCAAGTCAATACACTAAAATCCAAAATAGTGGTGCTCATCTTTTCTACTTCCTCTAAAGTAAAGTCCCCTCTATCTTAGCTATGACTAACTTTAGCTAACCATGACTAATATAGAACCATCCTTTATCTCTATATAAATAATATCTCTTAAGTATTTGTAATACCAAGCTAAATATCACAATACCACACACATGCACAAATGGGTGTTACATTTACCCCCGGACTAAGTTTTCACTTTGTCTTCAAAGTGAAGGTCTCTCTACCTTCTATGGTACATCTTCAACCTATCATGGTTAATCCTATCAAAGTGTCTTCCTCCCAACTCCTTGAGATCATATGTGTAATTGCCCCACACCTTCTCCACTATGAAAGGTCCAAAGTACTTAGGCAAAAACTTCTTTTGCACTCTCTTGAATCAAATGGAATCAAACAACATTACTCAATCACCTTCCTTGAAAGGATCCACCTTCTTCTTGCCTTGCCTCTTGTCATAGCTCTCCTTTTGTTTCCTTTGGGCTTGCTCCACACAAACCATAGCAACTGCTCTTGCCTCTTCCAACTCCATGAGTTGATCCTTCCTTGACTTCTCTGCATCACCTCCTTGTGCTTTCTTCAATCTCCTATGAATGCTTTGGAAGGTAGGAAGATCAAAGTGAATAGGTAAGGTAGACTCAATACCATATACCAATTGAAATGGAGAATATCCGGTGGAAGTCATCATGGTTGTCCTATACTCTCACAAAACTGCATGAATCCTCTTGTCCCAATGATGTTTAGCCCCCTCCATTTCTGCATCTTTGGCCAACATCATGCACAAGGTCTGATTGGTTCTCTTTGCCAAGCCATTGGAATTTGGCTTATAGGATGTAGTTACTTTATGTGTGATGGAGAAATATCGTAGCATGGCTGAAGTAATGCTTCCTGTAAACTCTCCTCCTCTATCAAAAACCAACTCCAAAGGGCATCCAAACCTAGTGATAATGCGTTCATAAAGATATCTACCCACTTCATCTTCATTCTTGTCCCTCAATGGTTTAGCCTCAATCCACTTGGTAAGGTAATCAGTAACTACCACAATGTACCAATTGTTCCTTGGGGTTCTATTAAGAGGACCTACAAAATCAATTCCCCACTTCTCAAAAGGTCCTAGCAATGGAATTGATCTAAGTGGTGGAGTGGATGTAGACTTTCTAGCAAAAGCTTGACAAACATGACAAGTTTTGCAATAATCAAGACAATCCTTGAAAATCCCTCTCCAATGGTAACTTGCATCTAGAATCTTGAAAGTAGTCACCTTTCCTGCAAAGTGTCCTCCACATACTAAACCTTCATGAAACTCCTTTATGAGTAGGATAGACTCTTCCTTACCCACTGCTCTTTGAAGTAGACCATCTGCTCCTTGGTGAAAAAAAATATCCTCCAACATTGTGTAAGGTCTAGATCTTGCTGCAAGGGCCTTCCTCTCCGTAGCATGCGTCCCTTCTGGATAGTTACCTCTTGTCACAAAATCCACACTCTCCTTGTACTCCATTGGAACCTCTTGAGTGATTGAGATTGTCATGAGCTCCTCATCTAGGAAGGAATCATCCACTTGCTCATCTCCATGATGATCATAAGCTCTAGATAACAAATCAGCATTTGCATGTTTCTTTCCTGGCCTATCCTCAATGGTGTAGTCATACTCAGACAAGAGTATCATCCACCTTGCTAGTCTCCCTTCAACATTAGGCTTGTTGAAGATGTACTTCAAAGCCTTGTGATCCGTGACAATGGTGGCTTTCCCACCAATCAAGTAGTGTTTAAACTTCTTGAGACCAAAGATCATTGCAAACCCTTCTCTCTCCGTGATAGAGTAGTTCTTCTCTACTAAAACCATCTACCTACTAGCATAAGCTATTAGATGATCATGCCCATCTTGGTCTAATTGACTAAGAGTGCATCCTATAGCTTCATTAGAAGCATCAGTGTAGAGGATGAAAGGCTTACTCCAATCAGGTCTAGCAAGAATTGGAGCTACAACAAGGGATTGCTTGAGCTCCTCAAAAGCTTTGAGAGCCTCCTTGTCCTCCAAAATCACCATGTAATCTACATCCTTCTTCATGTAGATGGTCAATGCATAAGCCTTGTCAGAAAATGAGAAGATGAACCTCCTATAGTATCCAACTATCCCCAAGAATTGGTGTAACTTTGTCAAGCTTGAACGGAATGGAAGGTCTGAGATTTTCCTCACCTTCTCAAGATCAACTGCTATTCTATCCTTGGAGATGATGTGCCCTAAAATTAGACCTTCTTCACATCCAAAAATGCACTTCTCTGGGTTGAGTGATGCATTTGCCTCATCCAAGCGTTGCAAGACTTTGATTAGGTGCTCAAAGTGCTCCTCCTTGCTCCCATAGACACAAAAGTCATCAATGAAGTATCTCACAAATTTCCCAATGAAAGGTTCAAATACCTTGTTCATGAACCGTTGAAATGTGGCTGGAGCATTTCAAAGCCCAAAAGGCATGACCTTGAAAGTGTAAGTTCCCCAAGGTGTGGTGAATGTGGTGAGTTGTTGATGCTCTGGTGCAATCTTGATTTGGTCATATCCACTATAACCATCTCCAAAACTGTACCTCTCATGACATGCAACCTCTTCCAAGATCTCATCAATGAATGGCAATGGGTAGTAGTCCTTCTTGGTAACAACATTGAGCTTCTTGTAATCCACACATACCCAAAGGTTGCCATTCTTTTTCTTCACAATGACAATTGGAGACACCCATTCTGAATTCTCTACCTCAAAGATAAATCCAGCCTCCTTGAGCTTATCAATCTCCTCCTTCACAACCAAAGATATTGGTGGGCTAATGCGACGTTGCTTTTGGCGGATTGGTCTTGCATGTGACTCCACCTCTATCTTGTGCTCCTCCAAGGTGACTTCCTTCAAATCCCTATAACTAAAAGCAAACACATGGATGAACTTGCGGAAAATCTCCTCAAATCTCACCTTCTCCTCCTTGGTAACATTTGGACCATACTTGAGGGTAGATAACCTTCTCTCTACCTCCTCAAGTGTCAATGGTGATTTATTTGGGTCCTTCAAAACCTCTTGCTTAGGTGCAAAATCCATAGCACACAAAGGATACACATTTGAATCAGATTCAGATTCATCCTCCTCCGTGGAAGTCTCCTCTTCCATGCTTGTGTCCACACGTGAAGCTCCTTCTTCAGAATCTGATTCCCAATAATCAGAAGATGGTGTATCTGAATGTGAAGTGTTGGTGGTGTTAGTCACAGGAACTGTGACTCTATGGTTTGATGGCCCAATCCTCAAGTACCCTTTGTGCCATCAATCAATTGTGCATGCTGCTCTCAACCATGGCCTCCCAAGAAGTAAGTCATAGCTTGAATCCTTCAAGACTTGGAAAGTCATGAGATTTTGAACTCCCATAACTGAAACTACCACTTTATCCATCACCCCTACTAGTCGAACTTGTTGCTTGTTTGCCATGCTCACCACAAATGTTGAAGGTCTTGAGGGTATCATACCCAACTTCTTCATCAACCTTTCTGACATGGCATTCACTGCTGATCCTCCATCAACCAATGCATCCTTGATGTTGTGACCATTCACTCTCACATCAATCTTGGAGGCATATTCACAAGCCTCTCATGGTGCTGGCTCGCCATCCACCACCCCCATTGATACTGGAACTTTTGCCTTCTTTTTCCTCTTGCTCCTTGTAGAACTCAAACCACCTCTAAGCTCCTTTCTCAAGGTAGGGTTCAAAGCAATCAATTGGCCCACTATGATGTTAGCCTTGTGACTACCAACATCCTCCAACACATTGTAGTTCCATTGTTGCTTTGAAATCAAGAAATCCTCCATCCTCAACTTCTTCCTTGGAGTCTTTGTTGTTGATGTTGTTGAGGTGCAAGTGCTCCTAGTAGACATAGGAGTATCCTTGCTTGGAGTAAACCCTTGAGCAGAGTGAACATCCTCTGCAAAACGAGCTCTCTTCTTCTCTTGTGCCAAAAGCTCCAAATTAAGACTCTTGGAGTTTGAGCATTCTTCCTTCTCATACTTGCTCTCCACCACATCTATGGATGCTATCCTCTTTCCCTCTATTGGCTCCCTCATAACCCCTTCCTCCACGGTAAGTGGAATTTGGGCAATTCCTTTGGATATGGTCTCTTCTTCCACAACCAAAACAATTTCTATCATTGAAATTGTTGGCTGGTTGAACTCCTCTATATGGATAGTTTCCATAACTCCTAGGCCCTCTCCCTACATTCTGATCCACCTCTCTCTTCTCCCATAGTTGCACCACATTGATCTTGAGATCCGCAAGTTGTTCCGTGATGGTTTGAAGTGGATCCTTTGGTGGAGTTGCAAGAATTGGAGCAACTACTACTTGTGGTGCAACCCTTGTCACCAAAGTATCAAAAGTTCCACCATACTTTTAGCCTTGAGGAGGATGAAAAACCTCCTTCACCACCAAATCACTCTCATCCCCTTCCAAACTCTCCTCCATACAAATTGCAATCTTGATAGTTTCAACCTTGGAAGAAGGTTTCTCATATCTCACCTTGCTTCTAATTTGTGGTCTCAACCCTCCCACAAAATTATTGGTGAGCATGGCCCCTATCCCAATCATTATAGTCTCCACATCATCCCCACTCTTCCTCAACACTATGCAAAATCTGGACTCTAACTTTTCTACTCTTTCCACATAGACTCTCACTTTCTCTCCATCTCCTTGCTTGAGAAATGTAACCTCACTCATCAATCTCTCATAAATCTCATCAGGAAGAAAGTTCTCAATGAGTGCTGAAGTCAAAGTCTCCCAAGACTCCTCTTCCCCATCTCTCCTCTCTCTCTTTTGGTATTCTGACTCATACCATGTAAGTGTTGCATCCTCAAAGAAATTTGGTAATAATGAGGCCCACTCATTCTTCCTCCTCTCATTGTTTCCTATGCAAGCTCTCTTGAAGTCTCTCACAAAGGCCTCCACATCTTCTCCATCCTTGCCAAAGAAAACCGGAAGTTTCCCTATCTTAACCTCTCACTATCTTTCTCTTCTCTCAAATTTTTTTTTCTCTTTTTTTTTCTCTCACTCTATAACTAATAGAGTATATACATGACTATCACCATTTGAGAGTAATCCACCCTAGGGAACATAAAAGGTTCAAGTTGCTCCAAGATTTCTATAGCAACATCAAATCCTAGAGTGCATATTAATTGAACCCTCATGGATAGTTTATCCATAAGTTAAAAGATTATCTCCAGCACTAATCTTGAGAACTAGCTGATGAAGGTGGTAGTATTTCTATAGCTGTCCTAAGACTCTCTCCAAGACCCTTCACCAACATCTCCAAAAGTGATTTTACTCCACTACACTCATGTCTTTTTGGAAGTCCTTCCACTCCACAAACCTCACACAACTCCTTGGTCTTAGATCTTCTCCCTCCCAATCTTGGTGAAGAAGGTCCAACATGCAAACCCAAGTCAAGTAAGCCTCTCCTTTCCCTCAATCCCTTGCTCTCAAAGTTTAATGGACATGAACTTGCCTTATGTTCCTTCTCTCCACACAGAAAGCACTTAGACTCACTCTTTCCTCCAAGTGGTGTAGGTTTTTGGATCCTCTCAACACTCTCTTCAAATTCTATTGTAAACTCTTTTTTCCTCAAATCCACCCCTAAAATCATCTCAAAACCTTAGGGAACCTTGCATACTTTCAATTTCCACTCTTGATGACCCTCCATGTTCCCAAGATGAATCTAAACACTCAAACATGCTTTTTGTTGATCTCAAACTCCTCATGCATGAGATCTCCACTCTGCAGAATTGACCCTTCCTCAAAATATCACTCAAATCTCTCAACCAGTATGTCACAGTCCTCTGAATTTTTGCATACTTGATCACAACTCTAGGGTGTCCCTCCCTTCAAAATTTTAGATCTTTTCATCAAGCCATTTGGCCTAGACACCTTTCTATTCAGCACACATATTTCAGATTTGGTCTAAAAACCACGCCCCTCACTTCAAAAACTCATAACTCCTTGCGCAAGAACGATCTCTCTCTAATTTTTGTGGCAGCAAGTAGGATACAATGCACTGAATTTTCTTAGAAAATTTCAGGAAAATTCACTGAAAATTGAAGAAATGGCAGACTCTATACAATTTTCTAGAGAGCATGTAGTTGCGGGAGCACTTTACCTTATCAACTTTCAAAACTTCTAGCCCAGTGTGCATAGTAGCTCTCACAATTATTTCAAGTGTGCCTACTGAAAGATAACCTAAGCTATCATGTAAAGAAATTTCTAGTCTAGATCTCAAACTTGAGATTTTGCCCAAAATCACCTTAATCCCCAAAATTTGCAATCCACCCCACACAATCTCTCCAATTCCTCTCATGTGTACAAGATGTACAAAATCAACTCAAAGACATCATAATGAACTACAGGGTATAAAAATGGATCTTGGTTCTCTAACATAAGTTCAGCCCTCTCCTCTCCTAATGTTCTCTCCAAGTGAGCTCTCATAGCCTCCTTTTGCCTAACGTAGAATTGAACACGGAACATTATCTTGCCTTCTAGAGAGGTCTCGGCAACGGAACCAAAAATGTGAGCCGGCTTGTCTCTCACTCAGGATGAACCTCTTATGGCTATTATGGTAGCGCACCATGGATTAAGAAGGCAAGGAACCCCAACTCCATCATACTTCTTCAAGGTTAACACTTCAAGACTCAAGACATTGCTCACTAGAGAACTCAATGAGCAAGAGATAGTTACAAATGAAAGGATGATGAGTACCTCCTCACCCCTTGTTTATATACTTGTGAAATAGTTACGTACCAAAATTACTAATACTGTAGTAACTCAAGTTACTAGACTAAAAGTCAAGTAAAATCAAAAAGTAGAAAGGAATATCCATTCACATGGGCATATTCCTCTAAGCATATGGTCTTATCTTGACCCAACCACTAAGTCAAGGATTCCTTCACATGGGCTATCCTTAGACTAAAGAAGAATCCAAAACAAAAAGGCTTGCGGGCCCAAGAGTTCTCCACTCTTTCCTCAAAGCCAAACACCTAGGAATAATACCAAGTCAATACACTAAAATCCAAAATAGTGATGCTCATCTTTTCTACTTCCTCTAAAGTAAAGTCCCCTCTATCTTAGCTATGACTAGTTTTAGATAACCATGACTAATATAGAACCATCCTTTATCTCTATATAAATAATATCTCTTAAGTATTTGTAATACCAAGCTAAATATCACAATACCACACACATGCACAAATGGGTATCATAGGTCCGCATGGAATAGAAGGCCTTCCTTGAAGGAGAAGGTGTTGTACTACTTATTGCTTGTTGTTAGACGACCATGTACCATTTGGAAGAAGGGATCTTGTTGTAGAGCGGACCAAAACTTGTTATGGACCTTGGGGTCAATTGACACCATTGTAATTGCGGCCGTGATGAGAGGAAGAGACTTCAAATCAGGCCGTTGTGATAGAGCATCAGGGATGACATGGAACCAACTTGGTTTGTACTCAAGTTTGATGTCAAATAATTGGAGTTGCTCTTCCCATCGATGATGTCAACTCTTCATGTGTTCCAAGTGTAAGGTCTGTAACAATGGCTTGTGATCAATTCGCATGATCATTTGTTTCTCCAAGAGATAATGCCTCCATATCTTGGTGGCATATACCATTGCAAGTTGTTCCCAATCTCAATTAGAGTAATTTATTTCAGCTGTATTTAGTTGGCAATACATAAAGGCAATGTGATGTAGTCCATCTACAAATTCTTGTTACAACACAGCTCCAATTGCAAAGTTAGAAGCATCAAAATCAACCACACAAGGTAGTTGAGGATCATATGGTTGAAGAATGGGTCTTGAAGACACCATATGCTTTAACTTCTAGAATTTTTCTTCATGCTTGGTGGTCCACTAGAAGCTCAAGTTCTTTCCCAAGAGGTCAGTCAATGGTGCAGCACATGAGCATAATAGTGGATGAACCGTCCGTAAAACAGGCCAATCCATTGAATGTTTGTACATCTGTAGCATCCTTCAAGGTAGGCCAATCAGTAATGGCCTTGATTTTCTCTTCTTGATCCCCTTTGATGAGATCTTATGACTCAAGAAGGTAACTTCCTTTTGCCAAAAGGCACACTTTGACTTCTTGCAGTAAAATTTCCATTATCGTAGTTGTTTTAGGACTTCTCACACATGATTCACGTGTTTTGCCTCTATCTTACTACAGATTAAGATATCATCCAAGAACACCACCACGGACCAATCCAATAGTCCATCCAATAGCCAATGCATCTGATCCATGGAGACCGCTAGAGCATTAGTGAGTCCAAAAGGTAGAACTCTCTTCTCAAAATGCCCATACCTTGTGCAAAAGGCAGTCTTTTGCACATTCTCTTTATCAATAGGAATTTGCCAATAGCCACTACAAAGATCCAACTTGGAAAAGTAGCGTGCTCTACTTAGTTGATCAAGCAAGTCATTGATCTGAGGCAAGGGATATGCATTCTTCACGGTTTGCTTATTGAGCCCACGGTAATCAGTACAAAAACAAAGTCCTCCATCCTTCTTTAGAACAATAGTAATGGTGCTCCCCAAGGAGAGGTACTATGTAGTATGAAGTCCTTCTCTAACAACTTGGTAAGTGTTGTTCGCAACTCCTCCAACTCCTTTAGTGAAAGCCGATAGATTGGTCTACTCATTGGAGTACTCCTTGGCAATAACTTGATCTTGAAGGGCATACCTTGATCGGAGGGCAATCCTTTTGGCAGATCATCCGGAACATGTCTACAAACTCCTTAACTATTTGATCAACCATTGCTTGATGAGGCTCTTGGCTCTCCTTAGATTGTTCTTGTGCAATCGGCTTGATCCACATCACAAATACAGACTTATCTTCCTCCAAAGCTTGCTATATAGTTGCTTTACTAACAAACTTCCCTTCTAGGGATTCATCTCCCTTCCAAGCTTGCTCTCTAGTTGCCTTCTTGGCAAACTTCCCATCTTGGGACTCATCTCCCTTCAAGGTTTGCTCTATGGCTACCTTCTCAACAAACTTCCCATCTTGGGACTGACTATTCTTAGGTTTCTTACTTAGAGGTGCCAGGCAATCTAGTCAGAAATTCCTACCTTGGGGTTGTACTTGAATTTTTTGTTGGGTCCAATCAAATTGAACCTTATGATGTCAAGCCAAGGTAGACCCAGAATGATATCATAGTGTAGAGGAGCCACTACAAACCTCATACACTCCAAATACTCCTTCCCAATCTTGAAGGTGACAAGATGTGAGGTACGGAATGCAGAACCATGTTTACCATCCGCTATCATCAATCTACTTCCAATCACTGGCTTGATAGGAATACGCAATTCCTTTGCTACTTGCATAGATATGCAATTCTCTGAACTTCCAGAATCAACCAAAATCCTACAACCCAATAAGATATCGTACCTTGCAAGTGAAGCAAACTTGCATAGGTTGAGCATTCAACCCCATTGGAACTAATCAAGCTCCCAATAGGTAGCTCAAAATCTCCTATTGTAATTCTTTATTTTGCTGATCATTCTCTTGCACAAACTCTATTTGAGCAACTTGTCAAGGTCGCTCATTCCTAAGTGGACATTCAACAATGCTATGTCCAACTTGGCGACAATAAAAGCAACCTCTATTTATTCGCAATCTTTCTCTATGTATTGTACTAAGTAGTCTCCGTTAGATAACCTCAATCTTCATTGGTACCGGTTCTTCCACTTGTGTGTAGTGTACTAGTAGGCTTTGTGTAGGTCGAGGTCAAGACCAAGTTGTTGCAACGAAGGAATCAAAATGCTCAACCAATTGCATGGCTTCTTCTTCATTTTGTGACTCCCACATGGTCACCTCTAATTTGGTTTATGACTTCAATCCTTGCATAAATTGATCCAGAACTTCACCTTCTTGGATATCTGGAATTTGCATGATGATGTTTTGAAATTGTATGATGTAGCTCCTTATTGAACCAATTTGTTTCAACTCTGTCAATTTATCTCGTGCGGCTCGAGTGGCATTTATAGTTTGAAATCAACCAAGTATTGTATCCTTGAATTCTGCCCATGTCAAAATTGGTGCAACAATCTATTGTTCAGCTCGCTCCACTCGGAATTGCCACCAAAGTTTTGCCACACTATCCAATTGGCTAGAAGCCAAGTGAATTTGTTTCTGTTTGTCTTGAAGATTGGTGGCTTCAAAGTAATGTTTGTAGTCAAACACAACATTCTCCACTGTGCTTGGAAGATTCTTGCTTTCAAACACCTTGGGTTTTGGAAATCAAATATGATCTTCTCTATCTTGAACTGGTGCTCTCTCTATATGTTCTTGTTGTTGTTGGTCTTGTTCGTCCAACAATAGAGTAAGATGCTTGCTTTGTTGTTGCGTTGCAAGGATAATGTCCGGTTTTGCCACCATAGCTACTACTCTATTCCATTACTCTCAATTTATCTAATTGATTAACATATAGATACAACACGTCCACCGTTCTCCATAAGTTACAACCGGAAGTATCTAGGTTCCTCGACATAGTGATCATATGTAGAAAATCTTGCCCAAAGCACAAGGTGATGAATTGTGGGAAATGATGCTTGGGTAATATTTGGACATGAAAATCCCAATGGTTTGGTGAAAGTGGATTTGGTGGTCCATAAATTCCATCCATCCTATTCCAACTCTGATACTAATGTAAAAGACCAAGACCAAAGAGAGAAATAGGAGAATGGAAGCTCACATTGGGACACTTGAATGAGAGAAAAGTCTGAATGCCTAGCATAAGCTTTGGCTTTGGTATTTATAGGTAGCATACAAAGCCCTTGAGAAGCTTCTCAAGAAGCTCCCTTGAGCCGCTTTCTTAGAGTGCAAGCCAAGTTAACTAGCAAGCTTCTCAAGAAGCTTTCTTCTAGAAGTTGCCTACTTGGCGTGCAAGCTAAGCTAGTTAGAAGCTTCTAGAAGCTTCCTCCTAGAAGCTTCCTACTTGGAGTGCAAGTTAACTAGTCAGGAAGCTTCCCAAGAAGTTTCCTAGATGCTTCTATAATATTCTAGGCTAATTTGGCTTATTCTCTACTTTGTTAGCCTTACTAACCACGTCACTAAACTCCATATTGTTACAAGCACTTAGAGCACCTAATCAAGGTCTTGCAACACTTGGATGAGGCAAATGCATCACTCAACCCGAAGAAGTACATTTTTGGATGTAAAGAAGGTCTACTTCTAGGGCACATCATCTCCAAGGATAGAATAGCAATTGATCCTCAAAAGGTGAGGAAAATCTTAGATCTTCCATTCCCTTCAAGTTTGACAAAGTTACACCAATTCTTGGGGATGGTTGGGTACTATAGGAGGTTCATGTTCTCATTTTCCAACAAGGCTTATGCATTGATCATCTATATGAAGAAGGGTGTAAATTACATGGTGATTTTGGAAGACAAGGAGGCTCTCAAAGCTTTGAGGAGCTCAAGAAATACCTTGTTGTAGCTCCAATTCTTGCTAAACTTGTTTGGAGTAAGCCTTTCATCATCTACACTGATGCTTCCAATTTTCTATAGGATGCACTCTTAGTCAATTAGACCAAGATGGGCCAATAGCTTATGCTAGTAGGCAAATTGTTTCAGCAAAAAAGAACTACTATGTCACGGAGAGAGAAGGATTGGCAATGATCTTTGGTCTCAAGAAGTTTAGACACTACTTGATTGGAAGGAAAGCCACCATTGTCACGGATCACAAGTCCTTGAAGTACATCTTCACAAGCCTAATGTTGAAAGGAGACTAGCAAGGTGGATGATACTCTTGTTTGAGTATGACTACACCATTGATGATAGGCTAGGAAAAAAAGATGCAAATGTTGATTTGTTATCTAGGGCCTATGATCATGATGGAGATGAACTAGTGGATGATTCCTCCCCGGATGAGGAGCTCATGACAATCTCATTCACTCAAGAGGTTCCAATGGAGTACAAGGAGATTGTGGATTTTGTGACAAGAAGTAACTATCGAGTAGGGACGCATGCTATGGAGAGGAAGGCCCTTGCAGCAAGATCTAGACCTTACACAATGGTAGAGGATATTCTTTTTCACCAAGAAGTAGATGGTCTCCTTCAAAGAGTAGTTGTTAAGGAAGAGCCTATCCTACTCATAAAGGAGTTCATGAAGGTTTAGTGTGTGGAGGACACTTTGCAAGAAAGGTGACTACTTCCAAGATTCTAGATGTAAGTTACCATTGGAGAAGGATTTTCAAGGATTGTCTTGATTATTGCAAAACTTGTCATGTTTATCAAGCTTTTGCTAGAGAATCTACTTCCACTCCACCACTTAGATCAATTCCATTGGTGAGACCTTTTGAGAAGTGGAGAATTGATTTTGTAAGTCCTCTCAATAGAACCCCAAGGAACAATTGGTACATTGTGGTAGTTACTCATTACCTTACCAATTGGGTTGAGGCTAGACCATTGAGGGACAAGAATGAAGATGCAAATGGTAGATTTCTTTATGAAAGCATTATCACTAGGTTTGGATGCCCTTTGGAGTTGGTTTCTAATAGAGGAGGAGAGTTTAAAGGAAACATTACTACAGCCATGCTACGACATTTCTCTATAACACATAGAGTAACTACATTTTATGAGCTAAATTTCAATGGCTTGGCAGAGAGAACCAATCAGACCTTGTGCATGATGTTGGCAAAAGATGCAAAAATGGAGGGGGCTAAACATCATTGGGACAAGAGGATTCATGCAGTTTTGTGGGAGTATAGGATAACCATGAAGACTTCCACCAGATATTATCCATTTCACTTGGTATATGGTATTGAGTATACCTTACCTATTCACTTTGATCTTCCTACCTTCCAAAGCATTCATAGGAGATTGAAGAAAGCACAAGGAGGTGATGCAAAGAAGTCAAGGAAGGATCAACTCATGGAATTGGAAGAGACAAGAGCAGTTGCTATGGTTCGAGTGGAGCAAGCCCAGAGGAAACAAAAGGAGAACTATGACAAGAGGCAAGGAAAGAAGAAAGTGGAGCCTTTCAAAGAAGATGATTGGGTAATGTTTTTTTGATTCCATTTGATTCAAGAGAGTGCAAAAGATGTTTTTGCCTAAGTACTTTGGACCTTTCATAGTGGAGAAGGTGTGGGGCAATTACACCTATGATCTCAAGGAGTTGGGAAGAAGATACTTGGATAGGATTAATCATGATAAGTTGAAGATATATCATAGAAGGTAGAAAGACCTTCACTTTGAGGACAAAGTGAAAACTTAGTCCAAGAGTAAATGTAACACCCACTTGTGCATGTGTGTGATATTGTGGTACCCACATTTTTGTTTTTTTCTCAATTTGGAAGAAGAAGTGTACAAAGAAGTCAAATTGCGCTTGTATGGCTGAAGAAGGCAAAGAAAAATGTCCTCGGGATGAAACCCAAGGTAGTGTGGGTCATAAGGCAAGGTACTCGGAATTGCCCTGTCAGCATACAACCCAAAGTAAGGAGTCTTTGTCTTGAGGGTGCTCAACCTGAGGCAAGGACAATGTAACAACTTTCCGTCAGGGCAAGACATTCAAGAAGGGACCGTTCAAAAATGGCGGTCATATGCGTGAAGGACACTTGACAGTGACAAGAGCATGCAGGAGGTGTGATTTCTCAATAGAAACTCAAATTGAAGAAAGATGAAGAAGGCACGACTCTATAAAAATCGGCCTAAAGACGAAGCAATGACAAGCAATTTTCCATTGCCATTAAGAAGTTGTCTTGTAGGAGATTGTGGGAAGGGAAGTAGAGTCAAAGATATGCTTGTATGTCAAGAGGAAATCGAGAGGGTTAATCCGGGAATCAGTAGGAAGAATAGTCCCCAGCCCAGAGTGGAAGAGAGAAAGATGGGAGGAGGGAAGAAGAACTCTAAATTTGCAATAAGAAATCATGCAATTTGGAGGTTAGATGTGGTTGTAAGAATTGAGGTCTTGAGCAGGCTTTGGATCACATTCTTGGCATGGAACTGGAATGTTAGCTTTCCAAGGTTCATGACTGAGATCATCAAGAGTAAGTGTCTCGATGCCCTTGAGGAGGAAGGGAAGAGAGGAAATCTAGCTCAATGGATAGAGTCGGATTGGAGGTTAGTACTCGGGAAAGAAGTAGGCACATAGCATGGTGCCACGTTCTTGGGGAAGGGAGAAGTAGCCGAAGAAACCCAGGAAGTGAGAGATGCCTTCTCTTTGAAGTGCACAAAGAGTGGTTACAAAGTAGAGAGCTACAAGGATCCTGTCAAGAAAGGGATTGTGAATGCTCTAATGGCAATCTTGAAGCTGGAGAGAACGACTTATGTGATGAAGCACCAAGTGGTGTTCTTCCATAAGTTGTTTGCAAGAGAGCCAATTAATTGGGCAAAGTGTCTTCATGGGAGGACAAGACAGATGGTGTGGAATTTGTGGGACAAGTCGCCTCCACATTACATTGTGCCGTTTGCAGCCCATTTCTATCTAGAGCTGAACTTCCTCAATGCGGTGGAGCGTAATAAGATGGTGTCCCATTTCCATCCCAACTTAAGAAGAGATGTCAATGTGGAGGAGAAGCAATACATTCTTCAGATCAGGAGCAATGATGAGTACTACGCACAGACGGAGTAGAGTGTGCAGTTGGAAGTGAGTACTCCAAAGTCAAAGAATAGGAGTCGACAAGGAAAAGAAGAAGTAAAGAAAGCGAGACCTTAGAAGGCTAGAAAGGTAAACTTGAGGAAAGAGCTGGTGGTAATCGTGTCGCGGAAGAAGAATCAGAAGGAGAAGCCGAGTGCAAGTCCAAAGATTCAGAGAGGGAGGAAGAACCCAAGTTCACACTGCAGAGTGGAGACACAAGTAGTGACAACAATGATGGAGTGGAGATGAAATTGGTACCCAAAGAAGAGGAGGCCAAGATGGAGACGGAGGAGAAAAGTAACTTGAAATTGGAAGATGACGTTCTAGAGCAAGAGGAGAAAAGAGTTACAATTCAAAGGGGAGTTTGTTTTAGATGGAAGGCAAAGTGTGGAGAGGGACCAAGTAAGGTAATAGAAGAGGAGGACGGAAGCTTTGGGAGCAAAGAATCCATACCTATAAGGCGATTGCGGCTTAGAAGGCGAGTATCGAGTGAGGAAGAGGTAAAAGAAGATAAGTCCGCAAGTCGAGGTAACTCCAAGTGAAGGAGTAGAGTATCTGTGGGAGATTGTGTGCATGTTGTTGGTGAAGTTAGAGCACAAGAAGAAGGAGATGCAGCCAAATTGTCCGGAGGTGAAGACTGTGTTACAAGTGTTAGCTCAATTAGAAGAAGAGAACTTGGAATTAAAGAAGAGTATAATCCAAGGTGAGGAGGAAAGGGAAGTACTACGAGTAGATGCAATAATACAGAATCAAGTGATTGAGAATTTGAAGAGAGAAGCAAGGAATAAGGAGGAACTCATAGAATAGAGTGACATAGCAAGGGAAAGACAAGTAGTTGAGTATGAAATCTTGAAGGAGCAGTTTGTTGATTCGAGATTAGAAATTATCCATGCTATGGCAAGAGTAGCAGAGAAAGAGCAAGAGCTCGATAGGGTGATGGAGAGTGTTGAAGACAAGAAGCAGCTCTGGCAAAGAGAGCTGACAATGAGATATAGAGAAGAAGAAAGGTTGTGAGAGTTACTTTGCAATCAGGAGGAGAAGATTATGCAGAAGGAGAAGGAAACTGTGAAAGCCGAGTTCAAAGCAAAATTAGCAATGTATAGAGAAGATTGGCTTGCAGATTGAGAACAAGAGGAAAATGAGATTGAGCCATTGAAGGAGATCATGATCAAGATGAAAGTGATGCTAAGTACAAAGGCCAACGTGCGCATTGAAGAAACGACAATTCACAAGTTGAAGTTGTTGGTGCAAGAGATGAGGAGGAGAAATGCGAAGGATAAAGATTTGAAAGTGTTGTTGATCAGTCTCAGAACTCGTGTAGATAGATAGATATTGGAGGTAGAAGACAATATCACAATTAGATTAGATATAGTTAAATTATAGATAGATAAACTTTGGAAGGATGTAAGAGCAAAACCCAAAGTAGATAACATAGGAGTGTAGATGTCTTTGGAGTTACCATTGGAGACATTAGAGAAGAGTGGGTTAGGAGATGAAGGTTTAGAAAGGTTACCCACTAGTGGAATTGCAGATCAAGAAGAAGAGATGTTAGAATTGGTAGAAGAATTAGGAGTTGTGAAACCCAGGGATAGAGTAGTAGTGAGTGAGGTTACTTCGGGATTGGGTTTGAAGCTGAGGAAGAAGTAGACATCAGATTGGATTGGTAACAGATTTGAGAGGCAGATATGAAGAGGTGCATTTTCATTTTGGATCTATAGGTTAGAAGAGTTGTTGTAGAACGGTATAATTGTTAAAACTATCATTTGCTTCACTATTTAAGAGTGTCATTTGCAAGAATTTATTATTCAGTGCTCATTATTTTTGAGAATAGATAAAGTGAAGTGATATGAAGTAGTGCTCGTCGCTTGAGCTTGATTTCGAGTATCAACATTGTGCTTGTGTTTGTGAGTGTGTAGAGAAATTCAAAGTGCAAGTCAGTGTGCTTGTTGGATATTGGATTTTGCAGCCTTGATCTTCATTCTGTGTGTGTTATCTTGAGTGAAGTGCAATTGGAGCAATGCCTTGACAAATCTGAGGGGAATTGTAGTGTTGGTAGTATTTTGCATTTGTGAGTGCAGCGCAAAGTTGATGTGAAGCAATTTTGATTGAGGAAGTTGTGCCTTTAGTGGAGGAGTGGAACACAATTTTGAGGCAAAGTAGTTTTGCAGTGAAGTGTCATTTTCGGGAGAGCCTGAATTATCACAATCAAGATTGTTTGGAAAGATTTGATGGAGTTGTGATTAAGAAGTATTAATTTGTGACGAGAATGCAAATCAGTGCTTGTTACTCTCTTCTAGGTGTGGTTTCTACCTGAGAGATTAAAGACACAACCAAGAAGAACTACATTGTTACTATTTGCTTCATATTTGGAAATTTTTGACTAGTATCTCTCCGGGAACGACTTTACTTACCTAATTACCTCAGAAGTGATATTTGTTGGGTTGTCACAAGTATTATTATATTTAGTATTACAAATACTTGAGAGATATTATTTATATAGAGATAAAGGATGGTTCTACATTAGTCATAATTAGTTAAAGTTAGTCATAGCTAAGATAGTGGACACCTTACTTTAGAGGAAGTGGAAAAAATGAGCACTACTATTTTGGATTCTAGTGTTGACTTAGTATTATTCCTAGGTGTTTGGCTTTGAGGAAAGAGTTGAGAACTCTTGGGCCTACACGCCTTTTTGTTTTGGATTCTTCTACAGTCCAAGGATAGCCCATGTGAAGGATTGACCTAACCACTTAGTGGTTAGGTCAAGATAAGATCACATGTTTAGTGGAATACGGCCATGTGGATGGATATTCCTTTATACTTTTTGACTTAACTTGACTTTTAGCATAGTAATTTGAGTTACTCTAGTAATTAGTAACTTTGGTGCATAACTATTTCTCAAGTATATAAACTAGGGGTGAGGAAGTACTCATCATCCTTTCATTTGCAACTATCTCTCTCATGGAGTTCTCTAGTGAGCAATGTCTTGAGTCTTGGAGGAGTATGATGGAGTTCGAGTTCCTTGCCTTCTTAGTCCATGGTGCGCTACCATAATAGCTACTAGAGGTTCATCCTAAGTGAGAGACAGACCGGCTCACAAACCAAAGAGCTTCCAAGCCAAAGGTTCTTTTGTATGGACATCTTTATGCCAACACTATCCTCCCTTAAAGCCATTCACACTTGAGCTTTCATTTAGCATCCTTTGTTTAGCTGACCTTTTGGCTTATGATCTCTCATTCAAGTTGTTGGCTCATTAGGCACAACACTAAAGAATGCTATATCTAAGAGATTCTTCCTTGAAGAATGAAGTAACCTAGGTCATTTTTGCATGAAAACAAAGGATGCTGAATGAGAGCTCAAGTGTGAATGGCTTTAATAGAGGAAAAAAAATATTAAAAATTTCATTAGTATTATCATCAATAATGAAAAAAAATAATGAAAAAATGTGGGCACCATATTTTGTATTTGGCACATCTTAAGGTACAAGGCTAGACTTGTAGCCAATAGATATTCATAGCTTCAGTGAATTGACTATGAGGATACATTTATTCAATTCAAGTTTGATTCCTTAGATTTATTCTTTTGTTAACAATAGTAAGAAACATGGAGATCACTCAATTTGATAGCAAGATAGCTTTCTTAATGGAGATTTTTATGAGGAGATTTACATGGGGCTGCCACAAGGATACAAAGAAGTTAGATAAAGAATAATTTTTATAGGTTGCTAAAGAGCCTTTATGGCTTAAAGCATGCCTCAAGAAACTAGAACTAGAGTTTGATAACCTTTTAGTAAGCTTTGGGTATCCAATAACAACAATAAACTACTAATTTTACCAGAAAGATAGAGTATATAGCATCATGTGTGAATAATATGGCTTTGTAGGTCACTCAAAGAACTACCATTTAGGTAAGATATTCCAACTCCAATAAACAAGCCACATACTATAAAATGTGTATACAACCCAAAATTCTACAAGATCAAGCACAAAGAGATCCAATATCATTACTTAAGAGAATAGTAAGACAAATAGAAGATCTATCTCAAATGCATCAAAACCAAATATCAGATTTTAGATATTTTACAAAAGATTTACTGGTAGATAATTTTTTTAAGTTTAGAACTTAAATTGGAACATTATGATTTTTTCTATGAGTGGGATAAGTTTTGTAAATTTAGAATTTAATTAGAGTAATCATTTCTTCACTAAGTGAGAGTGTTAAAATTATATTTCATATTGTAATACATATGACATGTGGTAGTTGGGGTTTATATAGACACTACCTCATAATAATAGAAATTAAGGTTTACACAAATATCATGATATTTGTAGTGCAAAAGCTAGTTTGCTTGTATGTTGGATTGTTACTCTTGGCAGCCATAGTTATGCTAATAGTTTCTTAGAGATTGCTTAGTGGCAGCCAGATTTTATGCTATTGATCAAACCAATTGGAGCTACAATCAATAAAACTGTTTGCACCATCAAATGGACTATTAATTGCACCATTAGGGTTGGAGTGTTAGGTCAAGTCTAGAGGAATACATCTTAAAATGGAACTCAAGAGAGCTCACTTCTTTGATGGCTATAGTGGCATTTGTCCACCATAACAAAAGGCAAGTGAATATTACTTGTAGTCTCTTAGCTAGAGTGGATGTGGCTTGATTATTATAATGCAAAGATGACTTTTTTGTAGTATTGAGTTTGAGTTAAGTTGAATGATCAACTTTTGATCCGAGTTGAGTATGTGAACTAAATTGAATTGATTACATCAAGAAGTGAGAAAGAGGAGAAATTGGGTGCAAGAACTAAGGGCATTAGTGGTATCTCTAAGCCTCATGAATTGATGGTAATTATGATTATTATTTGATTTCAGTTGAGTGGATTGTGTACAAAAGCGTTGCTCAATTGAGCTCTAATCGAAGTTGAGTATGTGAACTAAATTGATTACATAGAGAAGTGAGAGAGAGAAGAAGAAATCAAGTGCAAGAATTGAAGTCATTGATGATATCTCCAAGCCTTGCAAATCAATGCTACCTTTGATCATTGTTTGATTTCAATTGAGTGGATTGTGTGTAAAAGCTTGGCCTATGTAAAAGACCAAAACCGAGGAGAGAAATAAAAGAATGGAAACTCACATTGGGACACTTGAATGAGGGAAAACTCCAAATGCCTAGCATGAGCTTTGGCTTTGGTATTTATAGGTAGCATACAAGGCCTTTGAAAAGCTTCTCAAGAAGCTTCCTCAAGCCGCTTTCTTAGAGTGCAAGCCAAGTTAACTAGGAAGCTTCTCAAGAAGCTTCCTTCTAGAAGCTGCCTACTTGGCGTGCAAGCTAAGCTAGTTTGAAGTTTCTAGAAGCTTCCTTCTAGAAGCTACTTACTTAAGGTGCAAGCTAAGCTAACCAGGAAGCTTCCCAAGAAGCTTCCTAGATACTTCTAGAATATTCTAGGCTACTTTGTCTTATGTGCTACTTCGTAAGCCCGACTAACCTCGTCACTAAACTCCATATTGTTACATGTTCTCCCGCCGCTAGTTGGTGACGTCCTCGTCGCCAGTGAAGCTTCAAATTCTTGGATGGTAGTCTGTGCATTTTGGAGGTGAGAAAGAGGCTCCTAGGTGGCATCATGAAGGGGATACCCTTTCCAAAGGACCTTGTACTCCGTATGTTGGTGACGGCCTCGTTGGATATGGCGACGCGCAAGGATACAATCAACTTCGTACTCCTCATGATCATTGATAGGGACAAGAAGGGGGGGAGGTTGGACTCGAGAGGAAAAGGAAGAGGGGTTAGGAACAAAGGGTTTCAACTTGGAAATATGAAAGACAGGATGGATACGCATGTGACAAGGTAAGGCAAGTCGATAAGCAACAGGAGAGACAATTTGGGTGATATCAAAGGGTCCTATCAGTTAGGGGCAAGTTTATGAACTTGGGTATCAAGTGGGAGAGGGAGGTTACTAGAGGATAGCATGACTTTATCACCAACTTCAAAGGTGAAATCACGACAATGATGGTCCGCATATTGTTCTTGGTTTTTGTCACACCGTAATCGATGTGACAAAACAAGGACACACCGATTACGGTGTGTCCTTGTTTTGTCTTTGGCAAGGATGTGATTAGATCCAAGCTTACATGCTCCCAGCAAGCGGATGGAATGGTGAGTGGTTGAAGGAGTCCACTCGGCTTCTGGTTACTGGCCTTGTTATGTTGGCGGCTCTCACACGATCTGACAAATTCTCGAACATCTCGTGTCATGTTGGGCCACCACCATTGACGTTGGAAGGTACCCAAGATCTTGTCCACACCCATGTGACCAGCGATGGGTAAATCATGGGCTTCTTGAAGGCGCACAAGTCGAAGATCACCTTTGGCTGGAACATAGATCCGATCCGCATGGAATAGAAGGCCTTCCTTGAAGGAGAAGGTGTTGTACTCCTTGACACCTATTGTTAGACGACCATGTACCATTTGGAAGAAGGGATCTTGTTGTAGAGCTAACCAAAACTTGTTATGGATCTTGGGGTCAATTGACACCATTGTAATTGCTGCCGCGATGAGAGGAAGGGACTTCAAATCAGGTCGTCGTGATAGAGCATCCGGGATGACATGGAACCGACCTGGTTTGTACTCAAGTTTGATGTCGAACAATTGAAGTTGCTCTTCCCATCAATGATGTCAACTCTTCATGTGCTCCAGGTGTAAGGTCTGCAACAATGGCTTGTGATCAGTTTGCATGATCACTTTTTTCCCCAAGAGATAATGCCTCCATACCTTGGTGGCATATACCATTGCAAGTTGTTCCCGATCTTGAGCAGAGTAATTTCTTTCAGCTATATTTAGTTGGTGAGACACAAAGGCAATGGGATGTAGTCCATCTGGAAATTCTTGTTGCAACACAGCTCCAATTGCAAAGTTAGAAGCATCAAAATCAACCACACAAGGTAGTTGAGGATCATATGGTTGAAGAATGGGTCTTGAAGACACTATATGTTTCAACTTCTGGAATGCTTCTTCATGTTTGGTGTTCCACTGGAAGCTCGAGTTCTTTCCCAAGAGGTCCGTCAATGGTGCAGCCACATGAGCATAATAATGGATGAATTGCCGGTAAAAACTGGCCAATCCATTGAATGCCCGTACTTCTATAGCATCCTTTGGGGTAGGCCAATCAGTAATGGCCTCGATCTTCTCTTCCTCCATCTTGATCCCCTCTGATGAGATCTTATGACCCAAGAAGGTAACCGCCTTTTGCCAAAAAGCACACTTCGACTTCTTGCAGTAAAATTTCCATTGTCGTAGTCGTCTTAGGACTTCTTGCACATGATTCACGTGTTCTGCCTCTGTCTTGCTATAGATTAAGATATCATCCAAGAACACCACCACTGACCGATCCAATAGTCCATCCAACACCCGATGCATCTGATCCATGAAAACTGCTGGAGCATTAGTGAGTCCAAAAGGTAGAACTCTTCACTCAAAATGTCCATACCTTGTGCGAAAGGCAGTCTTTTGCACATCCTCTCCTTCAATAGGAATTTGCCAATAGCCGCTACAAAGATCCAGCTTGGAAAAGTAGCATGCTCCACTTAATTGATCAAGCAAGTCATTGATCCAAGGCAAGGGATATGCATTCTTCACGGTTTGCTTATTGAGCCCACGGTAATCAATACAGAAACAAAGTCCTCCATCCTTCTTTGGAACAAATAGTACCGGTGCTCCCCACGGAGAGGTACTATGTCGTATGAAATCCTTCTCCAACAACTCTGAAAGTGTTGTTCGCAACTCCTCCAACTCCTTTGGTGAGAGCCGATAGATTGGTCTACTCACTAGAGTACTCCCTGGCAATAACTCAATCTTGAAGGGCATAACTTGATCAGAGGGTAATCCTTTTGGCAGATCATCCAGAAACACATCTGCAAACTCTTGAACTATCCGATCAACCGTTGCTTGATGCGGCACCTAGCTCTCCTTAGATTGTTCTTGTGCAATTGGCTTGATCCACACTGCAAATACAGACTTATCTTCCTCCAAAGCTTGCTCTATGGCTGCTTCATTAACAAACTTCTCTTCTAGAGACTCATCTCTCTTCCAAGCTTGCTCCATGGTTGCCTTCTTGGCAAACTTCCCATCTTGGGACTCATCTCCCTTCCAGATTGCTCTATGGCTACCTTCTCAACAAACTTCCCATCTTGGGACTGACTATTCTTAGGTGTCTTACTCAGAGGTGCCAGACAACCTAATCAGAAATTCCTACCTTGGTGTTGTACTTGAATTTGACGTCGGGTCCAATTGAATTGAACCTTATGACGTTCAAGCCAAGGTAGATCCAGAATGATATCATAGTGTAGAGGTACTACTACAAACCTCATACACTCCAAATACTCCTTCCCAATCTTGAAGGTAACAGGATGCGAGGTGCGGAATGCAGAACCTTTTCTACCATCCGCCATCATCAAACTACTTTCAATCACTGGCTTGATAGGAATACCCAATTCCTTTGCTACTTGCATAGATATGCAATTCTCTAAACTTCCAGATCAACAAAATCCTACAACCCCGATTAGATAACGTACCTTGCAAGTGAAGCAAACTTGCATAGGTTGAGCCTTCAATCCCATTGGAACTAATCAAGCTCCCAATAGGCGGCTCAAAACCTCCTATTGGGATTCTTTGTTTCCTTGATCATTTCGTTCCACAAACTCCATCTGGGCAACTTGTCGAGGTCGCCCATTCCTAAGTGGACATTCAGCAATACAATGTTCAACTTGGCAACAATAAAAGCAACCTCCATTTTGTCGTAATCTTTCTCTATCTACTATGCCAAGTGGTCTTCATTGGATAGCATCAATCTCCATTGGTACCGGTTCTTCCACTTGTGGTACGGGTAGGTTTTGTGTAGGTCGAGGTCAAGACCAAGTTGTTGCAACTAAGGAATCAAAACGCTCAGCCAATTGCATGGCTTCTTCTACATTATGTGGCTCTTGCATGGTCACCTCCAATCTGGTTCGTGACTTCAATCCTCACACAAATTGATCCAAAACTTCACCTTCTTGGATATCTGGAATTTGCATGATGATATTCTGAAATTGTGTGATGTAACTTCTCACCGAGCCAATCTGCCTCAACTCCACCAATTTATCTTGTGCAGATTGGGTGGCATTTATAGTTTGAAATCGACCAAGTATTGCATCCTTGAATTCTGCCCATGTCAAAATTGGTGTAACAATGTCGTTCAGCTCCTTCTACTCGGAATTGCCACCAAAGTTTTGCCACGCCATCCAATTGGCTAGAAGCCAAGAGAATTTGTTTCTGCTTGTCTTGAAGATTGGTGGCTTCAAAGTAACGTTCACAGTCAAACAAAAAATTCTCCATTGTGCCTGGAAGATTCTTGCCTTCAAACACCTTGGGTTTTGGAAATCAAATGCAATCTTCTCCATCTCGAATTGGCGCTTTGTCTATCTGTTCTCGTTGTTGCTGGTCTCGTTCATCCAACAATTGAGTAAGATGCTCAATTTGTTGTTGCATTGCAAGGATAACATCCGGTATTGCCGCCATTGCTACTACTCTATTCCCCTACCCTCAATTTATCTAGTTGATTAACACATAGATACAACACGTCCACCGTTCTCCATAAGTTACAACTGGAAGTATCAAGGGTTCCTCCAACACGGTGATCATATGTAGAAAATCCTGCCCAAAGCATGAGGTGATGAATTGTGTGAAACAATGCTTTGGTAATATCTGGACATGAAAGTCCCAATGGTTTGGCGGAAGTGGATTTGGTGGTCCATAAATTCCATCCATCCCATTCCTGCTCTGATACCAATGTAAAAGACCGAAACCGATAAGAGAAATAAGAGAATGGAAACTCACATTGGGACACTTGAATGAGGGAAAACTCCAAATGCCTAGCATGCAAGGTCCTTGAGAAGCTTCTCAAGAAGCTTCCTCAAGCCGCTTTCTTAGAGTGCAAGCCAAGTTAACTAGGAAGCTTCTCAAGAAGCTTCCTTCTAGAAGCCGCCTACTTGGCGTGCAAGCTAAACTAGTTGGAAGCTTCTAGAAGCTACTTACTTAAGGTGCAAGCTAAGCTAACCGGGAAGCTTCCCAAGAAGCTTCCTAGATACTTCTAGAATATTCTAGGCTACTTTGTCTTATGTGCTACTTCGTAAGCCCGACTAACTTTGTCGCTAAACTCCATATTGTTACAGCCTATTTTGATGGAATTTTTGGACATGATGTGAAAGCAATACTAAAATTTCCAAAATCATCTTTGAGGCATAAGGGTTTAGGGTTTTAGTTAACACTTGTGGAAATCTATCAAAAATTATATGTTATAATTTTGATAGATTTGTTGGACATGATGAGGAGGCATTGCTAAAATTTCCAATGAGGCATAGGGTTGTGGGCTAAAGAGGCTACAAAGGGCCAACATGAGGCTAGCCAATTTATTTGAGTTTTTGGTAGTTATTTGGAAACTTCAATCCACCTTTTAGGAATGTGCACAATAGGGTTTAAACCTTGGATCTCTTGTTCCCAGATTAATGCCCTAGCCAATTGGCCTACCCTCACTTGTTTTCCTAGAGATTGGTGGACTCATATCTATACCCACATAACTTTGGCTAGGAGAGAAAATTTGATCATATTCATGATGATCTTTGTAGCATATGAGTAGATAGACATTCATACTATGTCAAATGGGAAATGGTGATATATAATACAAGTTCTGATTTTTGAGATGGAGGGTTGAGATTTCTTGTGATTGGAACTCCTCCATTCTTTATATCATATTTGTGCACCATGTTTGTATGAAGCGCCCTAATATTTAGAGCATTGGTGCTCTTAATATTGAAGCTAGAGTTATGACCAATCAGACTGTTATATTTCTCTCTAATGAGGCAAGAAGTGATGATATGTAGACCATCAGAGTGTGTGTTATGATTGTAGGTTAAAGGTTGCCTTTTCCCATGGTGAAATTTTCATATGTAAAGTTATATTATTGGGTGGTGTTTGGTTGGTAATGGCACTTTGTGGTTACAATTGTGGTTTAGAGTACATCATCATGATAGAGTTCTCCAAGGATTCTAGAGGAGATTTTGCTACAATACATAATGGGTTTATACAAATTAGTGCTTGGTATCAGCTCATATCTCATATCTCAATGAGAGAGGAGATAGATTCTGGCTTGGAGTCTAACACAAGAGCTAATTATGCTAAGAGTGCCCATTGTTTATCTACATCATTGTTATAGGACATGGACAAGATTTATGGGACCTCCAAAGGCCCCAAGTGCTACTCTAGTAAAATGGGTACCAATGAGTTTGATATATTCATCCAAGATTTTAATAGTTGGTGTGATCTACAACAAATGTGAAACCCAATTTTATCACACCTTTCATGGCATGGAAGGGATTTTTATAGAATTTAAAGAGTCCATCAATGGATGACTACCCTGATTTAGGAGAGTTGACTTGGAAGAGAGATTGAGTTATGAAGATAATATTGGTCTTTGAACTACATCTCCATCATTTCAAGCTCAATTTTCAGAGGTAGATTGATACTACCTATGAGTTCTAGCTCTAGTAGTATTGTTATATCCAATGGAGGTTCACTACTTGGTGATGGTGCTACTATGAGTGGAGGTACCGTTGAAGAGGTGATGCAATACCAAGGTTTAACCCCATGGCGGATTTCTTTCAATGCTTGAGGTATAATTACTATGGGGTCTATGAGCCGGCCTGTCTCTCACTCAGGATGAACCTCTGATGGCTATTATGGTAGCGCACCATGGACTAAGAAGGCAAGGAATCCCAACTCCATCATACTCCTCCAAGGTTAACACTCCAAGACTCAAGACATTGCTCACTAGAGAACTCAATGAGAGAGAGAAAGTTTCAAATGAAAGGATGTTGAGTATCTCCTCACCCCTTGTTTATATACTTGTGAAATAGTTACGTACCAAAGTTACTAATTATCGTAGTAACTCAAGTTTACTAGACTAAAAGTCAATTAAAGTCAAAAAGTAGAAAAGAATATCCATTCACATGGGCATATTCTCCTAAGCATGTGGTCTTATCTTGACCCAACCACTAAGTCAAGGATTCCTTCACATAGGCTATCCTTGGACTAAAGAAAAATCCAAAACAAAAAGGCTTGTGGGCCCAAGAGTTCTCAACTCTTTCCTCAAAGCCAAACACCTAGGAATAATACCAAGTCACCACACTAAAATGCAAAATAGTGGTGCTCATCTTTTCTACTTCCTCTAAAGTAAGGTCCCCTCTATCTTAGCTATGACTAACTTTAGCTAACCATGACTAATATAGAACCATCCTTTATCTCTATTTAAATAATATCTCTTAAGTACTTGTAATACCAAGCTAAATATCACAATACCACACACATGCACAAATAGGTGTTACATTTACCCCAGGACTAAGTTTTCACTTTGTCTTCAAAGTGAAGGTCTCTCTAGCTTCTATGGTACATCTTCAACTTATCATGGTTAATCCTATCAAAGTGTCTTCCTCCCAACTCCTTGAGATCATAGGTGTAATTGCCCCACACCTTCTCCACTATGAAAGGTCCAAAGTACTTAGGCAAAAACTTCTTTTGCACTCTCTTGAACCAAATGGAATCAAACAACATTACCCAATCATCTTCTTTGAAAGGATCCACCTTCTTCTTGCCTTGCCTCTTGTCATAGCTCTCCTTTTTCTTCCTTTGGGCTTGCTCCACTCGAACCATAGCAACTGCTCTTGCCTCTTCCAACTCCATGAGTTCATCCTTCCTTGACTTCTTTGCATCACCTCCTTGTGCTTTCTTCAATCTCCTATGAATGCTTTGGAAGGTAGGAAGATCAAATTGAATAGGTAAGGTAGACTCAATACCATATACCAATTGAAATGGAGAATATCCGGTGGAAGTCTTCATGGTTGTCATATACTCCCACAAAACTGCATGAATCCTCTTGTCCCAATGATGTTTAGCCCCCTCCATTTTTGCATGTTTGGCCAACATCATGCACAAGGTCTGATTGGTTCTCTTTGCCAAGCCATTGGAATTTGGCTTATAGGATGTATTACTCTATGTATGATAGAGAAATGTCGTAGCATGGCTGTAGTAATGCTTCCTGTAAACTCTCCTCCTCTATCAGAAACCAACTCCAAAGGGCATCCAAACCTAGTGATAATGCGTTCATAAAGAAATCTACCCACTTCATCTTCATTCTTTTCCTTCAATGGTCTAGCCTCAACCCACTTGGTAAGGTAATCAGTAACTACCACAATGTACCAATTGTTCCTTGGGGTTCTATTGAGAAGACCTACAAAATCAATTCCCCACTTCTCAAAAGATCCTAGCAATGGAATTGATCTAAGTAGTGGAGTGGATGTAGGCTTTCTAGCAAAAGCTTGAAAAACATGACAAGTTTTGCAATAATCAAGACAATCCTTGAAAATCACTCTCCAATGGTAACCTGCATCTAGAATCTTGAAAGCAATCACCTTTCTTGCAAAGTGTCCTCCACATACTAAACCTTCATGAAACTCCTTTATGAGTAGGATAGACTCTTCCTTACCCACTGCTCTTTGAAGTAGACCATCTGCTCCTTGGTGAAAAAAAATATCCTCCACCATTGTGTAAGGTCTAGATCTTGCTGCAAGGGCCTTCCTCTCCCTAGCATGCATCCCTTCTCTTTATTATATAGACAAAGAGGATCTCCTCCAAGGAAGCTCCACCATAGGATTAGGCACATAGATAGATCACATGTCAACAAGCTCCACCCTTGGATTACCCACTTAGATGGGTAACATGTCAGTCCTAGTCCTATCGGGTTGGTCAAACAAACTTTGACTAGAGGGAATCTTTTAGGGAATATTCCTATAGGAATCTCAAAATCACTTGGGTGAGGTACCATTGGAAATATCTCAATGATACAAATCAAGGGGGAGGGGAGGCCAACCTTCATCTATTGTGGAGGAGGGGGAGATAGGCACATTTTTTAGGCCTAATTCATCCGTTTAGGCCTCCAAAATTGTCTTCAAAGATTTCAGGCATATTTTGGTTTGTACTTTTGGTGATACCTCCTTCTGATCTATTGATTCCATCATGTGTAACATCCTTCCAGATGTTACCAAACCAATTCTCACCTTTAAATCATATATCTAGTTGTTTGTTCTAAGGTTTTCAAGTATATTTTGTTTTCTGCCCTATTAATAGAAATACTCTTTTGGTGATACTTCTATTTGATCTAGGAACCCCAACTCCATCATACTCCTCCAAAGCTAACAATCCAAGACTCAAGGCATTGCTCACTAAAGAACTTAATGAGAGAGAGATAGTTGCAAATGAAAGGATGATGAGTACCTCCTCACTCCTAGTTTATATATTTGTGAAATAGTTATGCACCAAAGTTACTAATTATTGGAGTAACTCGAGTTACTAGGCTAAGAGTCAAGTAAAGTCAAAAAATATAAAGGAATATCCATCCACATTGGCATATTACACTAAGCATGTGATCTTATCTTGACCCAACCACTAAGTCAAGGATTCCTTCACATGGGTTATCCTTGGACTATAGAAGAATCCAAAACAAAAAGGTTTGGAGGCCCAAGAGTTCTCAACTCTTTTCCCAAAGCTAAACACCTAGGAACAATATCAAGTCAATACACTAGAATCCAAAATAGTGGTGCTCATTTTTTCCACTTCCTCTAAAGTAAGGTCCCCCACTATCTTAGTTATGATTAACTTTAGCTAATCATGACTAATGTAGAACCATCCTTTATCTCTATATAAAAAATATCTCTCAAGTATTTATAATACCAAGCTAAATATCATAATACCACACACATGCACAAATGGGTGTTACAGATCTTTGCGTACTTGGCTACTTCCTCCTCTCATGTTTTTGCTTCCCAATTGAGCCAGTAAGGCCACAAGGTACATTTATTGGCCATCTTTGTTTTCTGAGGTGCTTTTTGCATCCTCCTCTTCAGTTTGTCTCTCCATGTTGTTCAAAGATTGCTTGCATAGATGCCAAAGGTCTTTAAGAAGACGAGCATGATAATTGATAGATATGTGCCCAATATGGCCACAATTGTAACAATGATGTTGTTCTCCTTGAGGTCCTTCTCCTTGTGAAACTCCCTCTCTCCGTTCTTCCACTCATCCCCGTTCTCCTTGGAGTGGTCGTGCTCCTCGGTCTTGAAACCAAAGGTTGCCCAATTCCATAGGAATTGGTCCATTTACATGTGGCATTTTAGCCCAATAATGTAGAGACAAAACTACTCCTTCACTTTCTCCAAGTGCCCTAACTATTCTTTGAGTGCAAGCAATGGCCTCAAATATAGTACAAGGATTTTGTACGAAGAACTTCTTGCCAAATCTGCTCCTTCAGCCCTCATTTGAAATTATCTAGTGCCTCTATTGGGGTCATGTTGGTTATTGCAACTTGCAAATCAAGAAAGGCATCCACGTACTCTTGTACACTATTCTTTTGCCTCAATCCCCATAGTTGGGTTTGGGCCATCTACGCAGAGTCCACGGATTGGAAATTCTTCAACAGTCCTTCTTGCATTTTTATCCATGTGACCTCTCTTCCTTCTACTAACCTTGATAATTCCCAAGCATTGTACCATGTGAGGGCTTTATTGGTCGAGTACCCACATGCAAACACGCCTGCGGACTGCTCGATGATCTCCATTGAGAACAATCTAAAGTATCAATTCATCCTCAAAATCCAATTCTCTACTACTTCCATAAAATGTTGCACTTTATAGGGCTCAATGTTGCAGGTCTTCTTCATCTTTAGTAACAATGGGGCTTCATTGTTGACCGGGTTTGGTGCCATTGGCATGGGTGCCTCTCCAAGAACTTCAACCGCAAGTATCTAGTTTTGCAACGGTTCTCCCTCTTACCTTTCTTGGTCATTCTTGAAGGTCTGTACTTGACTTTATAATGCCTCCATGGTCATCGTGATCTTGCAAAACTCATTCAACATCCCTTGCATTCCTTGCATCAACTCTTGCAACTACGGATCTATGGTTCTTGAAAACACTCAATCTCTACTTCCTACTTCAATAAAGAATTAATATGATCACTTGAGAGGGTGCATGAACTATTAGGACTACAATTGGAACTTTAGAGGTTATCACTTGTTGATAGAATTACTCACCAAAATTCTTGACTACAAAATCCCTAAACATCACTTTTGGTTTAACTATATAAAAAATTTCTACTTGAAGGTTGAAAGGAAGAGGATTTGGGACATTCGAATCCATCACAACAAAATATAGACTATCAAATCCTTCTCTATCATAAATCACTACAGGAAGAATCATCGGGTTTGGTGAATTCATCACTATGTCCTATAACACTCATTTGTACATGTGTGTGGTATTGTGATATTTAGATTGGTATTACAAGTACTTGAGACATATTATTTATAGAGAGATAAATTATGGTTCTACATTAGTCATGATTAGTTAAAGTTAGTCATAGCTAAGATAATGGGGACCTTACTTCAGAGGAAGTGGAAAAGATGAACACCACTATTTTGGATTCTAGTGTGTTGATTGGGTATTATTCCTAGGTGTTTGGCTATGAGGAAAGAGTTGAGAACTCTTGGGCTTGCAAGCCTTTTTGTTTTGGATTCTTTTATACTCCAAGGATAGCCCATGTGAAGGAATCCTTGACTTAGTGGTCAAGATAAGATCTTATGCTTAGTGAAATATGCCCATGTGGATGGATATTCCTTTATACAATTTTACTTTACTTGACTTTTACCCTAATAACTTGAGTTATTGTGGTAAATAGTAACTTTAAGTGTGTAACTATTTCACAAGTATATGGGGTGAGGAGGTAATCAGCATCCATTCATTTGCAACTATCTCTCTCTCATTAAGTTCTCTAGTGAGAAATGGTTTGAGTCTTTGAGTGTTAGCCTTGAAGGAGTATGATGGAGTTGGTGTTCTTTGTCTTCTTAGTCCATGGTGTGCTACTATAATAGCCATCAAAGGTTCATCTTGAGTGAAAGATAGGCCAACTCACAATATAGAGTCAAAGAAGAAAATGATGGAAGCAAGTTGTACAAGGCCAGACTTGTGGCAAAGGATTTTTAACAAACCAAAGATAAAGACTACAATGATATTTTCTCTACCATAGCTAAGATGACTACCATCAGATTGGTCTTGGATCTTGGATCTTGTGACTACAAAGGATTTGCATCTAGAGCAACTAGATGTAAAAGTAACTTTCTATATAGAGACCTTGAGGAGGATGTCTATATGGCACAACCTAAGGGTTTCAAATCACCAACAAAGGAAACATGGTCTGTAAGTTGAAGATGAGAGCCTTTGGTTTGAAACTTGCTTTTTGATAGTGGTACTTGAAGTTTTATGGTTTTATGGCCAACAATAGTTACACCAAATGCAAAATGGACCATTACTAACACATTATGTCATTTCAAAATTCATACATCATCTTGTTGCTTTATGTTAATGATATGTTTGTTGTTGGATCCAAAATGAAAGAAATCAACAAGCTAAAGCGCCAATTGTTTGATGTATTTGAAATGAAAGATCTAGGTCCTTCACAATAGATAATTGGAATTAAGCTTACTAGAGACAAATTTTCATGTGCTTTGAAGTTGTCCTAAGAGAATTATATCAAAGGAGTTGATGGACAAGTTTGGTCTACAAATGCTACAATTTAAACCATTCCTTCAGACTCTCTAAAGAGCAATCACCAAGAACTGATGCAGATAAAGAGTACACAAGTAGAGTACCCTATTCATCACTAGTTGGCAGTTTGATGTATGCTATGGTATGCACTAGGCCCAATGTTATTCTTGCAATGGGAGTTGTAAGTTTATTCATGTCAAACCCAAGAAAAGAGCACTAGGAATCAATAAAATGGTTGTTATGCTACTTGAAAAGTACCTTTGATAAGGTACTTGGTTTCAGGCAAACAGATGCTGTTCTAGAAGGATTCATTGATGCAAATTTGGGAGGATACTTGGATAATCAAAGGAGCACTATATGGTATGTGTTTACATTGGGAACTATCGTTAGTTAGATGTCTCATTTGTAGAAGAGTGTTGTTCTTTCTACCATAGAAGTTGAGTATATTGCCATCTCAGAGGCAAGCAACAAGATGATCTAGTTGAAAAACTATATGGTAGAGTTAGGCAAGAAAAAAGGTGACAATATACTCCATTTAGTGATAGCTAAAGTGCTATCAATCTTGTGGAGAATCATTGTTTTATGCAATGACAAAGCATATGACAAAGCATATTCAATTAAGGTATTGTTTCATTTGTAATTTGATAGATGGTTGAGTGTTGACCTTGGTAAAGATTGCTAGAGTAAGTAATCTTGCAGATATGCTACCAAGGTAGTTACGATTGAGAAACTCAAACAATGCATAGTTGAAATTGACCTTCAAAGTTAATTGTTTGTCTTGTACATTAGAGTGATAAGTACTATCAGACTCCAAGTGGTAGATTGTTAAGAATGGAGTCTGATTATTATTAAGATGCTCTATGGGATAATTATCATGAGAACCTTACATAGTCAATACAAGCCAGATCTTCTATGGGAGTGTAGAATTGTAAGTATTGGATAGATCGTCTATTATGGGATTTTATTACGGGAATGAATATAAAGGCAATGCATATCGTGACCAATATCGCATATATGAATACAATGAGGCGTGTTTATCTCATTAGAAGCATCTTCTCAAGGGCTTTCCATAGACATCAACATCATGGAAAATAAAACTCTAAGAAAGAAGATATGTCCACTTAAAGTTTGGGACAATGATGTCCTATGGGAGCTACAAGCAAGGTGCAAGAGCTACATGCATAGGACCTACATGATGGTTGCAAGACCTATGGGGATGGCTCCTACAAGCATGGCTATAGGACCTATGGTCATGGGACCTATGAGAAGGCTATAGAACTATGGGAATGGCTCCTACATGAAGCTACAAGGACGGATCTCACTAAGAACCAAACAAGGTGAGATGTATCAATTGGTACCAAAAAATCTAGGGTTTAGATATGGGATCAATTAGACTACATCTTTTAGAAAAAAAAATGAAACTTTAAGTGAAAGTGTATATATATTTGTAAAGTCTATAGTTGGTTGTTACTTTGACAATTCTTGATTAAAAAAAGTTGTACAGTTGGGGATATAAGTAGACATTAGCCGAACCACATAAAATTGAATAATTTCCTATGCATGTTATCCTTGACCAAATTGATGAATGATTTTTTCTCCATAGAATATCCATTTGAATTCATGCTCTTCTCTCAATTCCAATTCTAATTCCAATTCTAATTCTTTCCTCCCAACAATATTGGCAAGTTTCTATCTCAAAGTCATGCTCACTTTTGTTTGTGATTCTTGTGATAGTGGTGGGTTACTAGATTTGCAAGAGGTTGGAACAAGGGAAGATAGAGAAGGAAGATATATAGGACACAATCACTTAGAGGTCTCCGTAAAGAAGAGTAGATATCAATGAAAAGGACTAAACAAATGTATACTTTGTAACATACTATACCAAGTCACCAATGGTGACCTTTAGGACTCTTACTCTTTCACTTAGAGTCACAACCTTTAGGCTACCCATGTTACAAGTTATACGCCCTATAGGGCTCTCTTGATCAATTAATCACCATCCTATGGATTTTTCTCTAGCCCTGATTTTTCTACTTTTTTTCCTTTTCACAATTGGTGAATCTGCTTGGGCTTGAGTGGTTTCACAGACTCAGTCTCACCATCTTATCCACTCTATGCACTCTGATAAGGCACAATTTTTTTCAAATACAAAGGAAAAAACAAAGGAGGAGTTGGAAAATTACCCTACACAAGCAAGTTGAGCACTTCAAACAGGCTCTTTAATGGTACGTTTTGTAGACACTAGATCTTGGCCAAAGTTTAACAGAACTTTGTATGTGAACTGGACACTAAAAATGCAATCTAAACTCAAAATAGAAGAACTATGGGATATCATTGATGGCACTAATACAAAACCTATAGCAGTTCAAAATGCTACAAACATAGCTACCACAAATCAGGTAGATCTAGATGCATGGGACAAAAATATGTTGCAAGTGAGGACTTCAAAATGGGATTTCATTGAGGAGCAGATCTTTCCTCATGTTTGCGCTTTTAAAATAGCCAAAGAAGCATTGAAGGCTTTAAAGTGAACTCTAGTGCAATAGACATTGTCACCTAAATGCACCTACAAGATAAATTTCACACCATGAAGATGCAAGCAATAGAGATAATTACAATGCACATACACCACTTAAAAAATCTACTTGACCAAACTTTGGTTGGCTAGAATGACTATCTCTTCAAAAGAAGAAGTGGTAGTGTTCTTATGCTTCATCCTAGCCAAATATGAAATTGTTATAAAAATTCTACAAACCCAATAAAACACAAATATTCAAATTTTCATGACTATTATCATGCAAGAAGAAATAACCACTCATGGTTCTACCTTAGAAGGCCAAGCACTATTCTCTAGCTGGCAACCTCCTTTTCATAAAAAAAAAAATTTCAAAACAAGAATCATGGCCGCAACAATGATGGCAAAGGATATCCTACTTTGACAAACCAGAAAGTAAAATGCTAGCCTACAAACCCTACCCCAAGTGCAAGCAATATGGACACTAGGGCTCCAAATGCCCAACCTCCAAGAATGGCAAGAAAGCACATTTTTCTAGTAGCAACAAAGAAGGGAATTCAAAGGGCAAGGAGAAATGCAACAAGGTGTAACCTTTCAATGTGCACCTATTCTGCACATAAGCTTTTTGCTCTATTTTAGCTCCCAAACCTTACCTTGCAAAAGACAACCATTGTTACATTGACATAGGGTCACCCACAACCTAACCTTTGGTAGAATGGCCTTCCTCACCTTTGAGTGCTTGCATGGAGACCCTTCCCAATCTTAAACAAATAGAATATACCAAGGTGATAATATTTACCTTCCAATCAAAGGAACAAGGGCCGTGTAACTTGATTTGCTAAATTGTGAGGTCCTAACCTTAACTAAAACTCTACATGTTCTCCTCTTGCACAAGAACCTATTTAGTGTCAATTGCTTTGACTCAAAAAAAGGAAGCATTATAATTCTAAACAATGTATACAAGTTATTGAATTGAGATAATACCCTTATTGCACAATGCCCCATGAAAGACAAGTTATACTTGCTTGGGGTAGGGTTAAAGTCAAAAATGAAACATTGGGCAAATATTGTAGCCTCCACGTCCAAAATGTACACTAGATAGCCTCAATTGTAGTCCTTGCCTATCACAAATGATAAAGATGAGTTTTTGGTTTAGGAGGAGAGTATAGACAACCACAACGGCTACCATACCTCTCCCCCAACCTATCCATACTTCAATCAATTAACCAACCCAAAATTTAAAGCACCAAATGGATTGGGAAGAAATTTCTCCTACAACCTACTTCCAGCTAGGAGCAACTATAAAAGTCCCTAACCCCATAATCCCACAAATAGTCCATAAGAAATGCTATCAACAATTAGCCAATGATGATTGGATAAGGCAATCTCCACTCAACTATCACGACATCAACCAAACACTTGAATGAATTCTATCATTATATGAGTAATGGCAACTAGGAAGTCAGACCAAGACTTCAACAAGATTGGGAAGATTGACAAGAAATACAAGTTGCATACCTCAAGACTACCTCACACCAAGGAGGAGAATCACAACCTAAACCTATTGGTGATAATGCATGCAGCAGCATCTAATGATGGTTTGCTGTTGATGTAGGTTCTTACTCTACAACTGCCAATAACTAATCACCCCTTTGATTTGAATTTGCCTTGTGGGGGCTTTGATAGACATCCACCTCCACAATTTGGTTGTTAGGACTGCACAACGGCCACAAAGATTTCCAAACCATTGCAGAATTAGAAATGTTGCCTTTGACATCTCATGATGTTAATGCATCACAATTTTGTACCTTGGATTCTAGTCTTCGACCTGTCCTTCACATGAAAGATATTACTTCATAAACAGTAGAGCAGAATGGAGATCATCCTCTTTCCTTTGTGTTGGTCAAAAAAGGATCTATGGATGTTGTGAAGAAGCTTCCTCTTAGCCAGGGTGGAACTTCTTCAAATGATAGTTATGCCTTTGCCCTGCATATGCATGCACAAACAGTTAATTAAAAATAATTAAAAATAATTCCCCATAACACAAGTAATTTATCAATGCACACTTTTTGCACCAACCTTCTGATCCACATATCAACAAGGATGTTGAAGCATCAGACCATAATACTCAGCGTAGATTGACTAATTCTAGTCCATCCTCCACTTCCTTACCCGTTTGGAATTCAGTGGAACCTGAGGACTTCCCTGAGTCTACACCTCAGCCCCAAGATCTCAGATCCTCTAGTTGGGCAGACTTAGGTGTTCTGCCCCCAAGGAATCTAATAGAAACTAAGATCCCTCCATGTTGGTTCCAAAATAGGGGGCACCATGTGAAAGGGTGAATGTAGCAACCACAGCACTGGATGTTCTGTTAGAACCAATACCTTTGCTCAAGCACTCAGGTCCCCTGACCGTGACAAATGGATTGCAGTCATTGCCAATGAGCTCTGCTCTCATGAAGAGAATGGGACATGGATATTCACAACATAGCCTCCAAATCATCATCCTATCATGTGCAATTGGCTATTAAAAAAGGCGACCGCGTAGGAAAAATGAAGGATGGGAAGACCCCATCAAGCCGTACAAGGGAGAGACAAAAAACGTAACATGGGGCTAAGCCCCAATAGAGTCTGTATGAGAAATCTGCCCTACCGCACCTAAGATATCCGAGCTATGCAAGTCGTACGGTCTACACACAACTGGAGCATCCGAAGAAACATCACCTAATGTGATTGCTCTCCTATGGATTGCACCAGCCACTGCCCTCTGTAGAGCAATGGATACACGCTGTCTAAAGTAAGCTACAAAGTATGAGAGTGAGAGTGGTACCCCCTGCCGCCTAACATGATAAGCCCTCGCGCACTCCCTGACAAATGTGTCAAATGCCGTGTCCATCGCTCCATATAACTCCAAGGCTAGAGGAACAAAGAGGTGACCTCGCTGCATGCCCCTGTACTTGGAGACCTTGCGACCTGCTGCTGCACTCGCCGCCCATCCAAGGGGATGGGTAATCACTCCCTCCGAAACTGTATCTCGCGTAGGGTCCGTCACCACGACATCCGCTACCGTCACCTGATCATCTCGGACCAAGTATAAGTCTGCCCTGACACGTGTCGTCTGCAACGCATACGAACGCTCCCTCCAAGCCAAGTATCCACTCTCTCGTGCCATAGCAAACACTATGTCTCTAATGGCATCATGGGTAGCTATCCTCTGTCCTCCAAAAGGACACCGTGTCATGTGGACCGCCGCTGCATCTAGTGTAGAACCACACTCACAAGTGAGTAGTGAAGATGCAGATGGGTGGACCAAACCTAGGCGAAACCTCATCGCTGTAGAGAAAGTAGCCGGTGCGAGTCGGAAAGCCCTAATGCATGGTCAAGCTAGGATCCACGAGCCTGCACCCTTGCCGGAGCAAGAGCGTAGACGTGCTCTAGTAGCCTGAGGAATGGACGAGTCAACTAAGAGAGAATGTAGCGTATGCTCACACTGTCGCTCCATCAAGGAAGACTGTAGACCTCTAGTCCAATCTGACGATAGTGAAGCAAACGGTGGAAAACCCTCTCGTGCTCGTGAAGATAGACTATCTCTCGTCTGCCGCAATAACACCTGGAGAGAAAAGGATCCTCCCTCCACCTCTGTCACATAAGTCTCCAAAACCGGCCTATCAGCAACCACAAAACGAGATGCAAGTAGGGGTGCCGAGAGAGCCCAACTACCCAAAAACGCTATAGGTGCCATCTCCTCCATAGAAAGCAAGCCAACCCCACCACATGAGATCGGTAGAGCCGTCTGTCTACGTGCCAAATCCCCTGTCACACACTCAAAAGTCCCTGGTCCAATAATATCACCAAAGACTCCCATAATCCTCCTATCAAATGCTCTCAGACGTGATAGGAAGGACGATGAGGGGGGAACTGTACGGATGAGGTAGGATGGTCGACGAGCAATACTGGAAGAGAGTATACCAAATGCCACCTGCGGATCTCCTAGTAATGGAAGGTCATCCACATGGAGAACATCCTCTGCAAGAGCAGCGTCCAAGAAGCGTGTGACAAAATCCTCCGATCCTACTGGCACTCCAAGAACACGAAGTCCCTCTGTGGATGTGATACACCCCTCTGGAAGCTCAAGGTGGGGAGGGATACCTAAAGGGGACCATGCCCTACACTTTGACACCTTGACTCTCAAGCCTACTAGATGTAGCTCGGTAGTCAAGTAGTCAAAGGCCTGCCTAATCTGATCTACAGGGCCTACGATGTGTGTATCATCTGCCAAGGATGGAAATACACAACCTGGCATGGCCAAAGTAGTAGACAGGAGAGCTCTAAAGTGAGCCATGGCAAATAAGGGCCCCCCCAAAGGATCTCCCTGACGTGTACCAACAGCTGACTCCAAGACGGTGACTCCCTCCTGTGAACCACCATGGTGGTAGTAAAGGGAAGCAGGAGAGCCATAAAAAGACCGCACAAAAGGAATGAGACTCGCCAAGGATCCACTAGCCTCCCTAAGCTCTCTAAAGATGGATGCACGTGAGACGCTATTAAAAGCGTTCTCAACGTCCACCTGTAGGACGACCCACTCCGGATGGATATCTAGGAGTGCTCTAATGCCTAGAGATATAGCCTCACATCCTCCAGGTGTAGCTACTCCAAACTGATGTGGACTAAGGTGCTGTCGAAAGTGAGAACGATGCTGAAGGACAATGGTACGACTGACCAAACGCAAAAAGATCTCTCCAATAGCAATCGGTCTAATGCCTCCCGTGTCCTTCTCGATCGCGAGAAGTCGACTAGCACCTAAGACCCGACTAACAGACATAGGAATATCTCCTCTCGCTACTGCTGCAGCCACCTGAAACAACTCGGTAAAACCACTAGAAGGATCATCTGCCTGGAAGCAATCTCTAAGGTGCTCATAAACCATCCCTGACAAGCCTCCTGAGGAAAGGCGAGGGGCAGTGCACAATGCTTGTGCAAATAGCGACCTATCAAGACATAAAGGCTGCTCAGGCTGATAATCTAAGACCTCTAGTGGTAGTCCCTCTACTGCTATAGGATGCAATGAGCGTAGGGAAGAGATGGTCTCATCAGTAGGACTCGCTATAGACAGAGGGTGTAGCGCTCGTGCTGCTCTACTAAACTCTCCCGCCTGACCCAATGTCCTACATCGTCGTAATCGAGTGGAATCTATGGTATTCTGTGGCGATGTCTGTCTCCTAAATCGTGTAGCCCTAACAGACTCCTCCTGAAGGGCTGCCCAATCCCCCGCTCGGAATCGACGAAATCTAGCCGCCACCTCTCTATGCCCCGCACGTCCCCCTCTAGCATAACGAAGACACCATCGAGGGAGTAGGAGGAATAGGAACCACGCTAACTCGTCCAAGGGATCACGTGCCAAACGATCCAGTGGTAGGCGAAAAGCCTGTCTAGCCTCATCATGGAGTGTGCGGGGTAGCCTATGGAATAGACGTGGACATGGAAAACTAGTCTCAAATAACCCCAAAATGCAACCCGCCTGAGAAGCTAACCACTCCCACGACTCGATCGGTATCCCTGGAACGATCAACGAAGGTATAGAAGAAGCGTGCGTAATCCCGAGTGTCACTATTGTCGATGTGGTCGCTTGTCTCACGTGGGCATCCCAAGTGGTCCAATCATAGTCCTTGTGCATCCTTCCCACATGGGTCTTTACCCCTTGCGAGGTAAAGCGTCGGTGACACACCGGGCATGGTGTATCCGACCCGCTCTAGGCGACCCCACATGGGAAGGTGTAGCCATGGCTAGCACAAGAATAATGATAGTAACACATGATACTCCTCTCCATATCTCCCCATATCTGCAAAACCACAACCCCTCACATCACAACTCACATAAGAAAACAATCTCTCTCACAACCCTAAAATCTATAAACTTTCATAACTTTCAATTTCCGTCTCCAAAATTTTCAAATTAAATTCCCATGGAACTTAATCATGAAAACCCAGAGATTAGAAATGAAAATTCACAACCCATCACTCTCAATGTATAATAATCACTCTCAACCCTAAAAAAACTAAAAAACTTCATAACTTTCTACTCCATTCTCCATAGTCTTCAATCTAGGTGCCAATGGAACCGGAATTGAAAAACGAAGAGAATAGTCTATTCACTCGAAGGCTACATGCTAGAGAGCACTCAGATTTTATCAAAATCGTCTCACGTCTCTCCCTCTCCTCTCTCGTCTCCACACTCTCCCCGCAGCTCCTCCCGCTATTTAAGCTTAAGCTTAAGCCAACCCGCGAAGTCGACCGCTACAAGGCCTGCCTAGTTGCACAAGGTTTCACCCAGATCTATGGTCTGGATTATACTGACATGTTTTCTCCCATGGTTTGGATCCAGTCTATCCAAATGATCTTGGCTATTGTAGCCCAACAAAATCTCCATGCTCACCAAATGGACTTGATCACAGCATTTCTATACGGTCTTCTTGCTGAAGAGATCTACATGCAGGTTCCAGAGGGAGTTAACTCCCCTTTTCCCATGCCGTTTGCAAGCTCCTACAAACTCTTTATGGACTGAAACAATCCCCGAGGGAATGGTATCAAGTTATTGATCCTTTTTTGCACTCCTTGGCATTTTCTAAGTCCACAGCCGATGGAAATGTGTACTACATATACCAGCGTACCAATTTTACACTCCTTGCCTTACATGTTGATGATTGCCTAATAGCCTGTTCCAACCTTGATATGCTTAAAGGCACTAAGGCACAATTGTGTGCTCAGTTTAAAATGACAGATTTTGGTGACGTTCACCACCGCTTAAGTCTTGAAATAACCCGTTCTTGGTTAGAGGGCTGGATTTACATTTCCTAGCGATTGTATATTCAGCAAAAGTTGCAAGAGTTTGGATTTCAAGTCTCTCGTGCCGTCTCTCTCTCTCTCGTGCCGGGTCTTCCACTATCTGCTAAGGATTGCCTACCACGACCGAGGACAAGGCTAAGTGTGCACAATCCCCATACTCGAATGCAGTCTATTCTATTCTGTGGGCTGCAAGCAGCTTCAGACCAGATCTATCCAACACTACCAGCGTTTTTGCCCAGTATATGTCCAATCCAGGACAACCTCACGCTCGAGCCATTAAACACACTTTTCTGTACCTTAAAGGTACTACACATTATTACTTGCGATACAATAGGTCTCCTAGTCCATGACCTTTGTATGGATTTAGTGATGCTGATTGGGCAGGGGATAAGGATCAACACTGCTCAACATCCAGTTTATGTGTTCGTTCTCTGCAACAGCGCTATCAGCCGGGGATCATCAAGACAAAAGTCTTCTGCCCTGAGTAGTATCGAGTAGGAGTACATTGCATTGGCAGTGACATCATCTGAAGCAGTGTGGCTACACGAATGAGCAGCTAGCATCAAGCTGGAGCTGAAGACTTGTATAATAATATATTGTGACAATAGATAAGACTCAGTATTATTCCCGCACAAAGCACATAGGAGTCCGGTATCACTTCGTTAAACAACGAGTTGCTGATGACTCATTATGCTTTACATATTGTCCGACAGAGAGTATATGAGTTGATATACTCACTAAGCCCTTGTCTGGGCCGAAATTAACCTCCCACTTGCCAACGTTAAGCTTATTTGGAGGAGTCCAGTAAGTATACCAGTCAAACAGTTGAGAGGGAGTGTAGGTCGCTATCACTTTGAGATTTCTGTAAAGAGCAGATATCAATGATAAGGACTAAACAAATGTAACCTGGTAACATACTATACCCAATCACCAAGTGTTACAGTTAGTTCTCTTACCCTTTCGTCTAGAGTCGCGGCCTTCAGGCTGCCCATATAACACGTTATATGCCCTGCTCTCTCGTTCAATTAATCACCATCCTACGGATTTTGCTCTAGCCTTGAGTTTGCTACTTTCTCTCTCCTTGAAGAGAACTTGCATGCCGCGAAGCACCTAAAACAGAAAAGGGGATATCACAAGCAACTCTTGCCCATATATACTCCGAGGCATCAGGCCATGAGGGTACGACCGGATCAATCAGATCTACCATCTTTACGAGCTATTCAAGGAGCATGCTACTCCAACATTTTGAGGTGTTCATCAAGAATATGCTCCCTCGTCATGAGGTAGTTCCTCAGGAAGAGTGGGCTGATTTATATGGAAGCTGCGCCTTGAAGTCCCTGAAGCCAACGTGGGATGATGAGATGAAACGTGGGATGATCCGGTTCCAGGCCAAACCGGGAGTTATGGAGCGCTGAGCAATGCAATCATTACTGTTTTGCACCAGTACGTGGAGACATCACAATAGTCAATTGATGAATGAGGTCCGAAAGATGATGAAATTTGACGGAAATGAGTCAAAGTCCTTGCTTATACTGTTTGGAAGAGATGGTGGACGCCAATGTCATTTAAACTTGAGTGCTAAGGAGGTGGTTCACCATGAGGATACTGGAACCCAGTCGTAAGTGTGAGATTTCTCGTGGGTTGGAAACTAGTGGTAGCCGCTATCAGGTAATGGCATTTACAACGATACAAAATCGAAGACAACTTTCTGAATCGCGAGGCCAACAGTAACATGGGAAATGCTGCATTTCGAGGTCGGTCGATCTCCTAAGAATTCTATGATAAATCATGCTGAGATTTGGTTTAGTTAAGAACTTGTGCGCTTGATCTGCCCTGATTGCAGCTGCAAGCGTGGCCTTCCTTGAAATAAAATTATGTTTCTCACATTTGTTCTACTGCCTAAATTCATCGCTTGAGCAAGCTTAGTTTTCATCAACGAGAGTTAGAAGTTATTTAGGATTCATGCATCCAAGATGTAATCAGTGTGGGCTTGGGCTGGCGGATGTCCGAGTTTCGATATAATCTGTTTGCGTGGCAGATTCTCTCGTGATCAGCTCTAGATCTCAGTGGCCACCAACAAGCTGTAAGACATCGTTAATACCCAGAGTGGACTGTCCTTAAGGTGATGATTATTTGTTTCATTTCCCATGAAGCAAAGGTTTAGAATGGTCGACATGGTAAGATACAGTATGCAAACTATGTATCTGCATAGTCTGCTCGATTGCTGCTGTAGGATAAAACGTAAAAGGTGATGGTTTTATTACTCTGAATCCCAAAGCTAAAAGTGTATTCTGTTTGGATTTGTCGTGAGGATCAGTGTATTGTGTTCAGTGCTGATAAACTTGGATAATTGCATCGCTGAAACATAAAGCTAGATCAGGTGTGCAGTCAACTGGAAATCGTTCGCTTTCTGTATGCTTCTACTTGCATCCACCCACACATTCCGATAAGCTCGGCCGGGTCATGTGATGAGATCCAATTTCTCTCCTTCCGGAATCGTCCCACTCCATCAACTGCGTGGCCAGATACAGAAATAGTGAGTCAAGAGATCAGTCATGATCATTTCCTGATGAATTCATCGCATAAAAACAATCCGCGCAACCTCTATGAAGCTAAAAACATGGGCACTGGGCCATGTCGCCTACTTAGTATATCGACAAATTGGTCATAGTGTAACCCGAATACGATGCAATATTGCATCAAGAAATGATATGGAGCGCTTAGCAATCGGATCGTTTGGGTCAGCTGACACACATAGTGAAACCTTCGTTTGCAGTAGGCAGGACTACGAATGAACGGTTTGTCGGTTCATGAGGTCCAAATAAACACAGAAAATGGATCCAATGCTTCAGTGCGTCGAAGAGAAAGTTTGGGATCGAACTTCATTCGCGAAGGATACTGCGAGTACAAGCTGCTTAGCCAGAAACAGTTGTGGAGGCACTGTAAGACCGTGAAAATCTTTTGTCATTATTATATGTCCGGTATAAGGGTTTAATTATCAGTTTTAAGTGAATATTTTAGCATAAAATAAGATCAGTGAATCATGTTTTACTTTATCATATGCTAGATTACGTGCCCAACAGAGATTTTGTTATGTTCTAGTACAACCACCTGCAGTGGTCAGTGGCCACAGATGCATTATCTCCCTCTTCAGTTTAATTGAGTGATAATAGGACTTTTGTACAAGTAAGCAATGACTTTTCTTTTGTATAGACTTATATTAATTTTAATGAAACAAACTTTAATCATTCAAATCAAAATTTTATATATTGTACTATTCTAATTGATGATTGAAAGAATGTACGATTAAATATAATAATTTGTTCACAATGACATCTATGATAAACAGAAATTTAAAACAAATTACCCTATTGAAAGAGAATATGTTCCCTCCACAACATATGCTTATCGAACTTGGTTGCGCAAAGAATTATTCGATGGGCACATTGTACCAATTTGATCATGTGGGGGACACCTACATCTCTCTACAGTTCTGGATATCTATTTGAGTAACTCATCTCACCTGAATCTGTCCTCCATGAACCTCTATCACAATTAAGAATAATGGCGGTGCCTGCGTGTCGGGGGAGACTGCATCACCAGATCCCCGTTTGGGCAAATATATCTTTCGTTCACAGTTGATTGTCCTTGATCTGTTTTCGCACCTCTTCGTCACCCTAGATCTGTAGATGATACTACTTTCGAGTTTCGTGATGGGCTCAACTGCATAAAGAGGTTATGGAAGACAATCCATTCCTTGAGTCTCCTCCCTTGCTAAGTTGATATGACTCCTTTGCTGCGTACTCGATATCTGGTACAGAGATGGCAGTGTTCGATATTATCAAGTCTTCAAGTCTCCGGCACCATGAGAGATAAGAGTATTCTGTGTCACCATAGCTTCGGGTATCTGGCACCATCAATACAACGTTTATCTTCCATCGATCCAGTTCAAATAATCCACGCCTGAACAAGTCTTTGAATGCAGCTTCCCTCTATCCGTAGGCTCGGATATTTTTGTGCACCTGCCTTCAATTAGTTCGTTTCCAGCAGGAGAGCGTCTACATCTCAAACTTTCAAGACAGCAAAGACGCTGAGCCTGATGAAGTAACTCCATATCCGCTGGGCCTCATGAAATATCCCGTACCCTTTACTTAACATGCCTCCCCATATCCACTGATTCATGGATGCAGTGAAATCGACAATTGCCGTCACATGCACTGGTACTAAATCACTGACCCAGGAGAGTCGAATCTATGGTATATCGGTCAAGCACATGCCCTTCTCTGGTCTACATGTACTCATTAAGTATTTTTCTGCTGCTTGAAGTGAATAAGGAAGGTAATCTTATTGAAGACTCAGATGGAAGAGTTGTCCAGTAATTCCGGTCCATTCTCCTACAGTACCTGTTTGAACATTGAGCTGGCTTAATCAAAATTTCAGAAGGCATGAGTATGTGGATGATGAGTGGAGAGCTTAGTTCCTCCTATCGTTCTACATCCTGATATACCGCGGATACCAGGAAATGATTCAGTCTGCGCATTTCATGTTCCTTTATTCCCGTAAATTCCAGGTATAACGTCTGGGCGTTACTCACTCCGTAGCTCCAACTCTAAGTTTCTCGCAACAAAGTCACCGGCATTCGTATGCCAGTCAAAAGGCTGCAGCTGCTAAAAATCAGGAAACTTCCACAGTCCATGAAAGTAGTGCTGCCAGACCTTAGAAATCACGTAAACCACGTATCGTAAGATAATGGTGAGTAAAGCTGGACAAGAACTGAGGAATTTAAGTGGGAAAGGCAATGTCAGGAAACTTATATTATATTCATCTCCGAAGATCTCATAGAAGCATACAGGTCCTGTCTGACTGTCTTTTATTTATTTGTTTGTTTACTAACTATGGAAGTGGAATAGAATTGAGGTTGCCGAGCTGGGAATGCATGTGCAAGTAAAGTTCTGAACCTCAAGATAGCATTCCCGGAGACGTTCGTAATTTGAAATCCAAATAACGCTGTTCATACAAGGAGTTGAGCTCGTAACAATGGTTTTGGCCAGTCAACTGCACGGGTGTCTAGTCAATTTCGTGGCAGATACAAACACAGAAACCGATCAATTTAGGGAGACGCAAGCGCATACAGTACTGGAGAAGTCCAGGATGACGAATCTACCGTACCCAGCTGTGAGCATCGACCGAGGAGAGAGGCACATGGGCCTTTTGAATGTGGTAATCCAATCGACGTAAATTTCCACCTTTCTGTGTCAGTAACCGTTAATCCATCAAAACTCAAATGGAACCACGGCACTAAAGGAGTCAACATCGTGGATCGAATAACTGCACGTGAGTGCTTCGCTTTCTTGAAGTGATTTCGACTTTCAAGCATCTAAAACTAACGAGGACCCTCGTGGGTGCAAGAAAACCCTCCCAGCATGAGAACTAAGATAAGATTCGGATATCTTACATCGAGCAAATCAATTACGAAAAGTCACGTGAAACTGAAGAATCTATGCAAACACGGGTTCTAGTGGCCAAAAATCTCAACGTAATCACTAGAATTGGGAGCCCAATTTTCCACCAGAAGAGCGTGGGTGACATAACACATGACGGCTCCTTATATTACTTTAAAAATTGTAGATATTTCCGATCAGGGGTCCTTGAGATACCGTGTTGAGATCCGGACTCAGTTTACCACGCTAACCTCCGTGCACACAAATCAGCAGCCGCAATTGTAACTCAATCTCTATCCTCCCTCATTTGCCACTTACCAGCTTGATCAAACACATCCATTTCCTTTCACAACCCTTTCTATGCCGTGCCCAGGACTTTTCAAACATGAAACCAGCTCCAGGTCCGGTACATGGTACTGTACTAGCTTTCGCCACTTGCTAAGTTGCAAGAGATCTTGGACTAGCCAGTACGAACGAGACTTCTCTCTCCACATTTGCCTCCACTGTTCACAGCTACTTGATTGGGACCAGCTGGTGAGGTGGGAGACCTCTCCTAATCATGCCTGCCATTCATCCTCTACCTGCATCGTACCAACGAACTCTTTGTTCCCATCTCCTGCTTCAGCATTGATTCGTGGTGACTCTTGATCTTGCATGAAGGGCATCATTGACGTGGTACACTTCACAGAGGAGGCAGAGATGTTGACGTACATAGTACAATACCTCTGCCCTACGTAGTTGATAACCCTGATCGGCGTTATCGCCTCACTGTGTGTTCAGTCAGTTCCCTATAGCGTGTATGCCGCCGGGAAGGTTAGGAAGCAAATGCAGGAATTAAAGTTGGAGAAATGATGACTTCGGCTGAGATCATTAAACAACAATATAAGTAGTCAAGATTTAGAGGAAGCAAGAAGAAAGTTTTGGTAGGCCATAAGGTAATACCTCATATGACTATTCACTTGATAAGATTGGAAAAGAAGTTGCTTGGACACATACTACACTTCCACTAGTCCGCTTGTTGCCGAGCATTCAATCCCCATAAGCAACAGCACAGATTTTGAGGAGATTATGACCTTCGAGCAAAAGCATTAACTAACACGTAAGCTACGCGACTTGGCAAAGGAAAACTGATTACCAGGTCTCCCCTAGAAGATGCTGAAATCTTTGGTTCAGAATCTTTCGCTTGATCGTCTTTAGAAATCGGATCTAATAACTGTAGATCATAGCATGTGTCTTTGAGCATGCAGACTTGACACCAGTTTCACCGTTGTGGCTGTTAATTCGAGCGCTATATAGACTCCCGGAGTTCACTGACGCACGGGCCAGGCCAAAGTTAAGTGGTGCATTACTGTACACTCTGCCAATTGACGATCTCCAGATCTTTCAAATGGCGGCTAAGTCTAGGAATTGGCAAGCGTACAGGGTAGGATGAGTCAAGTGGCAGAGAAAATAGAGTACAATAGCCGCGGAGGAGACATCAAATGCTACAGTTTAGAGCATGTACTAGTGGTCCAAATTGAACTTTTTCAGCGGGTTTAGTCTAATTTGTCAAGAGCGTTTCTAAATTGAGGGCTTGCTTATAGACGAGTAGAGATATTCGCTGTTGTTGTGATTGGAACGGAAGTCTGTTGACATCGGCGAGCCGTAAACAGAACTGACAAAAGCTCAATTGACTCGCTTTTGGTGGACGTGACCAAAGCATTTAGGTGCTCGCAGTTAGGATCTGGGTTTAGGACCCGACGTTGAATCCACGCGCTCACAAGGGCATGGCATTGTTATAACTTGGTCGTGTTCTTGACGATGAGAATACCAAGGTAGTACTGTTGGTGTTCGACCGCAGTCAGTGGTCAGTTGCTTTCTCACCTCGAGTCGGTAGCTCGTACAGGCTCTGATTATATGTTTGGAGCAGTGTTAGTTAGATATTCGGAGAGACAGGTTAGTATTGTTGAGCATGGGTGGAGAGGGATATAAATTTGAGACAGACTTGAGAAAATTCACCTCGGAATCACCCCGTTCCGTTTTGAGCTTCTCTGGATCTTGAAACCCACATTTTGAGACAGATCTATCGAAATCGAGCCTATCGACATGGAGAGAAACTCAGAGCAGCATTTGCGACTGAAGTTCCTTGCAGAAACAGCCGGTCCTAGTCCGGAAATAAAAGCGAATTGGTCCAGCTACTTCACCTGGCATTGGGTGCAGCCATTCATCCGTCTTGGAAACCAAAAACCCGTTCAGGTTGTTCGCTCTACGTATACCCTGCTAGCTATCAAAAAATTGCTGCGATCGTGGTAATTATTATTTTTCGAATGGAGAATCGAGAATGAATAATTGCATTGTCTCTGCGCACACATTTCCGAAAGAAATTATTCCACAATATGTACGTAGATCCTAGAAACTCTGGTCCTTTCGCAGCAGGTTTCTTTGATAAATGTTCAGTCGCCAGTGCACAGGATTCACTAGATTGCTGTATCTGTTTCTTTGCTTTCCAAAAATGGTTCCATGATCGTGCGACAAAGTCGCTCTGATGCTGCTGCCTTCATCTATCCAATCTAGGCTCATAGGCTCTGAAAAATTGCCGTTCTTCACTGAAATCCATGATATTCTCGGCCGGGTATCCACATTTGACAATCGTAAGCCTTAGAAACATGGGTGTGTTCCATTCTTGCACGTGTGCAGGCGGAAGATTTGTATGAACTGCTGCCTCATGACACGGCCCAATTCTGTGAGAACGACTGGAAGAAGAACTATGAGAAGCAGAAACAGACTACGAATACACCCATTGTGTGGAAGCTTATGTATAAATCTTCGGGGCGAGATTTACTCTGTTCATTTCTGTGCTGTCCCCTCTGGCTTGGAGCTGTCTTGGTCCAGGTACCTGTCGGAGAACAAAAATTGTGACGATTGTGGTTCTCCATGCATGTGATGTTAAGTAACCGAAGATTCCTTTGCTCAGACAAATTTCAAGATCCATAACCACAGATTCAAACGTATGTAGTTTTAGTAACAGTTGGGACACGCAACACCGAGAAGCGGATTCTCTCTGCTACCTTTCTCTGCAATGTCATGATAACCAGCTCCCCCCTCGTGCTGGCTCTGCAGGTTTTCGTCCTCAGGGCGCTAGTATCGGAGGCGGAAAATCTGGGTCGGAAGCTGCAGTGGTGGAGGGATGCACTGCTTGTTCTCGGCATGCTGTTTGCTTCCATCTTACAAAGTATCACTCAGCAGTGGACTTTTACCTACGGCCAAAAGGCCGGCATGAAGATCAAGGCCGCTGTCTCAATGGCTGTCTTCAACAAGGTAGAAATTGTAAACTTTAGATCTCGTCCATTATGTATGAAGACAGGCAAATGTGCCGATTATGTGAGTCGCAACTCTTCTCTACTCTCTTCTTCTGTTTTACTAGCGATGATTTTCCCGCGCGGGCTGGAAATTAGGAGCTCATTCTTGTGGTGGACGTGACTGGTAGTTGATGGAGCTAAGAACTGTGGCACTGGCGGACACCAGCAGTGGAAATATGCTCAATCTGGTCACAAATGACACGCAGAAATTTCTGGATTGCGCCACGTTCGTAAGCTTCTGTGAGTCTTATAATTATCTTGTCCATCTTCTGACCTGCGCTGTCTGTAGTCACATTGTCGATAGAATATTAAAAATGACTGAGAATTTACAAGAGCTAATGTAGGAGAAGCTCAGAAGCTGTTGAAATCTATTTTCTCTTCTATGTTTATGCAACTCTGGCTCGAGCGGGACATCGGAAGCTGCAGATATATATCTAACGTTGGCCATTGGTGTGTACGTACAGCCTGTTTCGGTGTAGTTGTTTCTCTAGTTGTTGCTGCAATTGCCATTGCGGAAGTGGGAATTTCAGCGCTACCCGGTGTGGCAGTTATCATATTGGGAAATCCAGCGCAGGTGTGACTATCTCCGTACGCACAAACTCTTTGGGAGATCGATCGCGTACACACGGACAAAACGTCTCCCACCATGAGGACCCTTGTTAGCTTGGCACAATCTAGTACATGAATCTTGGACGTCATGCTTCGGTTTTAAATTCCCCAGGCTCAAGTGGTGGCAAACCTGTTGCGGTCGTTGCTTTCTTATTATCGCTTGATTGAAGAGCTTTTCGTTGTAATATTAATTTCTATAAATTGTAATCTGCAACTTCCTGTGATCACAGATGCTTGTAGGACAGGCTGTGGGGAAGGTGAGGAATCATGCTGTGAAGTTTACCGATGCAAGGGTCCGTATGATGGGAGAGGTCTTCTACGGTGTGAGAGTAGTGAAATACTATGGCTGGACCACCGCTTTTCTCAAAAGAATATCAGATATCAGAGCGCTCGAGGTCCGATGGATTCGGCGAGCCTCCTTCCTTCGAGCTTCCATATCCACTCTCAAGGTATCGGGTTAGAGGATCTCGAGATGCCGTTGACGGTCTTGCATTTTAGAAGTAGGTGAAGTAGACATCGGATAAACATCTCCTTACAGATTTGTTTTCCTTCGGTAACCAGAAGTTCGATAAGTCAAATGAATGTCCTGTTCAACCACCAAAAAGTGGAAATGGGTGCCGTTAACTGAATCGATTCCGCGCATGCTAGTGCTCAACTTCTGTCCTCTTTATCTACCAATGTACTCACTCGTTCTATACCTTTCCGTTCATCTCTTGATTTCTGTCTGGAGTGAAATTTAAGCGTCGATTTCGACTGTGGTGGGGCTGTTTCTGCCATATACAGGACTCTCTAGCAGCTCTGGCTGGACTTGCCACTTTTGGGACGTACATTGCGCTCCACCAGGGGCAGTTCAGTGCTAGCAGTGCGTTTACAATCTTGGGTCTGTATGGTATTCTAGCCCGTGTCTACACGATAATGCCGACAGGTACTTAAATTATCGATAACATCCATGAAACCCCGTAGCTTTCACGAGACTTTTGTCAAAGAACTCATTTTACGGCTCTCAAGCTCCTAGCCATCACGTAAGATCTCTCTGAAACTAATGTTTGGCCGTTGAGCCGATGGTTCTGGCTTCCGTTTGGCAGGCATACAGTATTTGATGGAATCATACATTGGAGTGCAAAGACTGGAAAGGCTGCTTAATTTGCCCAACGGCAAAGGACAAAGTTCAGATGAGGATGCGGCCCAGGTACCGACGAAGCTTGTTTGGATGTATCTCCGCTACATGCACCAGCCTTTACTCTGAAGTTGACTGTGTCTGGTCGGTCTTCGAGCATACCGTCAAACATAGAATGAGTTGGTTTTGGTGTATGTTTCTGGTGAAAGCGAATGATTTTGAATTTCACAGAGGCAAATGGGTCCATAAACAAAACGGATGTTATTTCAGTTGAGGAAGCTGTACCCAGAAGCAGCTCTGGCGGTCTCGGGAGGTATCTTTGATTGGGATCTCAAGGAAATGGATTCTGGAGTTCCAAAGAGGGCCAAAAGTTTCAAAGTGCCCTTCCGCAAGCAAATACACACTGACCCCAACGGTAGCTCTGGGAAGGCCAGTAGCAACTCAATCGAGGAGCCAGAGAAGAGTGAGCCAAAAGCTTCCTTGGGAGATGTAAATCTTGTTGTTACCAAGGGAGAGCTCATTGCAGTGACTGGATCTGTGGGGAGTGGCAAGAGTTCTCTCCTTTATGCAATTCTGGGAGAAATGGAGGTAGGGGATGAGTTTGACACAAGCGATGCATGAGATGGAAGTCATGCATGTCGCGTCATCAATGATATTTTTGCCTCACTTTCGAAAAAAAATTGCATAACCAACCTCAGTCTACATTTTCAAATTTAATAATTTCAACTTCTATTCTGCAGTGCTTGCAGGGATCTTTCTGGATAGAAAGAAAGGTGTCGTATGCTCCACAGCAACCTTGGATACTGAACGACACCGTGAGGAATAATATCATCACCTCAAACTTTTATGACAAGGCTCGTTACAAGGAAGTTGTCTTCGCCTGCGCACTAGACCATGACTTCCGAGAGCTATCGGCGGGTGATCAGACTGAAATTGTAAGTGTGGATTGAAACGTTACAAGTTAAAGCTCAAACTATGTAAGAACTTCTATGAGTCCATGCATGACTAATCTCAATATTGATTTCTTTCTACAGGGTGCAAAAGGAGTCAATATCAGTGGAGGCCAGAAAGCTCGAATGAGTCTTGCGCGCGCTTGCTACAGTCCGTCATCGGTGGTACTCCTGGATGATCCATTCGCGGCTGTGGATGTTCCCACAGCAAGGCATTTGATGGAACATGTTCTCAACGGTGTTCTTAAGGGCCGAACTGTGGTCCTGGTTACACATAGCAAGTTCTCGCTTGAGCTTGTGGATCGCGTTTTCATGATGGACAAGGGTGGACTACAAGAGGTTGGATCAAAAGAGGAGGTGATTGAGAAAGTTCACTTGCACGAAGATGTAAAGAACTCTGATGGTGAGCCTATTCGCCGACTGAGTATTGATTACTCCTCAGATGACACTAGCCACGACGAGGAATTGCTTAGTGTTTTTGGCTCAAGTCATGAAACGCTTCCAGACAGATTTCTGCAAGATACCAAGTCTGTGGTTGTGGAGAAGCCCACGATACTAACTGTCAGTTTGATGACCCCGAGTGAAAAATCAATGAAAATCGCTTTCGGGAGAGATAAGTCGAGGGGGGGTTTATCAAGGACAAGCCACTCGAGAACAACAGTTGGTTCTGACAGTTCCGAAGAATCTAGTACTCCAGATACTGTCGGAACTCTAACTTTGAAAGAAGATAGAGTTCTGGGCAAAGTCACTTGGCAAAGCTATATTGATTACGCTAGAGGAGGTGGGTCTCTGTTGTTTGTGCTTGTGATGGTGATCTTGTGCTTCTCACAGGCAGTGCGTGTTTATTTGGACTATTGGATCAGTGCCTGGGTCACTGATAAGTTCAATTTATCGACTGGCATTTACCTCATGAGTTATGGAGTTCTTGTTGCGGGAGCAAGTTTTGTTTATCTGCTCCGTGCCGTTCTATTTAATGAAGCGGCAATCCGATCAGCCAAACATATGCACACGAGAATGGTCGAGAAAGTACTGCGATCACCTCAAGCGTTCTTCGACCAGGTGCGTGCTCGTCTTTCTTGATATTATTATCTTTGCTCCTTGATCCCCTGTACTGAAAGACGATCAGCATACGTATACATGCATAAGAAAAGCCTGCTTGATCACTCATTTGAATGTCTAGTCTATCACAGTAAGAGAGCTTGAACGCTTGAACTCTGTTCCAAAGCTTCAATCTAATGCTGTAAGTAGGTTTTGTGCAGAACCCCGTTGGTAGAATACTGAATAGGTTCACCAAAGACCAACAAATGGTCGACGAGGCACTCCCTTTAACCGCTCAGGTATGCATAGGCTCCTATTGAAGCATTTTACAATTCTTCGTACACTGTTGTGCTGCTTTGCCCTCTGGACAGGCCGTGTTGTTAGATTGGTTGTCGCGATGCTTAGATTTCAGATGTTTCGCAGAGCTGGGATGGACCACTGAGATTCGAGTGCGTATTGATCATAACAAGTCAATGTCGAACCTATACAGGGAATGTTCGAAAACCTGATCGGCGTTCTTGGGGTGATGATCTTCATCGCCGTCGTAACTCCATGGTTTTTGCTCGTTTTGCCACCCTTTGTTGCTGCATTCTGGTACTGCCAACAGCGATATGTGGCAGTTTCTCGTGAGCTTAAACGTTTGGAAGGACTATCACGATCACCTATTTATGCACACTTTGCACAGACGCTTCAGGTGAGACATTAGCACCTCCACTGATTGTTTCTGCTGAATCTTAGCTTCTGCAGTCCAACCGTCTATGATGGCTTTTCAAGATCTTATTAACCTATGAAACGAGAGTTTTACATACTCTAATAAATGCTCGATACAATGTACTTGTGCCTGGCTGGCAGGGTATAGCTTCAGTGCGAGCTTATGGAATGGAAGGTGCCATGCACGACCAGTTTCGGGACTTGGTGGATGCCAACAATCGAGCATTCATCCTCTTTGTGCACACCTCTAGGTGGCTCGGCATCCGTCTTGACCTCGCCGCTACTCTGTGTGCTGGAACCACTGCGCTCCTTACAGTGGTCTTCAGAGATAAAATATCCCCCGGATTGATAGGTAATGGATACTTGCACAGTAAACCTATTTTAAAGCTTTATTCTTCTTATAGAAGACTGCCTCTAACTCTGTAGCCTAAAGACAGTTATCTGTGATTCTGCGCAGGTGTTATGTTGATCCAAAGTATCCAGCTGTGCGGGCTGTTCCAGTATGGTGTACGGTTGGTGGCCGACACAGAAAACCTCCTCACAAGTGTTGAAAGGATTCAAGCATATGGAAATCTTCGTTCAGAGGCTGATCCTAACTCTCCTCCGGGGCTCATCACAGAACTGTGGCCCGAGAAAGGGGAGGTTGAGTTTGTCAACTATACCATGGCTTATCGGACAGATCTTCCACCAGTATTGAACAATCTCTCGTTTAAGGTACTGTGCTGGACCTTCTCATCTGACCAAGTGTTGAGAATAGCTACAACACTAACCTCTTCTCCAATTCTGCCGTAACAACGTCATGACTGTGTTCCCTACAGGTGTTCCCTCAAGAGAAAGTGGGCATTTTAGGACGAACAGGGGCCGGAAAATCAAGCCTGGCAGCAGCTCTCTTTCGAATGGTAGAAAATGCTGCATGCACCGGAAGTATACTCGTAGATGCAGTGGACCTGAAAATGGTTGGCCTCGATGATCTGCGTCTGAGGCTTTCGATCATCCCTCAGGTAAGGGCAATGTCCCTCGCACCTAACGGAAGTATCTGAAATAACTACCATTTTGCCTGAATGATCACAAGCTTCGAAGTCCAATCCGTGTGACTTGAGGTGGAGTTACATATGTTGGAGTATTTCCTCGTGTCTTTGCTGCAGGACCCGGTGTTATTCAAAGGAACAGTAAGATTAAACCTCGATCCATTCGACACGCATACTGATGTTGAGTTACACGAAGCGCTTGCTAAAGTAGAGCTCACCAACAAAATCAGAAGTCTGAACGACGGCTTGGACAGTGTGGTCGCTGAGAATGGAGACAACTTCAGCCTTGGTCAGAGACAGCTTCTTTGTCTCGCTAGATCTCTACTGAGAAGGTACAGTTACTCCACAATTGTGAATGTAAAAGATCCTGTAAGCAAGAAATATTTTGTGCGGTTGTATATCTCTTAAACGAACTGAACCTTACTCTGTTTGTGCTAACAGATCCAGGATCATCGTCATGGACGAAGCTACAGCAGCTGTCGATCAAGAAACGGACCAGCTCATTCAGAGAACGATGAGGAGTGTCTCCAGAGACTCCACGGTGTTGACAATTGCGCACAGAATCGAAACCATAATCGACTGTGACCGCGTTCTGGTTCTGGCCAGAGGGGGCCGGGTGAGCGAGTTCGACTCTCCTGCAAACCTACTGAGACGTGCGGGTATGTAACCACCAATGTTTCACTCTGACTCAGTAGAGCTTTGAGCGTAACGATGCTGCGTATGAATGCCACAATGTGAGGACTAACTTGAGGAATGTAGATGCAGAGGACGTAAACTTCTCCGACCCAGCTACCCGTCGGGACCTAGGAAACCATGTATTCGCTAACATGGTGGCTCAAGCTGGGCCGACCGTGGCCCAGCGATTGAGAGAAGCTGCGGAAGTTGCTCATGAGAAGAGACAGAAGAAGGCTACAGCTGCTCTCTGATCACAATTCGGCTCTTAGATCAAATCATCGAATTGGCCACTGTACCATACATTATCGGGCTAGTGCAATCCAGCAGCTAGTGTTGGTAGTGTCGAGAATCGGCGGAATTTGACAAGTCTTCCACTGGAAAGATCGCTGTCGGATTGAGTGTAAAGTGCCAATCCACGCGCATAAGTAGAGGATTGGATTTCCGGATCGATTGTAAGTCCCGATCATCACTTATAGTGCAGGGCTGGATTCGCTGATCTGATCTACTTACCAAGTCTCACAATTTTGATAGAAGCGATGATTAGCATTACAAACGTTCATTGGCAAACATGCAGATAAAGGGTGACTCGGATTACAAGAGTCCAAGTATGTGTGTGCATTTTGACACTCCGATCAATAACATGTGGATTTGCGGTCTTCAATTCTGAGCAATGAACTCTTCTGGCTTGTCTCTCTTATATTATTCGTCTGATGAGTGAGATTCGAAGGAAGATTCCTATGCTATTATACCATTGTTAGCATCCATAGCAAGAGATTCATTCTGAATTATTTATAATAGAAACTTTATTGTTAATATTCTAGGTATATAATGATTATATTAAAAAAGAGTATCTAAAAAATTTACCTAGTTAAGAAAAAAATTCAAGAAACCAAACCATTTATGTGTTGATTATGTTTAATTATTATCTATGCACAACTATTTTACTTCTTTATAGGTGTGACTTCTATATCCTATTTTGGATTCCAATAGCCATAACCGATATTCATTACACGATATCTTGTGTAATGAATATTTGTCTACATATTTGCATAAGGCGTGTTCCGTTCCGTTTGACAACCCCTCTCCTTCCCGTCACCTCACGCATACCCTCGACTAATGATATTTCTCGCCCATTTTGTTCTTTGATGATCTTTCTCACTCTCTTACTCTCACACTCTTCTAATAATGATATAGCTCGCCCTTCTTGTTCTTTGATGATGTTTCTCCCCTCTCCTACTCTCGCACTCTTCTAATGAAATTTCTCGCCTCTTCCTGTTCTTTGATGATCTATCTCCGCTCTGCTTAGTAGTAGTTTTAACGAGCTTTTCACTTTCTGAGGGCATTATCGGGTAATTCTGCTATGTTTGGGTTGCTTCTCTTCGACATTTTCTTTCAGGCCTTGACGTCTTGATTCCTTTTCTTTCTCATGTTCACGATTCTGTATCCTTTCTTTGCTCGTGATATTCCGCAGTTCGGCTTATTCTTCTGTTTATTCCTATTCCTGCACTTTCTGTGAGCCTTTTCTTCCAATTTCCACCAAATTACTATCGGCTGCTGTATAGAAACCACTACATGACCTTGTTGGTTCCGGCCTAAGTTCCCGCGGTTTCCTTTCTTTACTTCGCACAGCTTTGAGCAGCCGCACTTTTGAAAACAACCGAATTTACTTTGATTCTCATGAGCTTGAAGAACAACTCGGTGCGAGGGGTCTGGTATTCGCCCCGCTACTTCGGCACTGCATGCGATAGACACTTGATGAAGACGTTTGTGCTTTAGTGGAGGCTTTGCTACAACAGGTATTTCTACTTCCTGATGTCTTGAAGCAGCACTCCATATGATTCGATGTCCTTTCGGAGGATAGAGAATAATTACCCATGATGTTATTTAGGGATATAGTGTTTACTATGGCCCCGATCAAGTAAATATTTGGCTAAGATCGAGCGTTTGTATACTTTACATGTGCCAGGAAAAATTTATACTTGATTCGAGATGATCAGGTGACAATAGTAGGTGATAATAGTAGATGTCATGGTTATAGACCTTAAGTGAGATATAGTTTCCGAGAGAGTGACTACCCATCCCCCTGGATGGGTTGTGAGTGCAGCAGCCAGTCTCCAAGTATAGGGGCATGCTACGAGGCACCTCTTTGTTCTCCTAGCCTTGGAGTTATATGGAGTGATGGACGCGGCATTTGACACATTTGTCAAGGAGTGTGTGAGAGTTTATCATATTAGTTGCTTAGGAGTACCACTCTCACTCTCATACTTTATGACATATTTTAGACACCATATGTCCATTGCTCTATAGAGTACAATGGCGGATGCAATCCATTGGAGAACAATCACACTAGATGATACTTCTTTAGAGTGAGCGTTTGTATGCTTTACAGATGACACGTGCCAGGGTAAATTTATACTTGATTTGAGATGATCAGGTGACAATAATGGATGTCGTGGTTACAGACCCTGCGTGAGATATAGTTTTGGAGAGAGTGACTACTCATCCCCCTGGATGGGCTACAAGTGCAACCGCCGGTCTCCAAGTATAGGGGCATGCTGCGAGGTCACCTCTTTGTTCCTCTAGCTTTGGAGTTATATGGAGTGATGGACACGGCATTCGACGCATTGTCAAGGAGTGTGTGAGAGTTTATCATATTAGGTGCTTAGGGGTACCACTCTCACTCTCATACTTTATAACATATTTAGACACCATATGTCCATTGCTCTATAGAGTGCAATGACAAATACAATCCATAAGAGAACACTCACACTAGATGATACTTCTTTTGATGCTCCTGTTGTTTATAGACCACCCAACTTGCATAGTTCAAATATCTTAGATGCAATAGAGCAGATTCTATTGTGGCTTAGCCCCATTTTACCTTTTTTTCATCTCTCCTTTGTAGGGCTTGATGGAATCTTCCCATCCTTCATTTGTTTTACGCGGTCGCCCTTGTATTCCTTAAGTGTTTCGCGTTTCAGGGTTCATGCGTACAAAGCAGTCGCATGCCCGGCGTCTCCCATTCACTCCACTCCACCCCACCCATCCACAATTGATGCTTTGTATAGTACTCTTAGCTCGATGATTTGTCTGTTTTATTGTTCCTACCCGACTTTCTATTTCTTATGCTTAATCGCTCGCGTCCTGCAGAGGACTAGTTATTACATGATGAATATTTGTTTTCATGTATATTAGTTCTCTGCAGATGATGCTCTTGAGATTTTTCAATTATATCTTTACCCATGAGATGTTTCAATTGTTTTTACTATCTTACGGTTAGATTCACTTAATCTCCATTTCCTGAGTTGCTATTCATTTCGATTTGCTCATATCAATGCTTATCTTTCAACTACACCTCATATGCATTTAATGGGTTCTGGATCTTGACACCGTTCGAAGAACGGTTCAAAGAACAGCTTCTTCTTTCGTTTCTCATGTGTCCTATTTGGACATAAAAATCCCTAATATAACTTAAGATTAAGATTGATAAGATTAAGTTTCAAGATTGATGGATAAAATTAAGTTTATAAGATTGGAATATATCGATATTGATAAGATTAAGTTTCAAGATCAATAAACAAAGGGGCCGCTAGGGAAACAATAAGGGTTGTTTCCTTATTTACTAATTTGACACCCTACTAGAGCGGATGAATGTGATTGGACTCTAAAATTTCTGTTGTGCACTTTCGTGTCTGCCTTCACTTTTCCGACACCATTTCAGAAATTGCATTTTCGGTTCCTATCCCCTCAATATTCCATTTTCTTTCACAGTCCTATAAAAAATGAGCAGTATATGCACCAGGAAATCGCTGGTGCGCGGTACATGGTCCCGTCAATATTCCTTTTTTCTCTCACAAGTCCCTTAAAAATGACTGGTGCACCGTATATGCACCAGGAAATGACTGGTGCGTAGTATATAGTCCCTTGTGTGCAGGTTGGTCATGAAAGTCCTTGCTCTTACAAAATTGGAAAATACAATTCCAGCACAAAAAGTGAAGGCAGACACTAAAATGCAAAATCGTAATTTTCGAACAAAAAACGCTATAGCGTGAGAAAGCAAGAAGGACGAGAAGACCATCAAGCCTTACAACACACAAACAAAAAAAAAACAAAAAGAGGACTTAGCCTCAATATTAGAGTCCAATCACATTCGTCCACTGTTAGCAAGGTTCGTCCACAGTGGCAGGGTGTCAAATTAGTAAATAAAGGTGTCTCCCTAGTTGCCCTTTTAACAAAATGTAACATGTCCCAATTGTTTATCAAAATTTATACAAAGGGAGTTTGTGAAGCGGTAATTTTTATTCTTTCATATAAAAATAAATAGAGTATACTACTAGCTCTAGGAATAAAATAAGGAATCTTCAGAGATTTATCCAAATGCTACACATGATAAATTCATTATATAATTATGTAGTAAAGAAATCACAAGCTTTTACGTACATACATGCATAATAATTCGTGCTAAATATGTTAAGTCTAAAATGATTTCTTGGAATAGACTAGTTCCAGTTCTAAGTAAAATATTTAAAGTTCAATTACTTTTAGATTGAAACAAGAAGAACAAATATTATAGAGAGATATATTTTTAATAGAAACAAAGAATTTCCTGACACTATCATTAAGACTATTTGTAGAAGATAATGTCTTGTAGAAGAAAAATTTTACATTAGAAATTTATTTTTACATCATACATCACAACATTAGAATACTCAAACCTTACGAACAAATCTAAATATTTTTCTAACATGATTACATATGGCAATATAGAGGAATTAAATTTACCTGATCTAACCGGGTATGAATACCTCGCTACTAATTTAAGATAGTGAGCTATGATGATTTAAATATCAAACGGTCCATGGCGTTGTTGACTTCACTGTTTTAGCCCAGTTTCTGGATGTTTGAGGATATAACCATTATAAATCTAAGAAAAGTAAAGTATGTTAACAATAAAACAAAATAATAATAATAATTTATTGTTCTTGGGATTATTCTTCCTTTACAATTACGGACCAAACCAGCTTTTAATTTAGCATTTCAATTAAAGTCTCTCTTGTAATGTGGTATAGGCTTTTATAAGAAGTATACAATTTTTTACTATTTAGTGTGATTTATATATCATTTTTACTCTATGATTTTACTCCTTTTTACTCATGATATGATTTTACTCTAATTACATGACAAGAGAGGAGGATAGATTCAACAACTCCTTTCATCAGATTTTCGTCAAAGAAATTTACGTCTGATCATAAATACTAAGAGATGGGAGCAAATAATATATAATGGCAATGCTATTTTCTAATGGAAGCCTAGCCAATTAACTATGTAAGTGTGAGCACGTCCATCCTCTCTAGAGACGACAAATCTCTTCCAGTATAGTCAATCCGCGCCTAACCATGGACATTTGATGGTAACCCTAGTTAATTCTCCAGGTCAGTGTCCAAAGCTGTCCCTTTCGTTTCCAATTCAAAACCTTTGGCAGACAAAACCCATTGCGCTTCTTCGATCAGATCGATCGTCTCCACCAGTGGGAAATTCCTTCGTGGTAGCATTTCAAGACCATGGGGCTCGGGAATTTTGCTCGCAGCAGCCAGAATCGCCTCTCAGAATGCATGAAGTTGACAGATTACCTAGCTCCGAGTTTCAGGCGCTCAGTTTCCCAATTCTCGGGACCATCAATCGATCCACTGTGCACAGGAGGTCGGATTCTTGCTCCACAATTTAATGGTCGTTTTGTACGCTGTTGCAGGATGTTCCCTCGCGAAAATGTAACTTTCAATCAGCACAGAGTTTTGGGAACGGTTTTTACCCGGAATATTTGGGGGTCAGGGAGAGAATGGATTCGAAGTACGAAGAAAGAACTGGACTGGTTGCGACCGAGAAGTCGAGTGATATGGGGAGGAGGAGGTTTTGGCGGCTCTAGCATCAGGCACTACGGGCAAGGCCCCCCATAGCTTTGTAATTGTCATTCCCTTTGCTTAATTTTGAAAATTATGAGTACACCAAGATCAATATAGCTTTAGCTGCCAGAGTATTAAACTCATAATATGTAGAATGCTGCATCTATGTTGAAACAATACCCGTTATTTACCATCACTTCTGGAGGTGATAATTCCTCAGTCCATAATCACGTAAAGTGACGACTTGAGAATGTTTAACTTTCGAAGGTATAGATGGATGAGTTCTTTGTCTTGGCCAGACATCTCGTGATGGGTCTCATAGTAAGATCCTTTTCAGTCTTATGGATCAACTGAAGTGACGGTGCCCTTCATGCAGAGGGGGTGGTTCTCTGGATCCTCAGCTGGTCATGGGACTCTTAATTGGTGCCAATGTTGGCGTCTTCTTTCTCTGGCGATCAATGAATTCCTCATTCATGCAATCCAACTTTGTGGTATGTTTTTAGGTCTTTAGTTTTCACTGGCAAATTCTCGATTCTATTCTCTATATGTGTAACTCGGTAGGCATTGTTGATGCAAGTATCTTCAGCGTTTGCGTTCAAATGGAGCTTACGTTACTGCGTTGTAAACAGGTCTCTGCTGAAGCTCTTAAGTCTGGTCGGTTGCACACTTTGGTAACCAGTGCATTCAGCCAGTATGAACTACATCATTTGCTGTCGAACATGATTGGTCTCTACTTTTTTGGTAGCGAGGTTAACAACTCGTACTCTCTGCTTATTTATCTGTATCCTCTATTGTGGAAACATGCATTTTTCTCTTCCTTTTAAAGAGGAGTTACTGACATATTCCAATTTCATCTTGACAAGTAGTACCAGCTCATGTTCAGATCCCCGAGTTTTTGTCCTTTGTAATCACCTTTTCCCAATATGAAGACCCTCTGTGGAACTTTGGACCTCTAATTGGTGAACTTACGTTTGTTGAATGGACAGATTGGTCAAATTCTTGGAGGGCAAAAGCTCATGTTGCTCTACTTGACTGGTGGAGTGGTGGGGTCATTAACCCACTTAGCGTATTGGGCTTTCCTCAAACCCTGGCTTGAGGTATCCTTCCTTGTACTATGGCATGGTGGAAATCTCGGAAACACTTTGCAAGAATTCTCTTCCTCCTGGATGTTTCCCGTTTCCTCTCTATCTTCCGCTGTATAGCCTCGGAGATCACCTAAGACTGGGAATGTCTAAAACGCTACAAGTTTCTGTTTTGTGCTACCAAACGCCAGTTCTCCATTCGAGCTTCTAATTGGAGGGGCTGTAGCACTAATCTTTATGACCACCAGGTGAGATTTGTGAGTTGTGAAACTTGGGTGAAAATTCGAAACAAAAAACCTAACTAACGTGCATTTCTCCTGACAGGGCTATCCAGGAAGGCTCTTTCATTATTCTCCAGGATTACTGGTATAATCCTTGAAAGCCCTTGATTTTCTCCAACTCACGCTAAAAAAGAATCTGAAATTTTTCAATTATAGATTTGAAACGAAATCGTATCTTCTTCTTTCGCCATCATGCAGGGTTCGAGCGGTGCAGTGAACGCTATTATTCTTCTGGATATTCTTCTTTTTCCTAAACGGATCATATATTTCAATCTCATTGTACCAATTCCGGCAGCTTTATTCGTATGTCACAACAACACAACCTCTGCAAACTCACTGAACTTCTGTTTGGTTGGTGGTTTCTTATGTTCCTCTCTGTTTTAGGTGGGTTAATCATAGGGAAGAAGTACTCATAGGATCCCGTGGCCTAAATATCTTATCTCATAGATTATCCCCATGCAGGGACTGATTATTGTCGGCTCCGATCTCTGGGCAGCTACTGATGTGAGTTACTTAACTTTTGTCTATTTCCTATAAAGCAAGAAAGAGAGATCTGAAGGATGAAAGAACAAAGGATACTTTCCGATCAATTTAGTAGTAAATGGCATTAATGGGTAGGCTTGCAGAGCTCTGGACTATACATCAAGTTTATCATTGTGGTCTCTGTGTCCTTGTCATAGAGCAGTTGGCAATAATTGTGTAGGACCCAGAGTTGTCCTCTGTAGTCTTAGATATCTCCCCCTGATGCTCGATACATCCAATCTACGGGCAAGTCAGTAATTTGCCCAGGACTATTATTGGACATTGACCAATTTTGGCAGGGAAATAGACATGGAACGAGTCCAGCTGCACATCTTGGAGGTGCAGTTGTAGGAGTGCTTGCCTGGTTGAAATGGCGGTTTTAAGTCTCTAGATGGATCCAAGAGGCTGGCTACTCCATTGAGGTGATTGTAGAGGAACAGAAACCAAGGAAGAAGGAAGGGACCAAGCTTACCCAACCGATTTCGTCGAGCACTCCTTGGACATTTCACTTACAGGAGTGGGCGAAGATTGTCAGTATTGTACACCGGGGCACACTTACACAGATCTCCACTTGACGTCTGTAGGCAGATAGAAGTCAAAATCAGTAGTTTCTCCATTTTCTTTCATAAAGTAGAGTACTTTCATGGTAATCGAATTTGTGTTTCGTTTACACCGGCACTGTGGAAGGGGAACTCTAGACGGTTTCAGGTATTAAGGCGTCTATTCTAGTGGAGGAAATGTTACTTGGAAACTGCATCAAAGGGTTTTGTCCCTGTTGTTATACGTGTTCTACTGGTTGGATAGAGTGATACAGCATAATTGATGATACAGGTCGCTGCGTACTGTCCCTTGCTACAGAAGGATTCTGATGGGTAGATAACGATCCATAGATGGCGGCAAATATAGAGCAATTTGCTATTACTGAACGTGGAATATCACGTTAGTAACGGAGAAATCCCTTTCACAATGTGCTCTTTACATATCTGTGCACTACCCAGAGCACCTTCACATTGTGAGCTAACGAAGTCACATTGCGTACCTTTAGTCCAAATGAAAGTAAATGACATAACTTTGACAGGTTGAGGTCGTCGAAGCTCAGGATCGACTTGAAGCCCACCGTGATACCCCCGATATAGGATGTACTAAATTAAAAGATACAGAAAATCTCAGAGGTTAAGAGTCATATGTGAGGGCAACTTTGAGTACAATTCTTCATATTAAAAAATCGACACCAAGCTCGGAATGCAACGTCTGACCAGTCCTACACAACTCCAAATCGTGAGGACAAAAATATCACATGTATGAGGGAGGAGGCAACCAGGATTGAACTGATGACCTATCGGACTGCAGCCGATTGCTCTACCACTGAGCTATACCTCCTGACCATGCAATAGCTGTAGGAGGATCCTATATATACTGTATATAAACAAGATATAGGAGAATGTTGCGAGTTACCCCACAATGCTCTCCTACGGTGCCTACTTGTGAGAAACCACATGGCACATAAGGTACCCATCGGAAACCCCACTGAGCGCGACATGCATCGATCGTCCTGAAGCACTGTCGCTACATAAACCCGCGGAAAAGGCACTAGAAGAATTCAGGCAGAAGAAGGGGAGTTCCACCACCAGAGTATCTGAACATGGCTCAAGCAGTCCACAGCATGATCCTGGTGAGACCTTCGGCTCTAGTCGGAGTCCAGAACTGCGGCGGAATTCGAAGTGGGAATGAATTGAGAGTAAGAGCTGTTGAAAGAGTTCTTCCTACTCTTCTGAGGGCGCGAGGTTCAGATGATCGCTCTAGGTTTGGAAAGCATTCCCAGAACCAGAACCAGCTGAAACCAAGTGGCTTAAGACGCTATGCAGTAGTAAATTCTGCTATGAATGATGAAGCCTCAACCTCCGGTTCTCCGATAATGTACCCGGGAATGTATGGTCCTTGGTCGGTTGATTCGACCGACATTCGTGAGGTGAGTACCTCTCCAAGTTGGTCAATATTTATGAACGTTCTTCTATGGATGGTGATTCTGAATTTTAGCATTTGAGGTGTGTTTGATGGGAATTAATTGTGCTTTTGCTAGCCGGAATGTCAACAGTTTACAAAACATCCTAATTCAGTTTTATGTTCTTTTAATGGTTACTAAGAGAAACCGGTATGCATCTAATCTTGATGAGGCACGAGGAGTCAACTTGGTGCTGGTAATATCACTAAACCGGGACGCCGAAGAAATTATCTGAGAGGTGCCTCAACACCATGACGACCTCACCGTTGCGAACGAGAAAACTAAGTTTAAAATGTCGGTGATTGATGCTCTAATCAAACCAAAATCGTAAAGAAGTTAAGAAGCAGTTATTTTTCTTCCCTTAAGTGGGAGGGAGGATCTATTCACAGTAACAGGACCAGTTGATTCCTGTTTTTGGTGTCTCGACTCAAAACAATTATTAAGGAAAGAGAGAGAGAGGTCTTCCCACAATAATCAGAGTGGAAGGATCTGGACGATTACATCAAGATGTTCATCCTGTTCTAATGTGAGTCTTTCTCTAGGTTTCGAGCAACCGTCTCAATTGATCCTCAAAGACTCGTGTCCTCCAATATACTATGTAACAAATATATGTATATTCGATCTTTAGGCAGGAAAGACCCGATTTGGGTCTAATTGACTTATACTGGTGCTTACTTCCACAGGTTGTATTGTACCGGACTGGACTCGTCACAGCTGCAGCAAGTTTTGTGACAGTAGCATCGACAGCTTTCTTGCCTGATGGTAACCCTGTGAAATCTGTTATTCAGTTAGTGTATGATCCTCTCTATGCGCTCGGAGCAAGTGGCTTGGGCTTATCTCTATTTCTCATTCATATTTACGTGACTCCAATCAAACGGACTCTGCAACTACTATGGGGGGTGGGAGTGCTAGGATCACTGGGAATGGCTGTGAATTTTGCGGCACCAGCAGATCAAGGACTTGTTCAGTTTGTAGTGGATCACCCCGCAGGGGTTTGGGCTGTTGGCCCTCTTTTTGCTGCTTTGACAGGCCTTGCCTTTAAAGAGGGTATGTTATTCACATTCATTTGTTTTCCATTCTGAGCAACAAGAGTTCGCAGTCTTGGGATTTTTGCTAGCTACTCTGAAAGTGGTAAACGTATGACCTGAATTTGGGCAAAAAATTAATAATAATAATAATAATATATATTTTGATGTTGTCAGGTTTGTGCTATGGAAAATTTGAGGCAGCAGCACTCTTCTTCGTCATCCCTGGACTCCTCCTAGGTCATTTGGTAGTTTTCTGATCTCGTAATTAATTTCAATTTTTTAAATTTGTTATTCCTTCAGCAGAGACTGAGGTCCATAACAGCTAATTATCATTCAAGTCAGGATTTCACGTTCAGATATATCCCGTCTTGTCCTGTAATACTGAAAGCTCGGACTTGCTTCGTGACTTCGTGCAGTCAGGAGTTATGGACGATAATGTGAAGCTAGGACTTTTGGCTGCTTGGATTGCTCTATTTTCGGTGTTCGCAGCAAGGAAATTCACCCAACCAATTAAGGTACACTCGATCTTCCTGTTGGATCTACAAGCAATATCAGATCACATAAAAGATGAACAGATTATTAGATCTTATGGTGTGATCAATCTTATCTGGAAGTTCTAATGAGTCCTCCATCCATTTATTGTCCGGTACTGAGATAAAATTTCTTATTGCAGGATGACATCGGAGACAAGTCTGTTTTCATCTTCAATGCCTTACCTGAGGAGGAAAAGGAGCGAGTGTATCAGCAAATGGAAAACAAGATCAAAGATCAGTAGCCTCTTTTGAACGTTTGTGACTCCTTTTTCAGATTTCAAAGTGTCAGAATATCGGAAGTTCTGTAACCTATCTGTTTCTGAAAGTAGGAAATGTACGATATGCACTTGTATAATAATACAAGTCTTGTGCTATAAGGAGAGCATGATCAGGGTTATGATCACATATTTCATAGAGTAATTGTATGTTAAGAAAGATATCTTTCGTACCATAAATATCATTGTCAACTGTGGTGGAGAGGATGATGGTAATTACGAATACCATACTTATTGTTTTTGTCCCTGGTTTTGTTGGTGATGCCTGATTGCTGTCTGATAATCTCGCTTATTATCAAATTATGCAGCTACTCATGCCCTCTTCTGTTGCCCCGTCAGGGTGTAATCTTCTAGTTAGTATCGGCGACCATTCAAGGCCTTCATCTTGAATGGTGTTGACCTGGATCGCGAGGGTTATACATAACTGATTTGTTGAGGTGCAGGCAGAATTATCCCTACCTCCCCAGCATATCGCTATCGGTTTGGAATATGACGATCATTTAGGCACATTCCGGACCAGTTCCAGATCGTAAGAGGGACTGTAATCTCTGGAGAACGCCTATCCTTCAGTGCGAAGGTCGCCGCATGAAACACTAGTAAATGGACGACAGACATTTACCACATGGTTGAGAAGACGTGCAAATATATTTGGTCACTTTTACAAGCCCTCGTTCCTATTTCTGATTTCTTCTAACTCATTTGTTGAAACTCCCTTCGTAGGTGAAGCTTTCCAAAGTAAAGTAACATGACTAAGTTTCGCCCTACGTACTGGATCTTCATATCAAGAGTCGGAGCTTGTGAATGGCAGAAATGGAAACCTTTGGTCTGAGAGTTTATTGTGGATGTGTTGCAGACACTGTCAGGTCAATACTTTCAGCATCCACTTTTACCGGATCTACGCCTGACAACCAACATTCTTATATTCCTCCTGGAACAGGAACGAGAGCAATGAGACCCCACATGCTTTTACTTAGTGTTCAAACCTATTTTCTGTACCAGATTCTTCAATTATCTGACAAAAAACTCTTGCTGCACAGCAAGAACATGCTCCTTTTCCAGTATAATCGGCTAAAATTCTCCGTTCTACGAACGGCTTCTGCTCTCATTTTACTTAAGTTTTTGTTCTCTTTTTACTAAAGTGCTTGTTCACGAGATAGGTAACTCGCTATCTGAAACATGATAAAAGCCACCTGAAAGGGTACTACCTATAATCAGTTTGAAATGGACATATGGGGTTTCATGGATTTCCTCGATGTACGAGTTCTGCTTTGAGGGTTAAAATCATGGCATCAAGAACAGTCAAGCTGGTTCGATTTGTGCACATAGCTAAAAGAAATCAAGAATGGACGCTAAGAACGGTTGACTCACCCAGTCTCGCAATGCGAGAGTCGTACTTGTAGCGGTAGTAGCACATACAGTATATGTGTCGTTTCGACTACAGCAGAACCGGCTCTCACTCTTCCTATTCCCCAAAACATTAATGCCCAGTTTCATCAGACACCAAATTGTCTACTCAGCTATACCGGACAGTCAGTATTCACCGATTTGTGTTACAGTACGCCAGGGTACTGCAGGTAACAGGAAAGACAGGAGAGAATGTAACTGGGTGAGCAACTGTGAGATCTAAACACCTGTATCAGAAACAGCTTTGAGGTAGATGGAAGTATGTCATGTTCTTCTCCACGACGGCATTTTCTCGTCTAATTTGCCACTCTGATGAAATTTGCCTGTTATTCTGCCAATCCGGTTCATTCTAGAAGCTAGATCTCACCCAGTTGCCTATGAGCATATTGAATGGAGATGGGTGTTCGCAGAGCTCATGAGACTGACTTGACGTAGACAAGGAACAAGATCGAGACAGGCTCGTCTGAAATTTGCAACTCTAGTCAACAGTGAGAAAATTGTGAAAGTAGGTTTATATGGCATGAATCTTGTTTGCCCTTGCAAGGACTAATTCCGGCGCTCCCCAGGTCTCTGTCAAAGTCTAGTCGTGAATCAGTCCGAGAAGCTACGTCATACAGCCATAATGTTGTTATGAAGAAACAAAGAGTGTCTCTCTGTTTAAGGGCAAACCGGTGAATATAAAGTCTTCTAGAAAGAAAGAAAAAAAGATGTAGAGCGGCATCTATCGTTGAGTCCAAAAAAATTGCTGTGATGACAACATTAAATCGATCAAAGTATCCTACAAAGCAAACAATTAAATCTAACACTTGAAGGCTCGATCCGTCTAGGGAGTTGTATTCTGCTACATCACTTAGATGTACACGGAAATTGAGTTGATTCCAACAAAGCCACTCGAGATACGCGATATATTTTCTACAGTCCCGTCAACATCAATAGAAGTTGCAATTCAAGCAGAGCGCTCTACCGTCGGGTACCGTGCTGGCCATAGCGACTAACCAAGACTTGAAGGTAAAAGGTAAGATGACCCAGAGCTCATGATAACCTTTTGACATGAGTTCACTCTTAGTAGCATTTCGCTTTAACAAGAGTCAAAATCCACCGGCGCTTGAGTCAGATCTACTGCAACAGAGAAGGTGGACTGCGAAACGTGTTGCTAACTCATGACTTTGTCGTAAATGCAAAAGGCGAATGCGAAATAGGATTGATGAGCATTAGAAAATACGCGACCTTACATCATTACATCAGCTCCACGCAAAGAACCTGAACTGGGAGGATATTGATAAAGCGGTGATGAGGCGATCGCATGGAACAGAGGATGGAAACAGAGAACGGGACAAGGAGAGGATTGCAGAATTTCTACTTGGGCTCAGGGACGCATATCTCACAGTTCCCAAATCCAATGTGTAATTTTCATTTTCTCATCAGCTTGTGTTTCCCATGTGTGTGGTGCTACAGTAGATTGTCTCATTTCCATGTAGAGATGGAACTTCCATCATGACTCCAACAGAACGGGGCTCGATGAAAGCATATCTACGTCTACTTCACATAGTGGATGTGGACTGGGCAGTTAGGTTTAATGGCTGCATCTTCAAGTTATTGTACATCCATTTTGCCATAAAGCATTCCCAGAGATGGACTTAACAGTTCCCAACTTTAGCCCCTATTCTTAACGCTACCCCCAAGTTGGCAGAAAGACTTAACAGTACCTTTTCATCTTGACGTGGTGCGCGAGTCCTACTTGGCACCTGATTTCACGGTCAGCTATATTATGTTCTTATAGTTACCTACTATTGAGCAATCCAATTTCACATACAACATCGCGGTCAACTTTGTTTACCGTGGTAACTCGAACAGGAATTGGAATTTTGGATTCTGTAAATGGGTACTTTTGATTTGAATGTCGCTTGATTGCTTTGGAGACCGATGATCGATCTGTAATTCACATGGAAATGTGTAATTTTACGGGGAATGGTCTGCTCAGGAAGAACGGATCATCCATGTCCAGCTTGGGCGGGATGTTGGGTGAATGGATAGAACTTTAAACTTCGACCTCAGGATTTAAACAGAGTTCTGGACTGGAGTTCAGCTCGGAGCAAAATTGTTAAACTTTCAAATTGAACGAAAGATTCGGCCTGAAGTTGCGGCCGGACGGAGTTCAACGAGAAACCGAACAATCAGACTTTCGAGCTGGATGGAAAAGTCGGCCCAGTCTCTGGATTCAAGTTCGAAGTACAAGAAATTGAATTTCGGGTCGGTCTGGAATTCAACCACAAGAACTTAGATTTTCGGGCTGCATGGAAATTTCCGCACGAAAGGGCAGGAAACTGCGTTTTCGTGGGGCTGATGAGACAACGAAATATGCTGGAGTGTCATCCAGAATAAACTGAACTTTCTAGCCCGACGAGGATTTCAGCCCAAAGAAATGACAAGAAATTCGGCTCAATTCTGCCGGAATAATGAGGGGAAATCTCGAGGTAAAAGTATCTGTTGGATATGTTTCTTACGCCGACTGCCTGCCATTTGCATTTCTGTGTATTGTGTAGGTCAAATATCTTGACAAGAACATTGCGTGCTAAGACGGAACCGCCGTTGCCAACTACAACAAGTGAATTACACGTCGGACCACGTGGCACCACTGTTAAGTCTATGTGCCAAAGTTAGGGTTCTCTCAAGTCCATCTCTGGCAGCATTTTGAAACCTTGCAAAACTCGACTTTGCCGAGGAGACGCAAATCTTTGGGTAAGCCATTATGAGAGGAACGTTGTAAACCTGAGGTCGTCCGTTCAACGAAATCCAAAACGAATCATCGGTACAGCACTCTCCGAGGTCAAGAGAAACATGAACTTATACAGTAGAGGTAACGAGGCAAACAGAAAGAACCATGATCTGTACTTTGTACAGATCTGGACATCTTCTGGATCCTGTCTATAAGTGATAGAGAGATGAGAAAGGTCTGCCACATGAAAAGCAAAGAGATAGCAAGTGTGGTCAAATGCAGAACTAATAGAGTATATCAATATAGCATTACGCTCCATGCACGTGGAATCGGAGATGCAAGGGTTTTCCAACAAGTATATGGACTATTAATTCCAATTCCTTGGAAGTTACTGGTCGCATTAGTGTAAAACGGAATACAACGACTACCGACGAAACAGCTTAGGTGAGAAGACTGCTTTAATGTGACATTCCTTTTGCATGTGCCAAATACATGGTATGAATGTCCTCCGTCTGTCCCCAGTAGCTGACAGGATGCAAACATAGGAGACGCAACTCAGTCAGCTTGAATGTGTTAGGACGTTTATTAATGAAAGCATTTGACTTTTGTCGCTCGTCTTCCGTCCACAATTTGGCAATTAACCTTTGCATATTCTGTACCGTGACTGTACATTAAAGTAATGTTCGCTTAGTATTGGACTAACCTACAGCAAAGGGAAAGAGTAGGAAATATGTAGCAATACTAATTGGAGAGCGAAGCAATTGAAGTTTAAAATGTGCTGAACCATTATAGTAAGTAGAAAAACAGATTGACGAGGTACTTCTCCTTGAGAGAATCGCTGAACGGTCACTGCGTTTACAGTGGCTGACCACCCACTTTACTCGTCAAACAACCTACAAAACGCTATTTGTTGATTCCAAGTACCATTCGGAAATAACTTGGAAACGAAAAGGGTGTGTTGGTCGCGATCGAACACTTGCATAACGGGAAGAAAAGCCCACCGCATAGGATGTCTGAGCTATGCAAGTCGTATGGTTCTACATACATACTTGCATAACAGGTGACTTTAACAATCAGTACTATGAGGGAAGATTAAGGAGTAAACAGCACATAATCCCCATATCACCTAGAATACCCTGGCCTTGAATCAAAACCCTAGTAACATCGGCAGGAGAAATCTGCCCTACTGCACCTTTCAAGGATAAGACATAATAAGTAAAATGGAACTAAGTACCAATAGCATCAATGGTAAAAATCTACCATATTACACCTAAGATGTTTGAACGAAGAAGAGAAAGTGACCGCATGTGAAAACAACCAGGGGAAAAGGTAACCACGTAGAAAACACAAAGGATCGGAAGACTCTCATCAAACCGTACAAGGCTGAGACAAAATAGATAAAATGGGGCTAAGTTCTAATGGAATCATATGAGAAATCTGTTCTATTGCACCTAAGATATCCTAGCTATGCAAATCGGCCAGCCTGCAAATAAAGGGGACGTGAAGACCTCATCCATCCTTCCAAGGAAAAGACATAGGGGATAGAACGAAACTAAGCACCATTTAACTAGGCATGTCGTATGGTTTACATACATACTTGAATAACTGGTAATTAGATTAAGGAGTAATGAGCACAGAATCCCCATATCACCTAGGATACCTTGGCCTTGAATCTACTTTACGGACTATGTTCTTCATGCATAGCCCTCGGGAAATACCGCGAGAGCTTACGAAACATAGTGTACCATTAATGAACTCATCGCCAAAGAGTACTCTCTTTTTTGGTGACTGTCATACTCGAGTTATTTAGCTCTGTGCCGTACATCGAGGTTCGGTTCATATATGGAAACTATAAAGCCTGGATATTACGTTGGCAAGGAGTTGAGAAGAAAGTAACGAAATCACACGGCACTTCCACCGTACTGGTTGTTTTATGTGCACTGTTAGAAAAGGCACTCTCGGCCAATGCAATCAGCGACCTGATGGGGCCAAGGGTGGATAGAAATCGATGCAAATATGATGAAAACAAAGGATCTGATTGAAGTAGGGTAATCAACCTGGACTACAGTATAGCTCAAAGTTAGGGCCCCACTTGAACATGTTAAAGGTCTTTAGAATGATAGACCTGCGTACCGGTAATGCTGTGCTGTCAAGAAGGTTACACTGTAGCTGCTTTGCGTCATTCAACGGATGCGTGCTACTAAAGTTAACTTACTGAACAGCTGCACAAGTCTACTGCACACTAGCAGTCTGTCGTCAGAGTTCGTACCTATTGCTGATTTTGGAAGTCGGGTGAAGAAAGGCAGGAAAGCTGCAATTGCCCCATGTGTAAACCTGGCAGGCACTTCTACAATGCTCGTGCATTAGTTCACTTTGCTTGTGGTGGATAATCCAATGTATGTGTCGGGATTCCGAAATGATTCCTGCAAAAGGTTTATGAAACCTTAACGATTAGGAGTCACCTGGTTTCCAAGTAGATAATGTGGAGTATTAGTATGTCCGAATGATACACCGATATTTCTAAATGTGGAAAGATTGAGGGGCTCGTAACCAACTATGTTTTATTACCAAACAGTTTGCTTGTTCTGCTTTAACTTTAACTGGGGCTTAGCCCCATTTTACATTTTCGTCATTGGAGCTTAGCCTCATTTTACCACTTTCGTCATTGGCGCTTAGCCCTATTTTACCTTTTTCTATTTTACCTTTTTCGTCTCTCCCCTGTACGGCTTGATGGGGGTCTTCCCATCCTTCGTGTTTTCTACGCTATCGCCCTTTATATTCTTTAACGGGCACATGTGTATCAGCACTAAACATGTTTGTCGAGTTTGTTTCAGCCACTGATTTATACAGGAGCTTAGTCATGCAGGTCTGTAGTAACTTGCCGACGGCAACTGGAAAGAAACAACGGCGTGATTTAACAGCTGCTTGGAAGCTAAAGATTGGCCAACCTTGTCTCGTACGTTCCATACTTCATAGTGAACTAATGTATGGAGTTCATGTCATTGGCCACCATACTCGCAAACACTAATGCTAGCTTCAAGCACGTTCCCATAACCAGCCAATTTTAGCGATAACCCTCAGGCACAAGGCTATCCTGACGGACAGGCTCAGGCAACCCAAATTCAGCTTCTCCACGTCCAATCTTGGACGTCAGGCTCTACTTTTTTTTCAATGTGGCCAACGGCCTCATAAAATACCCGATAGAAAAGGAAGAGAAGGAATGCAAACGGCACCAAAAGGTGCAAAAGCGAAAGAAGAGCCTAGAGCTCTAGGAAAAGGGGCAATAAGGCTGAGAGCAAAGCACAATGCAATCGTTGTCTAGAGTTCTCTACAAAAATAATACAAAAAAATAACTATATGGGAACCTAAATCTGGACGGTGTGGTAGAGATACTGCAAGTGTAAGTCTAGCAACTATGAAGGGAGTGCCCACTACTGATGCTCATTGATGAAGACTCAAAGCCTATGATCTTTGTAGAGCGACATAGACCCTATAGTAATAAGAGGTAAGCATGGTGGGTGAGAAAACCAAAGTGCCTCTCTTGTGTAGTGAGCCCCGTGCTGCCTATTGAAGGAGACCATCCGACTGATGATCAAAGTGGCCAAAGATCTCCATTGCTAAGGGGACAAAGGTGTTAGAGGCAAGCCGTGAGGCAGAGTGGTCATCCTTTCCCGTGGTGGCGATGATTGTTGCAACTCCTACCTAGATGCTACATTGTGCCAAGGACTCTGGTTGAAGTGGGTTTGCCGCCACCACCACATCATACAACATGCGTCGACCATCCCTGAAAGTGACAATATCTGTCTGCACCCTATGTTGAGTGGTCCTAGTAGAACCATCCATCGCTCAATCTGAACTTGTGAGCAAGTAGGTTATAGGATCTAAGCCACCACATCTCTAATAACATCGTGGACTCCAGTAGGCTCTCTTCTTATGGCACATCGTAAGATATGGATGCCCTCAACATCAAATGTAGAACCACATGAGCACTAGTCCGATATGCCCAAGAGTGTTGTATGTGGTAGACCTAGCTAAAGTCCAAGGGCCATAGTGAACTCCTCTGAGGTGAACCAGAAGTCCTCAATTAAAAGGGAAGCATGAAGCAAGCTCTGGCTCCCTTCTCGTCACAAGAGAGGATCCTAACTTTATTAGGTAAAGGCACTTAAGTGTAATGTTCCAAGGACAAGTGAACTCCCAAGAGAAACACAAAGCTTCAACACTCAATACTTTGATGCCCTAAAGGAGCACCTTCTCTTTATTATATAGTAAAGAGAGTCACCTCAAAGGAAGCTACACCCTTGGATATGATACATGGATTTGTCATATGTCAGCAAGCTCCACCCTTAGATTAGCTGTATGGATGGGTGAGATCTTGATCCTTGTCCTATTTAGTTGGTCAAACAAGTTTGACCAGAGTGAATCTTCTTGTAGGAAGCTCAAAATAGCATGGGTGATGTATCATTGGAAAGCTCTCAACACAAAAAATAGAGAAGGGAGAAAGGCAAGCTTCTTTGCTTAGAGAAAATGGAATAGAATCTTTCTAGTTTTAAGCCTCAAATCATCCGCTTAGGCCTCCAAAATTGGCTCTAAATTTTTCATAGTGATTTCAACTCCTACCCTATTATTGGAAGTATTCTTTTAATCTAATACCTCTATCTAATCTACTTAGTCCATCATATACATCCTTCTAGATGTTACTAAGCTAATTTCTACCTCTAGATAATGTCTACCTAATGGTATTATAGTCAATGAGGATGCTAGAAAGGATATGAGTGTGCATATGCTCACTACGCTCCGCATGAATCTTCCTAGAGTCTAGGGAAACAAATCCACAAAGGAAGGAAGCGATATGTGTGCTGGTCCTAGCAATAAATCACGAGCCAATCAAAGAGATGTTTGGAAAGCATGGGTACCTAAGTCAACTACCATGATGGGTGGCCATAAGAAAAGTGCTCCTCCTATAAGAACCTATCTACCAAAAGGAGGACCACAAGGCCCCATGCTCTTAGGTAGGTTGTTGGTGCAAGAGCCTCCTTAGATGTGATACCGCATCTTCTCATGGCTATGAGAAGAGCTATATGCAAACACCGCCAATCATTTGATAATTGTGGGAGCATACGTTGCCCTAAGAGTATGAAGAAGGCATGGTGCATATGACTATCAAAAGACAATAGATGGTAAGAGAACCCATATGGGAGGATAAATATGCATTAATTTAATGCTCTTGGGACATAACATCATAATAGAAAAAAGTAGGTTCATTATGCATTCCCCAACCAGTGGAGTAGATGGGCCTGGGTAGTAGCTTGTAGAGTCCTAATGACTCTACAAGCTATAACTCTTCATTGAGTAGATAGTCAGGGACAAAAGAAGGAAGGTCAAATGTGGTAGATGGTGGAGTTCCTATAAAGTTGAGAGAGTGTCAACAGAAAAAGGTGTTTGTTTGGAGGGTTAGAGTGCTTGTATTGCTCACCGATTGTAATACCAAGAGCTAGCCATATGATCTAGATGTGAAATTTGGTTAGGTAACATTTGGAATGATGTTATACATGATGGTCAAAATAGATCAGATAGAAGTATCACCAAAAGAGTACTTCTACTAATAGGGTAGAAAACCAAAATAGATTTGAAAACCTTAGAACCAATAGCTAGACATATGACTTGAAGGTGAGAATTGGGTTGGTAACATCTGGTATGATGTTACACAGGATGGACTATATAGATCAGAAAGAGGTATCACCAAAAGGGGACTTCTACTAATAGAGTTGGAACCAAAATATGCTTGAAATCTTTGAAGGCAATTTCGGAGGCCTAAACGGATGAATTAGGCCTCAAAAATGTGCAGTTCCCCCCCCCCCCTAACAAAGGACAGATTGGCCTTCCCTCCTCCCTCCTACTTTGTCTCATTGAGAGCTTTCCAATGGTACCTCATCCACATGATTTTGAGATTCCTACATGAACATTCCCTAAAAGATTCCCTCCAGTCAAAGCTTGTTTGACCAACCAGATAGGACCATGACCAACATGTCACACATCCAAGTAAGTAATCCAAGGGTGGAGCTTGCTGACATGTCACCTATCTATGTACCTAATCCTATGGTGGAGCTTCATTGGAGGAGATCCGCTTTGCTTATATAATAAAGAGAAGGTGCTCCTTTGGAGCATCGGAGTTTGAGTGTGAAAGTGTGTGTTTCTCATGGTGTGTTTCTCTTCAGATCTCCTATCCTTAAAATATTAAAATGGTATCAGAGCAAGTGTTGTCCAAGAGAGCGGATCACCCTTCTTGGAAGAACATGTGCTACTAAGACTAAGTAATTTTGAGGAGAGACATTCTGGTGTAATTGGTAGATTAAGAGGATAGAATGGATGCTTTGGGAGGACAATATCTAGTGCCTCGCTTTCCATTCTTGAATCCATTCAACATCAAGATTATGTACATTCAGTGCGAGCAAGTAAGAGTGTATTTGGTTTTTCACTTCGGAGCAGAGTTCATAGATACAGTAATGAATTCGCATAACCCAATGATTTTGCCTATAGTGATTTATGATAAAGAGTGGGATTTGACAATTGACATTTTGTTGTGATGGATTTGAATGTACCAAATCCTTTCCCTTTTAACACTCAAGTAGAAATTCGTTATGTAGTGAGACCGAAAGTGATGTTTAGTGATTTTGTGGTCAAGAATTTTGGTGAGGAATATTACCAACAAGTGGTAGCTTTTGGGGTCCCAATGGTAGTTCCAATAGTTTTTGCGCCTTCCAAAGTGATCATATTAACTCTCTATTGAAGTTTAGGGTATAGCAATCTAGTGTTGCATGAACCATAGATCCGTAGTTGCAGGAGTTGGTGTAAGGAATGCAGGGGATGTTGAAAAATTTCAAGAGATTAAGATGACCATGGAGGCATTACAAAGTCAAGTGAAGACCCTCAGGAATGATCAAGCAATGCAAGAAGAAGAGCCATCTCAAAATGCAATACCTACGACTGAAGTACTTGGAGAGGCACCTGTGCCTTCAAACCCTATCAATGATGAAGCCATATTACTACTCCGGATGAAGAAGACTTGCAACATCAAGCCTCACAAGGAGCAACATACGATGGGAGTAGTGGAGAACTGGATCTCGAGAATGAATCAATATTTTTGGTTGTTCTCAACAGAGATCACCGAGCATGTTGTAGCATGTTTGCATGTGGGTACTTGACCGATAAAGCTCTCACATGGTGCGACGCTTGGGAACAATCCATGTTGGCCAAGAGAAGGGAGGTCACATGGACAGCAATGCAAGAAGGATTGCTGAAGAATTTCCAATTGGTGGATTTTGTGCAAATGAATTGAATCTGACTATGGGGATTGAAACAGAAGAAGAGCATACACGAGTATGTGGAGGTATTTCTAGACCTACAAGTCGCAATAACCAACATGAGTCTAGTAGAGGCTCTTGACAATTTCAAACAAGGGTTGAAGGAGCAAATTTGCCAAGAAGTCATGGTACAAAATCCTTGCACGATATTTGAAGCCATTGCTTGTGTGCAAAGAATAGCAAGAGCATTAGGTGGAGGTAAAGGAGTAGTTCCACCTCAACATTATCGGGCAGAAATGCCACCCATGGGTAGACCAGTACCAATGGAATTGGGCAACCTTTGGTTTTGAGACCAAGGAGCACGACCACTTCAAGGAGAACGGAGAGATAGAGCTCCACGAGGAGAAGGAACTAGAGGAGAACAACACCGTTGTTACAATTGTGGTCGTATTGGGCATATATCTACCAACTGTCGTGTGCAACTTCCCAAAGGCCCTCAACCTTTATATAGGTGATCTTTGAACAACATGGAGAGACGCATTGTAGAGGAGGAGGTAGAAATCACTTCAGAAAATGAAGATTGCCATTAAATGTACCTTGTGGCCTTATTGGCTCAATAAGGAAGTAGAAAGGCAAGGGAAGGAAGAAGGCGAGCGCACAAAGGTACCAAAAGGCAACCTCACAATTGATTGTAGTGAATGGGGTCATAGAAGGCAATCAAGTGAGAGTGTTAATAGATCTAGGAGCCATAGAGAATTTCTTGTCTTGCTCTATTGCAATAAGATTGGGATTGGATCTAGAGAGTGATGAGAGTGAAGAAGTAGAGTTACCTAACGGACAAACAAAGAGGATTGAATCATTACCCAAGCAGGTAATACTCTCTGTAGGAAAATATTAAAAGGCAATTGAGTGGCGAGTGATACAATTAGCTCGTTATGATGCAATCTTAGGTATGCCATGGATGGAGCATTACAACCCTATGGTAGATTGGAGGAAGAAAGTAGTGAGAACCCACCAATGGTCAATCATTGGGGTTAAAGAAAAATCACATAGGCAAGAATTGCCTCTCTATGTCATAGGGACAAAAACTATCTGTAAGACTGATAGGTGTTTCATGGGTCTAATAAGAGAAGTCCAGAGTGCACAACTTGAGAGACAAATTCCTGAGAAATTGAAGGATGTTGTAAATGAGTTTCAAGATGTCTTTCCTTATGATCTACCCTTAGGATTACCACCAAAAAGGAGAGTAGATCATAAAATTGAGACACTCTCGGAGAAGACACCTCCCTATAAGGCCCCATATTGCTTATCACCTCATGAGTTGGAGGAGTGCAAGAATCAAATTGAGGATATGCTATAGAAAGGGTTCATCCAACCCAACGTATCACCATATGGGGCTCCGGTCTTGTTTGTGAAGAAGAAAGATGGTACAATGTGCATGTGCATTGACTATTGGGGTCTCAATCAGCAAATAGTGAAGAACAAATACCCCTTACCTTTCATGGATGACCTATTCGATCAACTCAATGGAGCAAGACACTTCACCAAACTAGATTTGCGGAGCAGTTACAATCAAATCCAAATTGCAGAGTAGGATGTGTACAAGATTGCCTTTTGAACCAAGTATGGCCACTTTGAGTATCTTGTGATGCCTTTTGGTCTCACCAACGCACCTGCCACTTTCATGAGTCTAATGAATGACATATTTTGTCCATATTTGGATAAGTTTGTCATTGTCTTCCTAGATGACATCTTAGTATACAATAGCACAATGACGGAACACAAACAGCATCTACGAGAAGTCCTCCAGATTTTAAGACAAAATCAATTGTATGACAAAATCTCAAAGTGTGAGTTTGGCAAGTCTGAAGTAGACTACTTGGTGCATAGAGTAAGTGTAGAGGGTTTTCAAGTATTGACAAATAAAATAGAGGTCATTCAAAAATGGAGTGCCCTAGAAGATCATACACAACTCAAGAGCTTCTTGGGTTTGATGCGATTCTATTGCCAATTTTTCAAGGACTTCTCCAAGGTTGCACAGCCTTTAACAACACTACTTGGCAAGGGGAAGAAGTGGACATGGGGAATCGCACAAGAGTTGGCATTTCAAGAATTGAAAGCCGCCTTACTACATGCACCAATCTTGAAATGGTATGACTTAAAACGTCCAATCAAGTTGGCTACAGATGCATCAAGCGTAGCAATCTGAGCAGCCCTACAACAAGAGTGGCATGACGGATGGCATCCTATTGCATATTTCTCTCAAAAGTTGTTACCGGCAAAATGCAACTACCATATCATAAAATAAGAAGAGTTGGTCATCGTCCTGGCAACCAAGCATTAGAAGCACTATCTGGGCGAGAAGGCATTTGTGGTAGACACATACCACAAACCTCTAGTCTACCTCAAGACACAGAAGGATCTATCTCGTTGCCAAATTCAAGGGGCAGAGTGGCAACAACGCTTCAAGAATCACCTACGTTGAGGGTAAGAAGCAACTTGCATTCATCCGCATGCCAATGGCAAACAACTTGGTGGTAGAGGTTCAAATTAATCCTAAATTTTGGCTAGAGATTCTAGCGGCTACAAAAACTGATCCACAGATTGTAGAAGTGTAATCATCCAAAGGTGTCACTAGCACCCAAGGACTCACCTTTTGGGATGGTAGATTATGGATTCCAAATGTCCCAGAATTGCACACCACCATTCTAGCGGAATGTCATGATTCGGCCATTGTAGGTCATGTTGGAGTGGACAAGACCTTGGATGCAGTCCAGTGCCATTACTATTGGCCCAAGATGAGCAACAATGTGATGGACTATATGCACAGTTTCTTACTTTGTCAACAGAACAAAGCTTCTAATCAAGCTCATGCAAGGCTCCTGCAACCTCTCTCCACTCCTACACAACGTTGGGAACAGGTGTGTATGGATCTCGTCTGTGAATTACCCAAGACCACATCAAGATTTGACTCGATCGTGGTCTTTGTGGACCGGCTCAGCAAAATGATTCATGTACGCCCTACCACCAAGGAGGTGACCACTCCACAACTTGCTCAATTAAACTTAGATGCAATCTTCTCTCATCATGGCTTGTCTTGAGTACTCATCACCGATAGGGGTACTCAATTCATTAGTTTGTTTTGGGGCACCCTCTTTGGTTTCTTCAAAACCAAGTTGGCCATGTCCACAGCTTACCACCAATAAACAGATGGACAAATAGAGCGGGCTAATTGCACTATTGAAGACATGTTACGCGGCTTCACCTTAGAAGAGCAAGAGAAGTGGAACACCCTACTCCCATTGGTGGAATTTGCTTACAACAATTCAGTGAATGCATCCACCCAAGTCACTCCAGTCTTCCTCATGTATGGTGAGCATCCCTTCACACCTTCCAACTTGATGAAGATCCGTCCGGTGGCTACCAAGGTCGATGCAGTCAACACATTTGTTTCTAGAATCCAACAAGGGGTGGAGAGCGCTAAGTACAAATTACAGATTGCACAAAATTGCCTGAAGTAGTATGCTGATGCACACCATATGCACATGGAGTTCAATGTTGGGGATCAGGTATGTCTATCGACAACCAACCTCATATTAGTGGGACCTCATAAGCTCAGACCTTGTTTTATTGAGCCTTTCTCAAATCTCCATCGAGTCGGCATTGTGGCCTATCACCTTGAGCTACCACCACACATGAAGATCCATCCAATTTTCCATGTTTCCCTACTATGTAGATATGCTCCCCGATTAGGCTTGGATCATTCCACACAAGACATTCGACCTTGTCCGACACTCATTGATGGCAACAAGGAATATGAAGTGGAGCGTATTCTCCAAAAACACATGCATGGTACTTGTCATCCACGTGTGGATTATCTTGTCCAATGGAAAGGTTACCTCCTCTATGAAGCAACCTTGGAACCCGCTGCCAATTTGACACATGCACCGGTGTTGGTGCAAGCATTTGAGCAACAAAGGACATTGCGTCTTAAAAGGAAGGAGGTTTGTAATACCAACAGCTAGCCATATGATCTAGATGTGAAATTTGGTTAGGTAACATCTAGAATGATGTTATACATGATGGTCAAAATAGATCAGATAGAAGTATCACCAAAAGAGTACTTCTACTAATAGGGCAGAAAACCAAAATAGATTTGAAAACCTTAGAACCAATAGCTAGACATATGACTTGAAGGTGAGAATTGGGTTGGTAACATTTGGTATGATGTTACACAGGATGGACTGTATAGATCAGAAAGAGGTATCACCAAAAGGGGACTTCTACTAATAGAGTTGGAACCGAAATATGCTTGAAATCTTTGAATGCAATTTTGGAGGCCTAAAAGGATAAATTAGGCCTCAAAAATGTGCAGATCCCCCCCCCCCCCAACAAAGGGAAGATTGGCTTTCCCTCCCCCCTCCCTATTTTGTCTCATTGAGAGCTTTCCAATGGTACTTCACCCACATGATTTTGAGATTCCTATAGGAAGATTCCTTAAAAGATTCCCTCCGGTCAAAGCTTGTTTGACCAACCAGATAGGACCATGACCGACATGTCACCCATCCAGGTAATTAATCCAAGGGTGGAGCTTGCTGACATGTCACCTATCTATGTACCTAATCCTATGGTGGAGCTTCATTGGAGGAGATCCACTTTGCCTATAGAATAAAGAGAAGGTGCTCCTTTGGAGCATCGGAGTTTGAGTGTGAAAGTGTGTGTTTGTCATGGTGTGTTTCTCTTCAGGTCTCCTATCCTTGGAGTATTACACCAATACTCCCCTACATGTCCATGCCCCTACATCAAAGAACAACATAGGCGACATGCTCTAGAGGTGGAGTGTGAGCCTATAGGGACTCTATGATCCATCTGGCAGCCACTTGTGCTTGAATGGTGTATTCCTCCTATAAAGCAAACCACTCTCCTTGTAGAAACCAATGAATCTGAGAGGTTGTCTTGTGATGTCCAAGTGAACCTCCATGCATAGGAGGAAGTAGAGTCCATGAAGGGAAGAGAGCTAGTAGGGTCCAACTATAGACATCTCTCGCCTAATCATCTACCAAGATAGCACGTAGGAGTATGGAAACCACTGAGAGAAATAGTAGAATGGAAGATCAAAGTGAAAAATCACATTGTGACTCTTGAATGAGAGAAACTCCAAATGTTGAGTATGAGTTTAGGCTTTGGTATTTATAAGGACCATACAAAGCTCTTGAGAAGCTTCTCAAGAAGTTTCCTAAAAGTCACACCCTTAGAATGCAAGCCAAGCTAAATAGGATTCTTCTAGAAGCCGCCTACTTGGCATGTAAGCTAAGTTAGTCAGGAAGCTTTCCAAGAAGCTTCCTTCTAGAAGCCCTCTACTTTGCATGCAAGCTAAGCTAGTAGAGAAGCTTCCTCCTAGAAGTCACCACTTGGCATGCATATTACCCATTATTTGGAAGATATCAAGTAGCTTCCTAGATGCTTCTAGAATATTCTTATACTTCTTTGCTAATTTGGCCTACTTGCTACTTTGTTAGTCTTGACTAACTCATTGGTAAACTCCATATTGTTGCAGAGGAGTCCACTAGCTGGCGGAGGGGCATTGGGATCTTGGTATATATGCAAGGATGGAAGAGGCTTGGGAGTAGGGCTTGAAGGAGGTCCAAGGAGTGGAGCCAAGAGTAAGACTCAAGTGGTACATGTAGTGAGAGGGTTGGGGTATGAAGAAGGTCTAGGCAGGTAGGCAGTAAAGTGGACATTGCTCTCCTCCATAAACATATAGCTTGCCCTCAATGTTGTACAAGCCAAGCCAATCCTCATCCATGGGAAAACAAGACAAGACTACATATGTTGCTAGTGAGGTGGGATATAAGGGGATGTTATGGTGGCAAAAGGAGGGATGGTGGGCGGTGGTGGTGGGGATCTATAGGGATGGAGGGATTGGACCATGGAAGGTGGTGGTGGATCTAAGAAGCAAAGAGGAGAGGCCATGGAAGGAAGAGGATGCACAAAGAGGATAATGGATGGAGTATCCTCCAAAGGAGCATCAACCAACAAAGGGTCCTCCATAATAGAATCAGTCAAAGTAGATTTCACGTCCAAGGACGGCGGAAGATGTGGCAAAGGAAGAGAGTTGACTCCATCAAGAGGAACTAGGGCCTCTACGGGAGTGCATTGGAATAGGAGGTGCCTATAGTGATGTCCTAGATGCGCATAAGGGGTATAGGGTACTAGATGAGGAGTGTCACCTATGGTAGTCCTTCTAGCTACCTGTACCAAAGAACAAAGTGGAGGCATCATGAAACAAAATACATAAGAGTCTCTCAACTCCTTGTAGATGTAATCCAATGCATGACTAAAAAGGTACACATCAAAATGCTGAACTAAGACACCAATAGCCAAAAGATGAAACCACCCTTACACATATGAACATATCTAGTATAAAAATGAAAACTAAAAAATTGAACAGCAATGGAAAAATAAGGAATGGAGGAAGATAGGACATTTGCTAGTGAGGTGTAATACCAAGAGCTAGCAATATGATCTAGATGTGAAATTTGGTCGGGTAAAATCTAGAATGATGTTATACATGATGTCAAAATAGATCAGATAGAAGTATCACCAAAAGAATACTTCTACTAATAGGGCAAAAACTGAAATAGACTTGAGAACCTTAGAACCAATAGCTAGACATATGATTTAAAAGTGAGAATTGGTTTGGTAACATCTAGGAGGATGTTACACATGATGGACTAAACAGGTCAGAAAGAGGTATCACCAAACTATGACTTCTACTAATAGAGTAGGAACCAAAATAGGATTGAAATCTTTGAATGCAATTTTGGAGGCCTAAACGGATGAATTAGGCCTCATAAATCTGTGGATTCCCCCCCCCCTCCCCAAATGGAAGAAAAGTTAGCCTTCCCTCTCCTGGTTTGTCTCATCAAGAGCTTTCCAATGGTACCTTACTCATGTGATTCTGAGACTCCTACAAGAAGATTCTCTAAAAGATTCCCTTTGGTCAAAGCTTGTTCAACCAACCAGATAGGACCTAGACCGACATGTCACCCATCCAAGTAAGTAATCCAAGGGTGGAGCTTGTTGACATGTCACCTATCTGTGTGTCTAATCCTATGGTGGAGCTTCCTTGGAGGAGATCCTCCTTGTCTATATAATAAAGAGAAGGTGCTCCTTTGGGGCACCAAATGTTTGAGTATGTAACCTATGTTTTCTCTCTTCTCTTGTCCTCAAAGTATTACAGAGTGAGAGTCTCTATTATGCAAGCTCCATCTTGTCTGGTACAAGAACTTCTAGTACAAGAACAAGTTGGTAGAATAACTTTTGGTACAGGAACTCAACCTCACTAAATCCCTAAATTTTCCCAATGCATATCCTACTACTGTCGGCAATCTATTTACATAATCTAATCCCAGAGGAGAACAACCAAGTAAACTTGCTCCTTATGCCAAACTGTACCAAACGATCACCAAAGCCATGCGCTACTAAAACCAGGTCTAAAGCTGCATCAGATCAGATCCCCCACTTGCCTTGCCCCTTTCTTCTTCCAAATGTATACAGGGCACACTCATTCCCCTTCCATGGTCTCAGCAACTGATTCTTCTTGCAGTCCATGCGGATAGTGCACCTGCTACCATTGGCGGACAGTCTCTAGATCCACAAGGAGTTTAATCCAGCTGTCCCATCATACTAGTTTCATCTTTCAATGCAATGGCTTGATTGACCCACCCGAGTGGAAGTGTTCCTTGATACCTACCATCTACAGTGCCTGTTCCCGCATGGGAGCACTTACCAGACTTTCTAATTTCAAGAGAATGATGCATACTCATGTTGTCTTAGTTCACGCATCTTTGGGTTACATACAAGCGTTACTAAACTCAAAATTATGACAACTCATCTTACATGTACGGAGGTAATTATTCCCACAACGACTTGGTTCATATTACCTTCCTGAGAGATATAATACAGCAAGGACATGAACAAGTCCTGGAAAGTCCTACTATATAATACATTTTAAGGCTTATTCTTGTATCCTAGGGGAAAAGGTATCCATAATGTATCTTGTATTCTAAAAGACAAAGAAAAAGATTTAGGGGGAAAAGGTGACCACCTAGAATACATGAAATGAAGGATGAGAACACCCCGTCAAGCCATACAAAGGAGACAAAAATATATATCTATCTTATATTTATTTTTCTAGGAATGTTTATTTGATCCAATTTTCATGTACCATTCTAAGGTCAAGATCAACCAACTGTTAACTAATAATATATCTATTCCAATCTATGCATAGTAGTATACTCCATGTCCCATGTGTTAATCATACTCTTAAAACAATTAGAAAGTTAATATGAAAGTTAATTTCTATAATATAGAAGAATATACACATGTATCCTTTTCTATAATTTTATGACATGGCTACATGATAGTGGTATATTGAGAGGGATCTCCAATAAGTTATTCAAAAGCACATCAACGATATTGACTTAAATTATGTTGTATTTTGAACTTTTACTTTCATGTTACATATGGTAGTTACCTTAAATTTGGGGTATTCTGAAAAACCATATATTATCTATAGATATGCACTCAACTAAGAAATAGAAAATAGTTTTGGTAATTATGTATATAACACATGTCTATAACTAAATTATAACTATTTAATTTAATATAAGGAATGAAATATATATGAAGCATACCAAATGCATTCTAAGCCAAAAGATTATGTTTAAAAGATATAAATATTAAAATTAAATTTATGAGAAATTTACAAAGATGATTAAAAAAAATTTAAGAAGTAAAAATATTCAATAATAAAATTTCTAAACATGAGGTCAATTAATAGAAATGTTGTGAAATATGTATATAATTTTCTATGTCATTCCCATTGAAATATCCCTACTTTATAATGTTTTTGTAGTATAAATAAGACTACAATTTCACTTACTATCACTTAAATAACAAAATGTTAACCTTGATTTGATCTTGTTCTAATAGGGTTTCAAATATTTTTGTTGGAGACAATTCAAGCTCAATTAAAGGTATTTAAACCTGAACTAGCCTTGCTAAATTTATAAATTCTCAAATAAAGAAACTATCATCTCAAATAAATAAAAATTTAAAACCTAAAACCACACCTTATTTTTTTAAGAATCTTACAAATTATCTCTAACTCACAATAGTATGTCAAATCCAAGTAACTCTTAATTCTCTGAAATAAAAAAATTGAATATAATATTATACTTACTATTAAGAATAAAAAAAATGATTTGGTAGCTCAAAACTCAACTCTAGTGTAGGTCTCAAGAACTAAACCTCTTAACATTTAGGATTTTGTAAGGTGAGTGTTTTCATTTCATTGTTATATTTATTTCTTGGAAGAGAAGTGATATGACCTAGATATGAAACTATTTGTATATACTCTTGAAGGGATGGAGTAGAAATTTTTTTTAACTTTACTCTTAGTGAACATGGTAAATGTAAATTTCTTGTTGATAGAAAACATTGTACAATAATTTAATGTGTTTCCAAATACAAAGAACAATGCAATTTTTTGTTGTATATTTGACTATTTACAAAGGTATTAAATAGCATAATTAGATCTTATAATCAATGCAAATAAGAAAACTTTGTTTAAGATCTTAACTCAAAGGAAATAACATTCATATATTTATGACTTAAACAATTAAACAAGTTTATTATTGTAAGAATGTAAGGACATAAGATATAAGTTTACCTCTCTATGTTTAAATTGAATGTTAGATTGTTAGTTCCAAGTTTATCATTCTTCAATATGGATTGTAACTACAATTGACTTTAAAATCTAAACATTCAGTGTTAGCAATAAGTTATAGACTTTAAAATAAACATTTAAGATTTGAAATAGTATAGTATAATTGAATAGATAGAGTAATAATATCAAGTTTGCAAAAGCTAAGCAAAGCTAAAAGGATGTTAGAATTGGTGTATATTTAGGAATTCTAAGAAAAATTAAAAGTATCTAAAATAAAAAATTTGGCAAAATTTTTCTTGAAAGTCCCTAAGGATTGAGTTACTTGTGTGCCAAGCAAACGATTAGCTTAGCTTGTATATTAAGTAAATAGCTAGCTTAGCTTGTACTCCAAGATAGATGGTTTCTAGAAGGAAATTTCTTGAGAAGCTTTCTTTGGAGTCTTGTACTTAGCTTACATATCCATATAAATAACGACACTTGAGTTGAGCTCAAGCATTATGATTTTCACTCAATTGAGAGTTTTTAGTTTGATATTCAATTCTCTTATTTTTCTTCTCGGTTTATTACACAAGTATCACAATAGGAACAAGATGGATAGAATCTATGGGTCACCAAACCAATTCCTCCAAAAAATTAGGATTTCCATATCCATATACTACCAAAGCTAAATTTTCAACAATTGATCATTGCATGCTTTTCCCATTATTTTTTAAATGAGATAACTTTTTGTGATGAAACATTGATCATTTTGATTATGACTTACATAGATAGTGGACATGTTCTATCTACATTATTTTAGATAACTTATGAGAAAATAGTTTGCTAGAGTAGTAGTCATGGTGGCAAATGCAAGCATCGCTAAAGTTATCTTTATTATGCAACAATAAATCAATCATCCTACTCAACTATTGCAAGAAAGATATTATGATAGTCTGTTTCTTGAGTAAATAGAAAGAGCAACATTTGAAGAAGGAGAAGATAAAATAGCATTCTTAAAACCAAAGGTATTTGAAAGTAAGGATCTACAAAGTTTGGTAGAGAATTGTATGTTTGCTTGCAAATTCTGTTGTCACAACCCACTTTGTTATGAGCCCCGGTTTTTTGTTGCTTTTTGTTATTTTTATATAAATAATTCAAATCAAACCTTTGGAAGTACGGATTCATAAGAGGTCATATTCCAACTATATAAAGATATGGAGTGCTTAAAAAAGAGACTCCCCTTGGCCGCCCAACTAGAATGGAACCAGACGCATTTCATAGTTAGACCCTTTTTTTCATTCCATAAGGCTTTATGACAAGGATTTCCCAAAAAAACAAGCCATTACAGTACAAAAAAACCCCAACTTCATGAGATTTTTTGGAATGATAGGAGCCATGGTGACTTTTTGACAAATACAAAACTCTACTGATTTCTGCTGCCATTTCAAGACCACAAAAAAAGATGCGCATGCCACCAAAGGAGCATTGGTAACCACTATGCTCAGTCTCATAGTTGCAATGTACAATCATCAACCACCGTGACATAAGAAGAACAGACCCTACTCCAATGGGACTATAAAAGGCCAACTCCAATGCACAAGGTAAATCTTTTGGCAGTTTAAATTTTTACTTTCCACTTTTCTTTCTCAATTCTTGACTTTCTCTCTCCATGACTGATATCTCTTAAGACATTGTGTAAGCAGTTTCCAAAGTGGGCTGCAAATTTTTGTGACATTTTCAAGAGCTTGGATGTGGAATTGCTAAATGGAGTGGGACTTGCATTTTTGTGTGAAATTTAATATTCAGTCAAGACAAGATGAATTCCCAAAGGAGGGATCAACGTGAAGAGAAGTGAGGTGATGGAAATCTTGAGTAAATCTCTTGATATTTCTGAGTGAGGATTATATTGTCAAACCAACTACATCAAGAAAAGAAAATGGAATTCTTGCTTTGGGATCATGGTCTTGCAGATGGGGCCATGTTGCAAGAAATTTACAATAATTCCATGAATCTAAGTGGGAAGTCGGTACAAGGAGGACCATTAGTAGTGGGTTTTGGGCACAAATTTCTCCCCATTTAAGGAAGTTCATATTGATACCCCGCATGACAGACCAAACAAACAATGAAAGCAAAGAATCAATGACTCATTTCTTGGGAGGAAATCCACAAATGAGTATAAGATTGAAGATATGGGACTCGGCTTGATGCAATATCACCAAAATGAAAATATGGTTGTTTCATTTGAAACAAAAATCTATGACAATCAAAACCATGCTATCTTCTTCCAGCTTGTACATTAGCACAAGCTAGTTAGCTGGGCAAGGAGGTTTTGTGAGCAAGTCATCAAGCTGTTGGAAGACATGGTGGAAGGTTCTGCCACTATCATTGCCCCCTTTATTGTTCATTTCTACATTGGTATGAACTCAATGTAGAAATGGTATTAATGGATGAGGAGAAGTTCTCATCCCACAACATCATCCAGCTTACTTCAATAAAGACCTGACTTGCCAAAGGAGATCACCAAATACCACAATGCGGACAAAAAAATGCCCAAACCAAGAATTTTGTGCAAGTAGTAGAGACATATAACTCCATTATAGTTTGACCAAAGACTTTGGTGGCCTGAGTGAAGGTTCAAGCTTCCAAGAAACAAAAATGACCATAGGAGCTAGAACCTTTGTCAAAAGATAGCGGGAGTAAAACCACATTATTCAAGTTGACATAGAGAGGTACTATTGCAAGGAAAGAGGCCAGCTGATGAAAAATTTGTGGATGCTGCTTAGAGTAAAAAGTCAAGGAATGAGGAATCCTTCATGCAAATTTCCTCTCTTGTAGTGGACAAAGAAGAAGAAGGCCCAAACAATGAAGCACAATTTTTGCCTCCACTTAACAACAATGCATTGCTTCCTATAGAGAAGGAGTTGCAGAACCTATCCTAATTTTGGCTCCATTGTTCACTTTGGTTCCTAACAAGGGAAAAGCGTCTTGTTACAAAATGAAATAGGTACAAATGAAACAAACTCTTTGTGGTGAAAAAATTTGTCAAGGGCATAAATAACAACAAGGAGTGGACATCAAGCCAAGGTCAATGAAACTCAAGAAAAAAACCCCATTGTCCCCAAGACATGAAAGACAAGTGGACAAAGATGATGTCATTACTAACACCCCACTCCCAACCAAAAATAACAAAGCAAGCAAAAACAAGGAAGCATCCCTGGCTTGTGAAACAAAGGAAACAACTATCTTGGGCCATGACAAGATGCCTAAAACAAAGAAGACCTTCCAAAAGCAATTGGGTAAGGATGGCAATTCTTGTCCTTGGCTTATGGCAGCATACACAATTTACATGATGGTGTTGGAAATGGAAGCATTGGAAGAGCTTTTGTCAATATACTAAAAGTTGGATCCAAATATAAAGGAACCAATGGCCCTCATCTGCCACTTGCACCACCTGGTCCAAACCCAGATGAACAAAAAGGACAAAGAAATCAATAATTGCCTAAAGGAGTTCCAAAGGGACAAACTAAAATGGCATGAAGAGTATGAAAAATTAATCCATGGCCTAAAGAAGGAGGTTGATGACTATAGCCTCCACCAAAGAACTTAAAACAAGGAAAAAATACAAAATCAAGAAGACAAACTTGCAGCGCTGCTAAGTGAGTTAGAAATGATCCAAGTGGAAACAAAGGCAATAGAGACCATATATGAAAATTTGAAGCATTTGAGTGACTTACATATCTAACCTATCAACCATAAACCAACCTAAAATGACAACAAGAAAAGGTATCAAAGCAAGACAAGCAAATCTATCAAGAGATGATCAAAGAGTTGAGTGTCAAAAGAAGCAAGCTAGGAAACAAACAATCTAGGCTCTTCATCACTATGGATCATACAACCACTATGCTACTAAGTCAATTGGAATGCATGGCCAAGAAAACCTCCCAACAAAAAAAGGTAAAGGTCTTGCACACTCAAATTGACACATTAGAGAGCAAGTCATACTCAAACAAGCAACTCAAATTGTTGTCTATGAAGCTCTCGAGCCACATTTATCCCAAGTTCATGGATACCCAATCTAGCTTTGAATGAATCATGGAGAGTTATCGAAAGGAGCTCATAGATCTTGTTTGCATCTATCAAGGAGCTAAGAGTTTGACCCAAGTCTCACCTGCCCCTCCTATCAAAGAATAATGATAGGGGTCACTTCTTACAAAGATGGTTGTGGTCATTTTTGTCACCTAATGAGAAGACTTTGTTTCATACATACTAACAACATCTTTGTTTTTGTAGCTTTAGGAAGTTTGTAGATGTACATAGTTTGTAAATAGGTAACTATGCCAAATTGGTATAGTATTAGCCTATTTGAGGTAAATGAGCCTTGACTTAGTTGATCAAATATGTGGCTACCTACCATTAGGTTTAGGGTTAGGATAAGATATTATCAAGATTGAGCAGTTTAAATGTACTTAGTAAATTCCCATGCATTGTAACCATTGGATCTTTTCATGGCCAAGTAGAAAATGTTTATAAGGCTTAGGCTTGATATTCACTTGGTCAATTTTCTGTATCATTCTTTTGCAAGTAAATATGAATTTTATACCATCAAGTTTATGCATATGAGTTGGTGTATGCATATTAGTTTGCCCTTTGAATGAATGATTGTACACTTAACTTGTTTAGGAGTGACAAATCTTGAAGGAAAAACCTAGGCACTAGAGTGTGATGATGTATTTTTTTGGGACTAGAGAGTGGCTCTTTACAAGTTTGGCCAAAGTCAAGAACAATACATGAATAGGCTTGCATAGCCTTAGCATCTCATCCAATAACACTCCAAGATAGTATTGAGTATCATGAATTGTTGCTCACTCTTGTGGCCTCATGCCTTTTGTGAAGTATAGAACATGGTGTTACGGTCATAGTCTTGAGAAGGATGTAAATTTTGGAACCATTTTGACCAGGTTTAGTTTGAAAAGTTTTTAATCTTCCTTTGTGCAATATTGTAGGAGAATGCTATTCATACAACTCATGGTGTGTGTGTTGTACAAATTGTGGCTCCTACAAATCTCACCTCAATAGTTTGCATCTCGGATGAGCAATCAATGAAAAAATTGGCTCTAGAAAAAAGTGACTTTGATTTTGAATGAACCCATCTCACCTTAGAAATCCATTGGATTTGACACTTAAGCATATAAGAGAACAGATTGTGTAGGATTTTGTAGTGTAACTTATTTGGATAACATTACACTCTTGTGGGAATGACATTGCATAAGAAGCTAAATATGAAATAGTAGATTGTCTTCATTGTGACCCATCTATCTCATTTTAGCCATTTCCAACCTGTATCCTGAAGGGAACGACATGTTCTTACCAATTTTACTGCAGCAGGTAAACATTGACCCACCACAACTATTTTGAAGCTAAAAAACTTCTAGATGATTGGAGGTAGATCCTTTTGGGTTTGAGTCAATTAAATGGAGTGGTAGAAATATTGTGAAAATTTTAGGTAGAGTAATCTAAATGGCAATTTGTTGCTCTAATTTTGATATAGAAAGACTTCAAGGATGTAATATTGAAGAGATTTCTAAGTAGTGAATTATGCACAAGTTATATGAGATAGATTGGTAAAATTGAGGTAGATGAGTTATGTGAGTAGCTGAATTTCTCAATTTTTAATAAAAATGATGTAAATTATAGAAATATATGAATGTAAAGCTTTGGATTGGTTTATAAAAGGATTGAAGTCATGCACCAAATTGGAAGTAATTATGTGTAAACCTAAACATTTAGAGGAAGCCATGTTGTTAGTTGATTGGTTTTATTTATTGTTTGTCACATCTTGGTCTCAACTTAGACCTTCATCAAACTTAAAAAAACACATCAATACCAATAAAGATAGATGCAATCCAATAGAGAAGACTAAGCATTGTAGGTTGAAAATTTTTCATAGAAAAATGGTTGATGCTTCTTTTATTGCCAAATTAGACATTGCATTATTGAATGTCCAAGTGAGAATAAATGACCTCAATCAATTCCCTAAATGAAGTTCTTGGAGTATGATGATAAAGGAATAAAAAATTCCAAAAGGAGATATTGAGCCACTTATTGAGAATTTTATTAGCTACAATAGAGTTGAAGGTTTGATCTTTTTGGAAATTCACTTGCAAGATATGATATTAAATTGTGGTGGTATGATTCTGGTTGATTGTAGAAGTTCTCATAATTGCATATTCATGAAATTAACAACAGAATTATATATTCCTATTAGCTTGTATTAGATAGTAAATTGATAAGGGTGGATGGTTGAAGTGGTTTTTCATTCCATACCTTGCATCTTGTTGAATGAAAAAAAAGGAAGGAATGTAGAAAATGCATGAGATTTATGGTAGCTCCACTACGCTATCATTATAGGATTTCCTTAGCTTGATATCATAAGGTTCAAGTCTTTTGGGCCTTGATTACAAATTCAATGTAATACCAAGATAAGAATTATCAAAGGGAGTGCTTGGCACTTCTAAAGAAGACAATTAAGAGCAATCAGACCCAAGATGAGAATCATTTTAGTGTAGTAACTATAAAATAATATTTTGAAGAAGATATTATTGTTTTTTTCATGTGGATCAAACTTATAGTGCAAGGAGAACTTGATATGAATTAAAAGCTTCAACCAAAAGTGATCAATCAAAGAGTTTGCAAATGTGTTTCTTGATGATCTTCCAAAGGGGTTATCCTTTATCTTGAATAGCTCAATCTTGAAAGGTATGCCTTTCAAGATTGAGCTATTGTAAAAGAGTAATTCAATAAGTAGATCAATTTATCAGCTTTAACCAAATGAGGAATATTACAAAGAACATTGACTAGATTGTTGGAGAAGGATTTCATATGATATAACATATCCTCTCGGGGAGCACTAGTACTAATTGTACAAAATAAGTTTCAATTATTTATTGATGAACTTGGTTTGAATAAAAAATTATGAAGAATTTATATTGCTTGTCTTGGATTGATGAGTTGTTGGATCAACATACACAAGATATGCAAGAAATTACCTTTGTATAAAGTATGGTCATTTTGAATAGAGAAATTTATCTTTTGTGCTCACTAGCAGTATTTTAAATGGATTCAATGAATTGTGTTAGAGAGGCTAGTGGATTGATATGCAATAGTGTTCTTGGAAAATATTTTAATTTTTAGTAAAATTAAGGCAAAACACAAGAATCATGTTCTAGAAGTCTTGAGACAACTACAATAATAGAAAATTCCATTGCAAAAAAGTCCAAGTATGTATTTTGGAAGAAGAAAGTTACCTTCTTGGTCCATATGTGTTTCAATGGAGGAGATGAAGATGGTAGAGGAGAAAATCAAGGCAATTACCTATTGGTCTTCTCTTACGGATATTACAAAAGTTTTGGAATTTAATAGATTGGTGACGTTTTATCAACAATTCATACACTATTATGCTCATGTTGCCACACCCTTAATACATCTATTAGATAACAAAACAAGCTTCAAGTGGACCACTAAGCAAGAAGAAGCATTCAAGAAACTTATAAATACAATGTCATCACAACTCATCCTCTAACTATATGATTGTCAATCTTTTTATGTGGTTGATTTTGATGCTTCTAACTTTGCACTTGGAATTATGATGGATGATGAATTCTTAGATGGCTTGCAATTTATTGCCTTTGTATTTGGATGACTTAAATTAGCAAAACAAAATTACTCTACTTACAATCAAGAAGAGCTTCCAATGGTAATTACAACAGAGGCATGGAGATGTTATTTTTGATGGAAACAAGTGATAAGCATACCAATCATAAACCATTGTTTCATACCTTACATTTGGAGCATATGAAGAGTAAGCATCATCAATGGGAAGAAAAATGACAAGTATTTCATATAAAGCTTGAATACAAACCATGAAAGTTTTATGTCATTCATGATAAGTTGTCATAACAACTTGATTTGATATTCTCCCTGATTCTCTCATAATAGTGGCAATTACCATAGTGTTGATTGAATCAAAGGTCAAAATAGAATTCAAGATTGCTTTAGAATAAGATCACTTCTTTCATAAGTTGTTCAACTTTGCACTAGTGCAAATTTGCCTTGTAGCACATGATAAAGAGTACAACGCCTTTACTTTCAAGAATTGTCTTACATTTTGCAAAAACCAACTCTATGTCTCAACAATAGTGGACCTATGACTTGTGCAACTTCAAGCAATGCATGACTTACCAATTGCTAGTCACATGGTTGTGGATAAGAAATTCAGTACACTATAATATTGATTGTGATGGCTAAAAATTACATGAGAGGTTTGAGAGTTTTTTTGATCTTCTAAGAGCTATCAATGCAATAAGATAAACAATAAAAAGTTGGGTGTACTACTTTAACCACTACCAATTCCATTGTCTCCATAAGAATAGTTGAGCTTAGACCTCATTACATCCTAATGCTAAGGAATGGCCCAAGGCAATAAAAAATAGAATTATTTGCAGTAGGAAAATTTGGCTCTTTTATCATGATTACAAATGCATACACAACATCTAGCAAGTCCAAGACCTAGTAAACTACCATTTGAGATACATTCTCCTTAGCATATTAGCCCTTGAGCATAAGCCTTCAATTTTTAGGATTATAAGAGAGTATGGTAAATGGATGTAAAAGTGCACAATTTATACAATGGATACTCCAACATTAGCTCAAATTTATTTTGATATTGTCTACAAACACCATGGGATGCCATAAGTTCTCATCTTTAATAGTGATCTTTGATTCATAAGTAAATTATGGCAAGCATTTTTCATGATACTCATCACCAAGATTGCATTCTGTACAAGCCTTACACTAATGTGAAAATAGAACAAACAAATCACATCCTCAAAAAATATACTATGTGCATTAGTTAATGATTACCACACAAATTGGAATACTCTCTCAAGTAGACAAGAAAATCATGCTTCCCTCTAGTAACCTACCTCTCACGCTTGACATCCAAGTTTATAAACTCACTCCTAATTGGATGAATCCATGTGATATTACCCATATCATTTCTCATATTGCTTATAAACTTGCTCTTCCTAGTCATTTGAAAATCCATCATGTCTTTCATGTCTCAAAGTTAAAACCCTTTGTTTCCAACCTATCTTCTTTCCCTACTTGTATGCAACTTCTTCCTCCTCCAATCTATATTGATGGCCATGAAATATACAAATTTGACCACTTACAGAAAGAGACATCCAACATCGCCGCCAACAACAGATTGAATACAAGATCCTTTGAAAAGGGTATCTCTTTTATAATGCCATATGGGAGCCAATTTCCCATTTCCAAAATGCTAAGATGACCATACAAGAATTCAAAGATTACATAATGATGAAGACATTGCCAACCAATGATGGGAGAATATTCAATAGTATCAAGTTAGTAGAAGCTAAGCATAGCTAAATAGAGGTTAGAGCTAGTGTACATTTAGGAATTCTATGAATATTTTAGAAGCATCCAAGAAGCTTCTTGGTGAGAAGCTTCTAGAAACTTCCAAAGGTTGAGTAGCTTGTACTAGCATACTTAGCATTCAAGTACTATTGTATTAGCATACTTGTACATAGTAGATACTAGTATATAAAGACTATGCTTACCTTGATTCAAAGTAAAATTTTAAGTCATACTAAATTGCTTTGTATGCCAAGTAAATGTCTAGCTTAGCTTGTATTCCAAGAAAGGTGGCTTTTAAAAGAAAAATGCTTGGGAAGCCTCCTTTAGAATATTGTACTTAACTTACCTCTCCCTATAAATACCAAAGTTTGAGCTCAACTCAAGAAATGGGAGCTTCCATCATTTGAGAGTCCTTAGTTTAATTTTCCATTACATTATTTCTCTTCTTCTATTTTAATATTTATCTCCTTGGTCTATTAAAGATAGTGTTGCTCAAAACACATCAATTTAGTATGACTTAAAATTTTACTTTGAAACAATTTTTCCACATGGGAAGAATTTTGTGTTTTGTCTTGCAAGGATTAATGGAAGTCATAAGCAATGAATTTAGGAGTGGTATTAAAATTATTTGCCTTCCAAACATATAAATCAATGTAATATCTACATAAAAGCTCATTAGACAAATATTCTAACATCAAATGCATATTCCTAACATCTCTAGTTGTCAAGATTCATCCATATTATATAATAAAGATTAAAAAAATGTAGTTTGTGAACAATGTTACATTATTAATATACTGATTCTCATCCATTAAGAAGAACCAAAGTGTTTCTTATTAAACATATGTTGCTAGATGCAAGCAGTGGCCATTTATAGTTCACCCAAGGAAAATCAAGGTAAGGATAGTCTTTACAAATTTTTTGCAATGGCTCAATAGATCATCTGACACATCTCAATATCATAATTTCCTTTTCAATCATTGTGCACTTCCAAATATCACCAACATTATAATGAAATATCATGAAACTCCATTTTTAAACCAAGAGTTTGCAATTTGGAACTTTAAGTTCACTAATCCTCACTTTCTCCAACTTGTATGCATGTGAAAAATACTATAATTAGAGTATATGGATTAAAAAAAGAAATTATTATAGTGCATTATTATTATTATAGTTAGTCTTTCCCCACTAAGGTACATGCTAGTATACTAGGGTATGAGTCAATTTCCAATATAATTTATTTATCAACTTATAGTTAATAACTTGCATTACAAAAATATTAATAGTCCATAAAAACATTTTATAAGCTTAAAAAAATTTCTAAGAATATTTTTTTGCAATGTAGTAAAATTCTTCTTATACACCCTAAATATTTCATGAGATTTAACTACAATCATAGTTATGAAATTGATCAAATGACTTTTATATTTATATAGTTAAATTTGGCATACATGCCTTAAAGCATAATGAGTGATACTCCTTGAAAATGAATGTCCACTCACCGTTTGAATCAATGTGTAATGTTTGTCTAAATTGATTAACACTTGGATTTGTCGTTCAGATATTTATTATTTGGATAATAAATATTTTCTATTTATAATTTTTTCAATTCAAAGAAAAGAGTGGTAATTCTAATACAAGTACCTAATTTTAGATCTAATTCGTTTGAAAGTTTCACTTTTCATAGGAAGGTAAACGTGGGCCAGGAAGAATAACTTGGCCAGTAATTAGTAGGGTGAGCATCAGTAACTCTGATGTTTATTTACCTTAGAATATCTTTCACGGTGCCCTTTCTCATATCGATACTTTTGGGGGCCTAGCCCCATTTTTTATATATCTTTTTCCCTCTCTGACTTGTGCGGGTTGATGGGGTCTTCCCATCCTTCATTTGTTCTACGTGGTCGCCTTTCTGTCGTATAAACCTTTACTGTTTTTATAAAGCTAGACTTATGAAACGAAAGTGCAAGGATCTGAACGAGTCTGTCGCTCGTCCTGTAAGGGTATAATAGAAGCCGCCATGGTAGAAGGCTAACCGTGGCTATGAAGGAACCTAAACTGAATAAGACAAAAAGTTGAAGACATTCTAATTGAAGTATAATTCCCCAGAGCTGTCTTATATGACGACGTCATATTGTAGGTCATATACAAAGAATTGGTACGGCTTAGACTTCTATTTTATTTCAATTTCACCAATGGATGTTTGTGGCTCTACTACTACTCGAATTTGCCGCTAGATTTGAAATGTTTAAAATTTGAATGAATAATTCCGCTGACGGTTCGAGTTTAGCTGAATGGAAGCCTGCGAAGGAACAGTAGAGTAGAGTCCATTTGGCTTTTGGCAGTATTGTCTTCTCATGGTGGGATTTAGTTTGCAGTTCCAACTGATATCCCTTTAGTGGCTTGAAGTACCTATGTGAACCACGTGTGACTGCGTTTGAAACACAAGCAACTGAACAGTAGAGTTTGGATATGTTTCTATGTTAGAGTAGTATTGTATTTACATCAAACTGAAAGGAGGATGCAATTGAAGTTAGTCCCTTGACTGGGGGGTTGTGGCCGCATTCCCCTTCGAACAGACTCGAATAAATGAACAGTATGTTCATTTGGCATGTATAGCAACTTAGCACTTTAACTTGAAATGTTGGAAAGCAAATGCGTCAATTTTAAAGGTAAGTTGTGCAGAAGTGCTCGAAAGTTGTCTCGAGGAGATATACGTGAATCCTGTTCATCGACTCTAAACGCCAAGAGGCGATTCTGTGTCGGGCAAAATATTTGAGAGCTATCGACCACTCCATGACGAGCTCCACGACATCATGACTGCGAGGGACTAAACTTATGAGAAGAATGTGCCGTATGATTATTAACCTGGGGTCAGAGATTCGCCACTTCAGTGGTATTTGAGTGACTGGGGATTTGGCTGCAGTCTTTCGTCAGGGCGGGTTCTGTTGCTGAAGTGCCTTCAAATTACTGTACAAATAGCAGATCCCGCGCAAACGTCAGAGAATTCTGTGAAACGGGAATTCGCGCAAGGGATGCTGGCGCAAATCTCAGTTATTTCCACCATCCGTAGCCACAGATTACACATCTCACACAATCGCGTCCACCGTGCCAGTGAACTGCACTGCGCGCGGATTCCCATACCGTCCCCCCGCCACCCCGCTCCCAGCAAGTCGCGAATCCCCTACGCGGGAACCGGCTGTGCAGAGATATGCTCGAGCGCGATCGGCTACACACGGCTGTCGTCCTTTAAAGCACCCTTGTCGTAGATACGCGTTAGTCCTGGAAATGTATACACTACGGTGAAACCAATCTCCGTTCCATCATGCTCCAATAACTCCTCCTCGTCAAAACATTACAAGAGCGTACAGTACGTTTCTATAGTATGCTAGGTTAACGTTTTGGTTCTTGCCTGGATAGGCTCATTCCTCTACAGATCGAGTATCACCAGGTCGCGGGACTGAAAGGGTATTGGTTCATTTCCTGTTGGCGTGAAAATCGTCCTGGTCGACAGGAAATTCCTGTCCTTCCCTGAGAATGCCTGTCCACATTCCTGTACGCTTTAAGAGGAATACGAGTGTATTTATATGTTTTCTATATATGATGCCAGAGGATGGCTCAGAATTGGGACCAACATGTTTGTTAAATAAAAGTGGGACTGTCGAGTAGTTGCACCAGCATTTCAAGAAGGAAAAGGGCGAACCGCGTAGAAAACACGAAGGATGGGAAGACCTCGTCAAGCTGTACAAGGGTGAGTCAAAATAGGACTAAACCCCATTTAAGTGTTTCAGTATCTTAAATTCTGACTTCTATCTGGGACTCTAAGATCGAAACTGAGAGCATTCCCCGCACAGCGTGGACTCTAGAAGCATGTCACGTCGTTAAGGAGTTTAGTACGGAAAGTTGTGAAACAGCATCGTCACGCCTGCTGTCAGGGGTTCAAGCGTACCGTATCGGGACCATATGCTTGATTTGGGGAGTAACTTTTATGGTGACCAAGTTACGACTTCTGTGTAGAGCGTGCCGAACTCGTTCTCGCTATCAGAGAACCGTGCTCACCATAAATGTAAGACATGAAATGCGATGTCGAGAACAAGCATTGCCGAAATTATTGAAGCATAGTTCCATTTTACGTCTTGTGTTTTATTTTTGTATTGCTTGACGGGGCCTTCCTGTTCTTCTAGTTATCCTATGCGATGAAAAACGTCAGTTCTTTTATATATTGAGTGTTGCCAACACACTTTCATCTACAAATACAAATATGTTCATTATGAAAAATGTAGATAAAGGGTCAACTAGAGAAAAGAAGTCAATAGAACTAGTATAATAATAACATTATACTTTCTGGAAAATGGTTCACATCTCAAAAGCGATTTAAGCTTTGGATATAATTGCAATATTTGGACAATTTGATCTATCGGACTAATTCTTTTTTTAATCTAAGGTCATTTTATATCATATAGTTTGCTATAGTGTTTATCAAAACTTATGAAATATTTTTGTGACTATAATGCTGTGGTTTTTTACTGAATTAGTGAAACTATAGATTTAGATCGTAAATTGCAGAATGTCATAATAGAAAAGAAGTATTTTTTAAAAATAAAAAATAAAATAAAATATTCAACAACCCCCGGAAATTTATATGGTAAACAAAAAAAGATTAATCGATTGATTAATATTTCCAGTTATCTGGTGCTTTTAGAGTCTAAACTTAATTTTCCTTATGCAATATTTATTTTTTAATACTTGTAAACAATTTTAGCTTCTTCTTGGATAGGTCAATTACTTTCTTTGATTGTTTTCATGTGAGTTTTTACAAGTAACTTTTTATGATTTGGTATAGTATGCATTTAAAATTTTCTGAATTATTTCTTCAACATATTACTATATTGCTCAAAATTTTCTATGAGCAGCGGAAAGATACCAATATAAGTTTCTCAACAAAAAAATGTATATCAATAGTCTTATGAGTAGGAATGTGAGTAAAATTTCAAAAAGGTTCTATCTGATATTACATTTAGAGCATGTGATCATTAGATAATAATAATATTTAAGAAAAATAAAAATCTAGTGAATTATTTATACTATAGAATTCATCAAATCTTCTTAAAAGAGTTTAAATTTAGTTAAAAAATTTCTCTGGTATGTAGTAAATAGATTCTAGATTTTTAAATATTATAAAATTGAAATAATGTACTGAGTATAACAATATATTTTCCAGATTGATTTATATGAACACTGTTTGTTTCTGAATGCCGGACCCAGATACTATTTCCTATGTATTAGGTGCTATGCCGTTCTATTATGCGTCCATATCTGAAATATGCCATCGAGTGGAAAGGACGGATGGTAAAAGTATCATTTCTTTAAAGGACGGATGGTAAAAGCTTCCTGATTTCATTATGATCGCTTATGAGCCCGATCAACTATACCGTACGCGAGATGCTTGTTCATAATTAAGGCTAGCACAATAAAGTATGTTTGTGAGTAATACCTCCCGTACGTGTTACATAACCTTTGACGATCAACTTGGAACACCATAGATGGATTCCGCCGGAAGCGAGCTTTTCATATACATACATAAATATCGTATACGTGTATCTTGGGGTCTCGTATCACGTATGTACGAAATTGGTTTCCACTCGTATATGGATTCTCCTTCAGTTTCCAATTTCTGTTGTTGTCAATAAAAGTAATTAAAGTGGAATTCATTACGTAAAAGAACTACCGTGTAGAATAACAAGAAGGATGGAAGATCCATCGAGCCCTAAGGGGTAAAACACATGAAGTAAAAGTAAAAGGCGACCGCGTAGGAAAATGAAGGATGGGAGGACCCCATCAAGCCATACAAGGGGGAGACAGAAAGGGTAACATGGGGCTAAGCCCCAATAGAGTGAAGTAAAATGGTGCTAGACCCCTATGGTATTGGTGTCAGAAATTTGTCTTACAACATCACTTGAGTTATGCAAATCGAACGAGAAATTTGTCTTACAACACATGAAATATCTAGGCAATGTAAATCCTATGGTTTATATATTATTGGTGTATTCCGGAACAAGCATCACGTATGATTGTTCTCTTATGGATTATACTAACTTTTGTTCTTTGTAAAGCAACGGAGACACATGTTATCTAAAATAGAGAATGAAGTAGCAAAATGAAAATAGCACTTCTGATGTCTACTATAATAAATGCTTGTGCAATTAAAATAAATATATTAAATGTTATATACATTGCTCTATATGTTTCTAAGGTTAGAAAAAAAGAAGTTTACTCCACTTTATACTCTAAGGCGGGTTGCATTTTGGAATTATTTGAGACTAGTTTTCCATGTCCACACCTATTCCATAGGCTACCCCGCACACTCCATGATGAGGCTAGACAAGCTTTTTTCCTACCACTTGATCGATTGGCACGTGATCCCTTGGACGAGTTAGCATGGTTCTTATTCCTCTTACTCCCTCAATGGTGTCTTCGTTATGCTAGAGGGGGACATGCGGGGCATAAAGAGGTGGCTGCTAGATTTGTCTATTGCGAGCTGGGGATTGGGCGGCCCTTCAAGAGTCTGTTAGGGTTACACGATTTAGGAGACAATCATCGCCACAGGATACCACAGAGGCCACTCAATTACGACGGTCTAGGACACTGGGTCAGCCGAGAGAGTTTAGTAGAGCAGCACAAGCGCTACACCCTTTGTCTATGGCTAGTCCTACTGATGACACTATCTCTTCCCTACGCTCACTACATCCTATAGCAATAGAGTGACTACCACTAGAGGTCTTAGATTATCAACTTGAGCAGCCTTTATGTCTTGATAGGTCACTATTTGCACAAGCATTGTGCATTGTCCCTCGCCTTTCTTCAAGAGGCTTGGTAGGGATGGTTTATGAGCACCTTAGAGATTGCTTCCAGGCAGATCTTCTTTCTAGTGGTTTTACCAAGTTGTTTCAGGTGGCTACAACATTAGCGAGAGGAGACATTCTTTTGTTTGTTAGTCGGGTGTTAGGTGCTAGTCAACTTCTTGTGATGGAGAAGGACATAGGGGGCATTAGATCGATTGTTATTGGAGAGATCTTTTTGCAATTGGTCAGTCATACCATTGTCCTTCAGCATCATTCTCACTTTTAACAACACCTCAATCCACATTAGTTTGGAGTAGCTACACCTGGAGGATGTGAGACTATATCTCTAGGCATTAGTGCACTCCTAGATATCCATTCGGAGTGTATTGTCCTATAGGTGGATGTTGAGAATACTTTTAATAGCATCTCATGTGCATCCATCTTTAGAGAGCTTAGTGAGGCTAGTGGATCCTTGGCGAGTCTCATACCTTTTGTGCAATCTTTTTATGGCTCTCCTACTTCCCTTTACTACCAGCACGGTGCTTCACAAGAGGGAGTCACCATCTTGGAGTCAACTATTGATACACGTCAGGGAGATCCTTTAGGGGGACCATTATTTTCCATGGCTCACTTTAGAGCTCTCCTATCTACTACTTTGTCCATGCCAAGTTGTGTATTTCCCTCCTTGGCAAATGATACAAACATAATAGACCCTATAGATCAGATTAGGCAGGCTTTTGACTACTTGACTACCGAGCTACATCTAGTAGGCTTGAGAGTCAAGGTGTCAAAGTGCAAGGCATGGTCCCCTTTAGGTATCCCTCCCTACCTTGAGCTTCTAGAGGGGTGTATCACATCCAAAAATGGACTTTGTGTACTTGGAGTGCCAATAGGATCGGAGGATTTTGTCATACGCTTCTTAGACGCTACCCTTGCAAAGGATGTTCTCCATGTGGATGACCTTCCATTACTAGGAGATCTGCATGTGGCATTTGGTATACTCTCTTCCAGTATTGCTCGTAGACCATCCTACCTCATTTGTACATTTCCCCCCTCATTGTCCTTCCTATCACATTTGAGAGCATTTGATAGGAGGATTATGGGAGTCTTTGGTGATATTATTTGACTAGGGACATTTTGAGTGTGTGAAAAGGGATTTGGCACATAGACAAATTGCTCTGCCAATCTCATGTGGTGGGGTTGGCTTGCTATCTATGGAGGGGATGGCACCTATAGCATTTTTTGGGTAATTGTGCTCTCTTGACACCCCTACTTTCCTCTCATTTTGTGGTTGTTAATAGGCCAGTTTTGGAGACTTATGTGACAGAGGTGGAGGGAGGATCCTTTTCTCTCCTGATGTTACTACGGCAGATGAGAGATAGTCTATCCTCACGTGCACAAGAGGATTTTCCACCTTTTGCTTCACTATTGTCAGATTGGACTAGAGGTTTACAGTCTTCCTTGATGGAGCAATAGTGTGAGCATACGTTACATTCTCTCTTAGTTGACTCATCCATTCCTTAGGCCACTAGAGCACGTCTTTGCTCTTGCTCCGGCAAGGGTGCATGCTCTTGGATCCTAGCTTGACCGTGCATTAGGGCATTCCGACTTGCACCAACTACTTTCTCTACAGCGATGAGGTTTCACTTAGGTTTGGTCCACCCATCTGCATCTTCATTACTCACTTGTGAGTGTGGTTCTACACTAGATACAACATCGGTCCACATGACACGGTGTCTTTTTGGAAGACAGAGGATAGCTAGCCATGATGCCATCAGGAACATAGTGTTTGCTATGGCACGAGAGAGTAGATACTTGGCTTGGAGGGAGCATTTGCATGCTTTGCACATGACACGTGTCAGGGTAAACTTATACTTGGTCCAAGATGATCAGGTGACAATAGCGGATGTCGTGGTTACGGACCCTATGCGGGATACAATTTTGGAGGGAGTGATTACCCATCCCCTTGGATGGGCGGCGAGTGCAGCAACATGTCGCAAGGTCTCCAAGTATAAGGGCATGCAACAAGGTCACCTCTTTGTTCCTCTAGCCTTGGAGTTATATGGAGTGATGGACACGACGTTTGACACATTTGTCAAGGAGTGCACGAGAGACTATCATGTTAGGCGCCAGGGGTACCACTCTCACTCTTATACTTTGTAGCATATTTAGACAACGTGTGTCCATTACTCTATAGGGGGCAGTGGCTGGTGCAATCCATAGGAGAGCAATCACATTAGGCGATGTTTCTTCATATGCTCCAGTTGTATGTAGACCATATGATATGCATAACTCTGATATCTTAGATGCAATAGGGCAAATTTCTAATATAGACTCTATTGGGGCTTAGCCCCATTTTACATCTTTTGTCTCTCCCTTGTCCGGCTTGATGGGGTTTTTCCATCCTTCGTGTTTTCTAAGCAGTCGCCTTTTGACTCTATACTCTTATATTTTATATTTCTAAAGTTTGCCTCTTGCCGCTTCGCTTGCCTACTACCCTAGGAGGAGAATGGATAATCACCCATCCAAAATTACATGTCGTGTGAGATGTGTAAGACCGTAACAACAACACCGTCCATTATTTTCAGGTAATCATCTGATACCAAATACAAATCTGCACTACCTCTGTCGTGTACAAAACATTGCAACCAACAATTCCTCCATTCATGTTTGCAAATTGAATCTTTTGCGGCTGGTCTTGGATGTCGCACAAATTATAACGTCTCTGATTGGCTTCTCGAAGTCGGTAACTGACAGCAGGTGATGATCCAGTACTAAATTGTGTTTATGAAAGTACAAGGAGTGGGGCTGGTCACCGAGAACGAGTACCGCAGAGCGGAGGTCAAAGGGGTGTGGCGGGAGAAGGGGAAGACGGCACAACGAGTCTGAGAAAGCGTAACGAGTTGATGAGAAATTGTGTATTATTCTTGTGAAATTGATACATTTGCGCAAGGAGAATGCGAGAAGCGTGATAATTATGCAGCGTGCAGACGGATGGAAAAGAATAGGTTGTCATTGCTTAGGCCAAGTAGACGACACTTTGTGGATTGATTGGATGTCATGCAGATTCTGATTTGTGTGAGCAGGAAGTACCATTCGGGCCTCTGCACTGCCACCGGTGATAATTTGAGAACCCTGCCTGCCACTGACAAATGACTAACCAGGTTGTTGAAAAGGATAAAAGAGTAGAATGATGTCTGGTGTTGGGCTTTACATGAGAAAAGGTTAAAATGGACGCGCCTTATATGTACTTAGCTCCTTGAAGATCTAAGGGACAACAGTAAAGATTGCTTGCATTCATTGCGTACTGGCATACCGAAGAACGTTGATTGACACGAATGAATCGCGAGTTTTGAGCTTTAGCAATTGTTCTCATCAATTTCTCCTTAGGAATTTGTTTACATCAAATGCCTTCCTTATGCTTCAATCGTTGCTTGAATCTCAACATTATCTGTTGTTGTAGTAGTAGTAAGGGCGTTCGGCCTGTGTGTTTTCATTTAAGTGATACAAATATCCCTAGAATTTGTTTGCATTGTCAACAGGCAAAGGGTAAAACGTCGATTGACAATAATCTACCTTGCCATTTTGGTAGTTGTAGTTCAGCAGTTAGAGCAGTTAGAGCACTCGTTGTGCAGTCTTCCCCTTCTCCCGTAAGCATTAGAGCACTCCTAGATATCCATCCGGAGTGTCGTCCTACAGGTGGATGTTGAGAACGTTTTTAATAGCGTCTCACGTGCATCCATCTTTAGAGAGCTTAGGGAGAATGGTGGATCCTTGGCGAGTCTCATTCCTTTTGTGCGGTCTTTTTATGGCTCTCCTGCTTCCCTTTACTACCAGCATGGTGGTTCACAAGAGGGAGTCACCGTCTTGGAGTCAGTTGTTGGTACACGACAGGGAGATCCTTTGGGGGGGGGGCCTTATTTGCCATGGCTCACTTTAGAGCTCCCTTATCTACTACTTTGGCCATGCCAGGTTGTGTATTTCCCTCCTTGGCAGATGATACACACATCGTATGCCCTGTAAATCAGATTAGGCAGGCCTTTGACTACTTGACTACCGAGCTACATCTAGTAGGCTTGAGAGTCAAGGTGTCAAAGTGTAGGGCATGGTCCCCTTTAGGTATCCCTCCCCACCTTGAGCTTCCAGAGGGGTGTATCACATCCACATATGGACTTCGTGTTCTTGGAGTGCCAGTAGGATCGGAGGATTTTGTCACACGCTTCTTGGACGTTGCCCTTGCAGAGGATGTTCTCCATGTGGATGACCTTCCATTACTAGGAGATCCGCAAGTGGCATTTGGTATACTCTCTTCCAGTATTGCTCGTCGACCATCCTACCTCATCCGTACAATTCTCCCCTCACCGTCCTTCCTATCACGTCTGAGAGCATTTGATAGGAGGATTATGGGAGTCTTTGGTGATATTATTGGACCAGGGACTTTTGAGTGTGTGACAGGGGATTTGGCACGTAGACAGACGGCTCTACCGATCTCATGTGGTGGGGTTGGCTTGCTTTCTATGGAGGAGATGGCACCTATAGCGTTTTTGGGTAGTTGGGCTTTCTTGACACCCCTACTTGCCTCTCGTTTTGTGGTTGCTGATAGGCCGGTTTTGGAGACTTATGTGACAGAGGTGGAGGGAGGACCCTTTTCTCTCCAGGTGTTATTGCGGCAGACGAGAGATAGTCTATCCCTACAAGCACAAGAGGGTTTTCCATCGTTTGCTTCACTATCGTCAGATTGGACTAGAGGCCTACAGTCTTCCTTGATGGAGCGATAGTGTGAGCATACGCTACATTCTCTCTTAGTTGACTCGTCCATTCCTCAGGCTACTAGAGCACGTCTACGCTCTTGCTCCGGCAAGGGTGCAGGCTCGTGGATCCTAGCTTGACCATGCATTAGGGCTTTTCGACTCGCACCGGCTACTTTCTCTATAGCAATGAGGTTTTGCCTAGGTTTGGTCCACCCATCTACATCTTCACTACTCACTTGTGAGTGTGGTTCCACACTAGATGCAACGGCGGTCCACATGACACGGTGTCCTTTTGGAGGACAGAGGATAGCTACACATGATGCCATTAGAGACATAGTGTTTGCTATGGCACGAGAGAGTGGATACTTAGCTTGGAGGGAGCGTTTGTATGCGTTGCATACAACACATGTCAGGGCAGACTTATACTTGGTCCGAGATGATCAGGTGATAGTAGCGGATGTCGTGGTCACGGACCCTACGCGGGATACAGTTTCGGAAGGAGTGATTACCCATCTCCCTGGATGGGCGGCGAGTGCAGCAGTAGGTCGCAAGGTCTCCAAGTGTAGGGGCATGCAGCGAGGCCACCTCTTTGTTCCTCTAGCCTTGGAGTTATATGGAGCGATGGACACGGCATTTGACACATTTGTTAGGGAGTGCACGAGAGCTTATCATGTTAGGCGTCAAGGGGTACCACTCTCACTCTCATACTTTGTAGCTTACTTTAGACATTGTGTCCATTGCTCTACAGAGGGCAATGGCTGGTGCAATCCATAGGAGAGCAATCACATGAGGTGATGTTTCTTTGGATGCTCCAGTTGTGTGTAGACCGTACGACTTGCATAGCTTGGATATCTTAGGTGCTGTAGGGCAGATTTCTCATACAGGCTCTATTGGGGCTTAGCCCCATGTTACCTTTTTTGTCTCTCCCTTATACGGCTTGATGGGGTCTTCTCATCCTTCATTTTTCCTACGCGGTCGCCTTTTTTCTATTCAACAGTAACTAACGTTGACCCCAAACATCTTGGTAGATGAAGTTATACTTCCATTGCTCTACACTTATGGTTTATCCTCTACATCTTGTAATAAGCATTAGTAGAGGATTTTTGTTGCATTTTTATGCTTGGCAACCGGGGACCTCGCAACAAATTTATTCTACAGTTTCTTATCGTATTCAAAATCTCAACAAATGCCAACAGGATTATGTCTTTAGGGTACAAGATACATTATGGATACCTTTATAATGGATGCAACTAGGTCCATCAAAGGTATAGTAAAATCAATGTTTATTAATTAGCAAAAAATCTATGCTAATTTTGTGTGGTCAATGATTCACCAAACTATGTTTAAATTATTCTTAAAAATATATACAGTAAACTAACTATACTCATCACGACTCATTTTCATTTACATCTAACTTTAGTTTGCCTCACAATGACTCAATAAAGCTACCTTACATTAAGTAAACCTTGGTAAAGCTATTTAAGCTTTAGTTGATCTCATGGATTTTCTTCTTTTATATTCAGTGGGAATCATAACCTAAGCTTAGAAAACATTTGAAATTTTATAGATAGTTTCTCCTTTTGAATTCTAGAAAAATGACATTGTATAATAAATCATTAAATTGTACATCTGATTATGTAAAGTGCTTAGTGAACTATAATAAGTAATAAATTAAAAATTCAAGACACATGAAATACCAATATTATACATAAATAATAATAGAGTGTTTATTTACTTGTATTTATATCATAAATTTCATACTCATATAAAATTTTAATTTTATATTTAAAATGAATGTCTTCAAATATAATATGCTTTTATCTTCTTGATAGAGACCATCTCTTAAAACTATAATACAAATATATATTATTTAAATAAAAATAATTACTTTTATATTATTGTGTTTTAAACTACTTGGAATCAACAATCGTTCCTATTTTAACTTATAAATTGTAATAATTCCCATATAAATCAATAAGAATATCAAATTATATTGATAGGATTAAAAATTTTGAAAGAAATATCCAAAGACCTAACATCACTTCTAAATCATTAAAAATTAAGAAATAAGTTTTTATATTTGTATAAGTCTAAAATAATATATATATATATATATATATATATATATATAATTTCATGGTAAACTAGGATTATTTAAGAAAATTTATCTTGGTGTTAGTGGGAGGATATATATTGATATATATTTATTGATTCATGTCCAAATCATAGAATAAGGATCTTATACAATTTACATATCAAGTATTTATATTTTAAGAGAATTTATTTTCCCAATAATACAAGTTTAACACTTACTCCTTGAAAATATCTATTTGAGTAGAGAATACAATCATTTAAATTATGTAAATAGGATTATGAGGATAATTATAAAACAAAACCTAAATATAATAGAGAAAATGACAAAATCCAAAATTTAGCAATGAAGAAAATGTTAAGCAATATGAATAATTTTAAAATAGAAAAAATATTCCATGTAAAAATTCTCAATATGATCTAGTAATTAATTTATGATTTTTATTTGATTCAATTTGAGTAAATCGTCCTCATTCTTTATCAAGCAAAGATTACAAAGATTACAAATATTAGTTAATCCATAGAAACATAATCCCTAAATAAGATTAGTTTTGCAGGTTTTCAAGAAAATATAGTTGTAAATTATAACCAATAAACAATGGTGAAGAATTCTTGAAGCTTTTACTGAAACACCTCATTAGTAACAATATGGAGTTTAGCGACAAAGTTAGTAGAGCTAACAAAGTATCAAATAAGACAAATTAGCCTAGAATATTCTAGAAGTATCTAGGAAACTTCTTGGGAAGCTTCTCGGCTAGTTTAGCTTACACCTCAAGTAAGTAGCTTCTAGAAGAAAGCTGCTTGAGAAGCTTCCCAATTACCTTGGCTTCCACTCCAAGAAAGCGGCTCTAAGAAGCTTCTCAAGAGCCTTGTATGACCCCTATAAATACAAGAGCCAAAGCTCATGCTAGGCATTTTGAGTTTTCACTCATTCAAGTGTCCCAAGGTGAGCTTCTTATTTTTTTCCTAATTCTCCTATTTCTCTCCTTGGTCTTAGTCTTTTACATTAGTATCAGAGCAAGAATATGATGGATGGAATTTATGGACCACCAAACCATTGGGATTTTCATGTCCAGATATTACCCAAGTATCGTTTCACATAATTCATCACCTTGCACTTTGGGTAAGATTTTCTCCATATGATCACCTTGTCTGAGGAACCCTTGATACTTCCAATGGCAACTTATGGGGAACGGTGGACGTGTTGTATCTATGTAGTAATCAATTAGATAAATTGGGAGTAGTGGGATAGCGTAGTAGCTATGGCGGCAATACTTGACATTATCCTAGCAATGCAGTAACAAATCAAGCACCTTACTTGATTGTTGGATGAATGATACAAACAACAACAAGAACATATAGAGAGAGCGCCAGTTTGAGATGGAGAATTATCATTTGATTTCCAAAACCCAAGGTGTTTGAAGGCAAGAATCTTTTGTGCACCGTGGAGAATTTTATATTTGATTGTGAAAGTTACTTTGTAAAAGACCAAGACCGAGGAGAGAAATAAGAGAATGGAAACTCATATTGGAACACTTGAATGTAAGAAAACTCCAAATGTCTAGCTTGAGCTTTGGCTTTGGTATTTATAGGTAGCATAAAAGGCCTATGAGAAGCTTCTCAAGCCGCTTTCTTAGAGTGCAAGCCAAGTTAACTAGGAAGCTTCTCAAGACGCTTCCTTCTAGAAGCCACCTACTTGGCATGCAAGCTAAGCTAGTTAGAAGCTTCTAGAAGCTTCCTTCTAGAAGCTACTTACTTGAGGTGCAAGCTAAGCTAGCCAAAAGCTTCCCAAGAAGCTTCCTAGATACTTCCAGAATATTCTAAGCTAATTTGTCTTATGTGCTACTTCGTAAGCCCAACTAACTTCATTGCTAAACTCCATATTGTTACATATTCCCCCGCCGCTAGTTGGTGACGTCCTCATTGCCAGTGAAGCTTCAAATTCTTGGATGGCCGTTTGTGCATTCTGGAGGTGAGAAAGAGGTTCCCATGTGGCATCATGAAGGGGATACCCTTTCCAAAGGATCTTGTACTCTATATGTTGGCAATGGCCTCGTTGAATATGGCGACGTGCAAGGATACGATCAACTTCATACTCCTCATGATCATTGATAGGGACAAGAAGAGGGAGAGGTTGGAATCAAGAGGAAAAGGAAGAGGGATTAGGAACAAAGGGTTTCAACTTGGAAACATGAAAGACAAGATGGATACGCATGTGACAAGGCAATGCAAGTCAATTGCCTTGCCTTGTAGGCAAATTCTGCAGTTGCAAGATATTCATCCCAATTGGTATGGTAGGCATTGACAAAGGCACGCAATATATCCTCCAATGTACAATTTGCATGTTTGGTTTGTCCATCAGTTTGAGGATAATAGGCCATGGACAAAGCAAGCTTGGTGCCAAGTATTTGGAAGAGTGCTTGCCAAAACTTCTCGGTAAATCGAGGATCACGGTCGGAGATGAGTACATGTGGCATCCCATGATGCTTGAAGACATTGTCAAAGTAGATTTGCGCTAAGGTTGGAGTATCCACGATATCACAAGTTGGTGCCAAGTGGATTTGCTTACTAAGCTTATCCACAAACACCACGATTGCAGTGTGTCCTTGTTTTGTCTTTGGCAAGGATGTGATGAGATCCAAGCTCACATGCTCCCAGCGAGCGGATGGAACTGCAAGTGGTTGAAGGAGTCCACTTGGCTTTTGGTTGTTGGCCTTGTTACATTGGTAGCTCTCACATGATTGGACAAATTCTTGTACATCTCATGTCACGTTGGGCCACCACCATTGACGTTGGAGGGTACCTAAGGTCTTGTCCACACCCATGTGACCAACAATGGGTAAATCATGGGCTTCTTAAAGGCGCACAAGTCAAAGATCACCTTTAGTTGGAACATAGATCTGGTCCTCATGGAATAAAAGGCCCTCCTTGATGGAGAAGATGTTGTACTCCTTATTGCATGCCATAAGGCAACCATGTACTATGTGGAAGAAGGGATCTTGGTGTAGAGCTAACTCAAACTCATTTTGGACCTTGGCGTCAACAGACACCGTTGAAATTGCCATTGTGATGAGAGAAAAAGACTTCAAATCAGGTCGTTGTGATAAAGCATAAGGGATGACATGGAACCACCCTGGTTTGTACTCAAGTTTGATGTCATACAATTGGAGTTGTTCCTCCCATCAATGGTGTCGACTCTTCATGTGTTCCAAGTGTAAAGTCTGCAACAATGGTTTGTGATCAGTTTGCATGATCACTTGTTTCCCCAAGAGGTAATGCCTCCATACCTTGGTGGCGTATACCATTGCAAGTTGTTCTCAATCTTGAGTAGAGTAGTTTTGTTCAGCCGTATTGAGTTGGCAAGACACAAAGGCAATGGGATGGAGTCCATCTAGGAATTCTTGTTGCAGCACGGCTCCTATTGCAAAGTTAGAAGCATCAAAATCAACCACATAGGGTAGTTGAGGATCATATGGTTGAAGAATGGGTCTTGAAGACAACATATAATTTAACTTTTGGAATGCTTCTTCATGCTTGGTGGTCCACTAGAAGCTCGAGTTCTCTCCCAAGAGGTCAGTCAATGGTGCAGCCACATGAACATAATAATGGATGAACCGTTGGTAAAAACTGGCCAATCCATTGAATGCCCGTACTTCTATAGCATCCTTTGGGATAGGCAAATCAGTAATGGCCTTGATTTTCTCTTCTTCCATCTTGATCCCCTTTGATTAGATCTTATGACCCAAGAAGGTAACCTCCTTCTGCCAAAAGGCACACTTCAACTTCTTATAGTAAAAGTTCCATTGTTGTAGTCGTCTTAGGACTTCTCGCACATGATTTATGTGTTCTGCCTCTATCTTACTATAAATTAAGATATCATCCAAGAACACTACCACGGACCGATCCAATAGTCCATCCAACACCCAATGCATCTGATCCATGAAGACTACTAGAGCATTAGTGAGTCCGAAAGGTAGAACTCTCCACTCAAAATGCCCATACCTTGTATGAAAAGCAGTCTTTTGCACATCCTCTCTATCAATAAGAATTTGCCAATAGCCGTTGCAAAGATCCAACTTGGAAAAGTAGCGTGCTCCACTTAGTTGATCAAGTAAGTCATCAATCCGAGGCAAGGGATATGCATTCTTCATGGTTTTCTTATTGAGCCCATGGTAATCAATACAAAAACAAAGTCCTCCATCCTTCTTTGGAACAAATAGTACTAGTGCTCCCCAAGGAGAGGTACTATGTTGTATGAAGTCCTTCTCCAACAACTCTATAAGTGTTGTTTACAACTCCTCCAACTCCTGTGGTGAAAGCCGATAGATCGGTCTACTCACTAGAGTACTCCTTGACAATAACTTGATTGTGAAGGGCATACCTTGATTGGAGGGTAATCCCTTTGGCAGATCATCTAGAAACACGTTTGCAACTCCTGAAGTATCCGATCAACCATTGCTTGATGAGGCTCTTGGCCCTCCTCTGATTGTTCTTGTGCAATCGGTTTGATTTACACCGCAAATACAAACTTATCTTCCTCCAAAGCTTGCTCTATGGTTGCTTTACTAACCAACTTCCCTTCCAGAGACTCATCTCTCTTCCAAGCTTGCTCCATGGTTGCCTTCTTGGCAAACTTCCCATCTTGGGACTCCACTCCCTTCAAGGTTTTCTCTATGGCTACCTTCTCGACAAACCTCCCATATTGGGATTGAATATTCTTAGGTGTCTTACTCAAAGGTGCCAGACAACCTAATCAGAAATTCCTACCTTGGTGTTGTACTTGAATTTGGCATCGGGTCCAATCAAATTGAACCTTACAACGTTCAAGCCAAGGTAGACCCAGAATGATATCATAGTGTAGAGGTGCCACTACAAACCTCGTACACTCCAAACACTCCTTCCCAATCTTGAAGGTAATAGGATGCAACGTGCGGAATGCAGAACCCTTTCTACCATCCGCCATCATCAAACTACTTCCAATCATTGGCTTGATAGGAATATCCAATTCCTTTGCTACTTGCATAAACATGCAATTCTCTGAACTTCCAAAATCAACCAAAATCTTACAACCCCAATTAGATATCGTACCTAACAAGTGAAGCAAACTTGCATAGGTCGAGCCTTCAATCTCATTGGAACTAATCAAGCTCCCAATAGACGACTTGAAATCTCCTATTGGGATTCTTCTTTTCCTTGATCATTCAGTTCCACAAACTCCATCTGGGCAACTTGTCGAGGTTGCTCATTCCTAAGTGGACATTCAACAATGCAATGTCCAACTTGGCAACAATAAAAACAACCTCCATTTTATCGCAATCTTTCTCTAGCTGCTGCACCAAGTGGCCTTTGTTGGATAGCATCAATCTCCATTGGTGTTGGTTCTTCCACTCGTGTATATTGTACTAGTAAGCTTGGTGTAAGTCAAGGTGGAGACCAAGTTGTCGCAACCAAGGAATCAAAGCACTCAGCCAATTGCATGGCTTCTTCTACATTTTGTGGTTCTCGTATGGTCACCTCCAATTTAGTTTGTGACTTCAATCTCCGCACAAATCGACCAAGAACTTCTCCTTCTTGTATATCTAGAATTTGCATGATGATGTTCTAAAATTGTGTGATGTAGCCTCTTATTGAGCCAATTTGCTTCAACTCTGTCAATTTATCTTGTACGGCTCGGGTGGCATTTATAGTTTGAAATCAACCAAGTATTGCATCCTTGAATTTTTTCCATGTCAAGATTGGTGCAACAATCTGTCGCTCAGCTCGCTCCTCTCGGAATTGCAACCAAAGTTTTGCCACACCATCCAATTGGCTAGAAGCCAAGAGAATCTATTTCCGTTCATCTTGAAGATTGGTAGCTTTGAAGTAACATTTGCAATCAAACACAAAATTCTCTATTGTGCTTAAAAGATTCTTGCCTTCAAACACCTTGGATTTGGAAATCAAAAATGATCTTGTCCATCTCAGACAGGCGCTCTCTCTATAGGTTCTTGTTGTTGTTGGTCTCGTTCATCCAACAATCGAGTAAGGTGCTTGATTTGTTGTTGCATCGCAAGGATAATGTTTGGTATTGCCGCCATAGCTACTACTCTATCCTACTACTCTCAATTTATCTAATTGATTAACACATAGATACAACACGTCCACCTTTCTCCATAAGTAACAACCGGAAGTACCAGACATTGTGATCATATGTAGAAAATCTTGCCCAAAGCATGAGGTGATGAATTGTGTGAAGTGGTGCTTGGGTAATATCTCGACATGAAAATCCCAACGGTTTGGTGGAAGTGGATTCTATGGTCCATATATTCCATCCATCCCATTCCTGCTCTGATACCAATGTAAAAGACCGAGACCGAGGAGAGAAATAGGAGAATAGAAACTCACATTGGGACACTTGAATGTGAGAAAACTCCAAAGCATGAGCTTTGGCTTTGGTATTTATAGGTAGCATACAAGGCCCTTGAGAAGCTTCTCAAGGAGCTTCCTCAAGCCGCTTTCTTAGAGTGCAAGCCAAGTTAACTAGGAAGCTTCTCAAGAAACTTCCTTCTAAAAGCCACCTACTTGGCATGCAAGCTAAGCTAAAAGCTTCCTTCTAGAAGCTACTTACTTGAGGTGCAAGCTAAGCTAGCCAGGAAGCTTCCCAAGAAGATTCCTAGATACTTCCAAAATATTCTAGGCTAATTTGTCTTATGTGCTACTTTGTAAGCCCGACTAACTTTGTCGCTAGACTCCATATTGTTACAACTTTGAAGCCACCAATCTTCAAGATGAACAGAAACAGATTCTCTTGGTTTCTAGCCAATTGGATGGTGTGGCAAAACTTTGGTGGCAATTCCAAGTGGAGCAAGCTGAACAACAAATTTGTGCACTAATTTTGACATGGGCAGAATTCAAGGATACAATACTTGGTCAATTTTAATCTCTAAATGCCACCCGAGCCGCATGAGATAAATTGGCAGAGTTAAAGTAGATTGGCTCAATAAGGAGCTATATCACACAATTTTAGAACATCATCATGCAAATTCCATATATACAAGAAGTAGAAGTTGTGGATCAATTTGTATGGGGATTGAAGTCACGAACCAAATTGGTGGTGACCATGCAGGAACCACAAAACGTAGAAGAAGCCATGCAATTGGTTGTCTATGCAAGTAGCAAAGGAATTGGGTATTCCTATCAAGCTAGTGATTGGAAGTAGATTGATGATTACGGATGGTAGAAAGGGTTCTACATTCCATACCTCACATCTTGTTACTTTTAGATTGGGAAAAGAGTATTTGGAGTGTATGAGGTTTGTAGTGGGCACCTCTACACTATGATGTCATTCTAGGACTACCTTGGCTTGAACATCATAAAGTTCAATTCAATTGGACACAACGATAAATTCAAGTACAACACCAAGGGAGGAATTTCCAATTAGGTTGTCTAGCATCTCCAAGTAAGACATCTAAGAATAGTCAGTCCCATGATGGGAAGTTTGTAGAGAAGGTAGCCATAGAGCATGCCTTGAAGAGAAGGGAGCCCCAAGATGAGAAGTTTGCCAGGTAGGCAACCATGGAATAAGCTTTGAAGAGAGATGAGTCCCTAGATAGAAAATTTATTAGTGAAGCAACCATAGAGCAAGCTTTGGAGGAAGATAAGTCTATTTTTGTGATGTGGATCAAGCCAATTGTACAAGGACAATCTGAGGAGAGTTGAGAGCTTCATCAAGCAATGGTTGATCAGATAGTTCAAGAGTTTGCGGATGTGTTACCAAATGATCTACCAAAGGTATTACCCTCCAATTGTGGTATGTTCTTCAAGCTTGAGTTGTTGCCAATGAGTACTCTAATGAGTAGACCAATCTATCGGCTCTCACCAAAGGAGTTGGAGTAGTTGCAAAAAACACTTATGGAGTTGTTGGAGAAGGACTTCATATGACATAATACCTCTCCTTGGGAGCACCAATACTATTTGCTCCAAAGAAGGATGGAGGACTTTGTTTGTATATTCATTATCATATGCTCAATAAGCAAACGGTGAAGAATGCATATCCCTTGCCTCGGATTGATAACTTGCTTGATCAATTGAGTAGAGCACAATAATTTTCCAAGTTGGGTCTTTGTAGCAGCTATTGGCCAATCCCCATTGATAGGGAGGATGTGCAAAAGATGGCCTTTTGCACAAGGTATGGGCATTTTGAGTGGAGAGTTCTACCTTTTGGGCTCACTAATGCTCCAATAGTCTTCATGGATCAAATGCATCGAGTGTTGGATGGGCTATTGGATTAGTATGGATCAAATGCATCGGGTGTTGGATGGACTATTGGATTGGTATGTGGTGGTGTTCTTGGATGATATTTTAATCTATAGCAAGATAGAGGCAGAACACGTGAATCACATGCGAGAAGTCCTAAGAAAACTACGCCAATGGAAATTTTATTGCAAGAAGTCAAAATGTGCCTTTTGGCAAAAGGAAGTTACCTTCTTAGAGCACAAATCTCATCGAATGGGATCAAGATGGAAGAGGAGAAAATCAAGGCCAATACTGATTGGCCTACTCCAAAGGATACTATAGAAGTATGGGCATTTAATGGGTTGGTCAGTTTTTACCAACGGTTCATCCATTATTATGCTCATGTGACTGCACCATTGACTCACCTCTTGGGGAAGGACTCAAACTTCTAGTGGACCACCAAGCACCAAGAAACATTCCAAAAGTTGAAAAATATGGTGTCTTCAAGACCCATTCTTCAACCGTATGATCCTCAACTACCTTGTGTGGTTGATTTTGATGCTTTTAACTTTGCAATAGGAGTCATGTTGCAATAGGAATTCCCATATGGACTACATCCCATTGCCTTTGTGTCTCACCGACTCAATATGGTTGAAAGAAACTACTCTGCTTGAGATCAAGAACAACTTGCAATGGTATATGACACCAAGGTATGGAGGCATTACCTCTTGGGGAAACAAGAGATCATGCGAACTGATCACAAACCATTGTTGTAGACCTTACACTTGGAACACATGAAGAGTCGACATCATGGATGGGAGGAACAACTCTAATTGTTTGACATCAAACTTGAGTACAAACCAGGTTGGTTCCACATCATCCTTGATGCTTTGCCACAATGGCCTAATTTGAAGTCTCTTCCTCTCATCACAACGGCAATTATGATAGTTTCAATTGACTCCAAGGTCCAACACAAGTTTCAGTCAGCTCTACAATAAGATCTCTTCTTCCAAATTGTACATGGTTGCCTTACAACATGCAACAAGGAGTATAACACATTCTCTATCAAGGAGGGGCTTTTGTTCCATGAGGACTGGATCTATGTTCCAACTAAAGGCGATCTTCAACTTGTGCGGCTTCAAGAAGCCCATGATTTACCCATAGCTGGTCACATGGGTGTAGACAAGACCTTGGGTACCCTCCAACGCCGATGGTGGTGGCCCAACATGACGTGAGATGTTCAAGAATTTTTCCAATTGTGTAAGAGCTGCCAATGCAACAAGGCCAGCAACCAGAAGTTGAGTGTACTCCTTCAACCACTCGCCATTCCATCTGATCGATGGGAGCATGTGAGCTTGGATCTCATCACATCCTTGCCCAAGACAAAGCAAGGACACACAACAATCGTGGTGTTTGTGGATAAGCTTAGTTAGCAAATCCACTTAGCACTAACCTATGATATAGTGGATGCTCCAACCTTAATGCAAATCTACTTCAACAATATCTTCAAGCATCATGGGATGCCACATGTACTCATCTCTAACCATGATCCTTGATTTATTGAGAATTTTTGGCAAGCACTCTTCTAGATACTCGGCACCAAGCTTACTTTGTCCACGGCCTATCATCCTCAAACTGATGAACAAACCAAACGTACAGATTGTAGATTGAAAGATATGTTATGTGCCTTTGTCAATGTCTACCATACCAATTGGGATGAATATCTTGCAGCAATAGAATTTGTCTACAATAATTCCAAATAGGCAAGCACCAAATTTTCTCCTTTCTTTCTTAATTTTGGCCAAGATCCGCTTTTTCCATATTATTTTCTTGCTCCCCCTCCATCTTAGGTTCCTCATACTTCAACATTCTTGACCATTATATCTTAATCTCTCCAACAAGCCAAATCTCACCTCCTTGTTGCTCAGAATCGTCAATAACAATATGCGGACCACCATCGTTATGATCTCATCTTTGAAGTCGGTGATAAAGTCATGCTATCCTCTAGTAACCTCTCTCTCTCCCTTGATACCCAAGTTTGTAAACTTGCTCCTAATTGGGTAGGACTCTTTGATTTTACCCAAATTCTCTCTTGTTGCTTATCAACTTGCCTTGCCTTGCCTTGTCATATGCATATCCATCTTTTCTTTCATGTTTCCAAGTTGAAACCTTTTGTTCCTAACCCCTCTTCCTTTCCCTCTCAAGTCCAACCTCCTCCCCCTCCTCTTGTCTCCATCAATGATCATGAGGAGTATGAAGTTGATTGTATCCTTGTGTGTCACCGTATTCAATGAGGCCGTCAATAACATACAAAGTACAAGGTCCTTTGGAAAGGGTATCCTGTTCATGATGCCACATGGGAATCTCTTTCTCATCTCTAGAATGCACAAACGGCCATCCAAGAGTTTGAAGCTTCACTGGCAATGAGAACGTCACCAACTAGCGGTGGGGGAATATGTAACAATATGGAGTTCAGCAAAGAAGTTAGTAGGGCTAACAAAGTAGCAAATAAGAGAAATCAGCCTAGAATATTCTAGAAGTATCTAGGAAGCTTCTTGGGAAGCTTCTTTGCTAGCTTAGCTTGCACCTCAAGTAAGTAGCTTCTAGAAGGAAGTTTCTAGAAGGTTCCAACTAGCTTAGCTTGCATACCAAGAAAACAACCTGTACCAATCAACAATGAAGTCACATTGTTACTATGGATGACAAAGGCATGCAACATTAAGCTTTACAAAGGACAAAATTTTATGGGAGTAGTGGAAAACTAAATTTTAAGAATGAATCAATACTTTTGATTATTCAAAATTGAAATCATCAATCATTTTGCATATGTGTTTGCATGTAATTAATTGATCAATAAGGCCCTAGCATGGTATAATGCTTAGGAATAATTATTTTTGGTAGAAGGAAGAGAGATCACTTGGAAGGCAATGCAAGAAAGGTTGTTGAGAAGTTTCAAAATCATGGATTCCATGTAGATGGCTCAAACCTGACTATGGGAGTTGAAGGAAAAGAAAAATATACAAGCATACAACACTTGATGAGTTGAGGTGAAAAGGATATATGATCACCCCTTGCCTTTTATTTTAGATTCTCTGGTTTAGTTCACACAAACAAAGAAAACAAGTACCGCATAAGTACTTAAAAAACCTCCATTTTAGGTTAACAAGTTCCAAAGTAAAAACTCAAGATTCTCTTTCACATTCAAAACTTCAAACTTTAGGAAAAATTAATGACCATAGTGATAGTGTGGAAAATTGTTGGTCTTGAAGTAGGAAAATTCCAAAGGAAACTCAAAGTCTACACTCCTAATAGTTTTCCACCGATCTGTAGTTACCAAGGTTCCAAGTAACTATTTAGCCAAACCTAGAACAACAAGTGTTGCTTGTGTTGGCACATATCATATGACAAGACTTAGCACATGTTTGTTTTATACTTCAAAGATTACTTTAGAAGTAAAAATATATGTTTGTTCATTTTTTTCCCTTCAATTCCATGACAAGACAAGCTTTTCATCTACTCAATCATCTACTCAATTGGCATTCAATTTCTTGGATGGATTAGCATTATTTTTATTCCTCTTACTCCTATAATTATATCTTTGTTATATGAGAGAGAGCAATATGATGCTTATTCCAGAGAGGGACAAGGGGAGAAAGGTGTATACTAGACTTTGCAAACTTTGAGTTCAGGATTAAGCTATCCTACATGAGGAGTTTGTTCAAGCTGCACCTTGTAGGAGATAAATTCAATCACAAGAAACAAAATTCCACTCAAGGGTGTAGGATATTGTGTCACATCCAAGTGTATAGTAGAGCAACACAAGCACTGCACACTTTGTTTATGGCTAGTTTCATTGATGAGACAATCTCTTCTTCATGTTTGTTATGTCTTTTGGTAAGAGAAGAGCTTGTATGTTTCCTATAAATATGAAAGCCTAAGCTCATGCTAGACATTTGGGGTTTCCTTCATTTGAGAATCCCAATGTGATACTTCACTCTTGTCTTCCATTCTCATATTTATCTCCTTTGTCCTTTATATATTGGACTCTCAAAGAATCCTACTCCCTCTACCTACACTATCTATGACACTATTTGTAGAGCTTGTAGTAATGCTCATCTCATATGATCACAAACTTCATGATAAAAATGAGGAATGCAATATAAATGAGCGTCTCAATGACACCGGTCCTAAAACTAGTTATACCAATGGAAGAAAGAAACATTCTAAGGCAAAGTGAAATTCATTAAGAATAAGCCATCACATCTAAGATAATAATTTGGTTCATACTTGTAGCAGAAGTGGTTTTTTAATTTCTCTTTTAAGTAGTGCACTTTGGTGGGTGACATTACACTCTTATGGGAATTGTTCATACCCAAAGGATTAAATATGCAACAATAAATGAACTATGGCATTGTGATACTTTTTCCTCAACTTCGATCATTTTTATTTGTATCCTGAGGGAGAAAATTGTTCTTAAGTCTATACTATTTGTGTGCCAATACTTGCTTATTACATATTTAAAATGGATTTTTTATAATGGTATTATGTACAAAATTAATTTTTAATTTAAATATAATTATTCCATTTTTAAGTACTAAATTAGATTCTCATTAGGATAATAAAACATGTCTATTAATAATTGCCAATTATAGTAGCTTTTACAAATTTCTAGTAGTTTTTAGCTTTTAAGCTTACTCTCAATTTATTTTTCTTAATTATTATCATTTTTTAAATAAGGTTTATTTTATTCTTGAAATTTATAAAAAATTATTAAATAGCTCAGGTCAAGATACTATGTCTACAGCTCCACACATTGCTTATGCCATAAAAGTTGAATATGCAACACCAACTCACCAAAAAGAAAATGCAGTATAGAATAAATGCTAATGAATTGTTATATATAATGAGTGGAGTAAAATTATGCAATATGTAAGAACAAAAACCTTAAATACACATGAATAACAAAAAAAAAAAGTTTCCCAAGTTTGACTTACTCATCTATTTCATTAATTATCTATGTAGTAGGCTTTGCCTATATTCACCCCTCAAATATATTTTATATTTCTATCTCAATAACACCACCTTACTCCTCCAAATCGATTGGCAATTTCATTACCTCTAATACCTCTATGAAAAAAATAAACACTAAATTTATAGCATTTCACATAAATACTTGATTAAGTCATACCCATTTTTTTCTAGATCTACTTGGTCAAAAAAATTAAAGTCTTTGGTACATTTACATGACAAGTATTTTCATTAACCAAACTTAAAGGTTTACACTCTAGTAAGTAGTCATTTGGCTTTAACAAGTGCATAATAAACATGTATATCATAGTCTAAGACATTTGATTGATATTTGATAGTTGATTTTAATAAGGTTTATGTTGTGTAAAAAGCTAGTACTTCACACCTCCTTATTAATAATATTGCACAAGCCAAATAGCTTCATGTACATCTTTCTATCCTTGATCCAAAATCCAATGGTATATGTTTTCTAATTATTTGTCATGTGTATGCAATTCATATTCTTGAACTTCATATTAAATCCCATAGGTAGCTTCTCTACATTCAAGTACTTAAAATCTTTGAAACAACTATCCATTAATAAAATTGAGGAAGATCTTAAATTATCAAGAATTCAAAAAATTTCTCCTATAGATGCATTCTTGTGAAAATACATATCTATTATGAAATATATAGTCATTCAAGTTCTACTCATAAGTGAAATATTGGAGAGCAATGTACCTTGAACATCAATGCTAGAATGTGAATTGCTTTATTTCAATAGAACATAAGTTGCAAGTATCTTGTTTTAATCACATGCAAATTTGTAGAATTGCCATTACTAGAGGAAGAGACGTTGCATGTTCTCTAGTATTGAAACTCTACTTATGATCAATTTTCCTTCCCATCTAGAGTATTATTTGACTTCTAAGTATTTTAGAATAATTCATATGGCCAAAATTTGTGCCAAAGATATTTTGTCCTATTATGCATATACCTCCTTGATATATTTTCAAGGTTTGGTGCTTTCTCAACTACTTATATTTCCAATAAAAGATTTTTCTTATTCTTTATATCTTTATCTTCTTTATGTATTTGAAATAATAATTATATTAAAAGGTTAATTTTAGAGAAAACTCAATGAAATTCACTTGGATAAAATTCACTATATTAAAAGCCAAAAGTTAAATAATTAAAAGGATTTTTACAAAATCTGGATAAAACTTCACCAATTATGAATTGGAATACAATGCATCCAAGGTGAATCAACTCTTTGACCTTTGCAAAGAATGCTTAATTTCTAACTGTTGGTAACATTTTAGAGTGGTAAGTAAGCCTCAAGTAAGCTTCATATTCCACTCTTAAACAAAAGACATAGATATACCCTCGTGTTCTTCATCCTCTACCTAAGATACTTTACTTTGTCTCTTTTTTAATTGCTCTCATATACAAAAGATCTATTTTCATATGTCATGATTCAATTATTCAAAAGGAAGATTTAGATTATTCTCATTCAAAATGACCATTGTGACTAATAAACCATTTTTCTTGGACATCCTTTGTCTATAATACCTTATCTTCTCCAATGATTTTCTTATATTGTACTCATTTTTCCCATGTCTCATTACCAAAGTACTTGGTTTTTTTTGCAAAGAAGTAATCCATGCTTAACCTTCTTATTTGCATTAGATAATTTTCATTCAAAGTCACCATTGTTTCTAATTAAAAAATTTGCTTGGACATCCTTGGTCTATATTACCTTGTCTTCTCCAATGAATTTGTTATATTGGAATCAATCTTTCCCAAGTCTCATCATTGAAGTACTTGAGTTTTTCCAAGAGGTAAATCCATGTTTAACCTTCTTATGTGCATGATCTTTGTAAGACTTTTGAGCTTGATCTTACTCATTTCAATTCATATAGATTTGAGACAAAAAAACATAAGGTGTGAGTAAGTGTCAAATTATGCTTTTAATAAATCCATTTGGATGCAACATCATATTTTCTATTTATGACATGGAACATATAAGGACAAAGTGGAGGATTCATATGAAACTAGTTTGTTGCATGATCCACTTGGTCAAAGATGAATTTAGAAGAGTTTGATAACAAGTGTGATCTTCTCATACTATCAATCATTTCTCTCAAAAATGTTTCACTTATGGAGATTTTTGATAAGGAATCTAATGCTCAAGAATTCCAAAACTTTGGTTTGGTTTGTTGTTGTGTATTGATGTTCAATATCTAAACATATAAACTATAGCTTATCAATGCAAATTAATCACAATTGATTATTCTTGTTGCAAAAGTGCACACCATTCATCTTTCAAAAAGAGCAAAGAGGAGAACCAAATACCTTTATATTGTTCTAGACCTCTCCTTGAGTAGAAGAAACATTGGATCCAAGTAAATATCTCTTTCTTGACTATGGTGGAAACCATGGTGGCTAGGAAGTTATGCTTGTTATTTGTGTCATAACACATTATTATTTACCTCAATGTCCAAGCCTATCTCACTTTCCTAACCTCTTTCTTTTTTCTAGATCCTCCTTAACAAGCTCATTCTTTTTTTCACACTTGATATTTGTGCAAAATTGTGAATTGGTGATAAGGTTACATAAAATTCACCTTCAACTAACAAAGCTTGCAATGCAAGTTGTGTCTCCTTTCTTATTTGACTACTTAGAGTTGCTATGTATTTTTACTTAGTTTGATATCTTGTCTTCATTTTCAAAAATAAAAATAAGTACAATTCACAACATACAAAGTACAAAAAACTAAAACACATAAAATCAAATCAAAATTAACCTCCTTGTCAAACCAAGGACTTCTGGCCTATAGGTTTGGTCAAACTCTGGTTAAAATCTTGAGCCTCAACACCTTTTTTCTCAAAGGACTAAAACTTATCATTTTTTGAGGCCTAATTCATCCATTTAGGCCTCCAAAATTGGTCTAACATTTTCAATGTATCTTTGGTCTCTACCCTATTAATAGAAATCCTCTTTTGGTGACACCTCTATCTTATATACTTAGACCATCATATATAAGATCCATCCAGATATTAATAGGATAACTTCCACCTCTTGATAATATGTCTAGCTAATAGTATTACATCTACTTCTCCAACCATCATTACAAATTGATATTGAGCTTCCTCTAATTGCTTGATGGGTTTCAACTTCTACTCCTCTAATTGTTGGTTCAAGATCCATACTTCCTTCTTCATCTCCTCCAACATTTGGAGTTGATCAAATTCCCTCTCTTTTCTCCATTTTTAAGTCTTTGGTTAGGTGTTTCAATTGGATTTCCACCTCCTTGAAGAACTTTAATATATATACCTCTAAGGTAATTGCTTATATTTGTTGGTTTATATTTCCCTTTGAATACTTTGAACTTCTTCATCTTAGGCATTTAGTTGGTCGTTGTATCCAAGATGCTTTTGATTCTATTCCAACAAAAGTGCTCTCAATTTGCCTTGGAGCTTTTAGATGTCTTCTTCATGTTGATCATGATCCATTGCAAGATGGAAGGATTGTCTTTTCACTTCAAAATTTTCTTGTGTAAGTACATTCACCTTCTTTGCCTCCTCTTTATATAGATTCCTTGTCTTTTCCATATCCTCTTCCCAATTGGCTTCCTTTGCACTCCCAAGTGTCATATAATATACCACATTAGGATAGACTTCTTCTTGACACTATAGTAGAAGAAGCTTCATCAGCTACAATGCTAATCCCACCATGTCGATCATAGAATTTGCCCCTTCTTTCCTTAGTACAAATTTTTTTTGGGTTGCTTTTTGTCCTACTTTGGCATGTGCTACACTTGGATGGTTTTTGCATTCTTCTTCCACTTCTAATCTCTCTTTTGCTTCTTAATAGTGTTCTTTGGCTTCATGTTGTCCTTCATTCCAAGTGTTATCTTCTCCTCTTTCTTGGGTCTCCACCTCCTCTTCTTTAGGGACACCTACTTCTTGGTTAGGGCTATGAGGTACTTTTGTCATATGAAAGGCAATGTACTCCATTGGATGGCAGTGACTTAGGAACTTCTTGTGATCCTCCTTTCTCAATAAATTCAGCCCTATGTAGAAATGTATGGAAAAAAGAAGTTAGGAAATTTGCTCTAATATTTCTTTTAAAATCCAAGCGCAAATTTGTTGTTTGGAAATAAAACATATTTGTCCATTTAACAAGCTTCTCTTGGTACATGTATTTCAAGAAGATGGCTTGGTTGTTGGTGAGATAAGTCATTCTTCCGGCTTGAACGTCTTCATAACTACTTCTACCACTACTCTTAGGGCTATATCCTTGTAACTACACACCCTCCATTTGTTGTTCTTGGACCACTTTTCTGCAAAAGATGCCTTAATATGGTCATCCACCAATTTGCACATTGGCCCAAACTTTGTATCCAATGTTATTACACTTGCTGATCTTGCATTTGCACCCATGACTATTCTCTTTGGTTCAATTGTAGGAGTATTGTCCCCTATTGTTCTCTCCTTCCTCCCCTACATCTTATAGACAATCCCAAAGTCACTCACTTCTCACTTCCATAGCAAAAAATAGAGGTGCTTGCTACGGATTACGTCACTCCTAGAGCAAATTGCCCGTTTGTTAATTGTTGCACTAAGAAGAATGGCTTTGGGGATCTTCCTCATTGGTTTCTAGACAAACATCATTAATGAAAGATAGTTTGGATACAAAGGCAAAGTTAGACAATTACAAATGTGGTAAAAAATACAAAGGCTTGCTAGGACTTGATATCTATGAGCTCACTTGTAGCTAAGACTGAAATTAATTGGCAAAAAGTGAAGTTGATCAATGTGCACTTGGTTTTATAGCCAGATTTTTCAATCGTTGTTCTTCAATGGCATATTTGTCAATGAGACATCATTCTCTATAAATGCAAGCCCCTCCATTAGTGCAATGATCTTTGGTGGTAGTCCTTTAAGCAAGTGGAGGTGCATTCAAATCAATGTAAATATTTGGATCCAATGGCCATTGGGTCAATGTTTGATTGTTGGGTCCAAAGATCTTTTGTACTTAAGTTCTTTGCCTCCCAGCACCCTTCAGCCTTCACTCCTTTGGTATTTTCCCCTCTGAGTACCTCTGGCTTTTTCCTTGTTCCCTTTGTATTATAACATGTATAGAACAACTCTAAAGCAAACCAAGAATTTTTCCTCTTGAACAAGAGTGAAATAAATATAAAAGAACAAAGTTAATAAAAATGTGAGCACTATACTCCTATACTCTGTACCATACTATTTAGTGGTTGAAAGATTTATATTCCAAATTTTTTTAATAGATTAACTTGTTGATATTTTGAATGATTATACTACCAATCAATAGTTAAAGTCAAAATGGAAAATTTTAGTAACAAGGTTTTGGTACAATAAATAGTTTATGATGGGATATTTAAATTTAATACATACTGGGAACCTTAGAGAGGATACAACATCTTACTAAAATATTATTGGGTAGGAGCCAGATCTTGATGTACTTATAATTTCTGTAACATAAATGAGATACAAGGAGAAAGCTTTTGTAATAATGGAAATGGATATAGTAATGATTTAAACCAAGTACTTGAAGATTCAAAGGAGTAAATTGTAACTTTACCCTTTCTTTTCTTCTTGAAAAGCAAGATTTGTGACAGATAGATTTATTTTTAATATGGAATTGCATTCTAATTATTAAAAATCTCAAAAACTCTTGAACAGCCATGGAGTTTTCTGTAGCCACTAGTCCCATCTTGATATTAGAATAAAGAAGAGGGAGTCAAATTGGCTAATGCTTGAAGGTTGATGCAATATATTCCGCCAGTTGAGAGAAAACTTAATTAATGGTTAGCCCTATAGATATAAAAATAGAAGCAACATCCGCGAAAAAAGCTTGAACCGGCTAATCGATTCACACCACCAGGTGCAATATCCGGTCCCCGAGAGGGCCACGGCTGCAAATGGCTATTGGGTCTTTTGATTAGAATCCAATCCAACCTATAGCGACCAAATCAGCAAAACAGGGTAAGACCGAACAAATGTTTAGTAGACCTAAGTGATTATAATGAACAATTTGCAAATCTTCTTATGTTGAGAGCTTCATTACCTCTATCCAAGCACGCAATAACCCTTGCAAGTTACAAAATCTTTAGAAAATGTTGCATTGCATTGAGGACTTGAACAAATTTAGGATTTGAAGATTAGTAACAATCAATTCTGCAAAGTATTCTTTAAAGATAAATTTAGGTGTTTTGATTTAAGAAGTAGTAACATAAATAAAGAAATAAAATCAAAAGATATTAGAACCAACAAATAGCTATAAGCAAGCATATTCATTCAACAGAAAGTGTTTTCCCAGAAAAGAGGGAAACAAGAGATACTCTTAGAAAAACTACAAGAACTCAAATCCAAGAATAGCTATTTTTTCATATAGAAAATTTGCTATAAAAAACATGGAAACAAGGAACTAGAACATCAAGTTCATCTTAGCATGAAAACACAAAAAATAAAATAAAACCTTATTTAACCCATATAGAGCAGCATTTTGTAAAATTTGGAATGAAGCTAAATTTGTCTGTGAGAATAATTCTGTATGATTTTTGGGGAATATACTCCACAATCTATAACAATATGAAAAGTTTTATTACTTTAGATTTTCTTAGCTCTAGATTTATTTTATAAAATCTGTTTCTATAGTCTTTATTTTAGATGTTTTTCCTTATAACAGAATTTGTATTATGAAATTAACTAACACAACTATCCTTATAGAACTTGAAAAATTAAAATTTGTTGCACCAAACGGAAATTTAAAATGGTAGAGATGAAAACTAGAAAAGAAAAGTTCTTGAATTCAATGTTTTACAATATATGTGTAAGTTTCAAAACAAGAATCTAGAGCAATTTTTCAAAGTAGTTGATTTCATGATCTTTGTTGTAACTTATAAATTGGGTAGTAGTAGTCATTTTAGTCATTCTTACAAATATGGCGTTCTCAAAACTTGTTTTGGTCAAAAACTCTGAATGCTTGCAAAAGGCAGAAAAGTTCATGGATAAGGATTTTGTTCTTGGATCACTAGAGATAAGAACGTGAGTCTATTTTGTATTGAAACTGATTTGACATCAAGGAACTGAGCTAACTTAATGTATAACGTTTACTGACTACCATATATTTGAGCTTTGTTTTTGTTTTGTACCCATAAACTTAAACTGTAAGACATACTATGTATGCAAAATTGGTATTAATACATAAACTCTATGCATGTATACACAAGAAAATATCAATCAAAGCCTTAAAGAAATATCCAGCAAAGCCTTAAAGAATATGCATGGAAAATTAAATATATCAGATGATTAAATTCTTCTGCGCGCATGCAGAAGAAATTTATAGATTGTGAAGTATTATTTGCCATAACTTGCAGTATCTTAAAATAATTTCTTATTATGTTTGGCACTCGTTAAGACTCTTGTAGCTGCGAAATTAGATGCTTGCATACAGTTTATAGTCTTTAAGTACACGAGAAAAAAGAAGCATCGACAGCAAAGTTCTATGAATGCAATAAACTTGAAGTCCGTGATTGACTGCATATATGAAACTTACGGGTTTTTTAACGCTGTTCACTACAGTTGCAAAGAGAAATAACTTTAACATGCATATCCATCTCTTTCTGGTAACGCTAAATCTAGATTGTCCTGCAGTTTTCTTCATTTGTAGAATTCTGCAGATCACATTTACAAGTAATTGACAATCATAATAAACATACAAAAATTCTTATATGAAAAGGGATTTGATTATGTCAAATGCAAAGATACTTGGATGATAGACCTTTTAATTTATATCGCAGATTTACTATATAAAGATGATGTAAAAATTAAAATTAAAGTTAAAATCTGTAGTAAACTGAAAATTTATCACATTTGATAAATACAATGAATTGATCAGTAATAAAAATTTGCACTTAGTTCACATTCTTTTTGTGGTTCCATACCGTAACTATGAACTCATTTTAGTCGTTAAATAATTTTCCTATTATTTCATAACATAGTCATCTAAACCATTGGGAAAAAGCCATCTATACATGTTGATATCTAGTAGGGGTTTCAGAAATAGTTTTACAAAGCTCTCTATATTTTTGTATAGATTATTACAAAGTGTTGACAAAATGGTTCAGTGTGCGGGCTAGAGGAAGAAAGAGTCCCACTATGGAGTTCTGGCCAAGTTCCTTATTATTAGCATACTCTATAAGAGGTGGTTTGTAAGAAACAAGGGATATGGAGTTTTCCATTGTCATGCCATAACACATTAATTACAAATGAGTGTTAATAAAGTGCCTAGTTTAGGGTGAATCTAGTCTATGCTAGTTGCCGCCCAATGTAATGTCTTAATTTAGGATAAAATGGAATTTTTCTGTTGCTGTTTGTTGTTGCTTGTCATTGCTCATTGTTGCTCATCGTTGCTTGTAGTTGCCTGTAATTGCTTGATGGCACCAATTGCTGCTTGTTGCCGTTGGTAGTGTCTTGTTGGCACTGGTAGCCGCTTGTTGGCATCGGTAGCCTTTATGCACTCGATTATGTTGATTGATGAACAAAATTAAGCACTTTGAGACTCCAAGTCTTGGCAATAGAGTACAAATCCTTTTTGGGTGTGAGGTGGCTTTAAGCAACATGTTTCTCTAAAAATGGATCTGTCTTGCAATGATCTAAGAAGCATTTTGCTTGACAACAAAAACTGCAAGAATACATGGCAATTTGAATATCGTGCAAGGTTTTGAGAAACTCAGTATCTTAAGTCTAGGTAACAATTAGGACGGGGTTTATATTCCCTAAGAGGATTAACAAGGCCCACCATTTGATGTTGAGCATAACTCTTTCTCGTTTTCTTTGTACAAATATTTGCACATTGGATGTCATGCAATTTGAATGTCATGTAGGGTTTTGAGAAACTCAGTATCTTAAGTCTGGATAACAATTAGGACGAGGTTTAGATTCCCTAAGAGGATTACCAAGGCTCACCATTTTGATGATGAGCACAACTCTTTGTCACCTGAAGAACTTTCTTTGTACAAATCTTCATGCATTGGACACCCTCAAGGCGAAGACAGTCTCTTGACAAGGGGATGTTCAGATCTTGTAAGGATCCAAAAAGTTGTATTGTTTGTAGTTAGGGAGTAATACTTGACTGATGACTTGACATATTTGAGTACCTCGTCTTTGCCATGAGTCCTAAAGATAGATTGTAACATGACTAAGATTCTCTTTCAAATTGCCTACGGGTTTGTGATGTATTTTTTAAAAGTCTCTCCAATTTAGATTTAGACGTAAAGAGGTCTCAATGGCTCCTTGGATCTTGTCATGATATGAACGGGAAGATTTAGTTACAATCATATGGATGTTTTATTAAATCATCTTATTAGGAACATTCCTCCATCTCTTCTTGATTTACCATTCAAGAACAAAAACGGTGAAGTAGAAAGTTGGTCTTGATGGAGTCTCCCATCTCCCCATTGCTCTTGTTATCTATGCATGTTGCTTTTTTGAAACAAACGAGTGGATTTCAAAGAAATTATCTTGGTTTGTTAGACAATGATCTTTCTAGAGGGGTTAAGTTCAACTCTTTGTCCACCTCCAAATACGTTGTACTATTTGGCATTATCAAACTTGGATCATGTGTTGTCAAAACCAAACAAACATTTGGATGTCGAACGGTGTGGTAGACCTTTATCGTAACAAACTTGATATTGTGGATACTCCCGACTTCATCTCTCTTGAAAGCAAATATATTTATCTAAATCAAATTTTAGTGTGCAAGGCAATGTGAATCATTTTCCATAACTATCTTCCTTGCTGCACTATCTTCCATAACACTATCTTCCTTGCCGCACTCATCTATGGAAATGAGCCACCACACCAATGCAAAACTACAAAACCCATCGGTTTAGTTTATTGGAAGGAGCATTTACATGCAACATTTGTATTTGTAGATGTTGAATTTGAATTCCAATAATTAAGAGTGACATTTTGGATCCACCAAATTTTTTAATAAATCTCATTCTAAGAATCACTCACCCTCTCAAGAAGCCACATCATCTCTTTTGACCATCATTTATTTCAATATGACTATCCTAAATATATATAATATAGCACCTGTAATATAGTATTTTTATAAATGAAAGTAAATTACAAATGATATACCATAAAATAATTTACGGGTTGTTCATTTATTAGCAGTCATCTCCTTACCAAGTTCACTAAAAATAATTACAAAATTTATTATTTATCCCATAGACATCCGTCAAAACTGATTCTGAAACCCCCGACTGTACTGGACAATCAAACAGACTCCGAATTCTCCTTCATCCTCAATCAAACTAACCCTACGTTGTCGAAGTCTTTACCGTAGTCAAAGTGCTTCACCTAGGTGATAGTAAGCAGCATAGACTGTTCAGTATTGTAGTTTCAAAGGATATCCTCGGTACTCCAGAGGTTTTGGGAGACTTTGACTTGCTCTCAAATCTACCAAGCTTACCTTGGAGATATTCACTCCATAATTGTCTAGGAAGCAGCTTAATGATTTCTAAACTCTATAAGAAGAATTTCTCCTTAACTATGGTTTGATTTTCCTATCCAATCCAATGAGCTCTAATTATGTGAAAATTCCTCAAACTCTACCTCGAATCCTTTAAAAATTTTATTCCTTTCTTTTCTTTTCTAGAGGATGTACCAACATAACCTATCTTGGATATGTTGCTACATTATTTGGATCAAACTGAATTAGCGAACTACATAAATTTTCTAAGAATACTTGAAAATAATTACACTATCAACCCGCTGAGAAATCTTTCAAGAAGAGAATGAGCACAGGATTAAGTGATGCAGAAGTCCTGAAAAGATTTGTTATGTACCGTACCGATGATTACGAAGGGGTTATTCGTGGAAGATGGACGTAATGAGTATATGCTTTTCAAAAAGGAATGGCACGAAATTAACATACATTATACAAATCCGTGAGGACGGAGTACTTTCCAGCTAGTTCCCCTCCCACGCATGACTTTATGTAGAGAATAGAATGAAGTGAAGCATTATTTTATTCGAGAGAAGGATAATCTATGTGCATTAGGGAGTTTCAGAATAGTTTTATGAAGTTATGTAGATTTTCATATCGATATTACAAAATGTTGACTAAATTGGTAAGGGTGCAGGCTGAAGGAAGAAAGGGTACTGCAATGGAGTTCCGGTCAAGTTCTTTATTATTAGCAAACTCCATATGAGGTGGTTTGTAGGAAATAAAGGATATGGAGTTTTTTGTTGTCACATGGTAACATATTAATTATAGAGTAAGGTTAATAAAGTGTATGGTTTAGGTCAAAGTAAATGTGCAATGACAAGAAGGGAGTGGCAAACAAAGGGTGCAATGAAGATAGGTGATATACAAGAATCCAAATGAATTGCACGACGAGGACAAGACTGCATTGCGTGAGTAGGATGAGTGGGATAGGACTAGAAAATTGATCATAGAGTGGGAAGATTAGGGTGGGTTGTGTGAAGGAGGGAAGGAGGAGTGAATTTATTTGGAAGCGCTATCTAAAATATTCAAAAATATTCATTATTCAAAAATTCCTCTTCAACTAGTACAAGTTACAAAATGATTTTCTCATCTTGTGAGCTGTTCATTGTGTAGAGAACAAAGCATTGAGGTGAGGAGAGTAGAGCATCTAGACCAATTGTTATTTTTGGTGATTCAAGAATTGAGCAAGGAGAATTGAGTTGAGTATAATATGCCAAGAGGAAGCACTCTTGGAGAACTAACTAGAAACATTAGAAAATGTATACAATGGATTATACAATTAGATTTGGAGTTCTTGCTGCAAAGATTAGGAGATGAAGATGAATATGTAGAAGATGAAGATGAATATGGAGAAGTAGATTTAGATATGCTAGAATTATATGGATTAGTGGGTGTGAGTTTGCCCATATGCATAAATACATAAAACCTTGAGTTACTTATCCTCATAGTCAAGAATTTGTGACAAAGTATTTTTAAAAATCTAAATATGAAGGCCATTTGCCAGCTTACTAGAATGGATGTTCACTCCTTTTCAGCTTTAGAAAATTTGATAAAAACACAAAGCATTTTTGACAAAACGCTACCAACAAGAGCAAACACCGGTGTGGATCCAAGTAGCTCTAACTCTTGATAGATTTATGCATCACAATAATGGAGCTTGTGTTGCAAGGGGGTAAACATTTGGGGCATTAGTGAAGGTTCAACAATTACCTTTACCAATAAAGTTATGACAACCATATTAGATTTGATGAGGAGTCAAGTTGCATGACCTAAGCATGAAGAGAAGAGAAGGAAAGGATATCAGTTGTTTTTGCTCATAAATATTTCCTTGGTTGTGTTGGTTAGGTAGATGGAGTATTGTTTCCTCTCGCCACTTGACCCATCATGGACGGAGAAATCTATTTGTAACCCAAAGGGTTCATATTTTATAAACGGCCAAGTGATTTGTGATGATAAAGGAGAATTGTACATTTTATAAGAAGTAAGTGTTCTATATTATGTTTTGTTCTTTGCTCAATTTTGGTGATACTCTTTCTTCATTTGCATGATTTTATTAAATTTTAGATTTGATTTGTTTATTTGCAAGAATGCTAAGGTCATGTCACAACATGACTTGTTTGAAAAGATAATCATTGTGGAATGATTTGAACCAAAGAGGATGGGGTGTTGTAGTTTTGGGCCAAAGAGTACCTTTTAGGGATTTTGGCTATATACCCATGCATCACCTAGTCTTCACTTTCAAGCAGGCTCAAACAAAGGACAAGCAAGAGTTCAACAAATATCTGGCAAAAGAAAGGGTGATAAATGAGCATTATATAGGTGTATTGAAAGCTAGATGGGATTCTCTTCATGAGCTTAGAGTGCAACTTAAAGACAATAGTAGAAATGCTTATTTGTTGAAGTGGGTTTCAGTTTGAATTATTTTACATAAATTCTTAGTCAATAGGTCCAACGTTTGGTCAAAAGATGATGGAGGATTTACTAAGGAAAGTCACATACATTAAAAAATATATTTTATTGGAATAGAGCTTGGTAGAGAAGAAAGTAGGTCAAGTGTGATACAACAATGCATTGCTCACCATGTTGATGATATCTTAGAATGAAATGAGATTATGTCTCTCTATAATAAAAATACCATTCTTCAAAGGCTTCAAATCAAATTCTCCATATCTTGTTGTAAGTAATGTTTACACTATTTTTTCCATTAAAAAAATTGTCATATGTTGCTAGCTTGATACAAACACCTAGTTTTGGGTGATGCCCATTGTAAACTCAAAGCAAGATGGCACTAGGTGGTGCATAGTATGCTCTAGTGACATTGGATGACACTCTCCTATAGAAGACAGCGAGAGCTTGGAGCTGCAAACTATAGGGTTACATTTGGATTTTGCATGTTGGTGCCTCATGGTGCTTGTCTTTGCTTGATGATGCATGTCTTGTTGCTGCATAATGACACTCGATGGCACTAGTTTAAGCACAAATTAAAGACCACATTTGGATTTGCATGTCAACACCTTGAGCACTCATCTTTGCACAATGGTGCATGTCCCATTGCTGCATGGTGGCTCTTAGTGGCATTGTGAGGTGTGGATTCTCTTAAATAATGGTCGGGTGCGCTGGTTGGCGACATGGCATGTTGCATGTTGCCGTTAGTTAATGCTCATGATTCTATATTTTTCCCCTTGAATTTGAATTAACTCTACTAAAATTCAAATATAGTGAGTGTAGTTTATAGATATATTTTTTCATGTGGAAGCCTATATAAACCCTTCCATGCAGATATGTTTTTCACATTTCTTGAATTGAGCAATTAAGGGGAGTTCTTGGGGAGGAAATTTTTTCACATCAGCTTAGTGGTTTTTGAAGGATAAGAGTAGAGGGAAGGAGTTTAGCAATTTGTAGTTTCCAAAGGATGTACCCATTTGAAGCAAGTTTTGGGCTGAACAAGGAGGTTCAAGAGTGGTGGAGCTCAAGATAGATTTTTATTTCAAGACTTCAAGACCAAAAAGTGAGCATATTTCAAAATTGAGCAAGAATTGAGCATATTTTGAAATTGAGCTGAAGGAGAAGAGAGGGTTTGGGAGCTATTTTTTGAGAGTAAAAGAGAGTGTTTGGGAGCAATTTCAAAGGGAGAAGTAGATTTTGAACAAAGTGAGAGGTGAGAGGAGAGCAAGAAGCAAAGAGCCCAATAGTTTTGAGGATTTGTGATCTTTTCATCCTAGATAGTTATGCAATCTCTTACTATAGGGACCATCCACATGGTGCTATCCACCGTACCCACTTCAATCGGTATGGGGTATAGAGAGCTTCATACACTTGGTAATTTGACCTTTTGATGAGGACTTTAGACACATTTTTCCATGATAATAGGCTTGTTATTAGTTGGGCAGAGGAAGAGTGGACATCCAATAGACCGAGTTCTTATAGTAGTGACCTATATTCTCTTCTTGCTAGTGATATCATGCACCAAGACTTGGATGAGAGAGAGTGGCTCCTTTGGTAGTCATTGAGTCCATTTAGGATTCAACATCATGTATACCATCATAGACTTGAGGATGCAATAGTAGCACTTACACACCATGTTGCATTTCCCTCTTCTTCATCATATCTACCATAGTGCCAAGTTTTAGTTGCTCCACATTTATATACATCTTAAGTACATTTATACACATCTGATGTCCAACACATTTTCTAAATTTCTCCTTGTCAAACTCTCATATCTATTTTCATGTATTTTTTATCACTTTTGTATCAAACTGAGCATCAATTGATGCCTATATATGCCACTCACAAATAACAATTGTCATCGCACATCACCCTTAACCAAACCACCAAACTTGGTAGACCCTAGTAGCTCTAAGTGCCTATGCATGCCATCGGGCATCAACCCATCATAGATCTATGTCACTCAACACCTATGCACACTGGTGCCACTCAACATGGGTGAAAACGTGACAATGGGCGTCAATGGGCGGCATTAGGTGTTGGTGGAAAGTGGTAGCTATCGCCAATGAGCAACAATCAACTAATTAAAAATAGAGTCTTAATCAAGTTTCTTAAAATCATCTTTATTATATCATACTTAGGTTACATTGTGTATCCTATTTGCTATCACTAGAGTATGATGAATTTGGAGTGGGATGTTGAACTTGAGTGAGCACTTTGAAATATTGGCTTATTTCCTCAAGAGATTCTCTTACTTATAGGAGATTCATTTTGATTTCATGAATGCACTTTGACTCTAAAATCTTCTCCTTGAATTTTTCTTTGTCTACCCTAGCTTTCCTTTTATCTACACTCAATTTCTTCTCAATTTCAACTTTCATCTTCTCTATCTCTAATCTAATACGTTCGACTTCCATTTTCATCAATGTTTTCTCTCTTTTCCTCATTTTGGTGGCTTCTAGTTCAGCTAGTCATAACCTTTCCTTATATTCTACAGTATGTGCCTTCAAAATGGTAATTTTTGCTCAATCATGAGACAATGACATAGAAGGTACATATGTGATACCTTACTTGCTGATATTCCACATTTTCTACTCTTTGCATCACATTCTCCTTCTTGGTTAAGGAAAGCACACTTGGATCCATCCCTTATAGAAGTTAAAATAGGTTGTGTAATGAAAGGTGAATCCTCTATTAGTGCAACAAATGGTGACTCATCATTGGGTGATAAGATTCATATAAACACTCGGTATACTTTCCACTCCTTGCATGTTTGGGACAAATTGGGGGTGCAAGTCTAGGAGCACCACCTTTGGGAGAGATAGGAATTGAGAGCACTCCTCTACACCTTCATGGACCTCCTCCATGCCAACCTTTCTTGAATTGGGATTTAAATCTCCCAAACTTACCATAGTAGGTGGACTAATGTTTGTTTTGTTCCCAAACATGGCTTCCATTCTAGCAAAATGCATGCACATTCCATTCAATTTATCTTCTATTGTTCTCCACCCTTTTCCACATTCCTTCTTTGTGAGACCTTCTCCCATAGACTTGTTCTTAAGCTCCCAAGTTGTACCCACATGGCTTCCATTCTAGCAAAAATTGGGGGTGCAAGTCTAGGAGCACCACCTTTGGGAGAGATAGGAATTGAGAGCACTCCTCTACACCTTCATGGACCTCCTCCATGCCAACCTTGCTTGAATTGGGATTTAAATTGCCCAAACTTACCATAGTAGGTGGACTAATGTTTGTTTTGTTCCCAAACATGGCTTCCATTCTAGCAAAATGCATGCACATTCCATTCAATTTATCTTCTATGGTTCTCCATCCTTTGCCACCTTTATCTTCTATTCCTTCTTTGTGAGACCTTCTCCCATAGCTTTGTATTGTTTCATATACCTCAATTATTTCTTGTAAAGCTGGTCACCTATCATAGAAGTAGGAAATCCTTGCTTTTCCCAGATAAAAAATGTTGCCATGAAATTGAAAGTGGTCAATTTTTTAATGTGCTTTTTGCAATTCCCACCATGAATTTGTGAAAAATTCTTGAGGTCTTTTGAATAATCCAGTATTTTTCCATAGTGGTGCATCACCATGCAAAACCGTTCATCCTCTTTTGTTTTTCCAAGCATGAAAGAATCTATAATCAACAATTCTCCAAATTTCCCTAATGGTTGTTTAGGTTGTGGTTGCAAATCCAAATGCAAGTCTATAGGTCTTAAATATGCATCCAAAAGTGAGCTTCTAGTTTTGCAACAAGGTACTTGATCTCCCATTGCTAAATTTTTGTTGCCCTTTTGGAGTAAAATTCTTGGACCTCCCATCAACTTTTTGATTGCCACAAGGAGGCACAAATCATTTCCCATAACTTGGTCTATCCTTTACCACACTAGTCTATGGAAATGAAACTACAAAACGGCCATTTAGTTGACTAATAGAAGGAGAATTTGCACTCAAGAGGGTGAATTTGAGTTGAGAATTGGAGTAATTGAGAGCAAGCATTTTGGATCTACAAAAACTTCATAAATCCAACTCAGCCAACCACATGGCCATCCTTTCAAGAAACCATGTCACCTTTTTTGACAATCATTTATTTCAATAAAACACTCCTTAACCTCCATAACATCATGCCTGATTTTTATAGATGAATGCAACTTGGACAAAATACCCCATAACTGAATTTATAGAGCGATCATTTATTTACCATCTCATCTCACTATAGAGTTCACTAAAAATAGTTATGAAGTTTGTTATTTATCCCATAGCTATCCATCAAATCTATTTTTGAAACCTCTTATTTTTAAGAATGGGGTTAGTTCAAAAAGACCCTTGGCTTGAATAAAAGAGCAACAGTTGGGTTGGACATAGCATGCAGTTTCAATTTTAGCTATTTGGAGGCAATCAATATCCCACTAATAGGAGCTCCCATAGATAGATATGGATTTGATAAATACATAGATATGGACACATTCAAGTGATACAAAGAAAGAAAAAAGAATAAATACATAGATATGGTGATACAAAGAAAAACAATGGGATATAGCCCGTTGTTATATTGTGCTTTGCAGAGCCATGGAAAAGTAAATTAGCAAAGTTTATCTCCACATTAGCAGAGTAGGTTGTATGACAGATCCCATTGTTGAGTTGTTGCCATATGAGCAATCTATGTACATGTATGCAATTGCCCACATGGGTTGTAGTCTTATCCTTTTCAAGGGCTACAATGTATATATGTGGTGGAGAGTTGAGATAAGGTGTGTTTTTAGTTTGAGGAGTCTTGAGCAAGAGGAGGACGGTGAGAATAAGAGTTCTAACAAAGCATGGAAACTAGGCATCAAAGAGAGAAGTTGAGTAGGAAATGTCCCATGCTCCCAATCTGCTACTCTTGAATCCTTTTCTCATCAAGCCTTAGATTCTACATTGTGATAGCCTATGAGATTGGATGATAGCACATTTTAGGGCGGCATTCATAGAATTGATGATAAGAAACTTGGATCTTGTCATCCTTCCAATGCTTACTTATGAATAAGTCTAGGACTTAATTATCTATGTGTTCTTATAGATGGAGAAAAACTCAATTTTTCTCATGAGCTTCAAGGTGGACTTGTGGGATCCATTTGTCAAAAAGTGAAGAGACTAAATGACAAACTTGGAAGAGATTGGGTCCCAAGTGTAGAACTCTGGAGTTTTTTTGACCATCAAAGGAGTTTGAGGAGAGCATTTGAGGAGTGAAGATCATGGTTGAAGAGAAGAGATGACAACTTACAAATTGGAGATAGAAATCAAACAATTTGAGTAGATTCTAGGAAAGATATTATTGATTGAATCAAGGGGGGTAAAATTCATACCAAGAGCACAAACTAGTCAATTTGGAGAGCTTTATGAAATGTTTTCATGATCTATTAAAGCGTTTGGAGAGTAGAAAAGATGATCATAGTGCTAAGCTTCCAATGTTTGGTCAATCTCAAATCCGATCTGGTTGATTGAAGTTGGTGTTTTTGGGATGTAAAGTATTAGAGAGGAGATGATGATCAGGTTTGGATTTTTTCATCATTCTCCAAGTTGTGGTTTGATTCACCTTATGAAAATTTCCAATGTTGTTTGTGGTTAGGTTTTGCACCTTTATGCAAAAATTTCATGGGAATTCCTCAAAAGGAGAATTCAAGGTCTTGGATCAAGTATACCTAAGTGTGTAGAGCTCACAAGTTAGTCTAGCTCATGAATTGATCCATATCCAGGGATTGGAGTTGGATTAGGCCATCAAAGTCTGCATAGTGTTAGAAAAGTACATAATTAGCTACTATAGAAAAATTAGTTGGCTTTGGGTCCATGGAGAGTTAGAGTTGATGCAATAAGTGTTACTAAAATTCTATCATCAATTCTATCTTGATAGAGCAATACAATTATCAATCATGAATGACTAGCAATTCTTCTATTTTTGTGACTATGATTGAGGATTTTAGACTTTTGGAGTGTTTTTTACCTCTGATCTAGAAATCTGGGGAAAAGTTGCCAAGAATCAGGAGCAAATCCTAAATTAAGGATTTCAAAATTAGAGTAAAAATTACAAAAAATTGGCAAAGTCTGAAAACTTGTCAAGGAAGCTGTCATGATCAGATTGTAGATTATCTCATATCATTAGAAAGCTTATCTCATTAGTTTTCCATTTAATCCAAGACCTTTTGAATCCAAGTCACACACAAAAGGTTATGTCTATATGAGTTTCACACACTTTTCCTTATCAAAAAGACATAAAAGTTCTCCACTTGGATTAGAAGTTGGTGGAAATTTGAAGAACAGATTGGAGAAGGCTTGGGGGATAGGTTGAAATTAGCTTGATGATAGAGCAAGGAGGCTTTGAAGCTCTTTTTTCACAAAAAGTACAAAGAGTTATTGTCAAATTCTTGTGATCAGATCCTCTCTCTGCTTGTTTGCAAGCGCCGTTAGCTTGGATTGGTGTGCGGGCATTGTTCTTAGATTCCTTCCTTCTAGGTGTGTTGTGTTTTTTCTTTGTTTATGTTGAAAGTTATGACCAATAGACCAAGAGTGCTTGTTATGATGAGAGGTTAGGTTGGTTGTTACTTCCTTACTTGATGGAAAGAATCTTAGAAACAAGAGTGGAAGGTTCTACTGGTTGGGTACCACATGTGCTCAGATTTGTAGTGATAAGTCTTTGCATGACCTCTGATCCATAAGCTCCTTAGCTAGGTACCTTGTGTGTTCCCAAAGAGAGAAAGGAAAATTATGATCGTTGCCATAAATGAGAAACATATCACTTTTTTTGTGATCCATATGATGTCAATGAGGAAGAATAGGATGTCCAACCAATTTGAATGAGAGACACGAATCAGATTTGAAATGGAAAAATAGATATGAAGGTGTCAAGCTCAAACATGAATGGTCATTAGAGTTTGAATAGAAGCAAATATCTTCCCTCATTCATAGATGCCATTTGAATACCTTCCCCTTGATGCCATATCCCTCAATCTAGTTTGAACACCTTCCTTCCATGCCACAACCCCTAGTGAAAGTTCAACTTCACTAGTTTCCAAGAAAAAGGCTACATTTTTTGTCTTTGGCATATCTCTTTGATGGCATATTCCTCAATCAAGGGGGAATTCAACTGCACTAGTCAATTAATCAATTGAGTGTGAATTCAACTACACTAGTCAACTAATTGTTTGACAATTCAAATGCACCTTAGTCTAAGCCTTTCATATTTGATCCATCCCATTTACAATTATCTTATTGAAATGTAGCCTAAAAATAAACTAGATTTTCTTAGGTTGCAAGTGAGAGTTGGAATTTCTCAAAGGTATCAATGGAATCCATAATGCCTCATATAAGTACTTAGACATTGTTAAGGAAAGAGTTGAAAAAATCAATACACATTGATATAGAATATTTCAAAAAAGTTAAGAAGAATAATAGGATAATGAATGGTATGATTTATTATGGGATTTAGATTCTAGTTGGGATTTGGGTACAAGGGAAGGAGAATGGAGCAATGAAGAAGATGATCTAGATATGAGTGTGCTAGATCAACTTTTTGAATGGTGGACATGTATACATGAGAGGCAATACATGAAAGAGAGATGTCAAAATTCCCATAATAGTAAATTTGTATACAAGTTTTTCTCTATATTTCATCCTACTTTTTTCAAATAGCTCATCCAGATGGACATGGCTTCTTTTGTGATGTTAGTGGATTTGATCAAAGAGCAAAATGTCTTCAAGAGAAGAAGAGAGCATGGAAAACACCAAACACATGTATGGCTCTAAGTGGCATCAACATTAGATCATTTTAGGCATAATGGTAATGGAGCTTATGTTGCAAGAGGAATGAAATCATGGGGAATTAATGCAGGTAAAATTTAAGGAGAGAGTTATTATTGTTATATTTTCCATTCTCATATAGGAAGTGAAATGGGTAGTGGCCATGCAAAGAAGTAGAATTTCCTTTGTATTTGCAAGTAAGGGGGTTTTTTTGGGTATGTTGGCCTAGTGGAATAAGTGTTTTTCCTTTGTTATAAAAGCCCAACATTGACAAGGAAGTGTATTTCAATTGGAAGGAGAGTTACTCAATTAATGCGCAAGTGATATTTGATGACAAGTGCCAAATTATACATTTTGCAAGAGATGAGATTGAATCTATATTTAGTATGCACTTTACAAAAGTGTTTAATTGAGATTGATGAGAGATTTATGCTTTGATATCAATGTGCTTAATGGAAAATTTAGGTTGAGTTGTGGAGTACTGAAGCAAAATCATTGTTGTGTGAAAGCATTGGGTTGAGTGTAGATGGTTGACAAAGGATATGGTTTTGTGGAAGGATGCTTGGTTCTTGTCATGATATGACATGTTTGGAGCTTTGGTTGGACTTGAACCTAAGAGGAGCATGTATTTCACTTGATACAAGCCAATATTTATCAGGAGATGTGGGATATATGCCTATGGATCACTTTGTGCACTCCTTCAAACAAGAAAATTTGCAAGCAAGAAACGACTTCAATTGATGTGTGGCTATATGTGTTTAAATGAGCACTTTATTAGGATATTGAAATCTTGTTTGCATTCATTGAGAGAGTTGAGTGTGCAATAAAATAATAAAAGTAATGCACATCTCTTGTGTTATATTGCACAACTATATGATCAATAGGTTTGATACATGGGAGGATGAAAAGGACCTTCCTATCAATTAGGCCTATATTACAAGTGAAGTACATGGAATCTATCACAATAGAAGAGAAGAAATTATGCAGTAAATAGTAGAAGCATGTTGGCCTTCTTCATAGCACTTGGTAGGTACTTGTATTAGATTCCAACATAATAATAAAAAACAAGAATTTATTTTAATGGGTTTATGAAAATGTGTTTACTCTATTTGAAATGCATTTATGGATAGGTTCACTCTTAGATTTATTTTAAGGGATTATCTAAATGGGTTTGCTCTCAAATAAAAGCAATTTTGTATATGTTGGGTTTGCTCACTAACATATTTTGATATATTGTATGAGTGAACAAACCCATACAATATATATTAATATATCAATATATGATAAAATATATCAATGAGCAATTTGAATGGGTTTGTGCATTGATGTTCCAATTTTTTTATCGGATTATTTTAGAGTTTTTATCTGATCTTGTGATTATTTTCTAGTTTTATGCTATGGTTTTTTATCGGATTTTAGATGAAGCTTTAATAAGTAGCTGTTAGAGTTTTGGATTATTTTAGAGTTTTTATCTGATCTTGTGATTATTTTCTAGTTTTATGCTATGGTTTTTTATCAGATTGTAGATTAAGCTTTAATAAGTAGATGTTAGAGTTTAGTTTTATAAGAAATGACATTCATTGCTGTTATTTTGTTTGGATCATTTTTTGGATGTTTTAATTTAATAATTATTATATTTTAAAAATAGATTTACATAATAGACTAGATTGATAGATATGGATCTCAAAGGAGCAACAATCTAAAGGTAAGGCATAAGATATGTGTGAAACTAAATTCCATGAGCACCATTAGGTAAGTTCACCCATTTGATTAGAGTCTTATGGAGTTTGAGCATTAGAGGGAAAGAGTGGCAATTCAAAGTTGTGCTCAAAGTGGCCATGTGTTGCATAATTATGCAATGGTCAATCATCATTCAAATCCAAGTTGAATATAGTGCAATTCAAGTTTAGGTGAGGAGTTGTTGGGAGAACATGAGTGCAATTTGGGTGAAGTGAATTTAAATTCCAAATGATTTTTGGAAAGGACAATTTTGAAGAGAGGAGATGTGGGATGATTTTTGGAGAGGAAAATTTGGAGAGAGGAGATGTTGGATGCTTTGAAGAGAGGAGGACAAGTTTGAAGAGGGGAATTTTTTTGAATGAATTTAGGAAAGGAGCATAATTTTGGAGAGGGCAACTTTTTTAAGAGCCAAGAAACTTGAGAGGGTTTTAAGTGAGAAATGGAAGAGGTTTCTGAAATTTTTGAAAGTGTTTTTGAATTGGAGGAACATCAAAGAGTGGAACGTTTTTGAAAGGCTAGAAAGTCAAGGTTTAAGTGAGAAACAAAAGAGAAGAAGAGAAATTTTTGAAAGCGTATTCAAATCAGAGGAACGTCATGGCTCAAGAGAAAAAGAGAGGAAATATAAACAAGAGGAGAAGAGACAAGAGTTTAGGGTGAGAAACTCCATGAAAGTTTCAGCACAAGCTCCTTTTGAATTAAAAAATCAGTGTTAAAAGGAGAGATGGCAAAAATTCATAATTACTAGAAATGTTTGGATTCTCCTAACATGGACAATATCAACAAGAATTCATGGCTAATAGATTATCATGAAATTAACAACAACATGATAAGGATTAAATGGAGTTGGTTTGACAAGAGCTAAGTTCAAGCTGCATGGGAAGGAATTCATGGAAGGGAGATTTGTATTCATTAGGGTTGAATTTTTGCCATGGTCCCAAGTACCCTTGTACCAATGTCAATGCAACTCATTCTCTTTTAATTATTGCAACTCATTCTGCTTGTTTAATGTGCTTGAATGCTTAGGAATTTTACAAATGTCTCATAGGTTTGTTTGTAGGACCTTGAACTCTACAAACAAAGCCAAAATAGGGAGAAAACCCAAAATTCAATAAACACTTTGGAACACTCTTAGCTAGCAAACTTGCAATAAACCCTAAATCCACACTTATGACAAAGCCATTTCACAAGCAATAATTTCATGAGCAAAACTAGTGTGCAAGCAAATCCAATGCATATGGATTTGCTCTCAAGTGACTCCATATTTTTGGGCAAGCCCATTTTTGGGGAAATCCAATGCATCCAAATTTGCTCCAAGCAACTTTATCTTCTTGAGCAAACTCAAACCATCCATATTCCCAAGTGGACCCAATTCTTTTGCAAGCAAAGCAATTTCTCCATGGGCAACTCCATCTTCATGCAAGCAAAGCCATTTTATTATGTGCTCAGACACCTATTGTTATAGCTTAAATCAAATACACTTTGCTTACTTTCTAGTTGTTACCAAGTTGGTTCTTTATAGATATATAGATATTAAGTATTTCTTAGTTCATTATGTAGTTAATGAGTTTTGGATCCCCATTAGAATGTTTAGAGATATTTTGAGTATAAAAGGAGTTTGGACTACAATCCCTAAGCTAGTTCCAATAACCAAATCTCCATAGCCTTCTACTAGAACTTTATTTTCTTGTGGTTTGAGACATGGTGTGAACTATGAAATATGCATTTTGAGATACTAACTTGTTTTCTTTTCAAGTTCAATTGTACAAGGAGTTTGCATAGACTTGGAAGAAGTCCACACATCCAATGCTGGTGAATGAGAGACCTGTCATCTTGACTCTTGCTGCCATACTAGTTGCATTTGCATTGGTAGAAGGTATAACAAGGAAAAGGAGATACATTCTCTCCACTTGATTGAGGAGTGGTTTCCAATGTGGGACTTCATTGCAAAGAAATATCTTGCCCACCAATGTATTTATCCTTCATGGAAACCATTTTCCTAGCTGCTTAGTTCCCTTGTCATTCTTAGGCAGCCCAAGATGGTAAATGGGCATTTTATTCTCCATGTGATCAAAAAGCTATTGGAAGTAGTAGAGAACTATGATTAGATGGAGCTTATGCTCCTTATAGTTGAGACCAAATTACATTCTTGTAGAAGCAATTGATATGATTGGATGAGTACAATCATGTGGGTGGTACAAGATGAGTTTTGTAGGGTAGTTTTTGACCTATTTGTTCTTGGAAAGTGGACTTATGGGTCAATACAATGTCGCCTTCAAGTGCACTAATACCTCAAATGTCTAGATCCCTCCATCTGCAATTGTGGAAGAGGATGACCATGTAGATGCTATAACTATGGAGGACAATATAGAGGGTGACCATATAGATGATCATGCTAATGCTATAGCTATGGAAGAAGATATAGCAAATGACCATACAAATGATCACGAGAGTGAGTGGGATTTATGATTGGGAGCTAATTGGGATCTATGAGGTGTCCTCTTTATAACTAAACTCTATATACATAATGAATGAACTTCAAATTTGCTCAACATCTCTTCTTGAGTAGTGATTTGATTGTTGATATAAGCTTTGAATGTATTTGTACACAGGTCTTTGTGTTCAACCTTTGTACTTGCACGATCCTATCTCCCATGAGCAGCCTCTAGAGGATACCATTTCTCATGATTAGCCTTTTGAGAATGCCTTCTCTCATGTGTAGCCATTAGAGGGCGAGGCCTCACTCCTTGTTTAATCTTTCCAAGATGGGGTAAGAAGAAGAGTAGACTAGAGAGAGCTACTTGGAGAGAGTGAAGTAAGAGAGAGAGAGGTGGATTTAGTTAAGAAAGAGGTAGTTATTTTGGCAAGAGAGCATAATTTGGCCCAATAAGAGGATCACTAGCAAGTCAAGCAAGGACTAAGGCTGAGCAATTAGTTGAGTTAGATACATTGTGTGTAGCAAGGGAGGTTAGGGAGGATGAACTACTTGTTTTAGAGGAGTTTTATTGGAGGGAGCTTGGTATCACATGCAATCTATTAAAGGAGGTACAAAGGAGACATGAGGAATGTGAAGGTATAGAGAAGAGGATATGCATGGAGACTCAAATAGACATTATACCTAGCCCCACCCATGGGACTTAAACAAAAAATATCCCTAGTATCATCCATGGGACACAAATTGACATTATATCTTGCATAACCCATGGGATATATACTCAAATGGACATGATACCTAACATCAACCATGGGACATATGAAAAGCCTCATTTTCATGGCATGCCTCAAGAGGAGCCTAGAGTGATGACCCGAGGTAGTGACATTATTCCATGGAGACCCAGACTACCAAATGACTTGGCCTCCTCCCTCTTTTACTTATACGTAGGATGAGGGCAGGTGGTTTGAGGAGAAGAGGATGGCACTATTGGATGAGATTAGTAGAATTATTCTTTTGAAGAAGAACATGACATAATCTAGGCACATTTATTCCATGCATTATCTATTGTGAGGTTTTGAGGATAAGAGAAACACAAGAGAAGAAGCACAAGGTTTAATTCCTCAATACTCTGATGTCCCAAGAGAGCACCTTGTCTTTATTATATAGCAAATAAGATCTCCTCAAAGGGAGTTACATCCTTAGATTAGATACATGGATTGGTGACATGTGAATCCTTGTCCTATTTTGTTGATCAAACAAGTTTGACCAAAGGGAATCTTTGGGGAATTGTTGTGCATATATACATTTTGCTACATAATGTACATTACTGTCAACATCATACACTATAGAAGCAAAACTTACACATAAGTCATACATAGACTCTAAAGTGCCACAATAATCAGATTGATTACAACCCTTGACTCAACTCAGCTCAAATTAGTACTTGATCTCTCACTCTATAAATTGCCAACAACTGGGTATTGATTACAATCAAGTCACATCCACTCTAGCTAAGAGAATCTAGGTGAAGCTCACCAGCCTCTATCCACCATAGCCAAGAACTTGAAGGCTCAACATCAAAGAAGTGAGTTCTTTAAAGCTACACTTCAAAAGCATACTCTTGGACTGAAGCTAGGTCTGGAACCCTAATGGTCTATGGACAACACACTCAATGGTGCAAATGGTGCAAAGTGATGGTGTGTTCTACCGTGAAGTTGATACCCCAAACACAAAATTTGACCATTGGAAAGTAGTCTATGGGAAATTGTTGAAATACCTCTAACTACTATCACTGCAACTCCAATGTTTGAGCAATCTAGATGTGACATTACAAATGGCATGACAACTATAGTGCGTATATACATTGTTACACAACATACATTGTTGTCAATATCATACACTTTAGAAACACAACTCACACATAAGTCATACATAGACTCTAAAGTGCCACAATTGCCTCCTAGCTGGTGGTTAGGTCCCTCTAACTCTAGATAACTATCTACTCCAAATATATGGTATACTTTATAATGGGCAAACATCATAAGGCCAGGTGCTATGGACCCCCATCGTTAGTTACCTGTTTGCAATCTATACCATAATTAGCTATAGGTCAAGTACATCTAGGACATAACCATTGTCCTTGAGGAATCACCGTGAGGGGAGGAGTCATACATGCCATATGCCATCCTCTCAAATAGCTATCACACACTAACATAGTAGCAGCTCCACCAGAAGAGCCATATAGCATACACCTCAAGCCTACACGTACAAGTGCCAAGCACCAAGTCCTCCGGAGTAGATAGTGTGACCCAAATACTCAACCTACTCATGGAAGAACCTACACTTCCTAAGATGTAATTTGAGTCCATGAGATCTCAACCTCTCAAACACTTCCAACAATTATCACTCATGCTCCTCCATAGTTGCTATAGACCAAAATGTCATCAATATAGCACTGAGCAAAATCCAATCTAGCTAGGATCCTATCTATGAACCTTTGGAACTCAATAGGACCATTATTTAACCCAAACAGCAAGAACCTCCACTGATATAACACATCCTTACCGTGAGGACCAATAGCCCAAAATGTTGTCTTGGACTTATCATCCTCCCTGATTGGCAATTGATTATATCTTGCTCAAAGATCCAAAGTACTAAAGACCTTTGCATGCCCAATCACATCAAAAATCTCCTCTAGTGTAGGCATGTCATACCAATCAGCCCTAATCTATCAGTTGATAGGATGGTAATCTCTACACATCTGCCTATTTGTGTAGTTGCCATGCATATCCTTCTTGGCTAGCATCACTGAAGCTGATGCATACTGTCTATGTGAGATCTCTACCAAACCAGCCTCAAAAAGGTCTTTACTCCGGCTATGAATCAATATCCTCTCCATGTCACTATAGCAATAAGGACATTGGAAAATTGGTGCATCTTTAGTCAGCTCAATCTGTATACTAGGTCCATTTAAAGCACCCAAATCCTTCATATTAAAGCCAAAACAACTCGTGTAGCTCCTCAAGAACCTCCAAACTTTCTATCTTTCCTCTCTTGTAAGCTTGGGTCCAAGATCTGGCTCCCAAGTATCCTTTGTAATTATTGTAGGAGTGGAAGATGTACTGATTGGCTGCTACACTGGGCTCTTGGGAGCAATAGTATCATGCTCCCAACCACTAGAGGTTCCAACCTCTATGTGAAAAACTCCCTCCACTTTGGCTACAAGCTCCACACGCCTCTAGCTGCATCCCAAGTGGACCAAGGGTGTAATCCAAGTAGCACACGCTCACTTGGATGGACTCCAAGTAGACCACTCTTCCTAGTAGCTATTGGTTGTATCCCAAGAATACCATGTCCACTCGGTCCATTGCCCCTAGTATGTGCCTGAATTGTCTTGATATGCGCAAGGCTCACAAGTGTCTGAGTGGTGATGCCTATCAAGTGCATCCTATACTGCTCTGCCAAACCAAGGCTCACAATCTAGGTCAAACAGTTTAGGTCCATAGCTTGACCTAACACTTGACCCTTGGATGCCTCTAACATTGCTGGAACAATGGTAATACCGGTGCCTACTCTCTCTCATCGGCATTGGGCTCCACCAATTGCTATAACTGTATGTCCCAAACAAGTCCAAGTCCTCCCTCTCAAAAAGCATGAGAGCTCGGGAAACTCATAAGTGTGGTAAAAGTAGCTCTAGGTTGTCCAACTAGGTTCACCACTACTATAGGTGACCTATCAGCTATACCACCATCTGAGAATCACAACCCACATCCAAGATGTTGTCGATAAGGATGTGGTCTAGTTGCTGAATCCCATCATATGCACATTGTAAAATCTCTCTAGGTAAGAGGTTTGTCTACCAAAGATGAAGACAATGAGCTTGTGATCCTACTTTGGCTGCATCCAATAGTATAGTAGGTCACATCCAAGAATGGATATGATGTGTACTTGCCGCCACTCTGGTGCAAGAATCACCCATCAAAGAGATGTTCTCCAAAAGGTAAGCTGGAGAAATAGATTGATGAACCTAGATATGTTGTAGTATCCGTAACATCTCCCAAAACACACCAAAACAAGGATCCTGAAGACCCAAACCTCATACCAGCACGTGTATGTCCTTGACATGGCCATCCAAAAATCACCAAGTGAATAGGCCCATGTCTCTCCAAATCATGCGCCCTCCGTAAGGAAATGTCTTATGGTAACATTTGACTATTGACATTGGTAGTAACTCATGATACCGATAGGCCAAGTGTGCAACATGATATAGAGAGACTTGCTTAGCAGTCTCATCTCTCTCTACATACAAGTACCTCTATACTTGTGTGGGTATATGAGTACACCTGTAAGACTGCAACTAGTCTAGTGCTAATCCCACCAAACAACTCCAATAGACATATTCCCTCTATTGGATATTGCCAAGCAATGAGTGTGGTATCTAGAGGTGTCAAGGTAATCAACTCTAGAGGCTCATCCTCACACTCATCTCTTGGTGGTACAAAGGCTCCACTCCAAGCCTGCTGCACCAACCAATCTGCATATTGCTGCAATGCTTCCTCTGAACTCCAAAATGGAACATCCAAGGTGGATGGAATAATTCCACTCGTACTCCAAATCCGAGTGATTTCCTTTGGTATTGGAGTATACCCTACATGGGCATTCCCTTCTAATAAATCACCAGGCCAAGTAACTACACCACTAAAAACTGAAATTGATGCTACCATGGTCTGAGACTGTAGTGAGCCAAGACTACCACTACTAAAGCATACTGGTAGACGACATACTCATCCCTCACCAGACTGCCAATCTGGTCTATAGGAGGCTATCTCCTCCCAATAGTCAATACTGAAACCCATGGGATACAACATTGCTTCTCCAACTAGCACATCATATGACGCAACTATTGTCGCAATAGCTTGAGCTCTCATCACCAAGCTATCAATCGGATGACTAGGCTGAACCTAGACAAACAAGCTTTCCATGTGTGATGTATTGTGTTGAACCACCACCTATTGATGTCTGGATTTGAAATGGACACCTCTCCTCATTGGTCTTTTGTAACTCCAGACCAACTATTGCAGCCTTCCCTAACATAAGAGGCTACACACCAAAGTCTAACAAGACTCTTTGTGGTAAAGACTCTTTGTAGACCTTCACTAAAGGTCCTACCAAGTAGAAAATCCCCCTCTGGTTATCTAATAGGACAACACCAAGTGTGAACCGTGCTTTCTCAAAGGCTGGTCTAGCTGGCAACTCCTCAAGTCTTGCCATTGCTACCTGCCATAAACCACTGGTCGCTGAATGGATCCCATGCTCCTTAACCAAATTAGCTCCACTATCAACCACCTCTACTCTTATAATAGGAATTGCATCATCCCTACTCTCACAAAGTATGGGAGCCAACTAGAACACTTAGGCTAGGTCAACTCACAATGTAAACATGTCATTGGCTGAAAACAAAAGGCACCGCATAATCAGTTGAGCCGCCTCCAACATTGTGGTCTACTAAGTCTATGTAGTAGTAGGTGGTTGACTAGTAGGTAGTCCATCATGCACCACCTACTACACTTGCATTGGGACGTCTAGGAGCCATGGATATCATTCTGTAATGCCTTAGATAGCGTGAAAGATTGGGGAAATTTGACCTATCTCCCAAACTCTCCTCTCTGTGGGTCTAACTCCACTAATGCTCCTCTAGGCTCTGGACAAGTACTTCACTCCTAGTCATAGCTATAGATGCATCCACCTGTGCTGCTCTGCACATGAAGTCCAAAGCATCTTTATCACCAGCATATGAGGTGGAAGCCTTAGCACCCAAATCTGATCTCCTCTAAGCAATGGCCATACTAGCTAATCTCTGGTCCAACTACTCAATCCGAGTAGCCATAGTTGTATTAGAAGTAAGGGCAGGTACTGCACCCCTACCCTACCACCACCTCTACCACCTCATCCTTTGTGAGTTGGAGCTCCTTTGCTACCTGCCATAATAGCCTTACCACTCCGTAATTCCGGGTGTAGGTCAAAGCACTGGTCACTAGTGTGACCAAATTTGTGGCAATGCTCACACTGCCTCTATGTTGGCTGTGATGCACCAAAGGTATCAGGTCCACTGCCCTGAGTACACCCTTTCCTATGGTGAGGTCCACCACAAGTCCAACAAGAAACACTATCACTCATTGGTTGTTGCTAACCTGAAAAGGAAGGTAAGGGTCTAAGTATAGTAGGCCCTCCACTCACTCCATAGGATCTGGGTTGTCCACCCTGTCCTCAAAAACCAACTGGGCGTGGTGCACTCTACCGCACTCTAGAAGAAGTAACAATTGTGGATGAGGTCTACCTACCAAATCCAGATGTCACCACTCTCTCTTCTACCATATTGAGCTCAATACGCTTAGCCAAACCAAAGACCACTACCAAAGTAGGCAAAGTAACATGTAACAATGTAACATGATGAACTTTATGTCACAACTCCTTGTCCAGTATCCCATACCAAAATTGGACTGCCTAGGCCTCAATAACTCACTGAGTGAAATTGATCAGCCACCTCATGCAAGTGTATGCCTTGCATGACTACTGCTCTTTCCACCCTTCTATTGGAAATCCTACAAGCTCCTTGGCTTGTCAGTCCACTCTCCTTAGTAGTTCTACCTCAAACACTACAAGAACTCCACCATGAGGTTCAACCCCGGTACCACACCACCTCCTACAATGGTACCTCCACGCTACCTCCAACTAGTGCATCTCTACTAGCTCCACCAACACTACTCGAGCTAGAACTCATGAGTATAATTGATCTACTCTTGGCAATCGAGCTTGAAGTAATAGAGATATAGTTCAGAGACCAATATTTTCTCCATAACTCAATCTCCTCCCAATGAGCTCTCCTGAACTCATGGTAGTCATCCATTGGCGTACTCTCCAAATGTTGGAACAACCTTTTCCATGCCATGAAGGGTGTAAACAAAGTCGGGTGCCGCATCTACTGTAGATCACACCAACTATTGAACTCTTGAATAAAGTCATTTAACTCAATGGTATCCACTATACCAAATTAACGCCTAGGGCTTTTGGAGACCCCATAAATCTTGTCCATGTTCCACAACAACGGTGCAGACACGCCAAGTGCACTCTCAACTAAATCAACTCTTGTGTCAAACTCCAACTTAGAGTCAATTTCCTTCTTTATTGGGACCTGAGATACAAGTTGATACTAAGCACCACTCCAAGTAAACCCATTCTGTATTGTAGGACTAACTCCTCTGGAATCCCCAAAGAACTCCGTCATGACAAAGTAACCGCAATTGCAACCGCAAACCACAACTGCAAGTACTCCAACAAGTGCTAACACCACCAAGTGCCAACACCAACTGAGCACCACCAAGTGCTAGTACCCACGGAACACTACCCGTTAATGTAACTCTAACTGAGATCACTACACTAGGGGAAAATGTGACCTGTAACCTACCATCACAACATGCACTCTCACGATCTGCAGGTCATCACTTCCTGCATCATCGAAGAGAAACAAAGCTAGTTTAACTGGTCATCACTCCATCCTCACTATTGAGAGTACACCATAGCACCAAATTCAAGGCACCTCACACAAATGTGGTGCACAGAGGCTCTAAATTCAAGGCACCTCACACAAACGTGGTGCACAAATAGGAAGCTAAGAATGGAAGAGGTCCAATCACAAGAAATCTAAATGAAAACCCTCCATCTCATAAAGCAACAAGGGATTGACTCTACCACCATTTGGCATTTGACATAAGAGAAGTTTGTATCTATGTCCTAAGCTACTAGGATCATCAAGAATATGATCAAATTGTCTCTCTTAGCCAAAGCTACAAGTGTATAGATAACAATAACATGGTCATTAAGACAACAAGTGAAGGTGGACCAGTTGGCTAGGGCACCAATCTAGGAACAAGAGATCTAGGGATCAAACCTTATTGCGTACAATCTAGTAGGATGGGCAGATTTTGCCAAAAAATGACCAAGATCTACTCTAAACTAGCTAGCCTCACGTTAGCAAGCTGGCCCTTCTAGGCCTTCGTAGTCTCTCATAACCCACAACCCTATGCCTCTAATTTCCAAAATTCAGCCAAATGAGGCTTTTCTTCTTGCCACTTCGAACCCTCTCCAAATCTGGCAAAACTCTTCCAAATTTGCAAAACTCCTCTAAACTTGTGAAACTCCTCTCAATCTGGCCAACTAGCAAAACTCCTCCAAATCTGGCCAAAATTTGACATAAACTCCAGCAAAAATCTGACGTAAAATTTGACATAAACCCTAAATTTGGTTAACCGCCAAATCCTCCGCTAACTCTTCACTTGAGCTAAATTGAAAATGAGTTTCTCCAAATCATAAATTCACAAGGGTTGGTACCTTACTCCACATTCAATTTCACTTTCTGAACCCAAATCGCAACAAATTGGCCATGCTTTCACCTCTAGAGCTCAAAATCACAAGCATTGCTCAAAATTTGCTTCTTCTTTGCTCAAAACTTGGCTAGTGCTTCTGCACACCATTTGCCTTACGACCAAATCTGGATCAAGCAACAAGCTTATGCACACTAGGGAAAATTGAACTTCAATCGAGCTATCAAGAATCCACCAAGCTTGGAGAAAGCACCAACACTCAAAGTTCTTGCACCCAATTTCCTCCTGACTTGACTTCTTTGATGTAATTAGATTGTTTACAACTCTTGACTCAACTCAACTCTGATCAATACTTGATCTATCACTCTATAAACTGCAAACAATTGGGCATTGATTGCAATCAAGCCACATCCACTCTAGCTAAGAGAATCCACATGATGCTCATCGGCCTTTGTCCACCATAACCAAGAACTCGAAGGCTCAACATCAAAGAAGTGAGCTCTCTAGAGTTGCACTTCAAAAGTATACCCTTGGACTTGAGCTAGGTCTGGAACCCTGTCGTGCGTATACACATCGCTACACAACATACATCGCTGTCAACATCATACACTATAGAAGCACAACTCACACATAAGTCATACATAGACTCTAAAGTGCCACAATAATCAGATTGCTTAACAGTCTCCACTCAACTCAACTCAGATCAGTACTTGATCTGTCACTCTATAAACTGCCAACAACTGGGCACTGATTACAGTCAAGCCACACCCACTCAAGCATAGAGAATCCAAGTGACGCTCGCCGGCCTCTGTCCACCATAGCCAGGAACTCGAAGGCTCAACATCAGAGAAGTGAGCTCTCTGGAGCTCACTTCGAAACTATACCCCCTGGACTCGAGCTAGCCCTGAAACCGTAACGGTCCCGCTGACGGCACACTCGACGGTGCAAATGGTGCAAAGTGACGGTGGGCTCCACCGTGAAGTTAGTACCCCGAACACAAAATTAGACTGTCAAAAAGTAGTCCCTAAGAAACTGCTAGAATAACTCTAACTACCATCATTGGAACTCCAGTGTCCGAGCAGCTAGATGCGGAACTACAAATGGCGTGACAGCTGTCGTGCGTATACACATCGCTACACAACATACATCGTTGTCAACATCATACACTATAGAAGCACAACTCACACATAAGTCATACATAGACTCTAAAGTGCCACAATCGCCCCCCTAGCTGGCGGTTAGGTCCCTCTAACTCCAGATAGCCATCTACTCTAAGTATATGGTATACCCTCTAATGGGCAAAGATCAGGAGGCCGGGTGCTATGGAGCCCCATCGTTAGTCGCCTGTCTGCAATCTATACCATATAAAGAATGAACTAGCTATAGGTCAAGTACATCTAGGACATAACCATTGTCCCTGAGGAACCACCGTGAGGGGAGGAGTCATACATGCCATATGCCATCCTCTCAAACAGCTATCACACACTAACATAGTAGCAGCTCCACCAGAAAAGCCACATAACATACATCTCAAGCCTGCACGTACAAGTGCCAAGCTTGGGTCCATAGTACCATCAATGTTTGGAAGGTGGCATGGCGCACAATTGCGCACATGATCCTTCCAAACAACACCATCATGTCCTTCTAACACAAGGACTCCAGATGGCAAAACCTCATGCACTCTCAAGATAGTGCGGCCTGTAGAAACATCAAGTGTCGTCGGTACTGTCTGCTATAGATATACATAGTCGCCTGGATGAAATCGACGGATTGAGGGTCTATAACCTCCTCCTCGAATGGTAGCATAGCGTAAAGTATCTCTATGCTGAGCAATTGCCAAGTTCTCAAAGGCCATCGGCATCACTCTCCGAAAGATCTCTGCCCGTTGAGAACATGCGCTCATCCATTGGGGTCATCCAAGTCCAAAACTACAGTAGCATCTCGACGAATGGCTACAGGTAAATCTGGATCTCATCCATAGAGTAGAAAATATGGAGAGAAGGATGCTAAGGAGGCTTGCCGGCTGAACCAATAGCCCATGGCCAACCAAGGTAACTGGAGATCCCAATCTCCCAAGTGGCCTCTCTGCAAACCATACTTTCGCAATCCTCTCTTCACCGTCTGAATCACTTTCTCTGCTAAGCCATCTGCCTCAGGGTGATCTCGGGATGTAGTACGATGATCAATCAAAGCCTTGTCACACAAGACCTGAAACTCTCCCAAGAACTCTGTACCCTGATCAGTCAAAACCTCAGCTGGTGCACCAAAATGACTAAGAACTTGATCCAGGAACGAGTAAGCTGTCCCTTCACTAGACCTGTCAGGAAGTGCCACCAACTCAATCCACTTGGAGAAGTGCTCCACCATCACCAAAACATACCGATGATGTCTCACAGTCAGCGGTAAAGGTCCGGTGAAGTCCAAACTCCAACGGTAACCCAATCCCATGATAGGTAATGGGTGTAACTGTGGCGTAGGAGCATTGAATGATGCTCTAACTCGGTCACAAACCACACATCTGGCAACAAACTACTGTACCTCGGTCTGCATACCGCGCCACCAATAATGACTTTGGAGTAAGCTATATGTACGCTTTACTCCAAAATGTCCTAGCTCCTCATGAGCATGACGGACTAACTGTGGTCTCTGTGATGGAAGTGGTACTACTCGCACTCTACCATCCTCCCATACACGCAAAAGGTGTCTACCCTCCAATCTGAACCGTCTGGCTTGTTGAAGAACACGGTCTCTCTCCTTGGCCCCAACTGTGCCACCCACAACACCAGTGCGAAGATAGTCCATCACTAAAACATCATCATGAATGTCTCGCTGAACTGTACCAATATCTTCACTCTCTAGATCTGTGACCTCAATAACTCCTCCTGTATGCGCTGAGAGAGATACTACCAAAGTCTTTGCAAATATACACAGAAAGGCCGATGCATGCCAACCTGGCACCATCTCCTCATCTGTCTCACCATGCCAACGTGCTCCAGTCTGATCCTGCTGGCTGGGACATGGGTTTCTACTCAACCCATCTGCATCACGGTTCACCACTCCAGGTCTGTGAACAATCGTGAAATCATACTCCTGTAAAATCAGAGCCCATCGTGCAAGCTTCCCTGAAAGCTTGTCGGACTCCATCAACCACTTCAGCGGCTGATGATCACTGATGAGAGTGAAGGGGTTACCAAACAGGTAACATCGGAAATGTGCTACTGCCCAAACTGCTGCCAAGCACTCTCCCTCATATGAACTATACTTTGCCTCCGCTGAATTGTTGGAGCGACTAGCATAGGCCACCACAAACTCCTTCTCCTCATCATCATGTTGGGTGAGCACCGCTCCAAGCCCCAACATACTCCAATCAGTGTGAACCTGAAATGGTCGTCTCCTGATCGGTCTCCTCAAAATAGGAGCAGATGTCAACCTCTCCTTGAGCTCTACAAAAGCTCTCTCCTGCTCATCTCCTCAACACCACTCATGTGTAAGCTTGGTCAGCTTTGTCAAGGCCTTGGCAATGGCACTAAATCCTCTAACATAGCGGCGATAGAAGTTTGCCAACCCAAGGAATGCTCGCACTCTGCTCACATCCATAGGCCGAGGAATACGTGCAATAGCCTCCACCTTGGTCTGCTGGACACCAAGTCCTCCGGGGTAGATAGTGTGACCCAAATACTCAACCTGCTCGTGGAAGAACCTACACTTCCCAGGATGTAGTTTGAGTCCATGAGATCTCAACCTCTCAAACACCTCCAACAACTGTCTCTCATGCTCCTCCATAGTAGTGCTATAGACCAAAATGTCATCAATATAACACTGAGCAAAATCCAATCCAGCTAGGATCCTATCCATGACCCTCTGGAACTCAGCAGGAGTGTTCTTCAACCCAAATGGTAAGAACCTCCACTGATATAACACATCCTTGCCGTGAGGAACAATAGCCCAAAATGCTGTCTTGGACTTATCCTCCTCCTTGATCGGCAACTGATGATATCCTGCTCGAAGATCCAAAGTACTGAAGACCTTTGCATGCCTAATCGCATCAAAAATCTCCTCCGGTGTAGGCATGGCATACCGATCAGCCCTGGTCTATCGGTTGATAGGACGGTAATCTCCACACATCCGCCTATCTGTATAGTTGCCATGCATATCCTTCTTGGCTGGCATCACTGTTGCTGATGCGTACTCTCCATGTGAAATCTCCACCAAACCAGCCTCAAAAAGGTCACTACTCCGGCTCTGAATCAATGTCCTCTCCATATCACTATATCGATAAGGACGTCGGAAAATTGGTGTGTCGCTAGTCAGCTCAATCCGTATACCAGGTCCCTTCAGAGCACCCAAATCCTTCATACTGAAGGCAAAACAACTTGTGTGACTCCTCAAGAACCTCCAAACCCTCCGTCTTTCCTTTCCAGTAAGCTTGGGTCCAAGATCTGGCTCCCAAGTATCCTCTGTAACTGTAGTAGGAGTGGAAGACGTACTGATTGGCTGCTACACTGGGCCCTTAGGAGCAATAGTGTCATGCTCCCGACCACTAGAGGTCCCAACCTCTGTGTGAAAAACTCCCTCCACTCTGGCTGCAAGCTCCACACGTCCTCTGGCTGCATCCCATGTGGACCAAGGGTGTAATCCAAGTAGCCCACGCTCACCTGGATGGACTCCAAGTAGACCACTCTCCCTAGTAGCTACTGGATGTGTCCCAAGAATACCATGTCCACTCGGTCCATTGCCCCCAGCATGTGCCTGAATCGTCTCGATAGGCATAGGGCTCACAAGTGTCCGAGTGGTGATGCCTATCAAGCACATCCTACGCTGCTCTGCCAAACCAAGGCTCACAATCCAGGTCAAACAGTTCAGGTCCATAGCCTGACCTAACACCTGACGCCTGGATGCCTCTGACACTGCTGGAACAGCGGTAATACCGGTGCAAAAACCCATTGCCCGCTCTCTCTCATCAGCATTGGGCTCCACCAATTGCTGTAACTGTGAGTCCCAAACAAGTCCAGGTCCTCCCTCTTGAAAAGCCTGGGAGCCTGGGAAACTCATGAGTATGGGAAATGCAGCTCTAGGCTGTCCAACTAGGTTCACCACTGCCATAGGTGACCTATCAGCCACTACCACTGTCTGAGACTGACGTCCAGCATCCAAGATATCATCAACAAGAATGTGGTCTAGTCGCTGAATCCCATCTTAACTACGCTGTAGAACCTCTCTGGGTAAGAGGTTCATCCACCAAAGGCGAAGACGATGAGCCCGTGATCCCACTCTGGCTGCATCTAACAATACAGCAGGTCCCATCCAAGAATGGACCTGATGTGTACTCGCCACCACTCTAGTGCGAGAATCACCCAACAAAGGAACGTTCTCCAAAAGGTAAGCTGGGAGAAACAGACTGATGAACCTGGAGATGTCGTAGTATCCGTAACATCTCCCAAAACACACCAGAACAAGGATCCTGAAGACCCAAACCACGGCCCGCACGTGTATGTCCCTGACATGGCCATCCAGAAATCACCAAGTGAATAGGCCCATGTCTCTCTAGGTCATGCACCCATAGTAAGGAAATGTCTCCCGGTAAGGCCTTCTGGTAACCTCTGACTGCTGACATCGATAATAACTCCGGATACCGATAGGCCAAGTGTGCCACATGATGTAGAGAGACTCGCCTAGTAGTCTCATCTCTCTCTACATACAAGTACCTCTGTACTCAAATACCCGCCTGTAACACCGCAACTAGTCCGGTGCTGATCCCACCAAACAACTCCAATAGACATATCCCCTCTACTGGATACTGCCAAGCAATGAGTGTGGTATCCAAAGGTGTCAAAGCAATCGCCTCTGGAGGCTCATCCTCACACTCATCCCCTGATGGTACGAAGGCTCCACTCCAAGCCTGCTGCACCAACTGATCTGCATGCTGCTGCAATGCCTCCTCTGAACTCCACAATGGAACATCCAAGGTGGATGGAACAATCCCACTCGTACTCCATAGCCGAGTGATCTCCTCTGGTACTGGAGTATCCTCCGCATGGGCATTCCCCTCCAACAAGTCACCAGGCCAAGTAACTACACCGCTGAAAGCTAAAACTGATGCTGCCATGGTCCCGGACTGTAGTGAGCCAAGACTGCCAATATTGAAGCGTACTGGTAGGCGACATACCCGTCCCTCACCAGACTGCCAACCAAGTCTATAAGAGGCTGTCTCCTCCCAATAGTCAATGCTGAAACCCATAGGGTATAACACTGCTCCCCCAACTAGCACATCATATGACTCAGCTATCGTCGCAATAGCCTGAGCTCTCACCACCGAGCTATCAGTCGGATGACCAGGCTGAACCTGGACAACAAGCTCCCCACGTGTGATGTACTGTGTCGAACCACCACCTAGAGATGTCTGGATCTGACATGGACACCTCTCCACATCGGTCTTCCGTAACTCTAGACCAACAACTGCAGCCTTCCCCAACATAAGGGGCTGCGCACCAGAGTCTAACAAGACTCTCTGTGGTGTATAGACCTTCCCTGAAGGTCCCACTAAACAAAAGATCCCCCTCTGGTTATCCAATAGGACAACACCAGGTGTAAACCGCGCTCTCTCAAAGGCCGGTCTAGCTGGCAACTCCTCCAGTCTAGCCGTTGCTGCCTGCCATAAACCACTGGTCGCTAAACGTATCCCATGCTCCTCAACCAAGTCAGCTCCACTACCAACCACCTCTACTCTAATAGTAGGAACTGCACCATCCCTACTCTCACACATCGTGGCAGCCAACCGGAACACTGGGGCTGGGTCAACTCCCAATGTAAACATGTCACTGGCTGAAAATAAAGGATGCCGCATAGTCAGCTGAGCCGCCCCCAACATCATACTAGACTCAGTTTGTGTAGTAGCAAGTGGCTGACTAGCAAGTACTCCATCACTACCTACCACACCTGCACTAGGACGTCTAGGAACCATGGATGTCGTCTGTAATGCCTCAGATAGCGTGAAAGATTGGGGAAGTCTGACCTGTCTCCCAACCTCTCCTCTCTATGGGTCCAACTCCACTGATGCTCCTCTAGGCTCTGGAGCACGTACTGCACTCCTAGTCACTGCTGGAGATGCATCCACCTGTGCTGCTCCACACATGAAGTCCAAAGTATCTCTATCACCAGCATATGAGGTGGAAGCCTTAGCACCCGAATCTGATCTCCTCTGAGCAATAGCCATACTAGCCAATCTCTGCTCCAACTGCTCAATCCGAGTAGCTATAGCTGTGTCAGAAGTAAGGGCAGGTACTGCACCCCTACTAGGTGTAGATCCTCTACCACCACCTCTACCACCTCATCCTCCATGAACTGGAGCTCCTCTACTACCTGCCATAGCAGCCCTACCACTCCGTAACTCCGGGTGTAGGTCAAAACACCGGTCACTAGTGTGACCAAATCTGTGGCAGTGCTCACACTGCCTCTGTGCTGGCTGAGATGCACCAGAGGTATCAGGTCCGCTGCCCTGAGTACACTCTCTCCTATGGTGAGGTCCACCACAAGTCCAACAAGCAACACCACCATTCATTGGCTGCTGCTGACCCAAAAATGAGGGTAAGGGTCTAACTCCACTATGCCCTCCACTCGCTCCATAGGATCTAGGCTGTCCACCCTGTCCTTGAAAACCAACTAGGCGTGGTGCACTCTGCTGCACTCTAGAAGAAGTCACAACCATGGATGAGGTCTCTCTACCAAATCCAGCTGTCACCACTCTCTCCTCCACCATGTTGAGCTCAATACGCTCAGCCAAACCAAAGACTACTGCCAAAGTGGGCGAAGTAGCCTGCAACAACGTAGCATCACGAACTCTACGTCGCAACTCCTTGTCCAGTATCCCATACCAAAACTAGACGGCCTGGGCCTCAGTAACTCCCTGAGTGAAACTGATCAGCAGCCTCATGCGAGTGTATGCGTAGGCTCTCTCCAGCCTTCCGTTGGAACTCCTACAAGCTCCTCAGCTTGTCAGTCCGCACTCCCTGGTAGTTCTGCCTCAAACATAGGAAGAACTCCACCATGGGGTTAAACCCCGGTACCACACCACCTCCTGCAGCGGTACCTCCACTCGTAGTAGCACTATCTCCAGCTAGTGCACCTCCACTAGCTCCACCAACACTACTCGAGCTAGAACTCGTGGGTACAGCCGACCTACTCTTGGCCACCAAACCTGAAGTGATGGAGACATAGTGTAGAGACCAATACTGTCTCCATAACTCAATCTCCTCCAAATGAGCTCTCTTGAACTCATGGTACTCGTCCATCGGTGGACCCTCCAAGTGCTGAAACAACCCCTTCCATGCCATGAAGGGTGTGAACAAAGTCGGGTTCCGCATCTGCTGTAGATCACACCAATTATCGAACTCTTGGATGAAGTCATCCAACTCAATGGTACCCACTGTACCAGAGTAACGCCTAGGGCCTTTGGAGGCCCCATAAATCTCGTCCATGTCCCACAACAACGGTGCGGACACACCAAGTGCACTCTCAATTGAATCAGCTCTTGTGTCGAACTCCAACTCAGAGTCAATCTCCTCCCTCACTGGGACCTGAGATACAGGCTGATACCAAGCACCACTCCGAGTAAACCCATTGCGTACTGCAGGGCTAACTCCTCTGGAATCTCCAAAGAACTCTGTTGTGACTACGTAACCACAATAGCAAACCCGAACCACCAACTGCAACCGCAAGTACCCCACCAAGTGCCAACACCAACTAAACACCACCCACTAATGTAACTCTAACCAAGATAACTACACTAGGGGAAAGGCAACCTGTAACCTACTATCATAACACGCACTCTCACGGTCTGCAGGTCATCACTTCCTGCCTCACCGGAGAGAAACAAAGGTAGTCTGACTGGTCATCACTCCAGCCTCACCACCGAGAGCACACCAGAGCACCAACGCTCAAAAGTCAAGGCACCTCACACAAACGTGGTGCACAAACAGGAAGTAGAGAATGGAGGGGATCCAATCACAAGAAATCTAAATGAAAACCCTCCATCTCATAACACAACACGGGACTGACTCTGCCACCATTTGGCATTTGACATAAGAGTAGTTCGTATCTAAGTCCTAAGCTACCAGGATCACCAAGAATGGGATCAAACTGCCTCTCCTAGCCAAAGCTACATGTGTATAGATAACAGTGGCGCAGTCACTAGGACAACAAGTGAGGGTGGACCAGTTGGCTAGGGCACCAGTCTAAGAACAAGAGATCTAGGGGTCAAACCCTGTTGCGCACAATCTAGCAGGAAAGGCAGATTTTGCCAACCAATGACCAAGATCTACTCTAAACTAGCTAGTCTCACGCCAGCAAGCTGGCTTGCTGGCCCTTCTAGGCCTTCGTAGCCTCTCATAGCCCACAGCCCTATGCCTCGAAGCCTCTAAACGCCCAAATGAGGCCTTTCTTGTTGCCACTTCGAACCTCCTCCAAAATTAGCGAAACTTCTCCAAATCTGCGAAACTCCTCCAAACTAGCAAAACTTCTCCAAATCTGGCCAAACAGCGAAACTCCTCCAATTCTGGCCCAAAATCTGACGTAAATCTGACATAAAATCTGACGTAAACCCTAAAGATGGATGTCCGCCAAATCCCTTGCTAACTTTCCACTCGAGCCAAATTGACAAAACGGGTTTTTCCAAATCACAATTTCATGAGAAGAGCTTTCCAACTCCACCTTCAATTTCACTTTCTGAGCCCAACTCGCAGCAAATTGGTCCTGCCTTCCCCTCCTGAGCTCAAAATCACAACATTGCTAAAAAATTGCTCCTTCTTTGCTCAAAATTTGGCCAGTGCTTCCGCACACCGTCCGCCTAACTGCCAAATTTGCATCAACTACACGAGCTTCTGCACACTAGGGAAACACAGAACTTGAATCGAGCTACCACGATCCACCGAGCTTGGAGATACCACCAACACTCAACGTTCCTGCACCCGATTTCCCCCTGACTTCACTTCTCTGATGTAATCAGATTGCTTAACAGTCTACACTCAACTCAACTCAGATCAGTACTTGATCTATCACTCTATAAACTGGGCACTGATTACAGTCAAGCCACACCCACTCAAGCATAGAGAATCCAGGTGACGCTCGCCGGCCTCTGTCCACCATAGCCAGGAACTCGAAGGCTCAACATCAGAGAAGTGAGCTCTCTGGAGCTCACTTCGAAACTATACCCCTTGGACTCGAGCTAGCCCTGAAACCCTAACGGTCCTGCTGATGGCACACTTGACGGTGCAAATGGTGCAAAGTGACGGTGGGCCCCACCGTGAAGTCAGTACCCCGAACACCAAATCAGATTGTCGGAAAGTAGTCCCTGAGAAACTACTAGAATAACTCTAACTACCATCACTGGAACTCCAGTGTCCGAGCAGCTAGATGCGGAACTACAAATGGCGTGACAACTCTCATGGTCCCATTGACGGTACACTCGACAGTGCAAACGGTGCAAAGTGATGATGGGCCCCACCATGAAGTCAGTACCCTGAACACAAAATTTGACGGTCAAAAAGTAGTCTATGGGAAATTGCTAAAATACCTCTAACTACTATGACTGCAACTCTAGTGTTTGAGCAATCTAAATGCGACACTACAAATGGCGTGACAAAATCTTCCTCTAGGAAACTTAGAGTAGTATGGGTGAGATACTATTGGAAAGATCTCAATGAGATAAACAAGAAGGGAAGGGAAGGGAAGGAAATAGAAGGAGGGAGAGGTGTTAAAGGAAACACCTATTGTCCCAAAGGAAAATAAATTTCTAATTTTCAAGGCCTAATTCTTTTGCATAGGCCTCCAAACTTGACTTTGAGGTTTTTAGGGTATTTTTTACCTCTGTCTCATTAGTGGAAGTACTCTTTTAGTGACACCTCCATCTGATCTATGTAGACCATTTTGTATAACATCTCTACAAATATTACCAAGCTAATTTCCACCTTTAGATAATATGTCTAGCTAATGGTATTACACTATGCTCATGAGAGGTGGAGGAAAATCTTAGTGCTGGATGTTTGTTGTCTTATGGACCTTATGTGGGATAGTAGTCCACTCTTCACTAAATGGTGTGACCTGGTCTCGCAATATGGATGGTCATATTATAGAGTTGGGAGTGTGTTTAGATATGTTTTGCATCAAGGAGTTAAAGAGCTTATGGAGTATTATGTGCATTTTTTTAGATGATCATCGGGAAGGATGGTATTAGGACAAAGTTAGAGCACTTGCTCTGGTCCATGTTGGAGGAGGGTTTCTTACCATGTGGAGTACACCCTAGAGATTGCCTCATGGCCTTGTTTAGTGATCATGATAGGTACATGGAGCCATGGAGAAAGTATTTGGTTAGACCTTATGCTTCATTTATTGCTTTAGGTTTATCATTGAAAGATGTACTCATAAGTGATAATGTGATGCTTCCTTATTGTGGGAACCATCTCTGTGGAATTATCCACCCTCCTTGCTTCACTCTTTCTTACATGTAATTAGTCAATGCAGATCCTTCATTACTAGATATCTTGATTGCCCCGCTAGATAGATTTTGGACCAACCCTCACTCTATTATAGAGTTCCTCAGCAAGGAGTGGACATCAATCTGACTTAGAGACTGGAGTGCAGATCCATACAAGTCTTTAGCTACATTGTAACAATATGGAGTTTAGTGACGAAGTTAGTTGAGCTTACGAAGTAGAGAATAAGACAAAATAGCCTAGAATATTCTAGAAGCTTCTAACTAGCTTAGCTTGCACGCCAAGTAGGCGGCTTCTAGAAGGAAGCTTCTTGAGAAGCTTCCTAGTTAACTTGGCTTGCACTCCAAGAAAGCGGCTCAAGGAAGCTTCTTGAGAAGCTTCAAGGGACTTGTATGATACCTATAAATACCAAGGCCGAAGCTCATGCTAGGCATTTGGAGTTTTCCCTCATTCAAGTGTCCCAATGTGAATTTCCATTCTCCTATTTCTCTCCTCGGTTTCGGTCTTTTACATTGGTATCAAAGCAGGAATGGGATGGATGGAATTTATGGACCACCAAATCCACTTCCGCCAAACCATTGGGACTTTCATGTCCAGATATTACCAAAGCATCGTTTCACACATTTCATCACCTCACGCTTTGGGCAGGATTTTCTACATATGATCACCGTGTCAGAGGAACCCTTGATACTTCCAGTTGTGACTTATGGAGAACGGTGGACGTGTTGTATCTATGTGTTAATCAACTAGATAAATTGAGGGTAGTGGATTAGGGTAGTAGCAATGGCCGCAATACCGGATGTTATCCTTGCAATGCAACAACAAATCGAGCATCTTACTCGATTGTTGGATGAACGAGACCAGCAACGACGAGAACAGATAGATAGAGCGCCAGTTCGAGATGGAGAAGATCGCATTCGATTTCCGAAACCCAAGGTGTTTGAAGGCAAGAATGTTCCAGGCACAGTGGAAAATTTTGTGTTTGACTGTGAACGTTACTTTGAAGCCACCAATCTTCAAGACGAGCGGAAACAAATTCTCTTGGCTTCTAGCCAGTTGGATGGCGTGGCAAAACTTTGGTGGCGATTCCGAGTAGAAAGAGCTGAACGACAAATTGTTACACCAATTTTGACATGGGCAGAATTCAAGGATGCAATACTTGGTCAATTTCAGACTATAAATGCCACCCGAGCTGCACGAGATAAATTGGCGGAGTTGAGGCAGATTGGTTCGGTGAGAAGCTACATCACACAATTTCAGAATATCATCATGCAAATTCCAGATATTCAAGAAGGTGAAGTTCTGGATCGATTTGTGCGAGGATTGAAGTCACGAACCAGATTGGAGGTGACCATGCGAGAGCCACAGAACGTAGAAGAAGCCATGCAATTGGCTGAGCGTTTTGATTCCTTAGTTGCAACAACTTGGTCTCGACCTCGACCTACACAAAACCTACCCGTACCACGAGTGGAAGAACCGGTACCAATGGAGATTGATGCTATCCAACGAAGACCACTTGGCACAGCAGATAGAGAAAGATTACGACAAAATGGAGGTTGCTTTTATTGTCGCCAGTTGGGGCATCGCATTGCTGAATGTCCACTCAAGAATGGACAACCTCGACAAGTTGCCCAAGTGGAGGTTGTGGAGCGGAATGATCCGGGAAACGAGGAATCCCAGTAGGAGATTTTGAGCCACCTACTAGGAGCTTGATTAGTTCCAATGGGATTGAAGGCTTGACCTATGCAAGTTTGCTTCACTTGCAAGGTATGATATCTAATCGGGGTTGTAGAATTTTGGTTGATTCTGGAAGTTCAGAGAATTGCATGTCTATGCAAGTGGCAAAGGAATTGAGTATTCCTATCAAGCCAGTGATTGGAAGTAGTTTGATGATGGCGGATGGTAGAAAGGGTTCTGCATTCCGCACCTTGCATCCTGTTACCTTCAAGATTGGGAAGGAGTATTTGGAGTGTATGAGGTTCGTAGTGGCACCTCTACATTATGATATCATTCTAGGTCTACCTTGGCTTGAATGTCATAAGGTTCAATTTGATTGGACCCGACACCAAATTCAAGTACAACACCAAGGTAGGAATTTCCGATTAGGTTGTCTGGCACCTCTGAGTAAGACACCTAAGAATAGTCAGTCCCAAGATGGGAAGTTTGTCGAGAAGGTAGCCATAGAGCGAATCTGGAAGGGAGATGAGTCCCAAGATGGGAAGTTTGCCAGGAAGGCAACCATGGAGCAAGCTTGGAAGAGAGATGAGTCCCTAGAAGGGAAGTTTGTGAATGAAGCAGCCATAGAGCAAGCTTTGGAGGACGATAAGTCTGTATTCGCGGTGTGGATCAAGCCGATTGCACAAGAACAATCTGAGGAGGGCCAAGTGCCGCATCAAGCAATGGTTGATCGGATAGTTCAGGAGTTTGCAGATGTGTTTCCGGATGATCTGCCAAAGGGATTACCCTCCGATTGAGGTATGCCCTTCAAGATCGAGTTATTGCCAGGGAGTACTCCAGTGAGTAGACCAATCTATCGGCTCTCACCAAAGGAGTTGGAGGAGTTGCGAACAACACTTACAGAGTTGTTGGAGAAGGATTTCATACGACATAGTACCTCTCCGTGGGGAGCACCGGTACTATTTGTTCCAAAGAAGGATGGAGGACTTTGTTTCTGTATTGATTATCGTGGGCTCAATAAGCAAACCGTGAAGAATGCATATCCCTTGCCTCGGATCGATGACCTGCTTGATCAACTAAGTGGAGCACGCTACTTTTCCAAGCTGGATCTTCGTAGCGGCTATTGGCAAATTCCTATTGAAGGAGAGGACGTGCAAAAGACTGCTTTTTGCACAAGGTATGGACATTTTGAGTGGAGAGTTCTACCTTTTGGACTCACTAATGCTCCAGCAATCTTCATGGATCAGATGCATCGAGTGTTGGAGGGACTATTAGATTGGTCCGTGGTGGTGTTCTTAGATGATATCTTAATCTATAGCAGGACAGAGGCAGAACATGTGAATCATGTGCGAGAAGTCCTAAGACGACTACGACAGTGGAAATTTTATTGCAAGAAGTCAAAGTGTGCTTTTTGGCAGAAGGAGGTTACCTTCTTGGGTCATAAGATCTCATCAGAGGGGATCAAGATGGAAGAAGAGAAGATCAAGGCCATTACTGATTGGCCTACCCCGAAGGATGCTACAGAAGTACGAGCATTCAATGGACTGGCCAGTTTTTATTGATGGTTCATCCACTATTATGCTCACGTGGCTGCACCATTGACTGACCTCTTGGGAAAGAACTCGAGCTTCCAGTGGACCACCAAGCATGAAGAAGCATTCCAGAAGTTAAAGCATATGGTGTCTTCAAGACCTATTCTTCAACCATATGATCCTCAACTACCCTGTGTGGTTGATTTTGATGCTTCTAACTTTGCAATTGGAGCTGTGTTGCAACAAGAATTTCCAGATGGACTACATCCAATTGCCTTTGTGTCTCGCCGACTAAATACAGCGGAAAGAAATTACTCTGCTCGGGATCGAGAACAACTTGCAATGGTATATGCCACCAAGGTATGGAGGCATTATCTCTTGGGGAAACAAGTGATCATGCGAACTGATCACAAGCCATTGTTGCAGACCTTACACCTAGAGCACATGAAGAGTCGACATCATCGATGGGAAGAGCAACTCCAATTGTTTGACATCAAACTTGAGTACAAACCAGGTCGGTTCCATGTCATCCTTGATGCTCTATCACGACGACCTGATTTGAAGTCTCTTCCTCTCATCACGGCAGCAATTACAACGGTGTCAATTGATCCCAAGATTCATAACGAGTTTCGGTTAGCCCTACAGCAAGATCACTTCTTCCAAATGGTACACGGTCGTCTAACAGCACGCGACAAGGAGTACAACACCTTCTCCTTCAAGGAAGGCCTTTTATTCCATGCAGACCAGATCTATGTTCCAACCAAAGGTGATCTTCGACTTGTGCGCCTTCAAGAAGCCCATGATTTACCAATAGCTGGTCACATGGGAGTGGACAAGACCTTGGGCACCCTCCAACGCCAATGGTGGTAGCCCAACATGACACGAGATGTTCGAGACTTTGTCCGATCATGTGAGAGTTGCCAACGGAACAAGGCCAGCAACCAGAAGCCGAGTGGACTCCTTCAACCACTCACCATTCCATCCGCTCGTTGGGAGCATGTGAGCTTGGATCTCATCACATCCTTGCCAAAGACAAAACAAGGACACACGGCAATTGTGGTGTTTGTGGATAAGCTTAGTAAGCAAATCCACTTGGCACCAACCTGTGATACCGTGGATGCTCCAACCTTAGCACAAATCTACTTCGACAATGTCTTCAAGCATCATGGGATGCCACGTGTACTCATCTCCGACCGTGATCCTCGATTTACCGGGAAGTTTTGGCAAGCACTCTTCCAGATACTCGGCACCAAGCTTGCTTTGTCCACGGCCTATCATCCTCAAACTGATGGACAAACCGAACGCGCCAATCGAACATTGGAGGATATGTTGCGGGCCTTTGTCAATGTCCACCATACCAACTGGGATGAATGTCTTGCAGCTGCAAAATTTGCCTACAACAATTCCAAACAGGCAAGCACTGGATTTTCTCCCTTCTTTCTCAATTTTGGCCAAGATCCGCTTGTTCCAGATTCTCTTCTTGCTCCCCCTCCCTCTCAGGTTCCTCATACTTCTACATTCTTGACCACTATATCCCAATCTCTCCAACAAGCCAAATCTCACCTCCTTGTTGCTCAGAATCACCAAAAACAATATGCAGACCATCATCGTCGTGATCTCACCTTTGAAGTTGGTGATAAAGTCATGCTATCCTCTAGTAACCTCCCTCTCCCACTTGATACCCAAGTTCGTAAACTTGCTCCTAATTGGATAGGACCCTTTGATATCACCCACATTATCTCTCCTGTTGCTTATCGTCTTGCCTTACCTTGTCACATGCGTATCCATCCTATCTTTCATATTTCCAAGTTGAAACCCTTTGTTCGTAACCCTTCTTCCTTTTCCTCTTGAGTCCAACCTCCCCCTCTTCCTGTCCCTATCAATGATCATGAGGAGTACGAAGTTGACCGTATCCTTGCGCGTCGCCATATTCAACGAGGCCGTCACCAACATACAGAGTACAAGGTCCTTTGGAAAGGGTATCCCCTTCATGATGCTACATGGGAACCTCTTTCTCACCTCCAAAATGCACAAATGGCCATCAAGGAATTCAAAGCTTCACTAGCGACGAGGACGTCACCAACTAGCGGCGGGGGAATATGTAACAATATGGAGTTTAGTGACAAAGTTAGTTGAGCTTACGAAGTAGAGAATAAGACAAAATAGCCTAGAATATTCTAGAAGCTTCTAACTAGCTTAGCTTGCACGCCAAGTAGGCGGCTTCTAGAAGGAAGCTTCTTGAGAAGCTTCCTAGTTAACTTGGCTTGCACTCCAAGAAAGCGGCTCAAGGAAGCTTCTTGAGAAGCTTCAAGGGACTTGTATGATACCTATAAATACCAAGGCCGAAGCTCATGCTAGGCATTCGGAGTTTTCCCTCATTCAAGTGTCCCAATGTGAATTTCCATTCTCCTATTTCTCTCCTCGGTTTTGGTCTTTTACATACATCCTTGTAGGATCTTCTTATATGCCATTGGGAATGGGAATGTATGTGGTGATATAGTCCAATGTGGATCCATTGACCCATAGTTAGACGGCTTGATGATACCATGGAGCACATCAGACTAGCATGCCTTTCCTTACTTCCATCCCTTCCTCTCAAGATACAACATAAGTTGCTTTTTTTATTATGTGGTATTATATTATGACCACTTGTTAAATTTTGTATTTTTTGTTTTATATCATGATCACTTCTTCATTTTGGTGCCACATTTGTATAATTGTTTATATTTATATAATAATAAGATTACTTGTCCACTTCTATCCATATTTTCCACTTCTCTTGTACATATATGGTGATATGATGACTTGTTCATCTTATATTGGTCAAACAAATTTTCCATTGTATATTTTATATTGGTCATATGATAAGATAACCTGTCTATATAATAATTACTATGAATTATGCAAACTGATTTGGGGTCTTGATATATTCCTCTACCTTCTAAGAATAAGAATGGCCTTGAAGTATAAAAAGTTTAGAAACACTAAACCTTAAAGTATAGCAACACATATATCAAAAACACTAAGTATAGAAACACTTTACATAAACACTTTACATTAAAGTATAGAAACAATAAAACCTTAAACACACAACCTTACAAGGTAAAGCATGATGAGTTTATTAATATTTGAAGATTTATGACTAGAGGTTTTAACCCTCTGAAAGCTTTTGAATCTAAGTGTGATGAATGATTCATACATCTTGCTCCATGCACTTTGTGGGCAAACCCACACAACTCATGAGTGACCCCAAGCCACATTTGTGGATGTAGGAAAGCCCACTTTCCACACAAGTGACTCCACACAAGTGACTCCACACAAGTGACTCCACACAAGTGACTCCACACAATCTTGCTTTCAAACAAACAAAAGTGAATCCAAAATGCGAGCAAGCAAACCCATCATTTTACAATAAAACCAAGGCTCTTTGATCAAGAAAATCCATCAAATCCATTCAATATTCAATTCCAAATAAAAATTCAATATCCAATTCCAAACATTCTAAACTAGAAATTGCCAAAAGCAAGAAAATGCATCATTTACAAACTTTGTAATGTTTACAAAAATGAGGAGTAATGTTTACAAAAATGAATCAATGACGGAATTGAATCCATGGTATTTTGGGTGATTTTGCTCCTCCTTTTAAAATGAGTTTTATCTATTCCATCAAATTTGAAGAAGCAAGCCTACTCATAAGGTTCTTGGTTTCTAGGATTGTTTACCAACTTTGGCTAATTCTAAAGTTAGTTGGTATTGATGCTTGGTTTTTATGATCCTCTCCTTAAATTTAAATTTCTCAACTTTTGATCTTGCCTTAACCTCTACCTTTACCTTGATTTTTCTATTTTAGTGGCTTTGGGAGCATCAATCTGAGTTGACATGCACTTCCCTCTTACTTCCATCAATTTAGTCCTCAATTTGGCATGGTTAGATATATCTTGAGCAAAAGTATTTAGTGTTGTGCAATTCTTTGGGGTTTTTTTTATAACCTCTTCCTTTTGGACAATTTTCTCGTATGCTCATCCAAGGTATCTACTCCATCCTTTTCACCTTTCTTTCTTGCTCCTACTTCTAAAGGCATATCTTCCATTTTTGTAGGCATATCCTTTTGTCGCTCCTAAACCTTCATCTTCATAAGTTATGAATGGCTCATTTGGTGCATATTGATATTGGCCCCATGCAAACTCAAATGTACTCTCCTCTTAGGTACTTGGAATGCCTGTTGATGATAATATTGATCCATGGAGATCAAAAGCTTGTGAAATCTTGATAGAAGAGTATCTCCTCAAGATATACCCTCCTTGGCCAATGAAAATCAATGCATTGCATTCTCATCATCCACCCCATCTAGAGAGATTCAATTCACTCCCCATCCCCAAATTTACAAGGGCAGGGGGAGATGTATTAGCTCTACTCCCAACCAACGCATCCCTCCTCAAGTAATAAGAACACATATTATTTAGTTTATCCTTGACTATTGATACATGTTTGATCTCCTTTTCAATGAGTCCCATGCTAGTGGATTTGTCCTTCTAGTTTTGTAAGACTTCAAAAACCTAGCCCATCTCTTCATCAACTTTGATCTTGTCATCGACGATGGAAATCCATTATCAAATCTCACCAAAAAAGTTGCCATCTAATTGTCTAATTGAATGTTGTATTCTTCTAGATGGCTTTCTTGCTAGTGCACCCATAGACTTGTTTAAAGTGATTGGGATCTTCTTGATAATCCAAAATTTGGCTATAGTGATAGGATACCATTATGAAATTTTCATCCTCTCCTTCCTTTTTACTCTTGCTCAAATTAGAAATAGTAAGTGCAAGGCACTTTGCTTTACTCATTGGAGTGACAAGAGGCACTCCTTTTCTCGCAAGAGCTATAGATGATCCTAATGTTATAGAGCAAACCATTTTCAAAAGTTCTACAAATCTAGATGTGGGAATGCAACTACCAATGTGTGCAAGATTGGAGATGAGCTTTGAATGGTGGATACAAACAAGAGAATTGGGATGTATGTATGATTGAGCTAGTTGCTTACTCATATCTACATGATAAGCAAATTCCATATTCACTACTAGGTCAAATTTCCAAGGGTGAATGCTCAAAGTCGGTGCAACATGAATGTTTTCACACATGTATAACCTCCCACCCTCCATCTTGGCACCTGCTCAATAATCAATCAAATTTGAATTTGGAGAGCTACGATCTTCCCAAATTGAATTCAAAGAGCTTTGATTATATTCTTCCTGTCATATTTTGAATTCACCTTCGCCGCCTCCTGATTTTCTTTCATTATTATACTTTAATTTCTGCCTATGAGTGTTTGGATCCCAATTGATTTGATTGAAATCTTACCGTGAGTGTTTGAATCCAATCTATGACATGGGATTTTTCTATTTCAACGGTGACATGTGACATACCTAGATAGGTTTTAATTAATACACTTTACTACACACTCTTGCACTAAACCTCCGGAAGCCATATTTCAACCCGAAGTCCCAATTATGAACCTCCCGTTATGGCCTTCGATAACACTCTACTAAACTTTACCTCCCAATTCATTTTTGCATGACTTTTTGGTTACAGGGTCTTGCTGGAGAATTTACAACACATGTCCCGTCCCTTACCTTTCAGAACTGAAACCCCCTAGTAAAACGACTAGGACTAGGACCACATTAAGACAACCACAACCCGTCAGAGATGGTACGATAATGCAGCCTTAATCAGATTGGTGACTAAACATGAGATAAATAGAATAAACATTGGACAACGAAGGTATCTACACAACCATAATAGAGGCAGATTACTGTATACTAAACAAGGTTACCATTCACGCATAATCTGGAGAGGTTGAAGTGAAGTCAACATGGAGACTCTTGGAGCACAGCGTAAAGGACAATACTTATGGGTTCCCAAAGGGCCAAAGATTCGATGAAGGTTTCAAAGGATCGAGCCAGCCAGACAGCCAGAGAGAAGAAGTTGGAGGATATTCAAGGCCCTGATTGCTGCAGTGGCGAGCGGCAGCGACGATGATGGTGGCGCCAAATACATCACCCTTGCGGAACCTGTAGGCGATAGATAGATCGATGAGATGCACGATGAGAATGCACCGACGCCGACGGACGTAGACGGTGTCTCTCTTACCGTCCATCCTTCCTCCCTACCGAGCCTGGTCCAAGATAGCATCCGATATTCTTTTGTGGTGGATGGGTTGGGTTGGGTTAGGTTCGGAGATTTAGCTAACCGGACCCGCCACCGCCGTTGGCTCTTCGCCGTTGTCCACATTCATAAAAATTTACCTGATCAGACCAGTAACCTGCAAAGAAAGTACAAAATGCCACCGTGCCGGTTGCATTGCATTAAATCTGAAAACCCGGAACAAGAGAAACGCGTTACCACAGATAGTGTGTATGGTTGTACTCAAGGCGTGAGCGTTGGTCTCGCGCTTGGCTTAAAGAAGTTACCAGCTGCCTGGAGTCTGATCGACCGACTGGGTCCGGTTACCGAAAATTGACACACATGATAGCAAAGGATACGATGAAGTTGGAATGGGTGGGGCTTTCAACATCGGCGGGGATGTAGCATCGGTTCACGATACCGTACCCCGGTCGGGATTGAGTTGAATTAACTCGAGTTACACTGAGGTTGGAGCACGCGACGCAAGCTGGCATGTGGCAGGGCGGGCATGATGGTCATGGCAGAGAGACCGGGAGATGGATATTGCCGCTGCCTGGCCGCCTGCGATCTTATAGTTTACTCCCGGTGTTGACGTGGTGATGGTGGTGTTCCGGTCCGTTTTTTCTCCTCTGCTGCAGTTGCCTCGGGTGGAAGGAAGAACACAAGCAAGTTGGAGGAGCCGACGTGATTGGGGGACGAAAGAAAGGAAAGGATGACGAAGAAATTTGGAGTGGAGGAGCGGACGTCTGGGTGATCGACGAAGACAAATCTTCTGCTTGACAGCGTGCTGGCTTGCCGGCATAGGAAAGGATGGAAGGTCAGCGAGCTGGTCCGCCGAGATAGCCACAAAGGTAGGGGTTAATTTGCTGGATTCGTCGATTACAGACAGACAGCGAGAGAGAGAAAGAGATGCACAGTGGTGTGTGTGGTATTGACGAAGGTGCTGTGCTGATGTATGTTGATGTGCAGGAAAGTCGGGACGGAGATAGGTGGACGGATTGTGAGCGAGTTTTAACGATGAGATCAAGAGTGTGATGATGATGACAATGACCTGAGCCGAACGGGAGGAAGAAGGAGAAGGAGGTTGGGAACTTGGAAAGGAAGGGAAGAAGGGGAAGAGAGAGTTCGAGAGCCGGCGGAGGAAGAAAGAGGGGACGGCAGGGACGCACCCGCACTGGGGAGGAGCTGTAGCAGAAGCCACGCGGCGGGGAAAGATTGTTCAAGCTTGAGGTCCGCCATAGCCAGCCAGAGTTCTCGCTGGCTTGGGACTAGCAACTCGGGCCCCTCCGCCGTTGATGTTTGACAAACAAACCCAGGGTAGAGTGGGAGCAGGTTGCCATTCACCCGTGCTCTCTCTCACGTCCCAGACGCTGGTGAGGGAGGGAGCGAGTGAGAGCAAGGCTTGGTGGCGCACTTGACGAGGTCTAAGTTTCTTCTATCTGATCTCATGTCTCGCCCCTCTCTTCTTCTCCCCTGCCCTGACCGACCCGCCACCGAGGTTCTCTTGTCACGCCAGTGGCTCTCACAGGAAGCGTTTATGTTTCTTTTTCTCTTTCTATCTGCGAGTGCTAGAGGATGAAGGTGAAGAAGGCGTAGGGCGAGGACGAAACTAGCAGGACATTAGAGGAGTGAGTGAGGAAAGAGGGAAGGGAGAGAGATAGAGGAGCAGGGAGGAACGGAGAGGACAGTAACGGAGTTTTGGAATTCGTAGTTGTTTGATGTCCCTGGCCGGAGCAAGAGAGTTCATCGAGGTTTTGAACAATAGACATGTGCGATTTCTTGACTTGCCTGGCCTCGTCGAACAAAACCTGTTTGTGGTGGCCGTGTGTTTCATGTGCTCTGCAGATGGAAGTATTCTTGATGTGTGCCTGCTCTAGAGCAGGAATCAAGGTCTTGTTTTGTTTATAGCCTCCGCTCTATCCTCTGCCTACTCCATGTGTGCATCCACCCGCTCCTCCTTTCTGTTGGAATATTGCGACCTAGGATCTTCACGCTCCAGCACGAACGCTTAGAAACTGCTCCTCGTTCTCTCCGTCCGTATTCAGATGCTGGATTGTCCTTCCCCATCTGATCTCGCATGCCATTTTTCATTATATGCATGTCGCCTTCTAGCTTATAATGTCTATGTTCGTTGTTTAAGTCATGGTTCTCAAGGTAGCCCACTCGAGTATGTATTTGTCTCGGTTCTTTTCCAAGCCTTCTTGCACATGATCATTGCGCATCTACATTGTGTTGGTTCAATGATGGTAAATGCATGTAAGCTGATGAGAGTGTTTCTTACAGGCGATAGGAAGCATGATGCAGCATGCGTTTTAAGGCGTCGTATGAGGAACAGAACTTCTGCTCTGGATGGTTAGGACCTTCTTTCACAGGGCAGTGATGGCGAATCAGTGTGTTGCTAGTATGTACGCTTCAAGGCATTCCGGACTAGATTATTGGCTCTTCGCTTCCTCGGAGAAACAAAATCTGTGGAGGGGTATTTTACTTTAGTACGGAACTTGCACGAGTTGGACACTACCTCAGCTTCTTCTTGTTGATGGCCTTGTGACACTGGCTTTCTGTGGAGGAAGCATTGGTGCAAGGGGTAGAAAGTGGGAAGTTTTCAGAGGATCTTCATGCACTGCAGGACACCCAACATGCGGGGGACATGATTCGCGCACAGGCGGTGGTGACCTAAACAGCAGGATACAGGTAGTTTAGGGACAAGAGTTACGATTGGCACTTTTCGGGTGACGGTGCCATCTATTAGGAGAGATGGCTATAAATTCTGCGGGCTGGGGTGGTGACGATAAGAAACAGCCTCAAAAGACGGTTATGGCAAAACGTGTCTATCAAGTGTGGAAAGGCAGCAATGTAATTATCTTTGCTCTTCCTGGAAGCAGGATACTCTTCCTGTCTTCCCTGTCACACTGCTCTGAAACTGCTCGTTATCCAGATCTCCGGGCTGGATCTCCGATTGAGAACAAGACTAGAGCTTAGCTTCTTATAGAGTTGAGTGTATTGTGCTGAGTCCTTGGTTGCGTCCTGTGGGAGTGGCTTCGTCTGTTTTTTTGTGCTTGTGCCTACCTTCGTCTTCTGCATCGAGACTTTCTCACACCAACACATCCCGAAGTTCAGTATCTATATCATCCCCGAGTATCTCTCTTTGGGATGCACTCCACTTTCATGTCAGTTCAGGGCCCTCCTATCCCATTTGGTCCCGTCCCCGTTCAAAATGCATCGTTGTAATCGTCTGCAAGATACATCTAGAGGCATTTAGTTGCTCGGCTATCTTACAGTTCATTTTCTTGCAAAGCATACCTGGAGTAGGTAGTACCTAAGCTGGAAACGATTGCAGAGTTTATGGCCCTTGTTGTGTTCCCTTAAATAGTACTTCTGAGAAAAGTAGTGCAAATTTTGTTGCTTTTAGCAGGCAAAACTTGTGAAGGTATCACCGTTTTGTTCTTAGTCAAGGCTGGAGCATTTTCTCCTTATCTTTTGGCAGGGGCCCAGTTCTTCCAGATTAGCATGCATTGCATCACTGCGACTAAATCTTGCGTTGAGGGATGTCGAGGAACTAATGAGAAACATTATGGTGTATGACGGCAAACTGTAGGGCCCCAGATTGTATGGGAAGTGCAAGCCTAAGTTCTATCTTTGCCAGGTTCTGACTCTAGTGTGGATGCATGTTTCTTCTTGCAGAGGTTCTTTCTTTGTGGGAGGTTAATATTCGGACCAGACGTCCGGTCCTTGGTGGTGACCGTGTTTCTTATTGTGGTTCCAGCGGTGATCTTTTGTGTTTTTGTTGCTCGCAAGCTGATAGACAAGTTTGAAAACCACAGTGGTGTGGCTATTCTTGTTGCTGCTGTAGTATTTACTTCTATTGTAAGTTTGACCCCCCTTTCTACTTTTGCTGAATAGCCTTTCAGTTGATTTAAAAGTTTGGTATGGACTTTTAGTCATGGAGTTATCTAAATTTTAGGCTGACTGGATTGTTGACCTCTGGCTGAACCTAAACTTGGAAGCCAATCTGGATAATGATGGGACCTTTGGATATTTAGGGTTCTGGTTGTAGAGTCGATGGTCGTCATCTCCTCTCTCAAATGTCATAGGCTGGAGGGTCGAAGTTCTTTGCTTTTGCACTCGATAAAGAGGCCGTGTCTTCGTATTCCTGTGATCCGCCCTTACTTTTCTCATTCGCTGGCACTCGGTCACGAACTTGGTTGAACTTGGCAGGTGTTGGTTCTTCTGCTTCTTACCTCAGGCAGAGATCCCGGTATCATTCCTCGAAACGCCCATCCACCAGAACCAGATGAAGAGTATGATGCCGCAAATTCACCCGCTGGATGGGCTGGAGGACAAACACCACCGTTACGGCTGCCACGAACGAAAGATGTGATAGTCAACGGTGTGGCAGTGAAGACGAAGTACTGCGAGACGTGCATGCTTTATCGACCTCCAAGATGTTCACATTGCTCTATTTGCAACAACTGTGTGGAGCGCTTTGATCACCACTGTCCTTGGGTGGGACAGTGTATTGGACAAGTAAGGCCTTCAGCGATAGAAGCCATTGGGGAACCTGCCATAACTTATGTAGCGCTTGCGAAGAAACTGTGTGCTTTTCGAAGTTTTGTGTCGAGCTTAGCCATAGACCTAAATGAAGTTGGACGCATGAGAAATATGACTTTCGCTCTCTGGTACCATGATCTAGGGTTAGAGTCGGGAGTCAGTCTAGTCAGATGTTGGAAAAAAACCGGGTTGTCTACAACGGGTTCCGTAATCCATTGCAAAATGTCATCTGGGGTTGTGTGGAAAGCTATTCATTGTAAGGAATTTAAACTCAGTGGTGTCCATGTTTTAATGCAGCGAAACTATCGTTTCTTCTTCATGTTCGTATCGTTTACGACCATGCTTTGCATATACGTGTTCGCAATGTGTGGAGTGTACATCAAATTCCTCATGGATGACGGTCCTCATTCTCGGACCGTGTGGAAGGCTTTGTCGAAATCTCCGGCATCAGTTGTGCTGATGGTGTATACCTTCATTGCTGTCTGGTTTGTGGGTGGACTTACGTTGTTTCACCTCTATCTTATAAGTACCAACCAGGTAAGTTGGCTGACTTCCCATTTTTGTTTACAAATATCCTCAGCCTTTCTGTGGGTCCGGAACTTTGGTCCGAGATTGCGATTTACAGCCAATTCTAGTACGTCTTTGGGCAACTATACCCATGTTTTAACCGTGTGTAACATCTTCGGCACTGATACTTCACTTCAATTAATCATACATGTTTTATATTACGGTTCTGCAGACTACCTACGAGAATTTCCGGTACCGGTACGACAATAAAGTGAATCCTTACAACCAAGGAGTGATGAACAACTTTCGGGAGATCTTTTGTACCAGGGTTGTTCCATCTAAGAACAAGTTTCGTGCAAGAGTGCAACAGGACTCGCAAGGTCAGAATATTATGAACCTTCCATCTGGAGACAGTGCAGACATGCATGGCTCCAGTGTCTCAAAGGGTGGAGGTGACCTGGAAATGGGATCGAAGGCAAACTGGCAAATAGGTGGAGAACATGGGATTGGTCCTGAAACTGCGGAGGACTTACATGCTCGAATAAGCACAGGAAGCGAGCTGGGACTGGAAAGCAAAGACGGGTTTGACGAAAACTTCCCTCTGGACCGGAACTTGGCAGGCGACGGTGAAACTAGGGCAACACATCCTAGGCGGTCTAGCTGGGGCCGGAAAAGTGGAAGTTGGGAAATTACTCCCGATATTCTGGCCTTGGCACAAGGTGCTGGTGCGGAAGGGAGTCGAGTGAACGGGGATAGTACTCCTCCAGGCAACAGATAAGAATGCGACTTGCCCAGGTTTTTACAAGTGTGTCTCTGTCTTCCACGCTAGACCTTATTGCGTCTACGTGAAAGAATGGGCCAATATTTAATTTCATTTGAGGCTTGCTAGCAGGCTAAGGAAGCGTATACTATGTGCAGAGAGAGAGAGAGAGAGAGAGAGAGAGAGAGAGAGAGAGAGAGAGAGAGAGAGAGAGAGAGAGAGAGAGAGAGAGAGATGCATGCAGAAAGGTCTTCATTTGATGTAAGAGATCAACATTGTCTTATCTTAGAGTAGTACCAGTAGGCCCAGGCTTATTGGTGGCATCTGAATAGGCAACTTTTGTTACAGCGCTGCAGTGCCATTGCACTTAATCGCTCTGGGTCTCCATCCTCAAATACCCGAGCAGTGACACAGATTGGGGCATTGAGCTTTCGTCGTTCCACCAGTGCATCTGACAGTTACTGTTACCTTTGCGTATTTGAGGACATGAAGTTTCAGGTGACTTCACTGCTGATCTCCACTCCGATGAGTAGGGATGGTTGACACCAGCTTGGGACAGGGTATGTCATTAAGCTGAGTCTCACCCTCTCGCGAGGAAGTGAAGATTGTAGATTGAGTCCCGCAGTTGTCCTTCACTAGGTTGGTTGGTCCATCTCAATAGGGGATGTGGCGGCAGCAGTGAGGTTGGGGCCTGTCGATCAAATGGCTGAGTTCTCGCTTGGAACTTGCTCAAACTGAGCCACACTGTACAGAAGATCGAGTTGGAGTTGTATGTAGCCTTAGATGGTTGCATCTTCGAAGAGAAGATCATGGCAATGCGAGTCTGTGACTGGACGTATGTAAGGGAGCTATGTAAGGCAAGTCGATACTTGGCTTCACAAGTACTTAGAACCAACCACCTTGAAATCTGGAGGACCATTAAAGATCTGCACATCGTTGCATGTGGTCATGTAGGCATAAATTGATTCTCTTTCCATGGAAGATCAAGGGAACTCTTTATAATTTTTAGAAAGTCACTATGCTCAGGAGGAAATCTCTAAGTCATGTACTCGTGACAGCTGCACTGCGACGCAGGGTTCGTTTACTGTTCACAGTGTACGTGGCTGATGTTTGTCTGTTTTCCCGGTTTCAGCACATTATGTACACTGTTCCTCAACTTCCAGTGACAAATGTTCCACTTGTCACAGGGAGTGAATCGGGGAAGGCTGACTGGTTGTATGAATATGATGGTAAACAGTTGTGCTCATTTGTCCCTAAAGTCCCACGCACATGGTACTCTTGTGACATTTAGCACTCGACAGGACGAAGGACAAAGTTGGGACCTTTTTCCATTCGCATTCAGGCGCTCAGTGTGCAAGAGTATTCTTTCCTCGTGAGTGTTTATGCATCTACTTCTCCATCTTGGCGGAAAAATTGGAGCTGAGCGGAATTTACTCTCGAGGGATGGTTGAGTCACAGAGACCATTCTCATGCCTCTGCGAAGGTAGGAATCGCCGAAACAGGGTTAGAGCAGACGTGAAATTGCTTATGTTGGGCACCGTATTCTCACAAGGAAGTTGCACAAACTTCCATTTTGTTAGGCTAGGCATAGTATTACGCCACGCTAGGCATAGTATTACGCCACGATCTGTATGACCATAGGATGTCTCATGCATTTTGAAAATATTTTGACTCTTTTCTGAACATGTAAGGAACCTACACCAACTAATCCTCCGTAGCGCTTTAAAATTGTCAAATTGACGACTGAATACCTTCCTCCGACTAGTGTACGGATATACTGAAAAATGGAGGAATCTGTTGTGCATCATCTGTACACCTTGCAATCGCTCAATCGTTGTTTGAAAACCGTACCCTAACTTTCGATGGCCGTCCTTATATCAATCGTTTACTTAAATGTTTGGATGTATAATTTACCGCAGCTCTCTATTGTAGTCGAACAATCACATGTGCGTGTGGCATTTGAGTTTTTGCAGCACAATGTCAACCGAATACTGACGAGGTCTCTTTTAATAAATCTCCAATATAAGTCGTCGCATGCAAACCATTTTAATATACAATATCATGAAACTTAATATTTCTATACCTAGAGGAAATATGACATGTATAGACAGAATGAGGTTGCAAACAAATACTTCAAATCGACATCGCAATTTAGGGATGCAACATCCTCGAACGTTAAATCTTGCAAAAAACATTAAGCAAGTTTGCGACACATGTCTCATACATATGTACAAGAATTGTCCGTAACTAGCGGCTGCGCTCGAATATTGGTGCACTCTTGCGTATGATGAATATTGTTCATAAAGCAATGTTCTCTCATGTTTATGACTAGTCTGCCGTCACATTGTACTGTGCCAAAGCGACCTAGTCAAAAGCGGAGTCTTCTTTGCCTATATCTTTTATTGCTAAGAATGATTATGAAATTGTGCTGTGAGGGGAGAATTACTCTACATAGTTGTGAAGTGAAGGAAACTACTCTATGTACGCACATAGACTCGAAATTCAATTACTCTGCGTAGCTGTGTACTCGTTTTCTATCTACAGTATTAAGTCCTGAAGCTTTTTGTGCAGAATCGCAAAGCCAAGTAGAAGATTAGTCGGTAGGCCACCACAGTAAGAATCATAACAAGGATATTCACCATCTGATTCACATCACCTCCCAAGAGCTTCCTACTAATGTCTTCCGAGATAGCATCACCATACCAAACAGTCCCGTGCCTATGTGTCAATTCGTTTGCAAGAAGAGATTCATATGAGTACTTGAACAAAGATATGTAGTGCATCCACAGCCAGTACCAGGGGATATCCCTCCTGCAAAGCACACAAGATCAACATTAAGTAGAAGTCATGCGACTCACATCAAACGATCGGGGTACTTGAAACCTAGATGACACACAAATATAATAATGTTTGACTCTTGAAAGGTTTCTCTGGACAAGGACACTTAGTTCGGCTTACGAAAATGGAGGCTATGATGGGTGATGCTAACTCCTATACAAAATTGAGTTTCCAAGAAATAACTATGGATCTTTCTTCAGAGAACGTAGTCAAGGTATAGCTTCTAACTAGGAGGGAAGTCTAAACAGCAGCTCATCTTGATCCCTATCTGTAATGGACATACTTATCATGGGTATTGTACTTCTTGGATGTTTTTATTTCCAAACGAGTGACCAAGACGGTAATGTCTCTTTAAGGAATTATACCACGAGACTAGACGACAAGACCACAAGCGGACAATTTTGCATTGGTTTCTTCCTGATTCTACGCTTGTTATGCATGTTTGACAGTTGAAAGAAGCCTCATAAGCTTCTATCCTGTTAATCAGGTCCTCTCTATTTCGCTATATATGTGCTCTCAAGAAAGAGTTGCTAGCTTAAATTTGAAAACTTGTTGGGTGGACATTACGGCTTCCGTTGAACGATCTCAGACGCTTTTAAAATGCATTGACAAGAGCTGAAGCTGGTCTAAATCTTCAGCTCATCTAGAAATGAGAAGAGATAAGTTAATGTGAGCTGGATATTTAAAATGAGCAAGCATTTCTGGTCAAATGTAGAGACGACAGGAATGGACAATCGCAAGACAACGTGGTCCTCGAGGGGAAGATGTAGTACTCACTTATTCATGAAAAAGCCCGAGAAGAGGAACATGTAGGCCGATACTCCTCCCACTACAGCAAGAGCAACAGTGAAGTTGGGTGCCAAGGCACTTACGCAAGTCACGAGAGCATTGGACATACAGAGGACGAGGAAGATGACCAAAATGAAGAAGAACACAGCACTCGGATTGAAGACGAGGCCAACTGCAAAGTAGGAAAGGCATGTGCAGAGGGTAGCCAGAAAGAGAAGAAATGGGAGAACCACCAGAGAATGGGCTAATGCGTATGACGATGTCCGATATGCTCCTCTCGATTTCTCTCTAATAAAGATCTGCCTTTCTAAGAGGAAAATGGGCAGGGCTTCGGTGGATGTGAACACGAGTATGGCAACTGTGAATATGACAAAAGTTTGTCGTTGCTGTATTCCTCTCTCTGAAATTGGGCTCTTGAAGAACAGAGAAACCAAGATCATGCTAGTCAGCACCTGTCATCGGAAATGTGTAAGTTCGGTTACCCAACTGACTGAGTAGTGATCAACCATCACACCACAAGGTAATAACTAGTATACTTATAAAGCTTAATTTGTTCAGACTTAGCAATATAGGAAAACACTACTGTCCAACGAAATTGTATTTCAAGCATGATCATAAGAAAGAAACCCCACGAACAAGGAAACGAAATGTAGAAATGACAGCACCAATCAAGAGTCGAACTTGACAACGAAGTCGCAGGCTTGAATGAGTTGATTGTGAAGGGGTGTAGTGGAGCAGCTGAAAGGACTTTACCGTAAGACCAACTCGAGTGAGAAAAAGAGTATGTGTGCGGAAAATGTTATAGAAGTTGCGCTGAGAGAGCACCCACAGCTCTGACCCAAATGACGTGGCAAATTTGCGTCGACGGCTTAATCGATGGGGGTGATGATGATGCCTTGACTCCTTAGTACTTGCACGTTTTCCCGCCTTGAGATGGTTTTTCTCTTTCTGCACAAAGCGCGAAATTCAATCTATATTAATAACAGAAGATGAGGTCTAGAGACGAGCATAGCAGTAGAGAGTGGACATAGAGAACAGCCATGAATTTCTCTAATCATTACAGGAAATTAATACAGAAGATGAGTTTAGCAAGTATTAGTGGAATATTAACAATCTCACCTAACCAGCTCGCTTCTCACCCTCTTCAAAATTTTTAATTAGTCCCGTCATTAATACATGCATCGCATGGAAACCCAACTAGTAGACTTAAAGTCTCAAGTTTCTAACGTTCACATTTAGACTGAGCGCCTCTTATGCCACTTGGCATGCAGATGCCTAAAATCTGTTGCCGTCAGTTTGTACTCCATGCTCACATGTTCTGTATAATAGTGGTTTCTCGGCGCTTCCTAGTTTATAGGGCCCGACTCTGTTCCAAAAGGAATTGCTTTTGTGATTGATGTCGAAGTTCGTACGCGAACTTCGACATCAATGTAATGCATTGTGAGATACGAAACTTAAGCTTTAAGGTGCAGAAGAAGAGTAAAATACTTCCGACCCACACCTAGTAGGCTACTTAACCAATTGAGAGGAATCCATTATAATACCTGCAAAGTGATAAGTTGTTGAAGACCTTCCGGTTTAGTTTCGTATTCAGCAATCGTGTCAAGTACAAACTCAACTACGTTCACCTGCGTCATTCAGTTCAAACGCACCGTTAGTATGATTGGACTTGCCATTCTAAAATTACAGAGGGACTTTGGGATAATTCCTTCCATTGGAGGCGACGCTAAAAGAATCATCATAGGACCGTCAAATCGGTCGAGCTATTGCTCTTCATCGGTGCTGTAGCTGTTTGTCGATCATAGACCCGTAACAAGAGGTTCGCAAGGATTGGCATGTTGGTAGCTGAACTACCGAGCCCGTGAAAGGTTGCAGGACATCCGCATCCGCATCCGAGACACGTCAGGTCCCCTGGTCCTCCAAAACTATGAAGCCTCCCTAAAATAATCGAATTAACGCCGCAAGACATGGTGGAAAGGCTTCAAAAATCCAGTCAATGGTCACAAGTGCAGTACAGTACAGTCTGAGCGACAATAAAGAATGGTGGGTATACTAATTGTTCAGGGTCCTGAGTTCGCATGCTTCGTCGACCCTTTCTCCTTAGATCCACAGGGTGAAACAGTCCCATAACTCCAAGAATTTGGAGGTATTTTCCACACCTAGATCACAGCTAGTTGGTATGCGAATTAGTGGCGATGAGCCGAAGCGAAGCCAAGTGTGAGTGGAGTCCGGTATATTGGGCAAAATGTGCTGTTCGCCGGCTGCTAATGCGCACTGCTACCGAGCAGTTCCTTGCTCATCCACTAGCACAAGTCTCTGTACTTAAGTTAGTCCCATTCCAAAGGAGGGTATCACTTAATCACAACCGAAATTTTGCATGCTTCGTGATGGGAAAAAATACCTACATGTTCTGGCATGGGACGCTCCAGGCTGTTGAAGTGATCCACTATGCCTGCCACAGGTCCATGATATACGACATTTCCCCTCGCTAGCACAAGAATGTTGTGAATCGTTTCCAAAATGCGGAAACTCGGCTGATGAACGGTGAGTATCACCGTATGTCTGCGTCTCACAGCTAGTTTACACAAAGTTTCCATGACTTGCAAAGCAGAGGTGCTGTCCAGACCCGAGGTGGGTTCGTCCAAGAAGAGCACTGGTGGGTCATGTATGACATCTACGCCAATTGATAATCGCCTCCTCTCGCCGCCAGAAATTCCTCGGACCTGCCATCAGCCAAGGCGATTGTCAGTGCCAAGAAAATCCAAGAATGGCGAATCCTTGAGCACCCGATGCCGGTTGGAACTTGATGATAGGTGCTTGTCGGAACCGGATGTGACGCTGCAAACTATGTGGACGTGGGTAAAGCTGTAGGAAGATGTTTGGAAGATTTTAATGACGAATAATACTGGTAAAGAATCACTCAGCACGTTGGGCAAGTGTGGTAACTGAAGCTTTTGTCATCACCCCATTGCAAGACAGATTTCTCTTGATGGAATGTTACGAGTTGTAATCTAATTATATGCATGCAGAAGCTGGAAGGGGGCTTCTACATACGCTTCTGTCATGCACATATGAAAGCACAACTACGAGGAAATTGCATGCAAGCGCACCTTCTCATTACCAACACGAGTATGAGAGCACGCCGTTAGACCAAGTTCCTCAATTAAAGCTTGCACCCTTTCTCGTTTATGTTTCGCGCTGATCTTAGACGGAAGCCTCAACTTCGCGCTGAACATAAGTGTCTCCATGGTTGTCAGCATAGGGAACAGAGCATCTTCTTGCATTACGTAGCCTGAAATTGACTTCAGCCCGTTTTCCATCTCTACCCCATTTACCAGCATTGAGCCTTCGAGGCTCTTAGAATCAATGTGACCAGCAAGGGCATCCAGAAAGGTTGTTTTCGAGGATCCCGAGCGACCAATGATAGCAAGAATTTCGCCGTTATTCGCCTCTGCACTGACATTATTGAGCAATGTTTTCTGCTTTACTTCCTTCCCAGCGACTCCAACATTCACCTGCACGTCGAGTGGACTCAAGCCTGAGAAAGTGCTACAATCCATTCAGCAAACTTTTACATCTCACCGGTGAAAAGGTGGTGAAAAGTTTAACACTTCAACCTACTTGTCAGGCTCTTCCCCGCGTCCCGGGACACTCAAGTAGCTGGACGAAGGCTAATCATCGAACTTGAGCAGCCCCAGTGTCCCCGCAGTAGGGATGTGGACAAATTTTGCTTGGGTTTTCGTAGTGAAGTTCCGGACATTTCGATTACCTCTTCTTAGTAGTCGACTCTGATCAGGCTTTAATCTTTACGAACACAATTAGTCAGATTAAGTTGCTTATGAATTGGATTTTCTAAACAACTAGCTCTTTCCATGTTGGGATCCCTGCGTCAGGACCCGTCCAAGTTACGCACTGTGCATGCTTGGTGGAAACCCCGCATTGGAGTACGCAGTTAAAGCATGCTCTACGACTGGCATGCATATGAAAATTAGAAGCGATGCTGTTTTATTTCAGTGAGTGCTCAACCGAGAGAGACAACCGTTGCACGTGCATGATACAGTGAAGAGCATGTCACATACCTTATATGTAAGGTTCTGAATGACAAGATCATAGACTGCTCGACGACTCTTCTTCTTAGTGCCTGCCGCGCTCTTCACGTAGATGGATCTTGAAGTGGACTTAAATGCCTCTGGGGATTTCGACGATTGATCTCCACGTCTTTTCTCCGATTTCCTTCCCAAACCGTGAGCACTCTTTGCACCAGCTGATACCCCGGTATTGCTGCTCGCGGGTCCTTGAATTGACATCTCGGATTGTTCAAGCGCATTATGAGGTACTGGAGGTTTGTACTTGGGAGCGCCGGTCGTGACCGTTTTGCAAGAGTCTGCGGTGGACGTTACTATTTGCAATTCAGGGGATCCTTTGTTATAAGTTCGATGAATGGTACGAATGCTCCATTTGGGTCGGGGAGACTCTGCCGCCTCACATCGAGACTCGGTACTCTCAAAGTGAGGTTGACTTGTTTGCTTTACGAATGCCTTGTTTTTATCTCTTCCTGTCATCTTCCTCTACGTCAATTGCAGAAATCTCCCGTCAACAGCGACCCTTCTCAATAATGTCATGAACACAAAGAGCATCCGTCCTTACACGAGTGAGGCCATCTCTCCGTGTTCCTGCTACGTGTTCCCCAGGGCCACGAGCGACAGTAAGTATTCTCACCGCGGTCAAAAGTTCGTACAGGTGAAGCCAAAAGATCTCTCGGATTACTGGAGCTGCAGTCCGCTTCTGAACACCTTCATCTCTTAAATGCTTCGATACATGACCTTGCTTCGACGCCCGTGTAAGTTGTCTGCAGACACTACGTCTGGATGTGCAACTACTTAGCTGATGAAATGGACCAGACAGATGCGAAACTTCCAATGTAATCAGCTTAGGATACCCTCCAGACGACCCTCCGGCCAAAAAGATCAGTCCATGCAACTGCTCTTCCTCCTATACTGATATAGAGATGGGAATCCAAAACATATGTGTATGTTCAAAGGACGTTGCAATTCTATTCCACCCTCCCTCGTGTGAATCCAGGAGTGGAGAATTCTCGTTGTTGAGGATTGAACGTACATAACGTTAATGATTCGTGTGAAATCCAAATCCTTGACGGGTATTTCTAGACCAGGCAGGGCAGGTGTGTTCCCTGATGTGCAACTTTGGGAGCGTCTTGTTGCGCGCGTGTCTTGATAGTCTTACGTTGGTCCAGCGACGATAGAGTGTGGACCTCCCTTCCTGTACATGTCTTTATCAGCAAAGACGAGATGATCCAGATTAACAAGTTAAAGAACGTGAACAATTTTGTTATACCAGTATCAGATATTCAGATTTCGTACTCGATCAATTGACCACGGGAGCTGTAAAGTTTGTCCCAAAAGCAAGTGTCTGGATCTCTCTACCTGAGCTTGCTCTAGCATATATCCCAGCTGCATCTGGTTGCTAGAAACTATTCAATGTGGAAAAATGTAGCTTCTAAAGCCGGGAGTATGGGTTGTTCAAAGCGACCTTGAGTCTGTGCAAGCTCAGAGGTACTCATGCTCTGAATCTCGTAATCTAGCAAGCAATCAAGTAGCTAGATTTTTGGACAGCTCCCAGGGCACTGAAGCAGTCGATAGCGAAGCCAACTATTGCTCAACCTCTGAATTGTAGAGCTGCAGTATAAAGATTGCTACTAAGCAGGCAAGTCTTACCTCATCGTCAAACTGTCGGTTTCATCGCACTAGAACGCGAAAGGAACGGACGCGTGTTTCATTCGGCTTGACATCCGTTAATAGCAAACAAGATACTCACTCGAGGCGGGACGACGAAATATTGACTATATGGTCACGCTTGCTATATCAGCATGCTTTGCGTTGTATCCGGCACTCCTGACGATTAAAAACCTATCTCGAAATCAGTTCAAGCGTCAGCGCACTTACACGACTCTATCTAGCAGCATCGTGATTCCCAACACACTTGCCATGGGAATCACCTTTTCCTAGTCAATTTCATGCAACTCGGAACTCGAGTAAATTCTCTCGCGCGTTCTACTTCTAAATCCAAAAGTGACCTGCCTTGTCGAACCACTGATAAAAACTGCGTCAGAGGTCAACGAGGAGTCTCCTTATCTGAGACTCTCGCTAGTCAAATAAACAGGGCAGTCCAACACTCAAACGAGCATTTATCCTTAGCCTTTTCCACTCCACCAATTCTTATCATGTCAAATCTCTCCGCTCCTCCACTAGCATTCACCTAATGAGCACCGCATTGGTCAACGCGAGGCGTATACCCGTCTAGATATGGCTGCACCAAAACCGAGGTCGATCAGGGGGCAGAAATAACTCAACCAACGAACCACATCAGATCACCTCACCTGCAAAAATCTCAGTACTAAAGGTCCCTTCCGCCCTTTCGAGGCTAGCTACGTGCATAACCCACGGCCCCTCGACGAATAAGGTCTCGTCTCTCCTCATGTATCATACCTAATCACTGACACTTAACCCGTAGATACAAGATCGAATGCATTGAACGAGTTTCTCGCCAGCAGTCTGCTCGACTGGGAGAGCCCGAGAGAGAGCTCAAAAGCATGACACGGCGCTCTTTCTCGCAGCCATGTCACAGGCTCCTCCTGTACTCCCCCGCGCCCATGCAACGCAACGCAGTCCCGCCATGCGTTCCGGATTCTACACTTCGCGTACCTGCTGATTCGACGGCGGAAAGCCCCAGAATGGAAAATGACCGAAACTCTCGGTTCACAGGTCACAGAGACAAAACTTTGGGGAATATTCGCGAATTCACATGAGTGTAACCGGCAGAAAGTGCCGATATGCCAACTCGTCCAAATACATCCGGCAGCTCCAAGGCTCAGTGTTGATGCTCACCGACTCGGGAATCTTCACGCCCTCGAAACTCAGATTCTTATTTTGACTGCCTTCATTTCCCCTCTAAGTAGACCTGTCGGCTATTCGCTCGTGTCCCACATAAAAAGTACCTCAGAAATAGAACGGTACATGTGTGTGGAGCTGTACCCACTTTGCTATGTACAAATCTTTTTTGGTACAAAATTGAACTTTTCACAGGGTTCATTAAACATTATTTCTTCTGTTACTTGCAGTACTTTGTTGTCGTACTGGCAGCTCAATTGCAAACCATCCCTTAAGGTGCCTTACGGACCCTCTTAAATACGGTTGTCCTTCCTTCTTTACTCTTATAGGCTTTTTCCGCTGCAGACAACGTAATGTTTACTGTTTCTCCGCGCATATAAAACCAATGAAGAAAACTTCAACACATCCTGAACCAAAGTTAACTATAATAACCAACCACAGAGCCATTCATTTCTCCTTTGTGTACATTGATATGTACAATGAAGTTAGGCTCAGAGCATCAAGCAAATTAGACCAGATCCCAGAAACTTTGTGTTTGCACAGGGTACAGACCACGTGTACTCTTCAAGACCTGGGGATACTTTGAGGACGTAGGTTTCCTTTTGTTTACGCTCCATTGTGTTGCTGGAAACTTAGACGAAGCGAGGAAGCGTCAATAGGACCCTACTTTGATTTTGGAGTTGACGTTCTGAACGTATTTATCTCATCTCACCGGCCTTGTTTATATTGCAGCTAGCTTGAGGGTCAATAGCTTGAGGGGAGTGTGGTGATGATGATGGCGATGATGATGAGAACCGTTGTAGTGTGCGCAGTAACAATAAACGCAATCTGTGATCAAAGACGACATAACTTAGTAGACAGGGTAAGCGTGTGCACAGAAGGGAACTCGAGCAAGAGAGTAGAGTTGCTAGGATAAATACATAGGGAGGACGGAGTAAGGGGGTGGACATTATTAGTCAGTGTCTGTTTCTACCACTGCGATTGCTAACGCATGGGAGAATCTGAAAAGGTCGAACGGTTGGATGTCATTTAATGCGGAGCTGAACTTTATGATGACACGATATAGGTTCCGCTCAGAGGAACGAAGCTGCCCAGCCCAGCCCCTGTCGTCAGAAACTTCAGTCTTCAATCTCTCCACATTTTATTGTTACGCGTCCTTCGCCCCACTGGCTCGGCTGGGATCCAGCATCGGGTCCACTACTCATGCATGCCTCGCCTTGCAGACATGTTCTTCTAGGTCGTGTCTTCTTCTCTATTCCTGAGCGAACCAGATCTGGACGATATTCATCGATACGTACTACAGATCTGTTTTCGTTCTGCAGTATAAACCTCGGATTTGGACGTTGGCGATCATATTGATCGGAGTACGATGAATATTGGACTGTGACCTTTCAAGAACAAATCCACCATTCTTTCCATCTTTACCTTTTGTGAAATTTGCAATACATTTAGGGAAATCTTAAATAAACATACAAATTTACTAAGAAAAACACAAGACTTTTAATCCTCTTCAGAAACATGCCACTTGCAATTTGTCAAGAGAAGTTTACTGTATGCGAAACGAGCCTTCTGGTGGCGGGGAAGCATAGTGAAAGACATTTCTTATGTTATGTTTTGATCTTTTAAAAAGAATATTAAAGATTTTGTATGTTTATTTAGCATTTCATTATATTGAAAGATATTTTCATACTTGAACTTCTTGTCGGGTCCGAGGACACAATGATGAAAATAAAGAAGTTTTTTTTTTTTTCAACAACCAAGAGAATTCTGATATGCAATGGACTCCGAAGTTAATGTCAAAGCCGACTAGGTGTCTTTTCTGGATAATCTTTTTGGAAATCCCTCGGTTGTTGAAGAAAAAAACTTCTTTATTTTCATCATTGGGTCCTCGGACCCAATGATGCAATGATATTTTGGTATGCAATGGACTACGAACTTAATGTCAAAGGATACTAGGTGTCTTTTCTGGATAATCTCCCAAAGAAATCTGACCTGCAGAGGACTAAGCCCATCTTACACAAGAACAGTTTTGTTTGGATAAATATTAGCTCGTACTCCTTGCAGAACAAATTTCAAATGTTGGTAACCGTATTTATGAGTCGATAGTAGACACTTTTTGATTTTCAATCATTCCATCAGCGCACCTTATTTATGCCAGTTGAGGTCAGTGGTTCAACAGATGAATACCTGTAAATATAAGTTGAAACCCCTTAGGAGAGTAATAGAAATTTCGGCCTCTAAAAGGATAACAGTCAACCAACCTTGTCTTTCACAACTACACTCCGATGAAAGATGAATCACTGGCCAACATCTGAATGAGAGAAGTTGCACGCAACAAAGAGAGAATAATGATCACACATTCTTCTCTCAAGAACGACACACGGAAACGAAAGGAAATATGGGGAGACATGAGGTCTGATATTTTCGGTCTATCACTGAAGTAGCTATGTCGGATCTGCATGTGTGTCTCCAAGCTTGCGAACGCCAGTACCGGAATGTGCAGTTATGGTGTACTCTCGAAACTCAATCTCGATAACGGAATAACGGAATGCTGGTACATTTACGAATCATTTGGAACAAGATAGAACTTGGATGGGGCTTACCCCATTTTACGGTTATGTTTGGCTTGTTATAAGTGATTACTTATCAAGAGCAAGAGCAAATGCAACTGATGAAACATCTTGCTATTACATGCAGTGATTACTGATCAGAGCAAGAGCAAATGCAACTGATGAAACATCTTGCTATTACATGCAGTGATTACTGATCAAGAGCAAGAGCAAACACAACTGATGAAACGCCTTGCTATTACATGATGAAACACCTTGCTATTACATGCAGTACGGGACGGTCATTTGGCTAGAAGTTCAGGCGGGAGGTCACTTGTCTAAAAGTTCAATTGGATCATATATATATATATATCATCCATATGTCTCGGTGTAATAAAACATTAAAAGGTTATTGTGAGCCCGTTTCTGCAGTGGAGGTAGTAATAAAGCATTAAAAGGCTATTGTGAGCTCGTTTCTGCAGTGGAAGTAGCTCCCGAGACAGGAAGTGAACCACATTATTTCCTCTTGTCTTTGGATTTCTGTTTAATGTGGTTTGTGATGTGCTATTGGGAGAGGGTTTTCTAACACTTGGTATAAGAGCTTAGTTGGTCCTGGGTGTAGTGAAGTGGGTCTAGAAGCAAGTCCATAGCAAAGCAATGGCAGGGGTGATATCCATATCAAATGCTAAATTTGCAGTGGAGAAGTTTGATGGGAAAAACAATTTTGGACTTTGGCAATTGAAGATGAAGGACCTTCTTGTCCAGCAAGGATTGCATAGAGCACTAAATAAAAAAAAAGAGGGAAAAAGTGAGGATGAGGAAGATGAAGATACAGATCTCCAAGCTATTAGCACTATTCAGTTGAACCTTGCTGATGAAGTGCTATACAATGTTATGAATGAGGAATCTGCACCAAAACTATGGGCCAAATTGGAGAATCTTTATATGACCAAGTCATTGACAAATAGACTATATCTTAAAAGAAGTTGTATATGTTGCGGATGAAGGAGTGCCAAAGTGTTATGGAGCACCTCAATGCTTTCAAATCATTTGTGAGTTGATGAGCATAGACGTTAAGTTACAAGAGGAGGATAAGGCATTGTTGTTATTGACTTCACTTTCTCCTTCATATGCGCATCTGGTCACAATTCTTCAATATGGGAAGGATGATATAAACTGTGAGGAGGTCACTTCAGCATTATTGTCCAATGAGATGCAAAAAAGACACAACCAAGAAAAGACAAATCCAAAGGCTCTATTTATCAGTGGAAGGACAAGAGAGAGAGAGAGAGAGAGAGAGAGAGAGAGAGAGAGAGAGAGAGAGAGAGAGAGAGAGAGAGAGAGAGAGAGAGATCAGATTAAGAGTAAATGAAGATCCAAGTCTAGAATTGGAGGTTTCAAAGGCAAGTGCTGGATTTGTGGGAAGGTTGGACATTTCAAGAAGGATTGTAACAACAAGAGGCTTGAGTCCAACAACAATAAAGGTCAACTTTCAGATCAAGCAAGTATTGCTGAGTCATCTGGTGTTGTGGATGATGTTCTGTGTGTTACCCAAGATAAAGATAAATTTGAGGAGTCATGGATATTGGAATCATGTTGCTCTTACCATATGTATCCAAATAAGCAGTGGTTTCATGAGTACAAACCATTCAATGGAGGATCTATAACAACGGGGAACAACATGGCTTGTAAAGATATTGGCATTGGTACAACACGCATTAAGATGTTTGATGGTATTGTGAGTACTCTTGCTGATGTGAGGCATGTTCCTGAGTTAAGGAAGAATTTTTTATCACTAGTTACTTTGGACTCAAATGGTTGGAGGTGGGGAGCAGAAAATGGAACACTCAAAATATCAAAAAGAGCATTGGTTGTAATGAAGATCAAGAAGATAGGAAATCTTTATGAGCTTGTTGGAAAGACCATTACTAGAGGAGTGGCAAGTACTATTTCTGAAAATGAAGATCCCAAAGATCTTACTCAATTATGGCACCTATGTTTGGATCATATGAGTGAAAGAGGTCTAAGTGAATTGTCCAAGCAACAACTTCTGAAGGGCCTTAAAAGTTGTAAGTTAAATTTTTGTGAGCATTGTGTAATAGGAAATCAATGGAGGGTAGGCTTTTCCACAAGATTTTATTGCACAAAGGGAATTTTAGACTATGTGCATTCTGATGGTTGGGACCCTGCACATGTAGCTTCAAAATCTAGAGCATTATATTTTGTATCTTTGGTTGATGATTACTCTAGAAGAGTATGGATCTACACCATGAAGCAAAAATCAGAGGTCTTCTCTATCTTTAAACAATGGAAGGTGATGATGGAGAAACAAACTGGAAGGAAAGTGAAGGGTTTGAGATTTGATAACAGTGGAGAATAATACAAATCTAGATATTTTGATAGATATTGTAAGAGTGAAGGGATAATTCATCACTTTACGTTTTGGGTACTCCTCAAACAAATGGTGTAGCAAAGTGGATACATCATACACTCTTGGAGAAAGGAAGAAGTATGGTAAGCACCAGATTGGAGAAGAGTTTTTGGGCAGAAGCTATAAATATAGCTTGTCATGTGATAAAACATTCTCCCTCTACTGCTATTGAGTGTGAGACACCTATGGAAAAATGGACAGGTTGGCATGTTGATTACTCTTCACTTAGAGTGTTTGGATGCGTAGCTTATGTTTATATTCAACAAGAACAAAGGACAAAGTTAGATCCCAAATCCAAAAAAATGTATATTCTTGGGATATGAGAAGAATACAAAGGTATATAGATTATGGGATCTAGAAAAGTGTTTTCTTGTTGTGAGTAGAGATGTAGTTTTTGATGAGACTAGTACAATAGAGACTATTACTATAGCAAAAGAAAAGAAAAGAAAATTCAGTCAGATTTTGGTAAGATAGATATTGATCTTGGAAATGAATCCATCTCACCTCTTGTAGATCTACCACGTGAACCATTAGAAGAGCCAGTCCAAAAGTGATTCATGTACATATGTATCCAAATAGGGATAGAAGGCCTCCAAAGAGATTTGATGATTCATTTGTAGCTTATGCTCTTCTTATAGAGAATGGTGAGCCTTCTTCATATGAAGAGGCAATGCAAGATCAAGAGTGTCAAAATTGGCATTGTGCAATGGAAGAGGAGATGAGGTCTTTGGCCAAAAACCAAACATGGAGACTTGAAAAATTGCCTATGGGAAAGAAGGCAATTGGTTGCAGATAGATATTCCAGAGGAAGGAAGGATTTTCAAAATCAGGTGGAGATTGATACAAAGCAAGGCTTGTAGCAAAGGGTTATAGCCAAAAAGAAGTTATTGACTTCAATGAGATTTTTTCACCAATGGTAAAAATCTCTTCAATTCGTGCACTATTGGCAATAGTTGCATTGTAGAACTTGGAGTTGGAGCAACTAGATATTGCAATTGATTTTTTACATGGAGAATTGGAGGAGGAGATTTACATGCATCAACCTGAAGGTTTTGTGGTACCAAGGAACTAGAACCTTGTTTGCAGGTTATGGTCTAAAGTCTTTATATGGTCTAAAGCAAAGTCCAAGACTTTGGTACATGAAATTGATGCTTTCATGTTGAAGCATGGATATAACAGAAGTGAATCAGATTGTTGTGTGCACCTCAAGAAGCTACATGGACCTAGAGTATTTGATTCAATCATCTTGGTGATATATGTGGATGATATTTTGATGGAGGATATGGTTGAGGTGGAGAAATTGAAAGCACAACTTAGTAAGGAGTTTGATATGAAGGACTTGGCTTCAAAGAGTGTGCTTGGGATTGAAATCCACTGGGATAGGAGCAAGGGAAAGTTATGGATATCTCAAAGGAGATATTTGGAAAAATTACTTGCTTGGTTTAGCATGGAGAATGCAAAACCAGTGAGCACTTCAATGGCAAGTCATTTCAGGATATCATTGGAGCAATGTCCATAAAATGAAGAGGAGAGAAAAGTAATGTCATATATTTCTTATGCTAGTAGTGCTGTTGGGAGTTTAATGTATGCTATGGTCTGCACTAGACCAAATATCTCAGTATGGTGAGTGGATACATGACAAATCCAAGGAAACAACATTCGGAAGTTGTGATGTGGATACTTTGTTACTTGAAAGGGACTATAAATATTAGCATTACCATTGATGTGGAGAAGGACCAAAAAGGAGGAATTAAAAGGTATGTAGATTCTGATTTTGCCAGAGACTTAGATAAGAGAAAGTCTACAACAGGATTTGTTTTTACACTTGTTGGTGGTGCAGTAAGTTGGAAGTCTACTCTCCAATCTATTATTTCTCTTTCTACTATAGAGGTGGAATATATGGCAACAATTGAGGCTGCCAAAGAGGCAATATGGCTACAAAGATTAGTCAAAAATGTTGGACTCCCTAACATGAAGTCCACACTCTTTTGTGATAGCCAAAGCTTTATTCACTTGGCCAAAAATCAAGTACATCATTCAAGGACAAAGCATATTAATGTGAGACATCATTTGATCATAGCAGTTGTGATAAATGGTGATATCAATTTGCAAAAGATTGGCACAGAGGTAAACTCAACTGATATGTTGACTAAACCTACTCTGTTGAGAAGTTCAAGTATGCATGACCTTGCTCAATATTCAATGTTGCTCTTTGGGATGATATGGTGGATACAAGCAAAAGGTGGAGATTGTTATGTTTGGCTTGTCATCAGTGACGACTGCTCAAGAGCAAGATCAAAGGGAACTGATGAAACACCTTGCTGTTACATGTAGTGCGGGACAATCACTTGGCTAAAAGTTCAGGCGGATAGTCACTTGTCTAGAAGTTTAGGTGGACAGTCACTTGTCTACAGTGATGTACCTATATATTATATGCAAAGAGTAATAAAGCCTTAAAGGCTATTGTGAGCCTGTTTCTGCAGTGGAGGTAGCTTATGGGACAGGAAGTGAACCATGTTATTTCCTGTTGTCCTCTGATTTCTATTTAATGTGGTTTGTGATGTGCTATTGGGAGAGGCCTTGGGGACTGTGCTTTCTAATATTTACTTCGTATGCCTTATCGTTGTATGGTTTATCCTTTGAGGTCGTTTTTACATCCTTCTTGCATAGGTTTGTATATCTTAGATATCTTAGGTGCTGAGGGGCAGATTTCTCTTCATAATATTATTTACCAACTATCAGAACTTAGTCCATTTTACTCTCTAAGTCTTTTCCTTCTACGGTTTGATGAGTCTTTCCATCCTTCTTGGTATACTACGCGGTTGCCTTTTCGTTCTGAACCTGGATTCAGAATCGACATGAGACCATAGAATCCATAGACTCGTCCATAGAATCGACATGAGATCGGTAACGGCGACTGAATCTAGAGATGCTCTTGAAGGATATAAGCCTGATACCCCGAAGGCGATATTTCTACAATTGTATCGTTACACCGATTGATGAAAGAATCAATCTGCGAGTCTCTGTACTCCATTTCCTTCTAGTATCACTTTCATGCACCATCTTTCCCCATATAAATGATTGATTTATGACAACAAGCGAACTTGGGGCATCGGAATTGTCTATACACTTGTGACCAATGAGGTTAGAAGAATTAGAATGGGGTTAGAAGAATGACCATTGTCTATACACGATCTCTTTTCGTTCGTGCTATGCGGATGCATTTCGCCATTGAGGTGACATCTTTGGATACAAGAAGATTGACTCGATCATGCTTCTCTATAAAGAAGAGTGGACTCTGTCATGTTTCTCTATAAAGAAGAATGGACTCTATCATACCTCTCTATACTATTGGGGTTTAGCCCCAGTTTACCTCCTATGTCTTGTCCTATATCTTATCCTTATCCTTGTCTTATGGCTTGATGGGGTGTTCCCATCCTTCTTGTTTTCCTATGCGATAGCCTTTTTCTTCTCTATATGGATCAAGACATGATTCTTGTTTACTCACAAGTCGCGTTTGTTTTGGGGTGAACCTGTAATACTCCCAAATCTTCAGAAGACATGCACTACTTTAGTTTAAAATAGTGCACGTGAATGCCTACTTTAAACTAAAATGACAGACCCTGTCTGAAGTGATCCATATTCTTTTATCGACATTTAAATAGAAAACTGTACGTACGTACTGAGCCCTTTGTTGTCAATCAAACAACATGACAGAGCATCATACAGTTTACTTTGTGTTCTAGGCACGAAGTCCAGCTCTTTCCCTGGAGCACTCCGAGCAAAGGAACCTTTCCACGAGTTATTATCGTCCAGTTGAATTACTTGTTGCCAATAAGTTTCAAAGAGAGCGAGAGGAGACTGGATAGGATAACAAGGAGGGTGGGAAGAACCCCATCAAGCCGTACAAGGGTAAAACACAAGAGGTAAAATTGGGCTAAACCCCGATGAAATCGGTATCAGTATCGGTATACGTCTCAAATCCATGATGCGGTGCAAAGACGAGATGTACATAACGTTGCTGTTTCATTTCTCAGAGAATCTCAAGTGTTCATTGTCTCGATGAAAAGATCGCTGCAGCATAGAACTTAGATTATTGAAGCTTGCTGAAAAGGGTTTCGTTGCTCAGATTCACTTACACAACCGAGATGAAAGGCCACCGCATCCGTTGAGGATAACCGTGGCCGCAGCAGAGAGAACCAACATGGACGAGAAAATCGCATAGCGGAAGGTTTGACGCTGGTTATATCTGGCCAACGAAACCGTGACAGGAGCCTGTCACAGTACAGAGGGACCTTTCCTCTAGAACAGATGATGTTTCCCGACGTACTCAAATAGATTGAGTTTGGGCCATCTGGATAAATACATAATTTACATGGTGGAAGAGCTGGACAATTATGACGTGCCTATATGTTATAATGAGTTCAATGCCGTATTTTAATAGAGTATTCTCCTTCTCTTTTTGTGATATTCGATTATTAGAATATCGTTTGTGTAGTACAGTAATCTTGATACTCTAACGTTTTGCTTTCTCCATGGGTGACTGAAAGATGATTGTATTTACATAGACATCTAGTGTGGTTTTACACTAGATTCTCCAACGGTCCATAGAGTATAGTTACCTATGATGCTATTAGGGACATAGTGTTTGCTATGGAATGAGAGAATGGATATTTGGCGTGGAGTGAGCATTTGTATGTTTTGCCGATGACACGTGTTGGGGTAGATTTATATTTGGTTCAAGATGATCAAGTGATAGTAACGGATGCCATGGTTATAGACACTAAGTGGGATACAGTTTTGGAGGGAGTGATTACCCATCCCCTTGGATGGGCAATGAATGCAACAACAGTGAATGTAAGGTCTCCAAGTATAGGGGTATGCAGCAAGGTCACCTCTTTGTTCCTCTAGCCGTGGAGTTATATGGAGCGATGGACACAACATTCAACATATTTGTCAGGGATTGCGTGAGAGCTCATCATGTTAGGTGCCCATCGGTACCACTCTCACTCTCATACTTTGTAGTATATTTTAGACAGTATGTGTCCTTTGCTCTACAGAGGGCAGTGGTTGGTGCAATCCATAGGGGAGCAATCACATCAAGTGATGTTTCTTAGGATGCTCCAATTGTTTGTAGACTATACAACTTGCATAGCTCAGACATCTTAGGTGCGATAGGGCAGATTTCTCATTTACACTCTATTGAGGCTTAGCTAATTTTACCTTTTTGTCTCTCCCTTGTTAGGCTCGATTGGATCTTCCCATCCTTCAATTTTTCTACATGGTTGCACTTTTTTGTTATTTACGTTGAAATCTGGATAATCACGACAACTAAAGATGATTTGGAATAGAGAAAAAGAACCAAGGGGGAGTTGTTGGTGTGTTACACCGAGGGTTCGTCCAACAACATCTTTATTGTAACAATAGCTCTCGTACCTCATACTACCTCAACTTCTAGAGCCTCGTGATCTTCTTTCCAATATTTTATTAGGTAAATTGCAAAATCTATATTTGGAGTAGAATTGAAGAAAATAACTCATATTCTTTTAAAGATATCAAATATCAATGCATTAGTGGGTCACAAAAATGAAGTTGATGGGAATTGTGCATTTCCCAGAATATTTTCATAGGAATTTTTTCACATTTTTTCACGTAATCTTTTCTCGTAAACCAAATCAAGAATATGTATGAAATTGCCCATAAAAGGTTAGGGTAATTTAGGGTTTAAGATGGTTTCTTTTCAATTCATTTTCAATAAATAAAGTGGATGGACCACTCATAATTGGAATCATTATTGTAAATATTTACGAGGGACAATTTTAGTTATCGGAAAATTTCTAAAAGGTTACGGTGTTTTATTTTTCTTTTCTCTTTCTAAGAACACACAAGGTGCCTATCTATGGAGATTTCAGATTAGAGGCTGTAGGTAAAACTATAACTACTTGTCTGAACACGTGTGTTACCTAACAGTCAAAACCCTCTACTCTCTTGTAACTAGTATTCTTGATATCGGGTAGGGTAGTGATGGGCAACCTAACCTGTCATCACAACATGCACTCTTGGTCTACTGGTCATCACTTCCAACATTACCAATGAGAAATACAAAACACTCCTAGAAAGAAAGAACCTAAGTGCAATGCCCGCACACCAATCCAAGCCAACTGGGCGTACAAATAAGCATGCAAGCACAAAGAGGATCCAATCACAAGAATGCGGCAACAACTCTCTGTGCTTTTTGTCGGAAAAGAGCTTTAGAGCCATTGTGCTCTATCATCAAGCTAATTTCAACATGTACTCCAAGTCTCCTCCAAGCTGTACTTCAGATCTCAACAAATTCCTACTCCATGTGGGGATTTCCTAGGTCTTCTTGATGTGGAAAACTTTGTAAAACTCATATGAACATAACTCTTTTTGTATAACTTAGATTCAAGTTCTCTAGGATTCAATGGAAAGCCTTTGAGATAATATTTATGATGATATAAAATAGACCTCAATCATATCACTACAACTCCCCTGACAAGTTCTCAAAGTTGGCCAGGTTTTTGCAACTCTCACCCTAATTTTGAAATCCCCTTTTTTAGGGTTTTGCCCCTTGTTCTTGTGAACTTTCCCTGATTTCTAAATCAGATGTCCACTTGATCATCAAAAAACACTCCGGAAATTTTAAATCTCAATCATACTCACAAAAGTGAGAGAATTGACATTCAATTTAAGATTGAAGAAAGAAATGCTCCTCCAAGCTTACGACAGTCTTTTCAGTAAAACTTGTTGCATCAGATCTCACTCTCCATGAGTCCAAAGCCAACTAAATTTTCCATAGTAGTTGTTTGTGCTCTTGGTTAACAATCTGCAAAGTTTGATTGTTTAATGCAATCCCAATCCCTCGATATGGATCAATTCATGAGCTGGGCTAACTTGTGAGCTCTGTAGACCCAAGTATACTTGATCCAAGACCCTAAATTCTCTATTTGAAGAATTCACATGAAACCTTCACAAAAAGGTGCAAACCCTAACTAATAACAAGACTGGAAATTTTCATAAGGGATCTCGAACCATAACTTGGGGAGTGACCTAAACTCCAAACCTGATCACTAGCTCTTCTCCATCACCTTACACCTCAAAAGCTTCAACTTCAATCAACCAGATCTGGTTTGAGATTGATCCAAAAATGAATTTTCTTGTGCTCAATACTCTAAGCACTTTGTCTTATCTACAATGCCATTGACAAATAGTGAAAATGTCTCAAGAAACTCTCTTAATTGTCTACTTTGTGCTCCTAGGTATGAATTTTACCACCCTTGATTCAATTGATCATATCACTCTTAGAATCAGCTTAAATCATGTTATTTCTATCTCCAGATTGTAGCCTGTCAGCTCCTCTTTCCAACCATGTCCTTCATTCCACAAATGGTCTCCCCAAATGCCTTTGATGGTCAAAAACTCCATACTTCTCTCTTGGGACCCAATCTCTTGCACATTTGTCCTTTAGTCTTTTACTTTTTGACAAATGGACCTCACAACTCCACTTGAAGCTTATGAGCAAAAATTTAGGCATCTCTCAACTATAGAAGCACATATATTGTCAAGTCCCAAACATGCTCATAAGTAAGCACCAGAAGGACGATAAGATCCGGGTTTCCCATCACCGACTCCACAAATACCGCCCCAAAATGTGCCACCATCTAGGGAGGGACAACGCATTTTTGAGGCCTAATTCATCCGTTTAGGCCTCCAAAATTGCCTTCAAAGATTAGACATATTTTGATTCCTGCTCTATTAGTAGAAGTCCCCTTTTGGTGATACCTCTTTCTGATCTGTTTAGTCCATCATGTGTAACATCCTTCTAGATGTTACGAAACCAATTCTCACCTTTAAATCATATGTCTAGCTATTGGTTCTAAGGTTCTCAAGTCTATTTTCGTTTCTACCCTATTAGTAGAAGTACTCTTTTGGTGATACTTCTATATTATCTATTTTGACCATCATGTATAACATCATTCTAGATGTTACCAAACCAAATTTCACATCTAGATCATATGGCTAGCTCTTGATATTATAGACCTCCCTCCTTTTAAGATGCAACGTCCTCGTTGTGCAATTGTTGCTCAAATGCTTGCACCAACACCGGTGCATGTACCAAATTGGCAGCGGGCTCCCAGGTTGCTTCATAAAGGGGGTAACCTTTCCACTATACTAGATAGTCCACCCGCGGATGGCGAGTACCACGGATGGCGAGTACCGCGGATGCATCTTTGGAGAATCCGCTCCACTTCATATTCCATTATGCCATCAATGAATGTTGGACAAGGTCGAATGTCTTGTATGGAATGACCCTGGCCTGATCAGGGAGCATATCTGCATAGTAGGAAGACATGGAACATTGGATGGATCTTCATGTGTGGTGGTAACTCAAGGTGATAGGCCACAACGCCGATGCGACAAAGAATCAAGAAAGGCCAAATAAAACAAGGTCTGAGCTTACAAGGTCCAACTAATGTGAGGTTGGTTGTTGATAGCCACACTTGATCCCCAACATTGAACTCCATGTGCCTACAGTGTGCATCAGCATACTACTTCCTGTTGATTTTGTGCAATCTGTAATCTATGCTTGGCGCTTTCCACACCTTGTTGGATTCTAGAAACAAATGTGTTGACTGCATTGACCTTGGTAGCTGTTGTACGGATCTTCATCAAGCTAGAAGGTGTGAAGAGATGCTCACCATACATGAGGAAGAATGGAGTGACCTGGGTGGATGCATTCACTGAATTGTTGTAAGTGAATTCCATCAATGGGAGTAGGATGTCCCACCTCTCTTGCTCTTCTAAGGTGAAGCCGTGTAACATGTCTTCAATCATACAATTAGCCCAATTTGTTTGGCCATCTGTTTGTGGGTGGTAAGCTGTGGACATGGCCAACTTGGTTTTGAAGAAACCAAAGAGTGTTCACCAAAACAAACTGGTGAATTGGATGCCTCTATCGGTGATGAGTACTCTAGACAAGCCATGGTGAGCAAAGACTGCATCTAAGTATAATTGAGCTAGTTGTGGAGCGGTCACCTCCTTGGTGGTAGGGCATACATGAATCATTTTTTTGAGCCGGTCCACAAAGACCATGATGGAGTCAAACCCTGAGGTGATCTTGGGTAATTCACAGACAAGATCCATACTCACTTGTTCCCAACGTTGGGTAGGAGTGGAAAGAGGTTGAAGGAGCCCTGCAGGAGCTTGATTAGAAGCTTTGTTTTTTTCACAAAGTAGGCAGCTACGCACATAGTCCATCACGTTGTTGCTCATCTTGGGCCAATAGTAATGGCACTTGATTGCATCCAAGGTCTTGTCCACTCCGACATGAGCTGCAATGGCCGAATCATGACATTCTGCTAGAATAGTGGTGTATAATTCTGGGACATTTGGGATCCATAATCTGCCATCCCGAAAAGTGAGTCCTTGGGTGCTAGTGACACCTTTGGATGATTGCGCTTCTACAATCTATGGATCAGTTTTTGTAGCAGCCAAAATCTCTGGCCAGAATTCAAGGTTAATCTTAACCTTTGCCACCAAGTTGTTTGCCATTTGCATGCGGGTGAATGCATCTGCAAGTTGCTTCTTACCTTCCACGTAGGTGATTGTCATGTTGAAGTGTTGTCGCCACTCTACCTACCAAATTTGGTGACGAGATAGATCCTTCTGCGTCTCAAGGTAGACTAGAGGTTTGTGGTCTATCTCTACTACAAATGCCTTCTCTCCCAAATAGTGCTTCCAATGCTTGGTTGCTAGAATGATGGCCAGCTCTTCTTGTTCTGTGGTGTGGTAGTTCCGCTCTACGGGTAACAAATTTTGAGAGAAATATGCAATTGGATGCCATCCGTCATGCCACTCTTGTTGTAGGATTGCTCCTATTGCTACGCCTGATGCATCTATAGCCAACTTGATTGGACGTTTTGGGTCATACCACTTCAAGATTGGTGCATGTAGCAAGGCGATCTTCAATTCTTGAAAGGCCAACTCTTGTGCAATTCTCCATGTCCACTTCTTCTCCTTGCCAAGTAGTGCCGTTAAAGGCTGTGCAACCTTGGAGAAGTCCTTGACAAATCTACAATAGAATCTCATCAACCCCAAGAAGCTCTTAAGTTGAGTCTGATCTTCTAGGGCACTCCATTTTTGAATGACCTCTATTTTATTTGTCAATACTTGAATGCCCTCTGCACTTACTCTATGCCCCAAGTAGTCTACTTCAGACTTGCAAAACTCACACTTTGAGATTTTGGTGTACAATTGATTCTGTCTTAGAATTTGGAGGACCTCTCGTAGATGTTGTTTGTGTTCTGTCATTGTGCTACTATATACTAAGATATCATTCAAAGAGACAATAACAGACTTATCCAAGTATGGACAAAATATGTCATTCATTAGACTCATGAAAGTGGCAGGTGCATTGGTGAGGCCAAAAGGCATCACGAGATACTCAAAGTGGCCATACCTGGTTTGAAAGGCAGTTTTGTATACATCATCCTCTACAATTTGGATTTGATTGTAACCGCTCCGCAAGTCCAGTTTGGTGAAGTATCTTGCTCCATGGAGTTGATCAAACAGGTCATCCATGCGAGGTAAGGGGTATTTGTTCTTCACTGTTTGCTGATTGAGACCCCGATAGTCAATGGACATGCGCATTGGACCATCCTTCTTCTTCACAAACAAGATAGGGGCCCCATATGGTGATACGCTAGGTTGGATGAACCCTTTCTGTAGCATCTCCTCAATTTGAGTCTTACACTCCTCTAACTCATGAGGTGATAGGTGATATGGGGCCTTACAAGGAGGTGTCTTCCTCGGGAGTGTCTCAATTTTGTGATCTACTCGCCTTTTTGGTGGTATATCCTGAGGGTAGATCATCAAGAAAGACATCTTGAAACTCATCCACCACATCCTTCAATTTATCAGGAATTTGTCTATCAAGTTGTGCACTCTGGACTTCTCTTATTAGACCCATAAAACATCTATCGATCTTACAAACAATTGCCGTCCTTATGACATACAGAGGCAGTTTCTGCCTATGTGATTTTTCTTTAACTCCAATGATTGACCATTGGTGGGTTCTCACTACTTTCTTCCTCCAATCTACCATAGGGTTGTATTGCTCCATCCATGGCATGCCTAAAATTGCATCATAACGAGCTAACTGTAACACTCGCCACTCAATTGCTTCTTGATATTCTCCTATAGAGAGGGTTACCCGTTTAGGTAATGATTCAATCCTCTCTATTTGCCCATTAGGTAACTCTACTTCTTCACTCTGATCCCTCTCTAGATCCATTCCCAATCTCATTGCAATAGAGCGAGACAAGAAATTCTCTGTTGCTCCCAGATCTATTAATACCCTCACTTGATTACCTTCTAGGATTCCATTCACGACAATCAATTGTGAGGTTGCCTTTGGGGATCTTTGGCATTATTCTTCTTCCTTCCCTCGCTTATCTGCTTCCTTATTGAGCCAGTAAGGCCACGAGGTACATTTATTGGCAATCTTTGTTTTCCAAAGTGATTTCCACCTCCTCCTCAATGTGCCTCTCCATGTTGTTCAAAGATTGCCTGTACGAAGGCCGAGGGCCTCTAGGGAAATGAGTGCCACAGTTTGTAGATATGTGCCCAATATAGCCACAATTGTAACAATAGTGTTGTTCTCCTCGAGTCCCTTCTCCTCGTGGGACTCCATCTCTTTGTTCTTCTACCCGTCCCCGCTCCTCTTGAAGCGATCGTGCTCCTCGATCCCAGAATTGAAGGTTGCCCAATTCCATCGATATTGGTCCACCCATGTGTGGCATTTCTGCCCAATAATGTTGAGGTGGAACTACTCCTTCACCTCTACCTCCACCTAATGCTCATGCTATTCTCTATGCACAAGCAATGGCTTCAAATACCGTGCGAGGATTTTGCACCATGACTTCTTGGCGAATCCGCTCTTTCAACCCTCGTTTGAAATTGTTGAGAACCTCTGTGGACTCATGTCGGTAATTGCAACTTGTAGATCCAGAAATGCCTCCACATACTCTTGTACGCTATTCTTCTGTCTCAATCCCCATAGTCGGGTTCGAGCCATCTGCATAGAATCCACCGAGTGGAAATTCTTCATCAATCCTTCTTGCATTGCTGTCCATGTGACCTCCCTTCTCTCTACCAACATGGATTGTTCCCAAGCATCATACCATGTGAGGGCTTTATTGGTCAAGTATCCACATGAAAACACGCATGCAACATGCTCTGTGATCTCTGTTGAGAACAATCGGGAATATCGATTCATTCTCGAGATCCAGTTTTCCACTACTCCCATCATACACTGCCCCTTGTAAGGCTTGATGTTGCAGGCCTTCTTCATCCGGAGTAGCAATGTGACTTCATTATTGTAGGGTTTGTAGGTACGGGTGCCTCTCCAAGTACTTCAGTCGCAGGTACTAGGTTTTGAGACGGCTCTTCTTCTTGCATGGCTTGATCGTTCCTGAGGATCTGCACTTGACTTTGTAATGTCTCCATGGTCATCTTAATCTCTCAAAATTCATTCAACATCCCTTGCATTCCTTGCACCAGCTCTTGCAATTGCAGATCTATGGTTCATGCAACACTCAATTGCTAATGTCTACTTCAATACAGAGTCAATATAATCACTCTGGAAGGCGCACGAACTATCGGAACTACCATTGGGACCTCAAAAGCTATCACTCGTTGATAATACTCCTCACCAAAATTCCTATCCACAAAATCTCTAAGCATCACTTTTGGTCTCACTACATAACGGATTTCTACTTGAGTGTTGAAAGGGAGAGGATTTGGGACATTCATATCCATATTATCATAATAGAATGTAGATTGTCAAATCCCACTCTCTGTCATATATCACTACAGGTAGAATCACCGGGTTTGGTGAGTTCATCACTTTGTCCATGATTCTGCACCAAAGTGATAAACTAGCTATACCCTCATCTGCTCACGCTGGATGTACATAACCTTGATGTGGAATGGGTTTGAGAATGGAAAGCTAGGTGCGGGAAATTGTCCTCTCGGCGTATCCATCCGCTCTCTAAAGTCCTTCCTAAGTCTAGCAATTACTCTAAGTTCTCCACCTAAAATTACTTAGTTTCAGTAGTTCATGCTATTCCAAGAGGGGTTATCCACTCTCTTGGACTAAAACACTCGCTCTGATACCATTGTAATACTCCGAGGACAAGAGAAGAGAGAAAACATGAATTGCACACTCAAACATTTGATGCTCCAAAGGAGCACCTTCTCTTTATTATATAGACAAAGAGGATCTCCTCCAAGGAAGCTCCACCATAGGATTAGGGACACATATAAGTGACATGTCAGCAAGCTCCACCCTTGGATTACTTACTTGGATGGGTGACATGTTTGGTCTAGGTCCTATTTGGTTGGTCAAACAAGCTTTAACCGGAGGGAATCTTTTAGGGAGTCTTCCTGTAGGAATCTCAAAATCACATAAGGTACCATTGGAAAGCTCTCAACGAGACAAAGTAGGGGGGAGGAAAGGCCACCTTTTCTTCCATTGGAGGAGGAATCTACACATTTTTGAGGCCTAATTCATCCATTAGGCCTCCAAAATTACCTTCAAGATTTCAGGCATATTTCGGTTCCTACTCTATCAATAGAAGTCCCCTTTTGGTGATACCTCTTTCTGATCTGTTTAGTCCATCATGTGTAACATCCTTCCAGATGTTACCAAACCAATTCTCACCTTTAAATCATATGTCTAGCTATTGGTTCTAAGGTTCTCAAGTCTATTTCAGTTTTTGCCTTATTAGTAGAAATACTCTTTTGGTGATATTTCTATCTTATCTATTTTGACCATCATGTATAACATCATTCTAGATGTTACCAAACCAAATTTCACATCTAGATTATATGGCTAGCTCTTGGTATTACAACATGGGACATCTCATGCTCAAGCGCTTCTTCTGATGTTCTACCACTTGCGCACTGCTACAACTCTCACTCCCACCATCCTCCTCCTCCTCGAGACTCCTCGACTAAAACATCTTTTGTCTTTCCATTTGCCCTCATATTTATTCATCAGAGCTCTCAAACATGATAAGATTATAACCCACGTGGCCAATCACACACATGTACATAGATTTGTCACGTGGCAACATCTCATCCGTTGGATCTAGCAAACAACCTACCCCACTAATGTGGAGATAAAAATGATAAGTCACTTTTTTATGGGCTCTACAAACCACAACACGACAATAGGAGCATTTCTCAAGAAATTAGTGAATTCTCTTTGATACATCCTTCAACAATTTACATTAGGGTTTGACTTCCCATATAATAATTTACAAAATTGAGAAGGGATTTTTGAAACTCCATGATTTTTGTATTGCCCTATGAGTTTCATGAAGATGAACTCTGGGTTGCATGACCAAGAGAGTATGCACTGCAAATTCTTGCATAACAATACCAACAAGAGTGGTTTTATTGGATCAACAAAAGTGGTTTTACGGGAAAAATAGAGTACAATAGAGGGTAAGGTGAGTTTACAATTTCCTTGAGAATAATAGAGTATTGAAAGGTCTACATAACAAAGCACCAAATATTAGGTCAAGTTAATTAAGGGCTTAATTTGCTCAAAGTCTTTGTCTCTTAGACACAAATAGAGATCAACAAGATGAATTTATTCTTGTCATCTTTTTACTCCATAATGATTAATCATATAATGTTACTTGCTAAATTTACCTTGTATAGTGGAAATTTACACCATCAATACTGTCACGCCATTTGTAGTGTCACATCTAGATTGCTCGGACACTGGAGTTGTAGTGATAGTAGTTAGAGTTATTTTAGCAATTTCTCAAAGACTACTTTCCGACGGTCAGATTTTGTGTTTGGGGTACTGATTTCATGGTGGGGCCCACCGTCACTTTGCACCGTTTTCACCGTCAAGTGTGCCATTAGTGGGACTGTTAGGGTTTCAGACCTAGCTCAAGTCCAAAGGTAAACTTTCAAAGTGCAGCTCCAAAGAGCTCACTTCTCTGATGTTGAGCCTTCGAGTTCCTGGCTATGGTGGACAGAGGCCAACGAGCGTCACCTGGATTCTCTTAGCTAGAGTGGGTGTGGCTTCGAGGCATAAGGCTGTGGGCTATGAAGGCCTAGAAGGGCCAGCAAGCCAGCTTGCTGGCATGAGGCTAGCTAGTTTATAGTAGATCTTGGTAATTGGTTGGCAAAATCTGCCCATTTTACTAGATTATGTGCAACAGGGTTTGACCCTTAGATCTCTTGTTCCTAGACTGGTGCCCTAGCCAATTGGTCCGCCCTCACTTGTTGTCCTAGTGACTATGCCACTATTATCTATACACTTGTAGCTTTGGCTAGGAGAGGCAGTTTGATCCCATTCTTGGTAATCCTGGTAGCTTAGGACTTATATACGAACTTCTCTTATATCAAATGCCAAATGGTGACAGACTCAATCTTGTGTTGTTTTATGAGATGGAGGGTTTTCATTTAGATTTCTTGTGATTGGACTCTCTCCATTCTCTACTTCTTGTTTGTGCACCACATTTGTGTGAGGTGCACTGAATTTTGAGTGTTGGTGCTCTGGTGTGCTCTTGGTAGTGAGGTTGGAGTGATGACCAATCAGACTACCTTTGCTTCTCTCTGGTGAGGTAGGAAGTGATGATCTATAGACTATGAGAGTGCATGTTGTGATGGTAGGTTACAAGCCCTTTTCCTTAGTGTAGTTATCTCAGTTAGAGTTACATTAGTAGGTGATGCTTAATTGGTATTGGCACTTGGTGGGGTACTTGCGATTGTGAATTGCGGTTGCAATTTGCGGTTCTGGTTTGCTGTTGCAATTTGTGGTTGCGGTTACTTTGTCACGATGGAGTTCTTTGGGGATTCTAGAGGAGATAGCCTTGCCGTATGCAGTGGGTTTACTCAGAGTGGTAATCGGTATCAGCTTGTATCTCAGGTCCCAATGAGGAACAAAATTGACTCTGAGTTGGAGTTTGACACATGAGTTGATTCAGTTGAGAGTGCACTTGGTGTGTCTGCACCGTTGTTGTGGGACATGGACTAGATTTATGGGGCCTCCAAAGGCCCTAGGCGTTACTTTGGTATAGTGGGTACCATTGAGTTGGATGACTTCATCCAAGAGTTTGATAGTTGGTGTGATCTATAGTAGATGCGGAGCCCAACTTTTTTTACACCCTTCATGGCATGGAAGGGGTTGTTTTAGCATCTAGAGGGTCCACCAATGGATGAATACCATGAGTTCAAGAGAGCTCATTTGGAGGAGATCAAGTTATGGAGACAATATTGGTTTCCAAACTATGTCTCTATCACTTCAGATTTGGTGGCCGGGAGTAGATTGGCTGTACCTACGAGTTCTAGCTTGAGTAGTGTTAGTGGAGCTAGTGGAAGTGCACTAGCTGGAGATAGTGTTACTATGAGTGGAGGTACTGCTACAAGGGGTGGTGTGGTACCGAGGTTTAACCCCATGGTGGAGTTCTTCTAGTGTTTGAGGCAGAACTACCAGGGAGTGCGGATTGACAAGCAAAGGAGCTTGCAAGAGTTCCTATGGAAGGCTAGAGAGAGGCTACGCAAGGCATACACTTGCATGAGGCGGCTGATCAGTTTCACTCAAGGAGTTACTAAAGCCCAGGCAGTCCAGTTTTGGTATGGGATACTGGACAGGGAGTTGCAACCTATAGTTTGTGATGCTACGTTGTTATAAGCTACTTTGCCTACTCTGGCAATGGTCTTTGGTTTAGCTAAGCGTACTAAGCTCAACATGGTGGAGGAGAGAGTGGTGACATCTAGATTTGGTAGGGAGACCTCATCCATAGTTGTGACTTCTTCTAAAGTGCAGCAGAGTGCACCACGCCCAATTGGTTTTTGAGGACAAGGTGGACAACCTAGATCCTATGGAGCGAGTGGAGTTAGATCCTTACTTTCATTTTTGGGTCAACAACAACCAGTGAGTGGTGGTGTTGCTTGTTGGACTTGTGGTGGACCTCACCATTGGAGAGAGTGTACTCAGGGCAGTGGACCTGATACCTTGGGTGCATCACAGCTAGCATAGAGGCAGTGTGAGCATTGCCATAGATTTGGTCACACTAGTGACCAATGTTTTGATCTACACCCGGAATTACGGAGTGGTAGGGCTGCTATGACAAGTAGTAGAGGAGGTCCAGTTCATGGAGGACAAGGTGCTAGAGGTGGTGGTAGAGGATCTACATCTAGTAGTGGTGATGTACTTGCCTTTACTTCTAATACAACTATGGCTACTCAGATTGAGTAGTTGGAGCAGAGATTGGCTAGTATGGCCATTGCTCATAGGAGATCAAATTTGGGTGCTAAGGCTCTCACCTCATATGCTGGTGATAGAGATGCTTTGGATTTCATGTGCGGAGCAACACAAGTGGATACATCTGCAGTAGTGACTAGGAGTGCAATACGTGCTCCAAAGCCTAGAGGAGCATCAGTGGAGTTGGACCCACAAAGAGGAGAGGTTGGGAGACACGTCAGACTTCCGTAGTCTTTCATACTATCTGAGGCATTGCAAATGACATCCATGGCTCCTAGATGTCCCAATGTAGGTGTGGTAGGTGGTGATGGAGTGCATGATGGACTACTTGCTAGTCAGCCACCTACTACTACACATATTGAGTAGAGCATGATGTTGGGAGCGGCTCAGCTAAGTATGCGGTGTCCTTTGTTTTTGGCCAGTGACGTGTTTACATTGGGAGTTGACCCAACTCCAATTTTTAGGTTGGTTGCCATGCTTTGTGAGAGCAGGGATGATGCGGTTTCTACAGCTAGAGCAGAGGTGGTTGATAGTGGAGCTGACTTGGTTGAGGAGCATGGGATCCATTCCGGGACCAGTGGTTTATGGCAAGCAGTAGCCAAGTAGACCGATCTTTGAGAGAGCATGGTTCACACTTGGTGTTGTCCTATTGGATAACCAGAGAGGGATTTTCCATTTGGTGGGATCTTCAGGGAAGGTCTATACACCACAGAGAGTCTTGTTAGACTTTGGTGCGTAGCCCCTAATGTTGGAGAAGGCTGCAATTGTTGGTCTGGAGTTACAAAAGACCAATGTGGAGAGGTATCCATTTCAGATCCAGACATCTCTAGGTGGTGGTTCGACATAGTACATCACACATGGGGAGCTTGTATCCAAGTTTAGCCTAGTCATCCAACCGATAGCTTGGTGGTGAGAGCTTAGGCTATTATGACAATAGTTGAGTCATATGATGTGCTAATTGGGAGAGCAGTGTTATACCCCATGGGTTTCATCATTGACTATTGGGAGGAGACAACCTCCTATAGACCGGGTTGGTAGTCTGGTGAGGGACAAGTATGTTGCCTACCAATATACTTCAATAGTGGTAGTCTTGGCTCACTAAGACCATAGGAACATCAGGTTTAGCTTTCAGTGGTGCAATTACTTAGCCTGGTGACTTGTTGGAGGGGAACGCCCATGCAGAGGATACTCCAATACCAGAGGAGATCACTCGGATTTGGAGTACAAGTGGGATTGTTCCATCCACCTTGGATGTTCCATTGTGGAGTTCAAAGGAGGCGTTGTAGCAACATGCAGATCAATTGGTGCAGTAGGCTTAGAGTGGAGCCTTTGTACCATCAAGAGATGAGTGTGAGGATGAGCCTCCAGAGTTGATTACTTTGACACCTCTGGATACCACACTCATTGCTTGGCAGTATCCAATAGAGGAGATATGTCTATTGGAGTTGTTTGGTGGGATTAGCAATGGACTAGTTGCAGTATTACAAGCGGGTATACAAGTACAGAGGTACTTGTATGTAGAGAGAGATGAGACTGCTAGGCGAGTCTCTCTACATCATGTGGCACACTTGGCCTATTGGTATCTGGAGTTATTACCAATGTTAGTAGTCAGAGGTTACCAAAAGGCCCTACCAGTAGACATTTCTTTATTGGGGACGCATAATCTAGAGAGATATGGACCTATTCACTTGGTGCTTTTTAGATGGCCATGTTAGGGACATACATGTGCTGGCCGAGGTTTGGGTCTTAAGGATCCTTGTTCTGGTGTGTTTTGGGAGATTTTATGGATACTACAACATCTCATAGTTCATCAGTCCGTTCCTCCAGCTTACTTTTTGGAGAATTTTCCTTTGATGGGTAATTCTTGCACTAGAGTGGTGGCGAGTACACTTAGGTTCATTCTTGGGTGGGACTTGCTATATTGTTAGATGCAGCCAAAGTGGGATCATAGGCTCATCATCTTCATCTTTGGTGGACAAACCTCTTAACCAAAGAGGTTCTATAGTGTGCTTATGATGGGATTCAACAACTTGACCACATCCTTGTTGATGATATCTTGGATATTAGATGTCAATCTCAGATAATGGTAGTGGCTGATAGGTCACCTATGGCAGTGGTGAACCTAGTTGGAAAGCCTAGAGCCGCATTTCTCACACTCGTGAGTTTCCCAAGCTCTCATGCTTTTTGAGAGGGAGGACTTGGACTTGTTTGGGACTCACAGTTACAACAGTTGGTAGAGCCCAACGCTGATGAGAGAGAGAGCAAGGGATGGGTTTTTGCACTAGTATTACTGTTGTTCCAGCAATGTCAAAGGCATCTAGGCGTCAGGTGTTAGGTCATGCTATGGGCCTGAATTGTTTGACCTGGATTGTGAGCCTTGGGTTGGCAGAGTAGCGTAGGATGCGCTTGATAGGCATCACTACTCGGACACGTGTGAGCCATGTGCCTATCAAGACAATTCAAGCACATGTTGGGGGCAATGAACAGAGTGGGCATGGTATTCTTGGGACACAACTTGTAGCTACTAGGGAGAGTGGTCTACTTGGAGTCCATCGAGGTGAGCATGGGCTACTTGGATTACACCCGTGGTCCACTTGGGATGTAGCTAGAGGATGTGTGGCGCTTGTAGCCAGAGTGGAGGGAGTTTTTCACATAGAGGTTGAGACCTCTAGTGGTCGGGAGCATGACACTATTGCTCCCAAGGGCCCAGTATAGCAGCCAGTCAGGACGTCTTGCACTCCTACCACAATTACAGAGGATACTTAGGAGCCAGATCTTGGACCCAAGCTTACTGGAGAGGAAAGACAGAGGGTTTGGAGGTTCTGAGGAACCACACAAGTTGTTTTCCTTTCAGTATGTAGGATTTGGGTGCTCTGAAGGGACCTGGTATACAAATTGAGCCAACTAGCAATACACTAGTTTTCCAACGTCCTTATTGATATAGTGAGATGGAGAAGATATTGATTTAGAGCTGGAGTAGTGACCTTTTTGAGGTTGGTTTGGTGGAGATTTCACATGGAAAGTATGCATTAGCAATAGTGATGTCAGCCAAGAAGGATATGCATGGCAACTACATAGATAGGTGGATGTGTGGAGATTACCATCCTATCGATTGACAGACTAAGGCTGATTGGTATGCCATGCCTACACCAGAGGAGAATTTTGATGCTATTGGGCATGCAAAGATCTTCAATACTTTGGATCTTTGAGCGGGATATCATCAATTACCAATCAAGGAGGAGGATAAGTCCAAGACAACATTTTGGGCTGTTGATCCTCACAGTAAGGATGTGTTATATCAGTAGAGGTTCTTACTATTTGGGTTAAAGAATGCTTATGCTGAGTTCCAGAGGATCATGGATTGGATCCTAGCTGGATTGATGACATTTTGGTCTATAGCACTACTATGGAGGAGCATGAGAGACAATTGTTGGAGGTGTTTGAGAGGTTGAGATCTCATGGACTCAAATTACATCTTGGGAAGTGTAGGTTCTTCCACAAGTAGGTTGAGTATTTGGGTCACACTATCTACCCTGAAGGACTTGTGTTCAACAAACCAAGGTGGAATCTATTGCACGTATTCCTTGGCCTACGGATGTGAGCAGAGTGCGTGCATTCCTTGGGTTGGAAAACTTCTATTGCCGCTATGTTAGAGGATTTAGTGCCATTGCCAAGGCCTTGATGAAGTTGACCAAGCTTACACATGAGTGGTGTTGGGGAGATGAGCAAGAGAGAGCTTTTGTAGAGCTCAAGGAGAGGTAGACATTTACTCCTATTTTGAGGAGACCGATCAGAAGATGACCATTTCAGGTTCAAACTTATTGGAGTATGTTGGGGCTTGGAGCGGTGCTCACCCAACATGATGATGAGGGGAAGGAATTTGTGGTGGCTTATGCTAGTCACTCCAACAATTTGGCCAAGGCAAAGTATAGTTCATATGAGGGAGAGTGCTTGGTAGTAGTTTGGGCAGTAGCACATTTCCAATGTTACCTATTTGTAACCCCTTCAATCTCATCACTAATCATCAGCCACTGAAGTGGTTGATGGAGTCCGGCAAGCTTTCAAAGAAGCTTGCACGATGGGCTCTGATTTTACAAGAGTATGATTTCATGGTTGTTCATAGACCTGGAGTGGTGAACCATGATGCAGATGGGTTGAGTAGAAACCCATGTCCCAGCTAATAGCATCAGACTGGAGCACATTGGCATGGTGAGACATATGAGTAGATAGTGCCAAGTTGGCATGCATTGGCCTTTTTGTGTATATTTCCAAAGGCTTTGGTGGTATCTTCCTCAGCACATATAGGAGGAGTTATTGAGGTCATAGATCCAAAGAATGAAGATATTGGTACAATTCAGCGAGACATCATGATGATATCTTAGTGATGGACTATCTTTGCACTAGTGTTGTGGGTGGCACAATTGGGGCCAAGGAGAAAGACCATGTTCTTCAAATGAGCCAGACTGTTCAGATTGGACGGCAGACACCTTTTGCATGTATGAGAGGATGGTAGAGTGTGAGTAGTACCACATCCATCTCAGAAACCACAGTTGGTCCGTCATGCTCATGAGGAGCTAGGACATTTTGGAGTAAAATGTACATATATCTTACTCCAGAGTCATTATTGGTGGCACGGTATGGAGACCGAGGTATAGTAGTTAGTTGCTAGATGTGTGGTTTGTGACCAAGTTAGAGCATCATTCAATGCTTCTACGCTACAATTACACCCATTACCTATCATGGGATTGGGTTACCATTGGAGTTTGGACTTCACTAGACCTTTACCGCTGACAGTGAGACATCATCGGTATGTTTTGGTGATGGTGGAGCACTTCTCCAAGTGGATTGAGTTGGTGGCATTTCCTGACAAGTCTAGTGAAGGGACAACTTACTCGTTCCTGGATCGAGTTCTTAGTCATTTTGGTGCACCAATTGAGGTTTTGACTGATCAAGGTATAGAGTTCTTAGGGGAGTTTCAGGTCTTGTGTGACAAGGCTTTGATTGATCATCGTACTACATCCCGAGATCACCCTAAGGTAGATGGCTTAGTAGAGAGAGTAGTTCAAATGATGAAGAGAGGATTGCAAAAGTATGGTTTGCAGAGATGCCACTTGGGAGATTGAGATCTCCAATTACCTTGGTTGGCCATGGGCTATTGGTTCAGCCGGCAAGCCTCCTAGCATCCTTCTCTCTGTACTTTCTACTATATGGATGAGATCTAGATTTACCTAGAGCCATATATCGAGATGTTATTGTAGTTTTGGACTTGGATGACCCCGATGTATGGATGAGCGCATGTTCTTAATGGGCAGAGATCTTTTAGAGAGTGATACAGATGGCCTTCAAGAACTTGGCGATTGCTCAACATAGAGATACTTTACGCTATGCTACCATTTGAGGAGGAGGTTATAGACCCTCGATCCATCAATTTCATCCAAGAGACTATGTATATCTACAACAGACAATACCGATGACACTTGATATTTTGACAAGCCGCACTATCTTAAGAGTGCGTGAGGTTTTGCCATTTGGAGTCCTTGTGTTAGAAGGATGTGATGGTGTTGTTTGGAAGGATCATGTGCACAATTGTGTGCCATGCTACCTCCCAAACATTGATGGTACTATGGACCCAAGCTTAGCACTTGTACATGCAGGCTTGAGGTGTATGTTATGTGGCTCTTCTAGTAGAGCTACTATTATGTTAGTGTGTGATAGCTGTTCGAGAGGATGGCATATGGCATGTATGACTCCTCTCCTCATGGTGGTTCCTCAAGGATAATGGTTATGTCCTAGATGTACTTGACCTATTGCTAGTTCATTCTTTATATGGTATAGATTGCAGATAGGCGACTAACGATGGGGCTCTATAGTACTCAGCCTCCTGATTTTTGCCCATCATAGGGTATACCATATACTTGGAGCAGATGGCTATTTGGAGTTAGATGGACCTAACCGCTAGCTAGGGAGGTGATTGTGGCACTTTAGAGCCTATGTATAACTTATGTGTGAGTTGTGCTTCTATAGTGTATGATGTTGACAATGATGTATGTTGTGTAGTGATGTATATACGCACGACAACTATCATACCATTTGTAGTGTCGCATCTAGATTGCTTGGACATTGGAGTTGCAATGATAGTAGTTAGAGTTATTTCAGCAGTTTCTTAGAGACTACTTTCCGATGGTCAGATTTTGTGTTTGGAGTATTGACTTCACGGTGGGACCTGCCGTCAATTTGCACCATTTTCACCAAGTGTGCCATTAGCGGGACCATTAGGGTTTCAGACCTAGCTCAAGTCCAAGGGTATACTTTCAAAGTGTAGCTCCAGAGAGCTCACTTCTTTGATGTTGAGCCTTTGAGTTCCAAGCTATGGTGGACAAAGGCCGGCGAGCATCACTTGTATTCTCTTAGCTAGAGTGGGTGTGGCTTGACTGTAATTAGTGCCCAATTGTTGGCAGTTTATAGAGTGACAAATCAAGTATCAATCTGAGCTGAGTGGATTCAAGAGTTGTAAACAATCTGATTATTGTGGCACTTTAGAGCCTATGTATGACTTATGTGTGAGTTGTGCTTCTATAGTGTATGATGTTGATAATGCTGTTTGTTGTGTAGCAATGTATATATGCACAACATCCTCCTCCTTGATTGGCAACTAATGATATCTTGCTCAAAGATCCAAAGTATTGAAGACCTTTGCATGCCCAATTGCATCAAAGATCTCCTCCGGTGTAGGCATGGCATACCAATCAACCCTAGTCTATTGGTTGATAAGATAGTAATCTCCACACATCTGCCTATTTGTGTTGATGCTATGCATATCCTTCTTAGCTGGCATCATTGTAGTTGATGCATACTTTCCATACAAAATCTCCACCAAACCAGCCTCAAAAAGGTCACTACTCTGGCTCTAAATCAATGCTCTCTCTATATCACTATATCAATAAGGACGTTGGAAAATTGGTGTATTGCTAGTTAACTCAATCCAAATACCAAGTCCTTTCAAAGCACCAATATCCTTCATACAAAATGCAAAACAACTTGTGTAGCTCCGCAAGAACCTCCAAACTCTCCATCTTTCTTCTCCTGTAAGCTTGGGTCCCAAAGTTGGCTCCCAAGTATCCTCATATGAGTAGGAGATGTACTAATTGGCTGTTACATTGGGCCCTGGGGAGCAATAAGGTCATGCCCCCAAGCACTAGAGTTCCCAACTTCAATGTGTGAAAAACTCCCTCTGCTCTAGCTGCAAGCTCTATACATCCTCTAATTGCATCCCAAGTAGACCAATCCAAGTAGATCATGCTCACCTAGATGGACTCCAATTAGATCACTCTCTCTAGTAGCCATTGGTTGTGTCCCAAGAATACCCTATCCACTTGGTCCATCACCCCTAGCATGTGCTTGAATTGTCTTGATAGGCACAAAGCTCACAAGTGTCAGAGTGGTGATGCCTATCAAGCACATCCTACACTACTCTGCCAAGCCAAGGCTCACAATCCAAGTCAAACAGTTCAGGTCCTGACCTAACACTTGACACTTGGATACCTTTGACACTGCTAAAATGATGATAATAACGGTGCACCCACCTCCTATTGTCTCTCATTGGCGTTGGGCTCCACCAATGATTGTAATTGTGAGTCCCAAACAAGTCTAAGACCTCCCTCTCAAAAAGCATGAGAGCTTGGGAAACTCATAAGTGTGGGAAAAGCAACTTGGGGTTGTCCAACTAGGCTTACCACTACCATAGGTGACCTATCAGCCACTATCACCATTTGAGACGGACGGCCAACATCCAAAATCTCATCAACAATAAGGTGGTCAAGTCGTTGAATCCCATCATAAGCGCGTTGTAGAACCTCTCTAGGTAAGAGGTTTGTCCACCAAAGACAAAGACAATGAGCCCATGATCTCACTCTAGTTGCATCCAACAACATGGTAGATCCCATCCAACAATGGAACTGATGTGTACTTACCACCACCTAGGTACAAGAATCGCCCATCAAAGGAATGTTCCCCAAAATGTAAGTTGGAGAAAAGGATTGATGAACATGGAGATATCATTGTATCCATAGCATCTCCCAAAAAATACTTGAATATGGATCCTAATGACCCAAAACTCAGCCAGCACCTGTATATTCTTAACATGGCCATCCAAAAATCACCATATAATGGGACCTTGTCTCTCCAAATCTTACGCCCCTAGCAAGGAAATATCTACTGGTAGGACCTTTTGGTAACCTTTGACTGTTGACATCAATAATAACTCAAGATATCAATAGACCAAGTGTGCCACATGATGTAGAGACTAGCCTAGCAGTCTCATCTCTCTCCACATGCAAGTACCTATGTACTCATATACCCATCTGTAGTACCATAGCTAGTCCAATGTTAATCCCATCAAACAAATCCAATAAATATACTCCCTCTATTGGATATTGCCAAGCAATGAGTGTGGTATCTAGAGATGTCAAGGTAATTCACTCTAGAAGCTCATCCTCACACTAGTCTCCTAATGGTACAAAGGCTCCACTCAAGCCTGTTGCACCAACTGATCCGCATGTTGCTGCAATGGCTCCTTTGAACTCCACAAAGGAACCTAAAAAGTTTTGGTGGTTACTCATGGGCTACTTGTCAAAAGTTAAATTTCATGTTTAAGGTAGTGACTATATGGTAGGGCACACTATCACTTGCACCATTCACACCATTGGGTGTGCCATCGGTGGACATTAGGGTGTGAGACCTAGCTTGAGTCCAAGGGTTATAGTTTTGAAATGCAGTTCCAGAGAGCTCATTTCTCTAATGTTGAGCCTTTGAGTTCCTGGCTATGGCTTACGGAGGCCACCAAGCATCACTTGGATTCTCTAAGCTAGAGTGGGTGTTGTGTGACTATAATCAATGCCCAATTGTTGATAGATAATAGAGTGACAAATCAAGTACTAATTTGATTGAGTTTGATTCAAGTTGTGTAAACAAACTAATTACATTAGAGAAGTGAGGTCAAGAGGAAATCAAATGAAGGAACTAAGAATGTTAGTGGTATCTCCAAGACTTGCTGATTTTTGGTAGCTCAATCAGAGTTTAGGGTTTAGGGCCAAATTTTGAGCAAAGAGAAGCAATTTTCAAGTGGTAGTTGTGATTTTGAGCTCAAGAGTGAAAGTAGGACCAATTTGGTGCAAGTTGAGTTCAAAGAGTGAAATTGAAGGTGGAGTTGGGAACCCATCTCCATGAATTTATGATTTGGAAAAACCCGTTATTTCAATTTGGCTCAAGTGGAGAGTTAGCAAAGGATTTGGCGGTCAGCCAACTTTAGGGATTTACTCGAGGTTACATAAAATTTTGGCCAGATTTTGGCAAGAAAAAAGGCATCATTTGGGCATTTAGAAGCTTTGAGACATAGGGTGGTTGGCTATGAGAGGCTACCAAGACCTAGAAGGGCCAAAAAGGCCAACTTATTAGCATAAGGCTAGCTAGTTAGAGTAGATTTTGGTCATTATTTGGTAAAATTTGTACATCCTTGCTAGATTGTGCACAACAAGGTTTGACCCCTAGATCTATGGTTCCTAGACTGGTGCCCTAGCCAACTTGTCCATCCTCACTTTTTGTCCTAGTGACTATTCCATTATTATTTATACACTTGTAGCTTTGGCTAGGAGAGAGAGCTTGATCTCCTTCTTGGTGATCTTGGTAGCTTAAGAAGTAGATAACTCATATTATGTCACATGCCAAATGGTGGTAGAGTCAATCCAATGTTGATTTATGAGATGAAGGGTTTTTTGTTAAGATTTCTTGTGAGTGGACCTCTCCCCATTCTCTACTTCCTATTGTGCACCATGTTTGTGTGAGGTGTCTTGACTTTAGAGCATTGGTGCTCTAGTGTGCTCTCTATCATGAAGTTGGAGTGATGACCAATTAGACTACCTATGTTTCTCTTGGGCGAGGCAAGAAGTGATGACCTATAGACCTTGAGAGTACGTGTTGTGATGGCAAGTTACAAGTTTCCCTTTCCCCTAGTGTAGTTGTCATAGTTAGAGCTACATTAGTTGGTGTTGGCACTTGGTGAGGTACTTGCAGTGGTTCCGATTGCGGGTTGCAATTTTGGGTTACTTTGTCATGAAAAAGTTCTTTGGGGATTTTGGAGGAGATAGCACTACAATACACAGTGGGTTTACTTGGAGTGGCATTTGATATCAACCTATATCTCAAGTCCCAATGAAGGAGGAGATTGACTCTGAGTTGGAGTTTGACGCAAGAGTTGATTTAGTTGAGAGTGCATTTGGTATGTCCGCACCATTGTTGTGGGACATGGACAAGATTTATGGGGCCTTTAAAGGTTCCAAGCATTACTCTAGTACGGTGAGTACCATTGAGTTGGATGACTTCATCCATGAGTTTGATAGTTGGTGTGATCTGCAACAGATGACTTTGTTTACACCTTTTGATAGCATGGAAGAGGTTGTTTCAATATTTAGAGGGTCCACCAATGGATGACTACCATGAGTTCAAGAGAGCTCACTTGGAGGACATTAAGCTATGGAGATAGTATTGGTCTCCAAACTATGTCTCCATCACTTTAGGCTTGGCTTTTGGAGGTAGATCAATTGTACCCAGAAGTTCTAGCTCTAGTAGCATTGGTGGATCTCTTGGTGATAGTGCTACTACAAGTGGAGGTACTACTACAAGAGGTGGCTTAGTACCAACATTTAACATCAAGGAGTTCTTCTAGTGTTTGAGGTAGAACTACCAAGGAGTGCAGATTGACAATGTGGTACCAACATTTTTTGTTTTTATTGAAATATGGAAGAAGAAGTGTATAGAGAAGTCAGATTGTGCCTTTATGGCCAAAGAAGGCAAAGAAAAGAGTCTTTGGGAGGAAACCCGAGGTAACGTGGCTTTGGGTCATAAGATGAAGTACTTGGAATTGCCTTGTCAACAGACAACCTGAAGTAAGGAGTCTTCATATTGGGGGTGCTTAACCCAAGGTCATAAAACCAGCGGTCATATGCGTGAAGGACACTTGATAGTGACAAGAGCATGTAGGAGGTGTGATTTCTTGGTAGAAACTCGAATTGAAGAGAGATGAAGAAGACATGACTTTATAAAAATTGGGCTAAAGACGAAGCAATGACAAGCAATTTTCTCTCGCCGTTAGGAAGTCATCCTATAGGAGATCATGGGAAGGGAAGTAGAGTTGAAGATGCGTTGGTCTGTAGAGGAGAATTTGAGAGAGCTAATCCAGGAATCAATAGGAAGAATAGTCCCTAGCCCATAGAGGAAGAGAGAAAGATGGGAGGAGGGAAGAAGAACTCCGAATTTGCAATGAGAAATCATGCAATTTGGAGGTTAGATGTGATCGTAAGAATTAAAGTCCTAAGTAGACTTTGGATCACATTCTTGGCGTGGAACTGGAATGTAAATTTTGCAGGGTTCATGACTAAGATAATCAAGAGTAGATGTCTTGATGGCCCCGAGGAAGAGGGAAAGAAAGGTAATCCGGCTTGTTGGACGGAGTCGGATTGGAGGTTAGTACTCGGAAGAGAAGCAGGCACGGAGTAGGGTGCCACATTCTTGGGGAAGAGAGAAGTAGCAAAAGAGATCCAAGAGGTGAGAGATACTTTCTCTTCAAAGCACACAAAGAATGGGTACAAAGTAGAGAGTTACAAGGATCCTATCAAGCGAGGGATCATGAGTGCTCTAATGGCAATCTTGAAGCCGGAGAGAATGACTTATGTGATGAAGCACCAAGCGGTGTCTTCCATAAGATGTTTGCAGGAAAGCCAATTAATTGGGTGAAGTCTTTTCATGGGAGAACGAGATAGATGCTATGGAATTTGCAAGATAAGTCGCCTCCACATTACATTGTGCCATTTATAGCTCATTTCTATCTGGGGCTAAACTTGCTCAATGTGGCGGAGTGCAATATGATGGTGTCGCATTTCCATCCCAACGTAAGAAAGGATGTTGATGCGGAGGAGTAGCAATACATTCTTCAGATCAGGAGCAACAATGAGTACTACGTGCAGACGTGGAAGAGTGTGCAATTGGACGTGAGTACTCCAAAGTCAAAGAAGAAGAGTTGACAAGGAGAAGGAGAAGATGTCAAGAAAGTAAGACCTCGGAAGACTAGAAGAGTAAACCTGAGGAAATGTATGGTGGTAATCGCATAATCGGAGGAAGAATTGGAAGGCGAAGCCGAATGCAAGTCCGAAGACTCAGAAAGAGATGAAGAACCCAAGTTCACAATACAGAGTGGAAACACGAGTAGTGACAGTGATGATGGAGGGGAGATGACATCGGTACCCAAGGAGGAGAAAGCCACGATGGAGATGGAGGAGAAACGTAATTCAAAGTTGGAAGACAAAGTGCCAAAGTAGGAAGAAAGGAAAGTTACCATTCAAAGAGGAGTTTGTTCTAGACGAAAGGTGAAGTATGAAGTGGTGCCAAGTAAGGTAAGAGAAGAGGAGAATGAAAGTTTGGGGAGTGAAGCATCCATTCCTATACGGTGATTTTGACTCAGAAGGTGAGTGTCGAGTGAAGAAGAGGTGAAGAAGAGGATCACTCCGCAAGTCGAGGTAACTCCGAGTGAAGGAGTGGAGTACCTGTAGGAGGTTGTGTGCCCATTATTAGTAAAGTTAGAGAACAAGAAGAAGGAGATGCAGTCAAAGTGTCCGGAGGTGAAGATTGTGTTGCAGGTGTTAGCCTGATTAGAAGAAGAGAACTCAGAATTAAAGAAGAGTATAATCCGAGGTGAGGAGGAAAGGGAAGTACTACGAGTAGATGCAGTAGTGCAGAATCAAGTGATTGAAAACTTGAGGAGAGAAGCAAGGAATCGGGAGGAGCTGATAGCGTAGAGTGTTATAGCAAGGGAAAGACAAATTGCTGAATATGAAATCTTGAAGTAGCAGGTTGCTGATTCAAGACTAGAAATTATCCATGCTATGGCAAGAGTAGTAGAGAAAGAACAAGAGCTCAATAGGGTGATGGAGAGTGTAGAGGAGAAGAAGCAGCTGTGGCAATGAGAGTTGATAGTGTAGTATAGAGAAGAAGAAAGGTTGAGAGAGTTACTTTGCAATCAAGAAGAAAAGATTGTGCAGAAAGAGAAGGAGAAGGAAGCGGTGAAAGTTGAGTTCAAAGCAGAATTGGCAATGTACAGAGAAGATTGGCTGGCAGATCAAGACGAGAGAGGAAGATGAGATTGGAGCCATTGAAGGAGATCATGATCAAGATGAATCCGATGTTGAGTACAGATGCTAGTGTGTGCATTGAAGAGATGAGGCTGCACGAGTTGAAGTTATTGGTGCAGGAGACAAGGAGGAGAAATGCAAAAGACAAAGATTTTAATGCTTTACTTATCAGTCTAAGAACTCGTGTAAATAGGAAGATATTGGAAGTAGAAGACAATATCATAATTAGATTAGACTTAGTCAAATTAAAGATAGATAAACTTCAAAAGGATGTCAGAGCAAAACCCGAAGTAGATGAAGTAGGAGTGTCTTTAGAGTTACCATTGGAGATATTTGAGAAGAGTGGGTCGGGAGATAAGGAGTTAGATAGATTACCTTCTTGTGGAATTGTGAATCACGAAAGAGAATTGTTAGATTTGGTAGAGGAATTAGGAGTGGTGAAACCCAAGGATAGAGTAGTAGTGAGTGAAGTTACTTTGGGATCGGGTTTGAAAGCCAAGGAAGAAGTAGACATCGGATCGGATTAGGAACAGATTTGAGATTTGAAGAGGCAGATATGAAGAGGTGCATTGTCATTTCGGATCTGCAGGTTTGTAGAGTTGTTAGGAAATGGTATTTTTGTTAGAATTATCATTTGCTTCACTATTTAAGAGTGGCATTCATAGTCTTATGCTGTTCAATGCTCATTATTTGTGAGAATAGATAAAGCAAAGTGTTGTGAAGTAGTGCTCATCGCTTGAGCTTGATTCCGAGTATCAACTTTGTGTCTGTAATTGTGAGTGTGTGGAGAAATTTGACGTGCAAGTCAATGTGCTTGTTGGATGTTGGATTCCGCAGCCTTGATCTTCATTCTATGTGTTTGATCCTGAGTGAAGTGCAATTGGAGTACTGCCTTGATAGATCTGAGACGAATTGTAGTGTTGGTAGTCTTTTGCATTTGTGAGTGCAGCGCAAAGTTGATGTGAAGTAATTTTGATCAAAGAAGTTGTGCCTTCAATGGAGGGGTAGAACACAATTTTGAACCAAATTCGTTTTGTAGTGAAGTGCCATTTTTGGGAGAGCCTGAATCATCACAATCAAGATTGTTTGGAAAGAATTGAAGGTGTTGTGATTAAGAAGTGTAATTTGTGACGAGACTGCAAATTAGTGCTTGTTACTCTCTTTTGGGTGTGGTTTCTACTTGAGAGATTAAAGAAGAACTCAAGAAGAACTACATGTTACTGTTTGACTTTGTATTTGACCAATTCTAAATCGTATCTCTGTTGGAACAAACTTTACTTACACAATTACCGCAAAAGTGATATTTGTCGGGTTGTCACAAACAAGTTGAGTAGCTTGCAAGAGTTCCAATGGAAAGCTGGGGAGAGCCTATGCAAGGCATACACTCGCATGAGACAGTTGATCAATTTTACTCAAGGAGTCATTGAGGCCTGTGCAATCCAATTTTGGTATAGGATACTTGACAAAGAGTTGCAATATAGAGTTCATGATGCTACATTGTTATAGGTGACTTTGCCTACTTTGGCCATGGTCTTAAGTTTGGCTAAGCGTATTGAGCTTAACATGGTGGAGGAGAGAGTAGTTACATTTGGATTTAGTAAATGGACCTCATCCACAATTGTTACTTCTTCTAGAGTGCAATAGAGTGCACCACGCCATGTTGGTTTTTGAGGACAAGATGGACAACCCAAATCCTATGGAGCAAGTGGAGGCCCTAGTGTAGCTAGACCCTTACCTTCATTTTTGGGTCAACAACAGCCAGTGAGTGGTGGTGTTGCTTGTTAGACTTGTGGTGGACCTCACCATAAGAGAGAGTGCACTTAGGGTAGTGGACCTGATACGTTTGGTGCATCATAGCCATCACAAAGATAGTGTGAGCATTGCCACAAATTTGGTCACACCAATGACCGATGCTTTGACCTACACCCAGAGTTACAAAGTGGTAGAGTTGCTATGGCAGGTGGTAGAGGAGCTCCATGTCATGGAGAACAAGGTGGTACATGATCCACACCTAGTAGGGATGCAATACCTTCCCTCACTTTTAATACAACCATGGCTACTCAGATTGAGTAGTTGGAGTAGAGATTGACTAGCATGGCCATAGCTTAGAGGAGATCAGATTTGGGTGCTGAGACTTCCACCTCATATGTATGCGATAGAGAAGTCTAAGACTTCATGTGCGGAGCAACACAAGTAGAAGCATTTGTTGTAGTGATTAGGAGTGCAGTATGTGCTCCAGAGCCTAGAGTAACATCAATGGAGTTGGACACATAGAGAAGAGAGGTTGGTAGACAAGTCAAACTTCCTTGATCTTTTACACTCTCTAAGGCAATACAAAGAACATCTATAGCTCCTAGATGTCATAATGTAGGTGTGGTAGGTGGTGATGGGGTGCATGATGGACCACCTACTAGTCAGCCACCTACTACTACATAGATTGAGTCTAGTATGATGTTGGGGGCAGCTCAGCTGATTATGCACTTTCCATTGTTCTCAACTAGTGACATGTGTACTTTGGAAGTTGACCAAACCTTAGTGTTTTGATTGGCTGCCACGCTTTGTGACAAGAGGGATGATGTGGTTCTTACTACTAGAATAGAGGTGATTGATAGTGGAGTTGACTTGGTTGAGGAGCATGGGATCCACTTAACAACCAATGGTTTATGGTAGGCTAGATTGGAGGAATTACCAGTTAGACCGGCCTTTGAGAGAGCACGGTTTACACTTTGGGTTGTCTTGTTGGATAACTAGTGGATGATTTTTTTTGGTGGGACCTTCAAGGAATGTCTATATACCACAAAGTGCCTTACTAGACTTTGGTGCATAGTCGCTTATGTTGGGGAAGATTGTAGTTGTCGTTTGGAGTTGCAAAAGACCAATATGGAGAGGTGTCCATTTCAGATCTAGATATCTCTAGGTGGTGGTTCTACACATCACATGTGGAGAGCTTGTTGTTTAGATTCAGCCCAATCATTGGATTGATAGCTCTAGGGTGAGAGCTTAAGCTATTGCAAACGTAGTTGAGTCATATGATGTGTTAGTTGGGAGAGTGGTGTTATACTCCATGGGTTTTAGTATTGACTATTGGGAGGAGATAACCTCCTATAGACCAAGTTAGTAGTCAGGTGAGGGACAAGTATATCACCTACCAGTACACTTTAGTAGTGGTAGTCTTGGCTCACTACAGTCAAAGACCATAGCAACATCAATTTCAGCTTTCAGTGGTTTTATTACTTCGTCTAGTGACTTATTTGAGTGGAACACCCATGCACAGGATACTCTAGTACCAGAGGAGATCACTCGGATTTGGAGTACAAGTGGGATCGTTCTATCCACCTTGGATATTCCTTTGTGGAGTTCCAAGGAGGCATTGCATCAGCATACGGATCAGTTGGTGCAACAAGCATGGAGTGGAGCCTTTGTACCACCAAGAGACCAGTGTGAGGATGAGCCTCTAGAGTCAATTACCTTAACACCTTTGGATACCACATTCATTGCTTGGCAATATCCATTAGAGGAAGTATGTCTATTGGAATTGTTTGGTGGGATTAGCACTACACTAGTTGTGGTCTATAGGCGGGTATACAAATATAGAGGTACTTATATGTGGAGAGAGATGAGACTACTAGGCTAGTCTCTCTACGTCATGTGGCACACTTGGCCTATTGGTATCCTAAGTTATTATAGATGTCAACAGTCAAGGGTTACCAAAAGATCCTACCAATAGACATTTCCTTGCTAGGGATGCAAGATTTGGATAGACATGGTCCCATTCATTTGGTGATTTTTGGAACATACACGTGCTCGTCGAGGTTTGGGTCTTCAAGTTCTCCGTTCTAGTGTGTTTTGGGAGATGTTATGGAACAATGACATCTCCAAGTTCATCAATCCGTTTCTCCAACTTACATTTTGGAGAACATCCCTTTGATGGGTAATTTTTGCACTTGGGTGGTGGCAAGTACACATTAGGTCCATTCTTGGATGGGACCTACCATTTTGTTGGATGCAGCCAAAGTGGGATCATGGGCTCATCATCTTTGTCTTTGGTGGACAAACCTCTTACTTAGAGAGGTTCTACAACGTGCTTATGATGGGATTCAATGACTTGACCACCTTATTGTTGATGAGATTTTGGATGTTGGCCATCAATCTTAGACTATGGTTGTGGTTGATAGGTCACCTATGGCAATGTTGAACCTAGTTGGATAGCCCCAATTGTTGTTCCCACACTTTTGAGTTTCCCAGGCTCTTATATTTTTCTGGGAAGGAGGTCTCGGACTTGTTTGGGACTCATCGTTACAACAATTGGTAGAGCCCAACATCGATAAGAGAGAGTGGGTGATAGCTTTTTGCACCTATATTACCACTGTTTTAGTAGTGTTAGAGGCATCCAATCATCAAGTCTTAGATTAGGCTAAGGACCTGATTTGTTTGACCTAGATTGTGAACCTTGGCTTGGCAAAGGAGTGTTGGATGCGCTTGATAGGCATCACCACTCTGATACTTGTGAGCTCTATGCCTATCGAGACAATTCAAGCACATGTTGAGGGTGATGGAACAAGTAGATAGAGTATTCTTGGGACATAGCCAATGGTAACTAGAGAGAGTGGTCTACTTGGAGTCCATCCAAGTGAGCTTGGTCTACTTGGATTACACCCTTGGTCTACTTGGGATGCAACTAGAGGATGTATGGAGTTATAGCCAAAGTAGAGGGAGTTTTCACATTGAGGTTGGGACCTCTAGTGCTTGGGAGCATGACACTACTGCTCCAAAGGGCGGCCTAATGTAGTAGCCAGTCAGTATGCCTTCCACTCCTACAAAAGTTATAGAGGATACTTGGGAGCCAGATCTAGGACCCAAGCTTATAGGAGAGGAAAGATGGAGATCTTGGAGGTTCTTGAGGAGCTACACAAGTGTTTTACCTTCAATATGAAAGATACGGGTGCTCTAAAAGGACATGGTATTTGGATTGAGCTGACTAGCGATACACCAATTCTTTGACGTTCTTATCAATATAAGGATATGGAGAGAGCATTGATTCAGAGTCAAAATAGTGACCTTTTTGAGGTTGGTTTGGTGGAGATTTCACATGGAGAGTATGCATCAACTACAATAATACTAACCAAGAAGGATATGCATGGCAACTACATAGATAGGCAGATGTATGGAGATTACCATCCTATCAATCTGCAAACTAGGGTTGATTGGTATGCCATGCCTACACCGGAGGAGATCTTTGATGCAATTGAGCATGCAAAGGTCCTTAGTACTTTGGATCTTCAAGCAAGATATCATCAATTGTTGATCAAGGTGGAGGATAAGTCCAAGAAATCATTTTGGGCTACTGATCCTCATGGCAAGGATGTGTTATATTAGTGGAGGTTCTTACCACGTGGGTTAAAGAATGCTCTTGCTGAGTTCTAGAGGATCATGGACATGATCCTAGTTGGATTGGATTTTTCTCAATGTTATATTGATGACATTTTGGTCTATAGCACTACTATGGAGGAGCATGAGAGACATTTGTTGGAAGTGTTTTAGAGGTTTAGATCTCATTGACTCAAATTTCATCATGGGAAGTGTAGGTTCTTCCATGAGCATGTTGAGTATTTAGGTCACACTATCTACCCTGGAGGACTTGGTGCTCAATAGACCAAGGTGGAGGCTATTGTACGCATTCCTCAACCTACGGATGTGAGCAGAGTACAAGCATTCCTTGGGTTGGTGAACTTCTATGGTCACTATATTAGAGGATTTAGTGCCATTGCCAAGGCCTTGATGAAGTTGACCAAGCTTACACAAGAGTGGTGTTGGGGAGATGAGCAGGAGAGAGCTTTTCTAGAGCTCAAGGAGAGGTTGACATCTGCTCCTATTTTGAAGAAACCAATCAAAGGACAACCATTTTAGGTTTACATTGATTGGAGTATGTTGGGGCTTGGAGTAGTGCTCACCTAGGAGAAGGAGTTTGTGGTGGCCTATCCAAGTCACTCCAACAATTCAATGGAGGTGAAGTATAGTTCATATGAAGGAGAGTGCTCGACAACAATATTGTAAAAGACCAAATCCGAGGACAAAAATAGGAGAATGGAAACTCACACTGAGACACTTGAATGAGGGAAAACTCCAAATGCCTAGCATGAGCTTTGGCTTTGGTATTTATAGGTAGCATACAAGGCCCTTGAGAAGCTTCTCAAAAAGCTTCCTTGAGCCACTTTCTTAGAGTGTAAGCCAAGTTAACTAGGAAGATTCTCAAGAAGCTTCCTTCTAGAAGCCGCCTACTTGGCATGCAAGCTAAGCTAGTTAGAAGCTTCTAGAAGCTTCCTTCTAGAAGCTACCTGCTTGGAGCACAAGTTAACTAGTTGGGAAGCTTCCCAAGAAGCTTCCTAGATGCTTTTAGAATATTCTAGGCCAATTTGGCTTATTCTCTACTTTGTTAGCCTTACTAACTATGTCGCTAAACTCCATATTGTTACAAATATGGGCAATAACACATTTCAATATTACCTATTTGGTAACCCTTTTACTCTAATCACTAATCATCAACCATTGAAGTGGTTGATGGAGTCCAACAAAATTTCAAGGAAGCTTGCACGATGGGCTTTGATTTTACAAGAGTATGATTTTATGGTTATTCATAGGCCTGGAGTGGTGAATCATGATGCAGATAGGTTGAGTAGAAACCATGTTCCAACCAATAGGATCAGAGTTGAGCATTTTGGTATGGTGAGACAAATGAGGAAATGGTGCCAGGTTGGTACACATCTGCCTTTCTTTGTATATTTTTTGAGGCTTGGTTGTATCTCTCTCAACGCATACAAGAGGAGTTATTAAAGTCACATATCTAGAGAGTAGAGATAGTGGTATGATTCAAGGAGACATCATGATGATATCTTTGTGGTGGACTATCTTTGCACTAGTGTTGTGGGTGGCACAGTTGGGGCCAAGGAGAGAAACCATGTTCTTCAGCAAGCCAAACGGTCTAGATTGGAAGGCAAACATCTTTTGCATGTATGAGAAGATGGTAGAGTGCGAGTAGTACCACTTTGATCTAAGAGAGCACAATTGGTCCGTCATGCGCATAAGGAGCTAGGACATTTTGGAGTAAAGCATAAATATAGCTTACTCCAAAGTCATTATTGGTGGCACGGTATGCAAACCAATGTACAATAATTTGTTGGCAGATATGTGGTTTGTGTCCAAGTTAGAGCATCATTCAATGCTCCTATGCCACAATTACACCCGTTACTTATCATGGGATTGGGTTATTGTTGGAGTTTGGACTTTGTTGGACCTTTATCATTGATTGTGAGACATCATTGGTATATTTTGGTGATAGTAGAGCACTCCTACAAGTGGATTGAGTTGGTGGTACTTCTTGACAAGTCTAGTGAAGGGACGATGTTGTCGGGAAAATAGTCTACACGTAGTATTGGTGCCATTTGGTGTGAGTTTTTCATGTTAGTGAACTCAAGAGTTTATGTTATTGTGAAACCAGTAGTTGTTTTGTGTTTTGTAAGCTCAAGGATTTTCTCTTGTGTTAAGGGAGGGAGGAAATTGAGTGGTTGATTTTCTTTAAAGTTACATAAGCTTGGGGTTTATTTGCATGTCACTTAAGCGTTGGAGTTTGTTTAAGTTATTAGGATCTCAAGAGTATTTTAGCTAGTTGATATATTGAAGGGGTTTTGGGGTGACAAGGAAGGATTGAGAAGAGAAGTAAAGGACAAGAACTATGGAGATTTTTTTTTGGGAAGATGTCTATGTTGGAGAGGAGGAAGCAAGGGGGGGACTTTTTTGGAGTGGAGAGGCATGGAAAAAGAGGAGAATTTTGGGAGAAAGAGGCTTGGACAGAGAGGTTCTTGGCAGGAAGTTTTGGAGAGAGTAGAAAAACTACAGAGGAGTTTTTGAGTGACTAAGGAAGAAATGTGTCTTGGGGAGAAGAAGGGAAAGGGTTTTTTGGAAGATGTCTAGGGAGGACAGAGGAATGACAAGAAAGAAGAAATTTTGAGTTGAGAAGTTGGCTTGTGCAGGAACTAAAGAAAGGGGTTTTTTGAGAGATGTCTAGGGAGGACAGAAGAGTGACAAGAAAGAAGAAATTTCGAGTTGAGAAGTTGGCCTATGCAGACTGAAGAAAGGGGTTTTTTGAGAGATGTCAAGGGAGGATAGAGGAGTGACAAGAAAGAAGAAATTTCGAGTTGAGAAGTTGGCCTGTGCAAGAATTGAAGAAAGGGGTTTTTTGGGAGATGTCTAAAGAGGACAGAGGAGTGACAAGAAAGAAGAAATTTTGAGTTGAGAAGCTGGCTTGTGCATGAACTGAAGAAAAGGGTTTTTTCAGGAGATGTCTAGGGTGGACAGAGGAGTGACAAGAAAGAGGAAATTTTGAGTTGAGAAGTTGGCCTGTGCACGAACTGAAGAAAAGGGTTTTTTTTCGAGACATGTCTAGAGAGGATAGAGAGGAATGAAGAAATTTTGAGTTGAGAAACTGGCCTATAGAGGAATGGAAGGGAAAGGGTTTTTCGGGAGATGTCTAGGGAGGACAGAGGAGTAACAAGAAAAAATAAATTTTGAGTTGAGGAGCTGGATTGTGCATGAACTGAAGAAAAGGGTTTTTTTGGGAAATGTCTAGGGAGGATAGATTAGTAACAAGAAAAAAGAAATTTCAAGTTGAGAAGCTGGCCTGTGTAGGAACTGAAGAAAAGGGTTTTTTTCGGGAGATGTCTAAAGAGGACAGAAGGGAATGTTGGTGTAGTTTTCAGCAGGAGTTTTGAGAAGACCAGAAGGGCTGAGTGTGGAGTTTTGGGAAGTGACAAGGGATTTGAAAGTGTTTACAAGAGAACAATGAGGGTTTTCGGGGAGAAACACAAGAGGGAGAACTTTCAAGGGAAAAGCTGACATGTGACATGAATGACTGAGCAAATGCTGGCACATGACTTTGAAAACAGAGATTCAAAGATAGTTGTGCACTAAACTGCTAATAGAAGTTTCCAAAAGGTGAGGTGCTTTGCAACAACAAAAGAAAGCAAAGAGGGGAAGTATTTTGTGAATGGAGTCTAAAGAAAGAAGAGGACTGGTTCAAAGGAACAGGAGACTGGGGAATGTATCGGGGTTTTTTGAGAAGTGGAAAATTGAGGAGCTGAGTGTGTGCAGACAGGGTTTTCACAAAAATTGTGGCTGAAGTTTGGTAGTGACTGGAGCAGTTAATAGGTCGAGAATTGATTTATGTGAACAGGAGAGCTGAGGACGTTTCATGGAAGGATCTTTGGCTAAGAACAGAAACCTTGCAATGAGGCATTGATGGGAGTGCTGCTGGAAGGTGAAGGAAGGGGTCCGGAGTGTGAGTTGTCTTTACTGTTGTCGGACAGCGTGTGTGTGAAAAGAGCTGAAATGATCTTCTGTCATAAGTTAGTGCAAACACTGTATGAATTGGAGTTGGGTGGCTTGTCCAAACTTGTGAACCTCGCAGCTGAAATTTTATGAATGAAAAATCCTGAGACGATGGTGTGTTCAAGCTGTGATTAGCATCGAGGAAGCTCTATTTTAGGAGCTCTCAATCCGTCTATATGAATGGTTTGATTCAGTAGTTGAGTCCAAGTTGAGCCCAAATAGAATACTATTTGTTGTTTGTAAAATTCCCAGCCATTTCTAGGAACCATCGGGTCCAAAACTATAACTGAAACCACATGAGCTAGCCAGTTATATGAAGGCCAAGAACAAACACAAACCCTCAAGAAACCCAACCTCAAGAAACAAAAAAAACCCCAAATTCTTACACAGTTGAGATTTCCAACACACCAAGAATAGAAAGAGAATGTCAATCTACGAGAAAATCTAAATCAACTACAATAAAGACAAAATGAGCACAAACAGCCAAGTGCCCGGTGCACTCTCAAGGCCAAACAAATTCCCTCACAACCGCTTACTTGTTCTTGGATTGGGTTCTTAGTCATTTTGGTGCATTAGTTGAGGTTTTGATTGATCAAGGTACAAAGTTCTTTGGGGAGTTTCAAGTCTTGTATGACAAGGCTTTGATTGATCATTGTACTACCTCTCAAGATCATGTCGTGCATATATACATTGCTACACAACATACATCACTATCAACATCATACACTATAGGAGCACAACTCACACATAAGTCATACATAGACTCTAAAGTGCCACAATGATGTAATCAGATTGCTTACCACTCTCAACTCAACTCAACTCAGATCAGTACTTGATATGTCACTCTATAAACTGCCAACAATTGGGCACTGATTACAGTCAAGCCACAACCACTCAAGCATAGAGAATCCAGGTGACGCTCGCCGGCCTCTGTCCACCATAGCCAGGAACTCGAAGGCTCAACATCAGAGAAGTGAGCTCTCTGGAGCTCACTTCAAAACTATACCCCCCTGCACTTGAGCTAGCACTGAAACCCTAACGGTCCCACTGACGGCACACTTGACGGTGCGAACGGTGCAAAGTGACGGTGGGCCCCACCATGAAGTCAGTACCCCGAACATGAAATCTAATTGTCGGAAAGTAGTCTCAGAGAAACTGCTAGAATAACTCTAACTACTATCACTGGAACTCCAGTGTCCGAGCATCTAGATGCGGAACTACAAATGGCGTGACAGCTGTCGTGCATATATACATCACTACACAACATACATCGCTGTCAACATCATACACTATAGAAACACAACTCACACATAAGTCATACATAGACTCTAAAGTGCCATAATTGCCCCCCTAGCTGGCGGTTAGGTCCCTCTAACTCCAAATAACCATCTACTCTAAGTATATGGTATACCCTCTAATGGGCAAAGATCAGGAGGCCGAGTGCTATGGAGCCCCATCGTAAGTTGCCTGTCTGCAATCTATACCATATAAAGAATGAACTAGCTATAGGTCAAGTACATCTAGGACATAACCACTATCCTTGAGGAACCACCGTGAGTGGAGGAGTCATACATGCCATATGCCATCCTCTCGAACAACTATCACACACTAACATAGTAGCAACTCCACCAGAAGAGCCACATAACATACACCTCAAGCCTGCACGTACAAGTGCCAAGCTTGGGTCCATAGTACCATCAATGTTTGGGAGGTGGCATGGCGCACAATTGCGCACATGATCCTTCCAAACAACACCATCCCGTCCTTCTAACACAAGGACTCTAGATGGCAAAACCTCACGCACTCTCAAGATAGTGCGGCCTGTAGAAACATCAAGTGTCGTTGGTGCTGTCTGTTGTAGATATACATAGTCGCCTGGATGAAATCGACGGATCAAGGGTCTATAACCTCCTCCTCGAATGGTAGCATAGCATAAAGTATCTCTATGATGAGCAATCGCCAAGTTCTCAAAAGCCATCGGCATCACTCTCCGAAAGATCTCTGCCCGCTGAGAACATGCGCTCATCCATACATCGGGGTCATCCAAGTCCAAAACTACAGTAGCATCTCGACGAATGGCTGTAGGTAAATCTGGATCTTGTCCATAGAGTAGAAAGTATGGAGAGAAGGATGCTAAGGAGGCTTGCCGGCTGAACCGATAGCCCATGGCCAACCAAGGTAACTGGAGATCCCAATCTCCCAAGTGGCCTCTCTGCAAACCATACTTTCACAATCCTCTCTTCACCGTCTGAACCACTCTCTCTGCTAAGCCATCTGCCTCAGGGTGATCTCGGGATGTCGTACGATGATCAATCAAAGCCTTGTCATACAAGACCTGAAACTCTCCCAAGAACTCTGTACCCTGATCAGTCAAAACCTCAGCTGGTGCACCAAAATGACTAAGAACTCGTTCCAGGAACGAGTAAGCTATCCCTTCACTAGACTTGTCAGGAAGTGCCACCAACTCAATCCACTTGGAGAAGTGCTCTATCATCACCAAAACATACCGATGATGTCTCACAGTCAGCGATAAAGGTCCGGTGAAGTCCAAACTCCAACGACAACCCAATCCCATGATAGGTAATTGCTCGAAATTTGGCCAGCGCTTCCACACACCGTCCGCTTAACTGCCAAATCTACATCACTAGAATGAGCTTCTGCACACTAGGGAAACACAGAACTTGAATCGAGCTACCACGATCCACCGAGCTTGGAGATACCACCAACACTCACCTGATTTCCCCCTAACTTCACTTCTATATGTAATCAGATTGCTTACCACTCTCAACTCAACTCAACTCAGATCAGTACTTGATCTGTCACTCTATAAACTACCAACAACTGGGCACTGATTACAGTCAAGCCACACCCACTCAAGCATAGAGAATCCAGGTGACGCTCGCCAGCCTCTGCACCATAGCCAGGAACTCGAAGGCTCAACATTAGAGAAGTGAGCTCTCTGGAGCTCACTTCAAAACTATACCCCCCTGCACTCAAGCTAGCACTGAAACCCTAACGGTCCCGCTGATGGCACACTTGACGGTGCGAACGGTGCAAAGTGACGGTGGGCCCCATTGTGAAGTCAATACCCCGAACACAAAATCTAACTGTCGGAAAGTAGTCTCTAAGAAACTACTAGAATAACTCTAACTACTATCACTGGAACTCCAATGTCTAAGCATCTAGATGCGGAACTACAAATGGTGTGACAATCACCCTGAGGTAGATGGCTTAGTAGAGAGAGTGGTTCATACAATGAAGAGAAGACTGCAAAAGTATGGTTTGCAAAGAGGCCACTTGGGAGATTGGTGTCTCCAGTTACCTTGGTTGGCCATGGACTATTGGTTTAGCCAGCAAGCCTCCTTAGCATCCTTCTCTCCTTACTTTCTACTCTATACATGAGATTCAGATTTACCTACAGCTATTCATGAAGATACTATTGTAGTGTTGGACTTGGATGATCTAGATGCATGGATGCTTGCATGTTCTCAATGGGTAGAGATCTTTCGAAGAATGATGCCGATGGCCTTTGAGAACTTTGCAATTGCTCAACATAGGGAATACCTTACGCTATGCTACCATTTGAGGAGGAGGTTATAGACCCTTAATCCATTGATTTCATCTAGGTGACTATGTATACAAGAGTAGATAGCACCAATGACACTTGATGTTTCTACAAGCTGCACTTTCTTGAGAGTGCGCAAGGTTTTGCCATCTGGAGTCCTTGTGTTAGAAGGACGTGATGGTGTTGTTTGGAAGGATCATGTGCACAATTGTGCACCATGCCACCTCCCAAAAATTGATGGCACTATGGACCCAAGCTTGGCACTTGTACGTGTAGGCTTGCGGTGTATGTTGTGTGGCTCTTCTGGTGGAGCTACTACTATGTTAGTGTGTGATGGCTGTTTGAGAGGATGGCATATGGCATGTATGACTCCTCCTCTCATGGTGGTTTCTCAAGGATAGTGGTTATGTCCTAGGTGTACTTGACCTATAGCTAGTTCATCCTTTATATGGTATAGATTGTAGACAATCGACTAACAATGGAGCTCAATAGCACCCGGCTTCTTGATCTTTTGCCCACCATAGGTTATACCATGCACTTAGAGTAGGTAGCTATTTAGAGTTAGAGGGACCTAACTGCCAACTAGGGAGGCAATTGTGGCACTTTAAAGTCCATATATGACTTATGTGTGAGTTGTGCTTCTATAGTGTATGATGTTTGCAACAATGTATGTTGTGTAGCAATGTATATTGTGTAGCAATGTATATATGCATGATAACTATAATACCATTTGTAGCATTGCACCTAGATTGCTTGGACTCTGGAGTAGTAGTGTTGGTAGTGATGAGTATTTTGGTGGTTACTCATAGGCTACTTGTAGACGGTCAGATTTCATGTTAAGGGTACTGAGTACATGGTAGGGCCCACCGTCACTTGCGTGGTTTGCACCATTGGGTGTGCTATCAGTGGGACCATTAGGGTTTGAACCTAGCACGAGTCCAAAGGGTATACTTCCAAAGTGCAGCTCCAGAGAACTCACTCTAATGTTGAGCCTTTGAGTTCTTGGTTATGGTGGATAGAGGCTGGTGAGCATCACTTGGATTCTCTTAGCTAGAGTGGGTGTGGCTTGACTATAATCAATGCCCAATTGTTGATAGATTATAGGATGATAGATCAAGTATTGATTTGATTGAGTTGTGTAAACAAATTGATTATTGTGGCACTTTAGAGTCCATGTATGACTTATGTGTGAGTTGTGCTTCTATAATGTGTGAGTTGTGCTTCTATAATGTGTGAGTTGTGCTTCTATAATGTGTGATGTTGATAGCAATGTATGTTGTGTAGTAATGTATATACATGTAACAGGTCCATTGAAAGCTTGATATCTTTCCTAAGAAATTTGTTAATGGTGCAACCACATGAGCATGATAATGGATGATCCATCAATAAAAACTTATTAATCCATTAAATGCCCACACTTTTGTGACATCCTTAGGAGTAGGCCAATTGATAATGGCTTTGATTTTCTTCTCTTCTATCTTGATCTCCTTTGATGAGACCTTATGACCCAAGAAGTTACCTTTTTCTACCAAAAGGTACATGTTGACTTCTTATAGTAAAACTTCCATTGGCGGAATCGTCTTAAGACTTCTCATACATGATTCTTGTGTTTTGTCTCCATCTTATTGTAGATTAAAATATCATCTAAGAACACCACCACATATCAATCTAATAGCCTATCCAACACCTAATGCATTTGATCCATGAAAAGTATCAAAGCATTAGTGAGCCCAAAAGGTAAAACTTTGAATTCAAAGCTTTGAACTTTGACCATATCTTGTGCCAAAGGTAGTCTTTTGTACATGGTATCAATAGGAATTTTAATATAAAGTTGCAATAGTTTCTTTGAAGATCTAACTTAGAGAAGTATTGTGCTCCACTCAATTGATCCAACAATTCATCAATTTGAGGCAAGGGATACATATTCTTCATGGTTTGTTTATTAAGGCCATGATAGTCAATACATGATCAAAGTCCTCCAATCCTTCTTTGGTACAAAGAGTATTGGTGCTTCCCAAGAAGATGTACTATGTCATATGAAATCTTTCTCCAAAAACTTGGTCAATGTTGTTCAAAGCTCTTCCAATTCCTTTGGTGAGAGCTTATAGATTGGTCTACTCACAAGACTACTACCTTGCAATAGCTTGATCTTGAAGGGTATACTTTGATCAAAAGGTAATCCTTTTGGAAGACCATCCAAAAGGAGATCTTAAAACTCTTGCACTATTTGATAAATCATTACTTGGTGAGGCTCCTTACCCTCATCAAATTCTCCTTGCACTATTGGCTTGATCTAACAACAAAACCAAGACTACCTTTCTCCAATGCTTGCTCTATATTTGTTATATTGATAAACTTTGCATGTTGGGATTTACTATTCTTAGATGTTTTAATCAAAAGTGCCAGACAACCTAATCAGTAATTTTTACTTTGGTTTTGTATATGAATTTGGTGTCAAGTTCAATTAACCAACTCTTATGACATTCAAGCCAAAGCAGACCTAGAACGGAATCATAGTGTAGGGAAGCTACTACAAATCTCACACACTTTAAGTACTCCTTTCAAATCTTGAATGTAACAAGTTGTGAGTTATAGAATGCATAACTCTTTCTTCCATCCGTCATCTCAATCTATTACTAAATATTGGCTTGATAAGAATACATAATTCTCTTGCTAATTGCATAAACATGTAATTCTAAAAAGTCTTACAATCAACCAAAATCCCTTAACAATGATTGAGTATCATACCTTGCAAGTGTATCAAACTTGCATAGATCAAGCCTTTAATCTCATTGGAACAAATCAAGTCTCCAATAAGTTGCTCAATATCTCTAATTGGGACTTGTTGTTTCCTTGATCCTCATACTCCAAGCATTCCATTTGGGCAATGGGTTGAGGTCATCCAATTTTAGTTGGATACTTGGCAATGAAGTGTACTATTTGGTGTAATCAAAGTAATTAAATTTTGTTGTAATCTTTCTCTATCAACAATGCCAAGTGATCTCCTTTGGATGGCATCAATCTCCATCAATGTTGGCTCTTCCACCCATGTGTGGTGTGTTTGTAAGTTGTGTGTAAGTCTAGGTCAAAAAAAAGTTGTAGCAACCAAAGAATCAAAGTGCTCAACCAACTACATGGCTTCTTATAAGTATTTAGGCTCTTGAATGGTCACTTCTAGTTTGGTACATGATTTCAAGCCCTTCACAAATCAATCCAAAGCTTCATCTTCAAGTATCTTTTGAATTTTCATTATGCTATTTTGGAATTGAATGATGTAGCTCCTCACAAAACCAATCTTCTTCAATTTTGCCAATCTTATGCAGCTTATGTAACATTTACCACTCAGAATCTCCCAATTTTTATGCTCTTGAATTCTTCCCATGTCAAGATGGGTGCAAAAAATTTCCATTGAGCTTGCTCCACCCAGAGTCCTCACCATAGTTTTGCCACTCTATCTAATTGGCTTGAAGCCAAGAAAATCTTTCTTTGTCCATCTTGAAGCTGTGTAGTTTCAAAATAACATTTGTAATGATAAAACACAAAACTCTCCACTACATATGGGAGATTCTTGCCTTCAAATACCTTTGGCTTCAAAAATCAAATTTGTTCTTCTCCTTCTCAAAATGTTACTCTTTCTATCTAATACTCTTGTTTTTGATGATCTCTTTCTTCCAATAGTCAAGTAAGGTGCTCAATTTGTTGTTACATAACAATGATAACTTTGTGCATTGCCGCCATGACTACTTCTACCAAAATATCTACTTGCAATTATATAAGTTAACACATAGATGTAGCATGTCCACCATGCTGTAAATTACAATTGGAAGTATCAATAGTTCATAGAACAAGATGATTATATCAAAAGATTCTGCCCAAAGTATGGAATGATGAACTACATCAAATGAAGCTTTTGTAGTACATAGACATGGAAATCCAAATGGTTTGGGAAAAATGGATTTGGTGATCCATAGATTCTATCCATCCCATTCTTTTTATGATACAAATTTAAAAGACCAAGGAGAGAAATAGAATGGATAATTAGAGTGGAAGAGTACATTAAGACTCTCAAGTGAGTGAAACTTTAAATGCCTAGCTTGAGGTGGCTCAAGTATTTATAGGTAACATGCATACAAGACTCCCAAGGAGCTTCCAAAGAAGGTTCCTTCTAAGAGCCCCCTTACTTGGAGTGCAAGCTAAGCTATTTTTTTAATTTGGCATACAAATTACTTTTTCCTCGGAAAGTTTTTAGAACCTTCTCACCAAGAAGCTTCTTTTGTACTTCTAGAATATTCTACCCACGAGTTTTCTTGATGCTTCTAGCATATTTTTAAACTAGTTCTACTTCTTTTTGTTTTATTTGGCTTAGACTACTAACTCATTAGCTTATACTAACTTGCTTGCTAATTCTATATTATTATATGGTTTCTCATACTATTTGCTTACAATTGTGAAAGTCCTTTTCTTCCTTGTTGTCTTCTCATCAATTTGATATAGTTATTTCAAGGAGATGCAAGATGGTTATTGTATGCATTTAAGCATCCTTGGACATTCATCTAGATTGGGTGGTGATCCAAGTTGAAGTTTGTAATACCTTCACTACTACTTTTCATCCAAAAAATTTCCATGCTCTTTACTCAATTAGAGATCAAATCCTCTCCTCGCTCCCATTTGTCTATACTTTCTATAGGATGGAGACACATTTATTATGCAATCGCCATATTGCTACAAGAGCGTTCACACAATTGATATCAATTAAGTACACACAATAGGGGGATCCTCTAGAGTGGCCTTCCTTTGCCATAGCATATTTGTGGTACCCATATTTTTCATTTTGGACGAGTTTTAAAGAAGAAGTGCCTTGCTAAAACCAAATCAAGAAGAAATGAGTGGACACTTATGTTTTGATCAGGCCTAAGTAAGTCGACTTTGTATTAGAAGAAGGACTCAGATTGGATCAAACCTGAAGAAGCTTACTTTGTGTCAGAGGAGTGTAAAACTCGGACTAGACACTGGATGAGGGTTTCTTCGCATCAAAATAGAAGTTACAGGTCAAGATTCTTGCGGAGATTGTATCTCATTGAAGAATTGTCCAAATCATACATGCTATATTTTGTTGGAAGCATCTCGTTCAGGGCTTTTCATTGCCACCAAAATCGCAAATTTTGGAGGTTTGTAAAAGAAGTTACAAGTATTTGAAGTTTTGGAAGTAGATGTACAAAGTAGTTTGATGTCTTTGGACTTCGGATTTTGCATTTCAGGTTTACATGACTTCGGGTCTAAAGACTTTGCCTCAAGACAAATATGATTCAACCCGAGGTAGTCAGACCTTGGAGTGCAATGAAGGTGACTCGAGAATCTTGCTAGAGGCATTAGAGGAAGTTAGAGTAAGGAAAGAAGATATTTAGGATACCCATGACTTCAATTTCAGTTTTGATTGAAGATAGGATAGAATTAGAAGAGAAATAGCATTAATGATTGAACCTGAAGTGCAAGATCAGATAGTAAATGTCTTTGGGTCAATTACATGAGCAATTGAGGAAAGTGGGTTGCAAATTGAAGGCATAGATAGTGTAACCATGCTTTCAATTACAATTCTTGATGATGATATAGTAGAATTAGTAAAGGAATTGATAGAAGTTAGACCCAAAGTAAGAGAGATAGGAGTGTAGGTGTCTTCGGATTTGACATTTGACACTTTAGAGAAGAAAGGTTGGGAGATAGAGATTTAGAAGGATTAACTATGACAAGAATTGTAGATCAAGAAAGAGAAATGTTAGAATTAGTAGAGGAGTTAGTAGTTGTGAAACCCGAGGATATAGTAGTAAGTGGAGTTACTTTGGGTATGGAAGCCGAGGAAGAAGTAGACATCGGATCGGATTAGTAACAATTTTGAGATTTGAAGAGGCAGATATGAAGAGGTGCATTGTCATTTCGGATCTGTAGGTTAGAAGAGTTGTTAGGAAACTATAGTTATTAGGAAATGGTATAGTTGTTAGAATTGTTGTTTGTTTCACTATTTAAGAGTAGCATTTGCATGAAAATGTTGTTCAGTGCTCATAATTTTTGAGAATAGATAAAGTGAAGTGTTGTGAAGCAGTGCTTGTTGCTTGAGCTTGATTCCGAGTATTAACTCTGTGTTTGTGTTTGTGAGTGTGAGGAGAATTTTGAAGTGCAAGTCAGTGTGTTTTTTGGATATTGGATTCCGCAACCTTGATCTTCATTCTATGTGTTTGATCCTAAGTGAAGTGCAGTCAAAGCAATGCCTTGATAGATCTGCGAGGAATTGTAGTGTTGGTAGTATTTTACATTTGTGAGTGCAGTGCAGTGTTGATATAAAGCAATTTTGATTGAGGAAATTGTGCCTTCAGTGGAGGGGTGGAACACAATTCTGAAGCAAAGTTGTTTTGCAATGAAGTGCCATTCTTGGGAGAGCCTGAATCATCACAATCAAGATTGTTTGGAGAGATTTCATGGAGTTGTGATTAAGAAGTGTTAATTCATGACAAGACTATGAATTAGTGCTTGTTACTCTCTTGGGTGTAGTTTCTACCTGAGAGATTAAAGAAGAACCCAAGAAGAATTGAAGTGTTACTGTTTACTTTGTATTTGACCAATTCTGAATCGTATCTCTGCGGGAACAAACTTTACTTACCTGATTACCACAAAAGTGGTATTTGCCGGGTTGTCACAATATTACATAAATTTACAACATGTGGTAGTAGATTATCCATCATGTATTTTCCCACATCTCCTTTATGACAACCTTATTGTAGGCCCTTTGGAGGATATAGTTCAAGTGATGTTTGCTTTCATACTTAGCTTGGAGGCCTTGGGTTTATGAGTCAAGATTTGTAAATGTAAGGTTTGGAGCCCATGCACAATCCTCACTCCCTTTGACTTCCCACCAAGGATTCTAGTTCCTTGTAGGTATTTTGAGAGTTTTGGGCTCTCCTTTGGGATAGGAGGATTTTTTGCAATGCACTCATCTTAGAGACCTTAGGCCAACCACAACCCATATTCATTGTGTAAAAGACCGAATTTGAAGAGAGAAATAGGAGAATGGAAACTCACATTGGGACACTTGAATGAGGGAAAACTCCAAATGCCTAGCATGAGCTTTGGCTTTGGTATTTATAGGTAGCATACAAGGTCTTTGAGAAGCTTCTCAAGAAGCTTCCTCAAGCCGCTTTCTTAGAGTGTAAGCCAAGTTAACTAGGAAGCTTCTCAAGAAGCTTTTTTTTAGAAGCCGTCTACTTGGCGTGCAAGCTAAGCTAGTTGGAAGCGTATAGAAGCTTCCTTCTAGAAGCTACTTACTTGAGGTGCAGCCTAAGCTAGCAGGGAAGCTTCCCAAGAAGCTTCCTAGATACTTCTGGAATATTCTAGGCTAATTTGTCTTAAAAGGCACTCCTTGATGGAGAAGGTGTTGTACTCCTTATCACATGCCGTAAGGCAACCATGTACCATTTGGAAGAAGGGATCTTGGTGTAGAGCTGATTGAAACTCATTTTGGACCTTGGAGTCAACTGACACCGTTGAAATTGCCGTTGTGATGAGAGGAAGAGACTTCAAATCAAGTCGTTGTGATAAAGCATCAGGGATGACATGGAACCGACCTGGTTTGTACTCAAGTTTGATGTCATACAATTGGAGTTGTTCTTCCCATCAATGATGTCGACTCTTCATGTGTTCCAAGTGTAAGGTCTTCAACAATGGTTTGTGATTAGTTTGCATGATCACTTGTTTCTCCAAGAGGTAATGCCTCCATACCTTGGTGGCGTATATCCTTGCAAGTTGTTCTTGATCTCAAGCAGAGTAGTTTCATTTAGTTGTATTGAGTCAGCAAGACACAAAGGCAATGGGGTGGAGTCCATTTGGGAATTCTTGTTGCAGCACGGCTCCAATTGCAAAGTTAGAAGCATCAAAATCAACCACACAAGGTAGTGAGGATCATATGGTTGAAGAATGGGTCTTGAAGACACCATATGATTTAACTTCTGGAATGCTTCTTCATGCTTGGTGGTCCACTGGAAGCTCGAGTTCTTTCCCAATAGGTCAGTCAATGGTGCAGCCACATGAGCATAATAATGGATGAAAAGTCGGTAAAAATTGGCCAATCAATTGAATGCCCGTACTTCTATAGCATCCTTTGGGGTAGGCCAATCAGTAATGACCTTGATCTTCTCTTCTTCCATCTTGATCCTCTCTGATGAGATCTTATGACCCAAGAAGGTAACCTCCTTCTGCCAAAAGGTACACTTTGACTTCTTGCAGTAAAATTTCCATTGTCATAGTTGTCTTAGGACTTCTCACACATGATTCACATGATCTGCCTCTATCTTACTATAAATTAAGATATCATCCAAGAACACCACCACGGACCAATCCAATAGTCCATCCAACACCCAATGCATCTGATCCATGAAGACTACAAGAGCATTAGTGAGTCCGAAAGGTAGAACTCTCCACTCAAAATACACATACCTTGTACGAAAGGCAGTCTTTTGCACATCCTCTCTCTCAATAGGAATTTGCCAATAGCAACTGCAAAGATCCAGCTTGGAAAAGTAGCATGCTCCACTTAGTTGATCCAGCAAGTCATCGATCTGAGGCAAGGGATATGCATTCTTCATGGTTTGCTTATTGAGCCCACGATAATCAATACAAAAACAAAATCCTCCATCCTTCTTTGGAACAAATAGTACCGGTGCTCCCCAAGGAGAGGTACTATGTCATATTAAGTCCTTCTCCAACACCTCTATAAGTGTTGTTTGCAACTCCTCCAACTCCTTTGGTGAGAGCCGATAGATCAGTCTACTCACTGGAGTACTTCCTAGCAATAACTCAATCTTGAAGGGCATACCTCGATCGGAGTGTAATCCCTTTGGCAAATCATCCAGAAACACGTTCACAAACTCCTTAACTATTTGATCAACCATTGCTTGATGAGGCTCTTGGTCCTCCACAGATTGGTCTTGTGCAATCGGCTTGATCCACATCGCAAATATAGACTTATCTTCCTCCAAAGTTTGCTCTATGGCTGCTTTACTAACAAACTTCCCTTCTAGGGACTCATCTCTATTCCAAGCTTGCTCCATGGTTGCCTTCTTGGCAACCTTCCCATCTTGGGACTGACTATTCTTAGGTGTCTCACTGAGAGGTGCCAAACAATCTAATCGGAAATTCCTACCTTGGTGTTGTTCTTGAATTTGGCATCGGGTCCAATCAAATTGAACCTTATGACGTTCAAGCCAAGGTAGACCTAGAATGATATCATAGTGTAGAGGTGCCACTACAAACCTCATACACTCCAAATACTCCTTCCCAATCTTGAAGGTAACACAATGCGAGGTGCGGAATGCAAAACCCTTTCTACCATCCACCTTCATCAAACTACTTCCAATCACTGGCTTGATAGGAATTACCAATTCCTTTGCTACTTGCATAGACATGCAATTCTTTGAACTTCTAGAATCAACCAAAATCCTACAACCCCGATTAGATATCATACCTTGCAAGCAAAGCAAACTTGCATAGGTCAAGTGTAACAATATGGAGTTTAGTGACGAAGTTAGTTGAGCTTACGAAGTAGAGAATAAGACAAAATAGCCTAGAATATTCTAGAAGCATCTAAGAAGCTTCTTAGGAAGCTTCCTAACTAGTTAACTTGCGCCCTAAGCAGGTAGCTTCTAGAAGGAAGCTTCTAGAAGCTTCTAACTAGCTTAGCTTGCACGCCAAGTAGGCGGCTTCTAGAAAGAAGCTTCTTGAGAAGCTTCCTAGTTAACTTGGCTTGCACTCCAAGAAAGCGGCTCAAGGAAGCTTCTTGAGAAGCTTCAAGGGACTTGTATGATACCTATAAATACCAAGGCCGAAGCTCATGCTAGGCATTTGGAGTTTTCCCTCATTCAAGTGTCCCAATGTGAATTTCCATTCTCCTATTTCTCTCCTCGATTTCGGTCTTTTACATTGGTATCAGAGCAGGAATGGGATGGATGGAATTTATGGACCACCAAATCCACTTCCGCCAAACCATTGGGACTTTCATGTCCAAATATTACCAAAGCATCGTTTCACACAGTTCATCACCTCACGCTTTGGGTAGGATTTTCTACATATGATCACCGTGTCAGAGGAACCCTTGATACTTCCAGTTGTGACTTATGGAGAACGGTGGACGTGTTGTATCTATGTGTTAATCAACTAGATAAATTGAGGGTAGTGGATTAGGGTAGTAGCAATGGCCGCAATACCGGATGTTATCCTTGCAATGCAACAACAAATTGAGCATCTTACTCGATTGTTGGATGAACGAGACCAGCAACGACGAGAACAGATAGACAGAGCGCCAATTCGAGATGGAGAAGATCGCATTCGATTTCCGAAACCCAAGGTGTTTGAAGGCAAGAATGTTCCAGGCACAGTGGAAAATTTTGTGTTTGACTGTGAACGTTACTTTGAAGCCACCAATCTTCAAGACGAGCGGAAACAAATTCTCTTGGCTTCTAGCCAGTTGGATGGCGTGGCAAAACTTTGGTGGCGATTCCGAGTAGAAAGAGCTGAACGACAAATTGTTACACCAATTTTGACATGGGCAGAATTCAAGGATGCAATACTTGGTCGATTTCAGACTATAAATGCCACCCGAGCTGCACGAGATAAATTGGCGGAGTTGAGGCAGATTGGTTCGGTGAGAAGCTACATCACACAATTTCAGAATATCATCATGCAAATTCCAGATATCCAAGAAGGTGAAGTTCTGGATCGATTTGTGCGAGGATTGAAGTCACGAACCAGATTGGAGGTGACCATGCAAGAGCCACAGAACGTAGAAGAAGCCATGGAATTGGCTGAGCGTTTTGATTCCTTAGTTGCAACAACTTGGTCTCAACCTCGACCTACACAAAACCTACCCGTACCACGAGTGGAAGAACCGGTACCAATGGAGATTGATGCTATCCAGCGAAGACCACTTGGCACAGCAGATAGAGAAAGATTACGACAAAATGGAGGTTGCTTTTATTGTCGCCAGTTGGGGCATCGCATTGCTGAATGTCCACTCAAGAATGGACAACCTCGACAAGTTGCCCAAGTGGAGGTTGTGGAGCGGAATGATCCGGGAAACGAGGAATCCCAGTAGGAGATTTCGAGCCGCCTATTGGGAGCTTGATTAGTTCCAATGGGATTGAAGGCTCGACCTATGCAAGTTTGCTTCACTTGCAAGGTATGATATCTAATCGGGGTTGTAGAATTTTGGTTGATTCTAGAAGTTCAGAGAATTGCATGTCTATGCAAGTGGCAAAGGAATTGGGTATTCCTATCAGGCCAGTGATTGGAAGTAGTTTGATGATGGCGGATGGTAGAAAGGGTTCTGCATTCCGCACCTTGCATCCTGTTACCTTCAAGATTGGGAAGGAGTATTTGGACTGTATGAGGTTCGTAGTGGCACCTCTACATTATGATATCATTCTAGGTCTACCTTGGCTTGAATGTCATAAGGTTCAATTTGATTGGACCCGACACCAAATTCAAGTACAACACCAAGGTAGGAATTTCCGATTAGGTTGTCTGGCACCTCTGAGTAAGACGCCTAAGAATAGTCAGTCCCAAGATGGGAAGTTTGTCGAGAAGGTAGCCATAGAGCGAATCTGGAAGGGAGATGAGTCCCAAGATGGGAAGTTTGCCAGGAAGGCAACCATGGAGCAAGCTTGGAAGAGAGATGAGTCCCTAGAAGGGAAGTTTGTGAATGAAGCAGCCATAGAGCAAGCTTTGGAGGATGATAAGTCTGTATTTGCGGTGTGGATCAAGCCGATTGCACAAGAACAATCTGAGGAGGGCCAAGTGCCGCATCAAGCAATGGTTGATCGGATAGTTCAGGAGTTTGCAGATGTGTTTCCGGATGATCTGCCAAAGGGATTACCCTCCGATCGAGGTATGCCCTTCAAGATCGAGTTATTGCCAGGGAGTACTCCAGTGAGTAGACCAATCTATCGGCTCTCACCAAAGGAGTTGGAGGAGTTGCGAACAACACTTACAGAGTTGTTGGAGAAGGATTTCATACGACATAGTACCTCTCCGTGGGGAGCACCGGTACTATTTGTTCCAAAGAAGGATGGAGGACTTTGTTTCTGTATTGATTACCGTGGGCTCAATAAGCAAACCGTGAAGAATGCATATCCCTTGCCTCGGATCGATGACCTGCTTGATCAACTAAGTGGAGCACACTACTTTTCCAAGCTGGATCTTCGTAGCGGCTATTGGCAAATTCCTATTGAAGGAGAGGACGTGCAAAAGACTGCTTTTCGCACAAGGTATGGACATTTTGAGTGGAGAGTTCTACCTTTTGGACTCACTAATGCTCCAGCAGTCTTCATGGATCAGATGCATTGAGTGTTGGAGGGACTATTAGATTGGTCCGTGGTGGTGTTCTTAGATGATATCTTAATCTATAGCAGGACAGAGGCAGAACATGTGAATCATGTGCGAGAAGTCCTAAGACGACTACGACAGTGGAAATTTTACTGCAAGAAGTCAAAGTGTGCTTTTTGGCAGAAGGAGGTTACCTTCTTGGGTCATAAGATCTCATCAGAGGGGATCAAGATGGAAGAAGAGAAGATCAAGGCCATTACTGATTGGCCTACCCCGAAGGATGCTATAGAAGTACGAGCATTCAATGGACTGGCCAGTTTTTATCGACGGTTCATCCACTATTATGCTCACGTGGCTGCACCATTGACTGACCTCTTGGGAAAGAACTCGAGCTTCCAGTGGACCACCAAGCATGAAGAAGCATTCCAGAAGTTAAAGCATATGGTGTCTTCAAGACCTATTCTTCAACCATATGATCCTCAACTACCTTGTGTGGTTGATTTTGATGCTTCTAACTTTGCAATTGGAGCTGTGTTGCAACAAGAATTTCCAGATGGACTACATCCAATTGCCTTTGTGTCTCGCCGACTAAATACAGCGGAAAGAAATTACTCTGCTCGGGATCGGGAACAACTTGCAATGGTATATGCCACCAAGGTATGGAGGCATTATCTCTTGGGGAAACAAGTGATCATGCGAACTGATCACAAGCCATTGTTGCAGACCTTACACCTAGAGCACATGAAGAGTCGACATCATCGATGGGAAGAGCAACTCCAATTGTTCGACATCAAACTTGAGTACAAACCAGGTCGGTTCCATGTCATCCCTGATGCTCTATCACGACGACCTGATTTGAAGTCTCTTCCTCTCATCACGGCAGCAATTACAACGGTGTCAATTGATCCCAAGATTCATAACGAGTTTCGGTTAGCCCTACAGCAAGATCCCTTCTTCCAAATGGTACACGGTCGTCTAACAGCACGCGACAAGGAGTACAACACCTTCTCCTTCAAGGAAGGCCTTTTATTCCATGTAGACCATATCTATGTTCCAACCAAAGGTGATCTTCGACTTGTGCGCCTTCAAGAAGCCCATGATTTACCAATAGCTGGTCACATGGGAATGGACAAGACCTTGGGCACCCTCCAACGCCAATGGTGGTGGCCCAACATGACACGAGATGTTCGAGACTTTGTCCGATCATGTGAGAGTTGCCAACGGAACAAAGCCAGCAACCAGAAGCCGAGTGGACTCCTTCAACCACTCGCCATTCCATCCGCTCGTTGGGAGCATGTGAGCTTGGATCTCATCACATCCTTGCCAAAGACAAAACAAGGACACACGGCAATTGTGGTGTTTGTGGATAAGCTTAGTAAGCAAATCCACTTGGCACCAACCTGTGATACCGTGGATGCTCCAACCTTAGCACAAATCTACTTCGACAATGTCTTCAAGCATCATGGGATGCCACGTGTACTCATCTCCGACCGTGATCCTCGATTTACCGGGAAGTTTTGGCAAGCACTCTTCCAGATACTCGGCACCAAGCTTGCTTTGTCCACGGCCTATCATCCTCAAACTGATGGACAAACCGAACGCGCCAATCAAACATTGGAGGATATGTTGCAGGCCTTTGTCAATGTCCACCATACCAACTGGGATGAATGTCTTGCAGCTGCAGAATTTGCCTACAACAATTCCAAACAGGCAAGCACTGGATTTTCTCCCTTCTTTCTCAATTTTGGCCAAGATCCGCTTGTTCCAGATTCTCTTCTTGCTCCCCCTCCCTCTCAGGTTCCTCATACTTCTACATTCTTGACCACTATATCCCAATCTCTCCAACAAGCCAAATCTCACCTCCTTGTTGCTCAGAATCGCCAAAAACAATATGCAGACCATCATCGTCGTGATCTCACCTTTGAAGTTGGTGATAAAGTCATGCTATCCTCTAGTAACCTCTCTCTCCCACTTGATACCCAAGTTCGTAAACTTGCTCCTAATTGGATAGGACCCTTTGATATCACCCACATTATCTCTCCTGTTGCTTATCGTCTTGCCTTACCTTGTCACATGCGTATCCATCCTGTCTTTCATATTTCCAAGTTGAAACCCTTTGTTCCTAACCCTTCTTCCTTTTCCTCTCGAGTCCAACCTCCCCCTCTTCCTGTCCCTATCAATGATCATGAGGAGTACGAAGTTGACCGTATCCTTGCGCGTCGCCATATTCAACGAGGCCGTCACCAACATACGGAGTACAAGGTCCTTTGGAAAGGGTATCCCCTTCATGATGCTACATGGGAACCTCTTTCTCACCTCCAGCATGCACAGATGGCCATCAAGGAATTTGAAGCTTCACTGGCGACGAGGACATCACCAACTAGCGGCGGGGGAATATGTAACAATATGGAGTTTAGTGACGAAGTTAGTTGAGCTTACGAAGTAGAGAATAAGACAAAATAGCCTAGAATATTCTAGAAGCATCTAAGAAGCTTCTTAGGAAGCTTCCTAACTAGTTAACTTGCGCCCTAATCAGGTAGCTTCTAGAAGGAAGCTTCTAGAAGCTTCTAACTAGCTTAGCTTGCACGCCAAGTAGGCGGCTTCTAGAAGGAAGCTTCTTGAGAAGCTTCCTAGTTAACTTGGCTTGCACTCCAAGAAAGCGGCTCAAGGAAGCTTCTTGAGAAGCTTCAAGGGACTTGTATGATACCTATAAATACCAAGGCCGAAGCTCATGCTAGGCATTTGGAGTTTTCCCTCATTCAAGTGTCCCAATGTGAATTTCCATTCTCCTATTTCTCTCCTCGGTTTCGGTCTTTTACATCAAGCCTTCAATCCCATTGGAACTAATCAAGCTCCCAGTAGGCGGCTCAAAATCTCCTACTGGGATTTCTCGTTTCCTTGATCATTCTGCTCCACAACCTCCACTTGGGCAACTTGTCAAGGTCATCCATTCTTGAGTGGACATTCAGCAATGCAATGCCCCAACTGGCGACAATAAAAACAACCACTATTTTGTCTCAGTTTCTCCCTATCTGCCATGCCAAGCGGTCTTTGTTGAATTGCATCAATTTCCATTGGTGATGGCTCCTCCACTTGTGTGTAGTGTATTGGTAGGCTTTGTGGAGGTCGAGGTCGAGACCAAGTTATTGCCACCAAGGAATCAAAACGTTCGGCCAATTGCATGGCTTCCTCCAAGTGTTGTGGCTCTCGTATGGTTACCTCTAATTTGGTTCTCGCCTTCAAGCCCCTCACAAATCGATCTAGAGCTTCACCTTCCAATATATCTAGAATTTTCATGATGGTGTTTTGGAACTGCATGATGTAACTTCTTACAAAGCCAATTTGTTTCAACTTTGCAAACTTATCCCGTGCAGCTCGTGTGGCATTTATAGCTTAAAACCAACTAATTATTGCGCTCTTGTCAAGATTGGTGTAACCATTTGTTGTTTGGCTCGCTTCACTTGGAATCTCTACCATAGCTTTGCTACTCCATCCAATTGGCTAGAAGCCAAGAGAATCTGTTTTTGCTCGTCTTGTAGATTGGTAGCTTCAAAAGAATGTTCACAATCAAATACAAAATTCTCTACTACACCCGAGAGATTCTTGCCTTCAAATACCTTGGGTTTAGGGAATCTGATCCGATCTTCTCCTTCTCGAATTGGTACTCTCTCCACCTGCTCTTGTTGTCAAAGATCTTGTTCATCCAACAATCGAGTAAGGTGCTCAATTTGTTGTTGCATAGCAAGGATAACATAAGGTATTGCCGCCATGGTTGCTCCTCTATCACACCCTCCCGATCTATCTAATTTATTAACACATAGAAATAGCACGTCTATCATTCTCCATAAGTTACAACTAGAAGCACCAAGGGTTCCTCAGATATGGTGATCATATGTAGAAAATCTTGTCCAAAGTGCAAGGTGATGAATTGTATGAAACGATGCTTTGGTAGTATTTGGATGCAAAAATCCCAATAGTTAGGTGGAAGGGGATTTGGTGGTTCATATTCTATCCATCCCATTCCTGCTCTGATACCAATGTAAAAGACCGTATCCGAGGAGAGAAATAGGAGAATGGAAACTCACATTGGGACACTTGAATGAGTGAAAGCTACGAATGCCTAGTATGAGCTTTGGCTTTGGTATTTATAGGTAGCATACAAGGCCTTTGAGAAGCTTCTCAAGAAGCTTCCTCCAACCACTTTCTTAGAGTGCAAGCCAAGTTAACTAAGAAGCTTCTCAAGAAGCTTCCTTCTAGAAGCCGCCTACTTGGTGTGCAAGCTAAGCTAATTGGAAGCTTCTAGAAGCTACTTACTTGAGGTGCAAGCTAAGCTAGTCGGGAAGCTTCCCAAGAAGCTTCCCAAGAAGCTTCCTAGATACTTCTGGAATATTCTAGGCTAATTTGTCTTATGTGCTACTTTGTAAGCACGACTTACTTCATCGCTAAACTCCATATTGTTACACATTGCCTATCTTGGTTGTGGAATACATAAGTGTAATACCATTAGCTAGACAAATTAGTTACAAGTGAAAATTGGCTTTGTAATATCTTTAGAGATGTTATACATGATGGTCAAAGTAGATCAGATAGAGGAGTCACCAAAAGATGACCTCCACTAATAAGGTAGAAGCCAAAAACACACCAAAAACTTGAAAGCCAATTTTGGAGGTCTACACAAAAGAATTATGTCTCAAAAAATGTAATATTTTCCCCTTGAGACAATTAAGACAAAAAAGTAGAGAGAAAGCAATGCTTTATCCTTGCTTGTTTTTCTTGTTGAGATCTTTCTAATGGTACCTCTTCCATGTTGTTTTGAGCTTTTGACAAAAAGATTCTCCAATGATTTCCTTTGGTCAAATAAGTTTCACCAACCAAATAAGATAAGGATCAATATGTCATTTATCCATGCATCTAATCTAAGGTTGTAGTTTTTTGACATGTCACTAATCCATGTATCTAATCTAAGGATGTAACTCTCTTTGAGAGGATCTTCTTTGCTATATACTAAAGACAAGGTGCTCCTTTAGGACATCATAGTTTTTTGAGAGTTACAACCTTGTGTACTTCTATCCTCAAGCTATTGCACTAGGTGGCCTATTCCATTCTTACATGATCCTACCTCCTTAGGATCCCGTATTTAGCATTGACTTTCCTACTTACAAAGGGATTGTTGCCACACTTGCGATTGTTTGATATCATAATTTGACATACATTCTCAACTCCCTTAGGGCCATTCATGCTCCCACAACTCTCAAATAAGTAAAATAGGTAACAAATAGCTCTTCCCACAATCATTGGCAGATATAACCTCATAGAGCAAGAGGCCATAAGACTAGCAACATATATTGGAGCATGGGCCTTAGTGGTCCCTTGTTTAGTGGAAAAATTCTTAAATGGCGATTGTCTTTTTTTGTTAGGACCCATCATGATAGTGGATTAAAACACTTACACCTTCCAATCATATCTTTATTTGGCTCACGGTTTATTGTCAAGCCATATGCACACATCATTACCCAAGTTTATTGGCTTCATGTCCCTAGACTTTATAAAGATTTAGGCAAATCTCAATGAGCATAAGCACATTCACATACTTACAAGCATCCTCAGTGATGTGCTTCTACCTAACAAAGCTAGGATTTTTCTCTTGTGGGAAGAAAGGCTCTAGAGCTTGGCTCCAAGCTTCACCTCTGATTGACAACTTCTAATGAGTTTACCACAACACTACAATTTAGGTTAGGTCTCCCAAGTCCAACCCTCATAGGGCTTCCGGACTAGTGTGCATGTGTTTCCTCATATGATCTATAAAGCATACACTTTTTACAATGTGTAGTAGAGGAGGAGCCCACCAGAGTCTGATGTAATTTTTTGATATAATGACTAAAATCTTACAAGCTACAACGCCCAAGTTGTTGTGCATATATACATTGCTACACAACATATATTGTTGTCAATGTCATATGCTATAGAAGCATAAGTCATACATAAACTCTAAAGTGCCACAATAATCAGATTATTTACAACTCAAATCAACTGAACTCAGATCAATACTTGATCTAATCCTCAACAATTTGCCAACAACATGGCACTAATTACAATCAAGCTACACCCACTCTAGCTAAGAGAATCCAAGTGATGCTTGTCGGCTTTTTGTTCACTCTAGCTAGGAACTCAAAGGCTCAACATCAGAGAAGTGAGCTCTTTGGAGCTACACTTCCAGGGTATACTCCTGATTTTGACCTAGGTCTCATCCCTATGGTCCCACTAATGGCACACCCAATAGTGTGGATGGTGCAAGTGACGGTGGGCTCCACCATGAAGTCAATACCCTAAACACAAAATCTGACTGTCAAAAAGTAGTCTATGAGTAATTGCCAAAATGCCTCTAACTACTATCATTGGAACTCCAATGTCCAAGCAATCTAGATGCAATACTACAAATGGCGTGACAACTATTGTGCATATATACATTGCTACACAACATACATCATTGTCAACATCATACTCTATAGAAGCACAACTCACACATCAGCCATACATAAACTCTAAAGTGTCACAATTGCCCACCTAGCTGGTGATTAGGTCACTCTAACCCCAGATAGCCATCTACTCCAAGTATATGGTATACCCTATGATGGGCAAAGATCAAGAGGTTGGGTGCTATGGAACCCCATTGTTAGTCTATTATCTGCAATCTATATCATATAAAGAATGAACTAGCTATAGGTCACGTACATCTAGGACATAACCATTGTCCTTGAAGAACCGCAGTGAGGGAAGAAGTCATACATGCCATATGCCATCCTCTCAAACAACTATCACACACTAACATAGTAGCAACTCTACCAGAAGAACCACATAACATATACCTCAAGCTTGCACGTACAAGTGCCAAGCTTGGGTCCATAGTACCATCAATGTTTGGGAGGTGGCATGGCACATAATTGCGCCTACGATCCTTCTAAACAACACCATCATGTCCTTCTAACACAAGGAATCTAGATAGCAAAACCTTATGCACTCTCAAGATAGTGCAGCCTATCGAAACATCAAGTGTTATCAGTGCTATCTGCTATAGATATACATAGTCACCTGGATGAAATTGATGGATCGAGGGTCTATAACTTCCTCCTTAAATAGTTGCATAATGTAAGGTATCCCTATGTTGAGCAATTGCCAAGTTCTCAAAGGCCATTGGCATCACTCTCCAAAAGATCTTTGCCTATTGAGAACATGCACTCACCCTACATTTGGATCATCCAAGTCCAAGACTATAGTAACATCTTGACAAATGGCTGTAGGTTAATCTAGATCTCATCCATAGAGTAGGAAGTAAGGAAAGAAGGATGCTAAGGAGGCTTGTTGTCTAAACCGATAGCCCATGGTCAACCAAGATCCCAATCTCCCAAGTGGCCTCTCTACAAACCATACTTTTGCAATCCTCTCTTCACCGTCCGAACCACTCTCTCTGCTAAACCATCTACCTCAGGGTGATCTTGGGATGTAGTACAATGATCAATCAAAGCCTTGTCACACAAGAACTGAAACTCCCCCAAGAACTATGTACCTTGATCAGTCAAAACCTCAGCTGGTGCACCAAAATGACTAAGAATCTGGTCTAGGAGTGAGTAAGTTGTCCCTTCATTGGACTTGTCAAAAAGTGCCACCAACTCAATCCACTTGGAGAAATGCTCCACCATCACCAATACATACCAATGATGTCTCACAATCAATAGTAAAGGTCCAGCAAAGTCCAAACTCCAATGGTAACCCAATCCCATGACAAGTAATGGGTGTAATTGTGGCATAGGAGCATTGAATGATGCTCGAACTTGGTCACAAACCACACATCTGGCAACAAACTGCTATACCTTGTCTGTATACCATGCCGCCAATAATGACTTTGGAGTAAGCTATGTGTACGCTTGACTCCAAAATGTCCTAGCTCCTCATGAGCATGATGGACCAATTGTGGTCTCCAAGATGGAAGTGGTACTACTTGCACTCTACCATCCTCTCATACATGCAAAAGGTGTCTAGCCTCCAATCTGAACCATCTAGCTTGCTAAAGAACACGGTCTCTCTCCTTGGCCCCAACTGTGCCACCCACAACACAAGTGCAAAGATAGTCCATCACTAAGACATCACCATGAATGTCTCATTGAACTATACCAATATCTTCATTCTCAAGATCTATGACCTCAATAAATCCTCCTGTATGCGTTGAGAGAGATACCACCAAAGCCTCAAAAAAAGGCACACAAAAAGGCAAATGCATGCCAACCGGGCACCATCTCCTCATTTGTCTCACCATGCCAACGTGCTCTGGTCTGATCCTACTGGCTGGGACATGGGTTTCTACTCAACCTATTTACATCATGGTTCACCACTCTAGGTCTATGAACAACTTTGAAATCATACTTCTGTAAAATTAGAGCCCAATGTGCAATCTTTCTTGAAAGCTTGTTGGACTCCATCAACCACTTCAGCGGCTGATGGTCAGTGATGAGAGTGAAGGGGTTACCAAATAGCTAACATCAAAAATATGCTACTGACCAAATGGCTACCAAGCACTCCTCCTCATATAAACTATACTTTGCCTCCACTGAATTGTTGGAGCGACTAGCATAGGCCACCACAAACTCCTTCTCCTCATCATCATGCTGGGTGAGCACCACTCCAAGCCCCAACATACTCCAATCAATATGAACCTGAAATGGTCATCCTCTGATTGGTCTCCTCAAAATAAGAGCAAATGTCAACCTCTCCTTGAGCTCTACAAAAGCTCTCTCTTGCTCATCTCCCCAATACCACTCCTATGTAAGCTTGGTCAGCTTCATCAAGGCCTTGGCAATGGCACTAAATCCTCTAACATAATAGTGATAGAATTTGCCAACCAAAGGAATGATTGGACTCTGTTCACATCCGTAGGCCAAGGAATATGTGCAATAGCCTCCACCTTGGTCTATTGAACACCAAGTCCTCCGGGGTAGATAGTGTGACCCAAATACTCAACCTGCTCATGGAAGAACCTACACTTCTCAAGATGTAATTTGAGTCCATGAGATCTCAACCTCTCAAACACCTCCAACAACTATCTCTCATGCTCTTCCACAATAGTGTTATAGACCAAAATGTCATCAATATAGCACCAGCAAGCACCAGTAGATCCAGCTAGGATCCTATCCATGATGACCTTCTGGAACTCAGCAAGAACATTCTTTAACCCAAATGGTAAGAACTTCTACTTATATAACACATCCTTACCATGAGGATCAATAGCCCAAAATATTATCTTGGACTTATCCTCCTCCTTGATCGGCAGCTGATGATATCCAACTCAAAGATCCAAAGTATTGAAGACCTTTGCATGCCCAATTGCATCAAAGATCTCCTTCGGTGTAGGCATGGCATACCAATCAGCCATGGTCTATTGGTTGATAGGACGGTAATCTCCACACATCCGCCTATTTGTGTAGATGCCATGCATATCCTTCTTGGTTGGCTTCATTGTCGCTGATGCATACTCTTCATGTGAGATCTCCACCAAACCAGCTTCAAAAAGATCTCTTCTCCAGCTCTAAATCAATGTCCTCTGCATGTCACTATAGTGATAAGGACATCAAAAACTGATGTATTGCTAGTCAGCTCAATCCTTGTACCAAGTTATTTTAGAGCGCCCAAATCCTTCATACTGAAAGTAAAACAACTCGTATAGCTCCTCAAGAACCTCCAAACTCTCCATCTTTCCTCTCTTGTAAGCTTGGGTCCAAGATCTGGCTCCCAAGTATGCTCTGTAACTATCAGAGCAGTGGAAGACGTACTGATTGGCTACTACACTGGACCCTTGGGAGCAATAGTGTCATGCCCCCAACCACTAGAGGTCCCAACCTTTCTGTGAAAAACTCCCTCCACTCTAGCTGCAAGCTCCACACGTCCTCTAGCTGCATCCCAAGTGGACCAAGGGTGTAATCCAAGTAGCCTCCGCTCACCTCGATGGACTCCAAGTAGACCACTCTCCTTGGTAGCCACTGGTTGTGTCCCAAGAATACCATGTCCACTCAATTCATCACCCCCAACATGTGTCTGAATCATCTTGATAGGCAAAAGGCTCACAAGTGTCCGAGTGGTGATGCCTATCAAGTGTATCTTACGTTGCTCTACCAAACCAAGGCTCACAATCCAGGTCAAACAATTCAAGTCCATAGCCTGACCTAACACCTAATGCATGGATGCCTTTGATACTACTAAAACAATAGTAATACAAGTCCAAAAACCCATCACCCACTCTCTCTCATTGGCATTGGGCTCCACCAACTACTATAACTGTGAGTCCTAAACAAGTCCAGGTCCTCCCTCTTGAAAAGCATGAGAGCCTAAGAAACTCATGAGTGTGGGAAATGCAGCTCTAGGCTATCCAATGAGATTCACCACTGCTATAGGTGACCTATCAACCACTACCACTATCTGAGATTGACGCCCAACATCCAAGATATCATCAACAAGGATGTGGTCAAGTCATTGAATCCCATCATATGCATGCTGTAAAACCTCTCTGGATAAGAGGTTTGTCCACCAAAGACAAAGACAATGAGCCTATGATCCCACTCTAGCTGCATCCAACAATATAGTAGGTCCCATCCAAGAATAGACTTGATGTGTACTCACCACCACTTTGGTGCAAGAATCACCCATCAAAGGAATGTTCTCCAAAGGGTAAGCTGGAGAAATGGACTAAGGACCTTGGAGATGGCATAGTATTTGTAACATCTCCCAAAACACACCATAATGAGGATCCTGAAGACCCAAACCTCAACCCAACATGTGTATGTCCCTAACATGGCCATCCAAAAATCACCAAGTGAATTGGCCCATGTCTCTCCAGATCATGTACCCTCAGTAAGAAAATGTCTATTGGTAGGGCCTTCTAGTAACCTCTAACTGCTGACATCGGTAATAACTCTAGATAATGATAGGCCAAGTGTGCCACATGATGTAGAGAGACTCGCCTAGCAGTCTCATCTCTCTTCACATACAAGTATCTCTGTACTTCTATACCCGCCTGTAGGACCACAACTAGTTTGGTGCTAATCCCACCAAAAAATTCCAATAAACATACTCCCTCTATTGGATACTGCCAAGCAATGAGTGTGGTATCCAGAGGTGTCAAGGTAATCAACTCTGGAAGCTCATCCTCACACTCATCTCTTGGTGGTACAAAGGCTCCACTCCAAGCCTATTGCACCAACTAATTTGCATGTTGCTCCAATGCCTCCTCTGAACTCCACAATGGAACATCCAAGGTGGATGGAACAATCTTACATGTACTCCAAATCCAAGTGATCTCCTTTAGTATTGGATTATTCTCTGCATGGGCATTCCCCTCCAATAAATCACCAAGCCAAGTAACTGCACCACTGAAAGCTGAAACAGATGCTGCCATGATCTCGGACTGTAGTGAGCCAAGACTACCACTTTTGAAGCATACTAGTAGGCAACATACTCATCCCTCACCAGATTGTCAACCTGGTCTATAGGAGGTTGTCTCCTCCCAATAGTCAATACTGAAATACATGGGATATATCATTGCTCCCCAATTAGCACATTGCATGACTGAGCTATTGTTGCAATAGCCTGAGCTCTCACCACCAAGCTATTAGTCAGATGACCGGGCTAAACCTGGACAACAAGCTCCCCATGTGTGATTTATTGTGTCAAACCACCACTTAGAGATGTTTAGATCTAAAATGGACACCTATCCACATCGGTCTTCCATAACTCCAAACCGACTACTACAACTTTCCCCAACATAAAAGGCTACGCACTAGAGTCTAATAAGACTCTTTGTGGTCTATTGACCTTCCTTGAAGGTTCCACCAAGTGGAACTTCCCCCTTTGGTTATCCAATAGACAACACTAAGTGTGAACCATGCTCTCTCAAAGGCTGGTCTAGTTGGCAACTCCTCCAATCTAATCGTTGTTGCCTACCATGAACCATTGGTTGCTGAATAAATCCCATGCTCCACAACCAAGTCAGCTCCAGTATCAACCACCTCTACTCTAGTAGTAGGAGCCGTATCATCCCTACTCTAACAAAGTATGGTAGCCTAACCAAAACACTAGGGCTGGGTCAACTTCCAATGTAGACATGATAATGGCCAAAAACAAAGGGCACCGCATAATCAGTTGAGCCACCCCCAACATCATGCTAGACTTAGTGTATGTAGTAGTAGGTGGTTGACTAGTAGGTATTCCATCATGCACTCCATCACCACCTACCACACTTGCACTAGGATGTCTAAGAGCCATGGATGTTGTCTACAATGCCTCAGATAGCATGAAAGACTGAGGAAGTTTGACCTGTCTCCCACCTTCTCCTCTCTATGGGTCCAACTCCATTGATGCTCCTCTAGGCTCTAGAGCACATATTACATTCCTAGTCATTGCTATAGATGCATCCACCTATGTTGCTTTGCACATGAAGTCCAAAGCATCTCTATCACCAGCATATGAGGTGGAAGTCTCAACACCCAAATCTGATCTCCTCTAAGCAATGGCCATACTAGCCAATCTTTGCTCTAACTGCTCAATCCAAGTAGCCATAGTTGTATCAGAAGTAAGGGCAGGTACTGCACCCCTACTAGGTGTAGATCCTCTACCACCACCTCTACTACCTTGTCTTCCATGAACTAGAGCTCTTCTACTACTTGCCATAGCAGCCCTACCACTCCGTATCTCCGGGTGTAGGTCAAAGCATCAGTCACTAGTGTGACCAAATCTGTGGCAATGCTCACATTGCCTTTGTGCTGGCTATGATGCACCAAAGGTATCATGTCCGCTACCCTAAGTACACTCTCTCCTATGGTGAGGTCCACCACAAGTCCAACAAGCAACACTGCCACTCACTGGTTGATGTTAACCTAAAAAGGAAGGTAAGGGTCTAACTATAGTAGGTCCTCCACTCGCTCCATAGGATCTAGGTTGTCCACCTTGTCATCAAAAACCAACTAGGCATGGTGCACTCTATTGCATTCTATAAGAAGTATCAACTGTGGATGAGGTCTCCCTACCAAATCCAAATTTCACCACCCTCTCCTCCACCATGTTGAGCTCAATACGCTCAACCAAACCAAAGACCATTGCCAAAGTAGGCAAAGTAGCTTGTAACAACAAAACGTCACAAACTCTACATTGCAACTCCATGTCCAGTATCCCATACCAAAACTGGACTGCTTGGGCCTCAATAACTCTCTGAGTGAAATTGATCAGCCCTCTCATGCAAGTATATTTCTTGCATAGACTCTCTCCAGCCTTCCGTTGGAGCTCCCACAAGCTCCTTAGCTTCTCAGTCCACACTCCCTAGTAGTTTTGCCTCAAACACTAGAAGAACTCCACCATGAGGTTAAACCCCGGTACCACACCACCTCTTATAGTGATACCTCCACTTGTGGTAACACTATCTTCATCTAGTGCACCTCCACTAGCTCCACCAACATTACTCAAGCTAGAACTCATGGGTATAGCCGATCTACTCTTGGCAACTAAGATTGAAGTGATACAGATATAGTTTGGAGACCAATACTATCTCCATAACTCAATCTCCTCCGAATGAGCTCTCTTGAACTCATGGTAGTCATCCATCGGTGGACCCTCCAAGTGCTGAAACAACCCCTTCCATGCCATGAAGGGTGTAAACAAAGTTGGGTTCCGCATCTATTGCAGATCACACCAACTATTGAACTCTTGGATGAAGTCATCTATCTCAATGGTACCCACTATACCAAAATAATGCCTAGGGCATTTGGAAGCCACATAAATCTTGTCCATGTCCCACAACAACGGTGCGGACATGCCAAGTGCTCTCTCAACTAAATCAGCTCTTATGTTGAACTCCAACTTAGAGTCAATCTCCTCACTCACTAGGACTTGAGAAACAAGCTAATACCAAGCACCACTCTGAGTAAATCCACTACGTACTATAGAGTTATCTCCTCTAGAATCTCCAAAGAACTCCGTCGTGACAAAGTAGCCACAACCACAACCGCAAACTACAACAACAAGTACCCCACCAAGTGCCAACACCAATCGAGCACCACCAAGTGCCAAAACTAACGGAACACTACACACTAATGTAACTCTAATTGAGACAACTACACTAGGGGCAAGGTTGACTTGTAACCTGCCATCACAACACACATTCTCATGGTCTACAAGTCATCACTTTCTGCTTCATCGGAGAGAAACAAAGAAAGTTTGACTGGTCATCACTCCAACCTCACTATCGAGAGCACACTAGAGCACCGATGCTCAAAATTTAGGGCACCTCATACAAACACGGTGCAAAAATAGGAAGTAGAGAATGGATGGGATGCTAAACGAACACCCTCCATCTCATAAATCAACAAGGGATTGACTCTATCACCATTTGGCATTTGACATAATTGGAGTACCTATCTACTTCTTGAGCTACAAGGATCACCAAGGATCGGATCAAAGTTCTTCTTGCCAAAATTTGACGTAAATCCTTTACAAAATCTAACATAAAATTTGACATAAATCTGAACCAAAATTTGATGTAAATCCCTAAAAATGGTTGACCGCCGAATCCTCCGCTAACTCTTCACTCAAGCCAAATTGGACAAATGGATTTCATCCAATCTCTAATTCGCAAGGATGTGCTCCCAACTCTACCTTCAATTTCAGTTTTTTAGCTCAACTCACAACAAATTGGTCTTGAGCTCAAAATCACAACTACCGCTTGAAAATTGCTTCTCCTTGGCTCCAAATTTTGCTAGCACTTCCGCACACACACACTTTCTCAAGGAAATCTGAACTACTCGATCAAGACACCATGATCTATTGAGCTTGGAGATACCACCAACACTTGTAGTTCTTACACCCAATTTCCTCCTATCTCACTTCTCTGATGTAATCACATGTTTACAACTCGAATCAACTGAACTTAGATCAAAACTTGATCTGATCCTCAACAACTTGCCAACAACAAGGCACTAATTACAGTCAAGCCACACACCCACTCTAGCTAAGAGAATCCAGGTGATGCTCGCCAGCTTTCTATCCACTCTAGCCAGGAACTCAAAGACTCAACATCAGAGAAATGGGCTCTCTGAAGCTACACTTCCAAGGTATACTCCTGATTTTGACCTAGGTCTCATCCCAATCGTCCCGCTGATGGCACACTTGACGGTGCAAACGGTGCAAGTGATGGTGGGCCCCACCATGAAGTTAGTACCCTAAACACAAAATCTGATTGTCGGAAAGTAGTCTATGAGTAACTGCCAAAATGCCTCTAACTACTATCATTGGAACTCTAATGTTCAAGCAATCTAGATGCGACACTATAAATGGCATGACAAAGTTTAGCTTGAAAGATGGTTGGATTTACCAAGACCACTCATTGATCACTACATCTCAATATGTTACTTTCATACATTATCATTGCACAGTGCATGACATGGTGGTGGTGAACCCTTAACAAGTAGAACATTGGCACATGCAAACATATAGGAAGGACCAACAACAACCATTGCCTTTAAGAGCAAGGAGTACCACTTTAAAGCCTGAATATCCTTGAATACCCTTGTCCCTCTAGCAATTGGGATTTTTGGTGGCTTACTTCACCGCTTTAATGACCTCCTCAAGTGTAAAAGACCAAGACCGAGGAGAGAAATATGACAATGGAAGATCACATTGCGACACTTGACTGTGTGAAAATCCAAATGCATAGCATGAACTTCAGCTTTGTATTTATAAGGAACATACAAGGCCTTGAGAAGCTTATCAAGAAGCTTCCTTGAGCCGCTTTCTTGGAGTGCAAGCCAAGTTAATAGTGAAGTTTCTCAAGAAGCTTCCTTCTAGAAGTTGCTTACTTAGCATGTAAGCTAAGTTAGTCGAGAAGCTTCCGAAGAAGCTTCCTAGATACTTCTAGAATATTCTAGGCTAATTTGGCTTATTCGCTACTTCGTTAACCTTAACTAACTTTGTCACTAAACTCCATATTGTTACGTCAAGGATGTAGCATGAGGTTCTTCGCAAATGAGCGATGCATTAGCTATCTCTCCAACCATGCTCACATCCTTCTACCAATAGCATGTATGAGTCACTTTGCAACATGCTCAAGCTTTTGGTCTTCACCAACGAGTAGCAAGCACATCCAACATGGCTAGTGTCCTCCCTCTGCACTTACACAACATACCATCGGAGGACCTCTACCACATAGTTCAAGAGTAGATTACCCTCTCCTTAGTTTCTTTGGTGCTTGTTGTTAGGACTCTTTTTCCCTATTGCACCTTCGGGCTTTATTTTTTTTGTCTTTATTGGTTGCTTGGGATTGTTGGACCTCATGCTCTTTTTTCCTTTAACACTTGTTTGTATCTTGTACTCCTTTCCCCTTTCTATATATATATAAACAGGCAAGCTTTGGAATGGAATATCTGCACATGAGATAGATGATGATGTCAAATACTAACATACATAGTTTGGAAAGATTAACACTTTTACGAAGAGACTAGGATCCTTTTAACTATTAACCATATCTTCTATTTTGGTCTTGTCTTGACAAGAATTTTACTCAAATCATAGTAGTAATAACTAAAAGATATATTGCCATGAGGTTTAACATGTATATAAGCTTGGAATTGGAAGGTTTCTTAACTAGATAAGGTTGCTCCATCCTCCAAAACCGGGAAAGAAGGTAGGAAATAAATTTTGCTTTTAGGAGTAATCTATTTTTCTACTAAAATTCTCTAGTAAATTAAGTAGGACTTATATCCCTTCGAACGCATCATGATATCATCACACAAAGTAGAATTGCATTCCTCCCTCCTCCTTCCTTCTAATCCTCAGAATAGATTACAAATCCCTGCTGAAACGCTTAGGAGCCTTGTCGGCCAGGGGAGAATCAGTAAATGATTACGGCATCTTGTTGCTGTTGTGAACCTGGCCGTCAGCGTCAGTTGCAATGACGTGGACAGACACTACCCTCTGTGTCCCTACCCGTCATGAATTTAGGAATAGTTCTTCTAGATGTCGAATCATATCAATGTCATTCTAATTTCATAAGGAAGCTACAATCTACAACGAAGGTGGACGTATGTAAATTTATTTGGTATGAGCAAACAACAATAACAAGATAAGACAGTGTGCATTTTATCCACTCATTATTAATCAATTAAGGAATTGATAGCTATTTGATTGGTATAGAATGAATTTAGTAATGTGTAACCTTGAAAGAATTTTACGTCAAAGATTTCCTTAAAGAAAGTTTCAAAAAAATAAAATGTAAAGGGTTCTATTACGAACCTTGATGAATATTTATAAACAGATGTTAATGTGTGGATTACTAATTTTAGAATCTTATAAATCATATGCTTCAAAGATTAAAGTTTTGATAGGTTCTTTTTCCTTGTTATTTTATAAAGAAATAATACTTTGTGGTAAGATAGTCTCTTGTAACTCTTTAAAGAATTGGTTGTTTGAGTCACTACATATCTAAAATTATTAAATAGTATATTTCTATAAAAACTTAATATGTTAACAAGGAAATCGTTTGGGTACTTGTTACCTAGACATGAGATAGCAAACTAATGACACTTATTTTCTAAACAGACGAATTGTGTCTTCAATTTAGAACTGTAATGAAATGTAAATCATAACTTGTAGTCTCAATTAAATTGGCAATGAATAAGCTATTCACATCAAGATTTATTTGTAGCCTTTTTGAATCTTTGGTACCTTTAATGAGGCTAAGTCATATTGAAATTATGTTAGATATATTCAGTAAAATTGCAGTCCATGGATACTCATTATGATACATTTGTTTAAATAAATTTCAAGCTAGATTTTGATAACTACAATATTCTCTATTGATACGCTTTCAATGTCTTTCCTCTTGTATTAGGCTCAGCAATAATTTCACCTATCAGTTTTGAAACATAACTTGTAACAATGCTTATCACAAGAATTAAAGCTCAAAAATATATAGTTATATATATGAGGAAAATTTGATTGACTTTATGCGGTCTAAATTTTAAATTTTGATATTAAATGTCATAAATCAACCACCTATAAATTCAACCTAGAACTGAGGTAAGGTTATGATCAAGTTCATGCGCAAGAATATATCATATTAAACTATGTTTTCAACTTTAACTTATTCAAAATAAAATATGAAAAAACACCACGAGCAAGCACTAGCCACAAACTAAAATGAGAATATTCCTTTAGAATAATTATGATATTACAAATTTGATTACCATTACCATTTATATGAGATATTTTTTAACTAACTAGATTATATGGTTTATCCAGTACTTATCAAGTGTTTAAAACTTCTTCTTTTTCTTATAGAGATAGATAAGAGTATCCTAAAAATGTATTCGATTGGTTGGGTTATAATATCAATCCATAATACTTTCCTTATGCAACCACCCATAGCAGAGTAGAGTCAACTTGAAGCACACCGTGTGATATTTTATTGTAGACTCATAAGGCAAGTAAAACTACAATACTTGTGAGGCCTTGCATAATACGCATCACCGTGTAACAAATACATCCGGGGATCACATAACACGAGCAAAACCATCATATATATGGGCTACTCATAATATAAATCACTTTGTAACACACCCCATTTTATTTTATAAGACCTCCATAACATAACAAATCAATAGCATTTATATGACATATTTCATAACTAACAACGTTTCATGTTGATCCCATACTTATTATAATGCAAATTTTGCATCAAGAAATTTTTTTTTGTAAAACTTTATTTGATGGATTACCTCATAATACACTCTATAATGTTTTATAAGACCACCTATAAGACAGATCACCTTGTAGAAAATCCCTTAATATTTTCCAAGTCTTCTCATAACACACATTGCCTTGTAATACACCCATGATATTGTATAGGACCACCTTGGACTAGATATAACTGAAGCAAAACCTGAAATATTATCATTGAGACTAACCATACTATAATATAATATGGGTCACCTTGTAACACACTCCATAATATTTTTACAATATCATTCATGATATAAGAGATTGTTGTACTATGTTGGTGGTGGTATCCATACTTTCTCTCGAACTTCCCATTAGAATTCTAATTCCTCGTAAGTGGTTTGAGAGTTTCTTACTCTCCTTTAGAAGAGAAGGACTTTTGTAGTTTGTTCATCTTGGACACCTTAGTACAAGCCATAACCCCATGCTCAACTCTTCCCCCAATTAAGGAATACCTATATGGACGATTCTATTCTTACACAATGTTACTTATCTAGAGCTTCATATTTGGTATAGACTTTCATGCATATAGAGGTATTGTTGCTACATTTTCAGATATTTGACAAGACCATCCACCATACTTTCTCCACTTTATTAGTGCATGCATGCTCCCACAACCATTAGATGAGTGGTCTAGACAACAGATAGCTCTACCATAGTCATGGGTGGATACAACCTCATAGTGCAAGAAGCCATAGCACCAACAATATATATTGGAGCATGAGATCTAGTGGTCCCTTATTTAGCAAACAAGTTCTTACATGGAGGTGGATCCTTCCTTGTTGCGACCTATCAAAATAGTAAATTCAACCACTTAAGCCTTCCAAGCATATCTTTGTTTTGCTCATGGCTTATTGCCCAACCCTACACGCACATCACTCTTTGAGTTTATCAACTTTGTAATCCTAAACTTTAGGAGGATTCAAGTGGATCTCAATGAACATATGTTCACTCACACTCTACTTGACAAAGTTAGGATTCTCTCTTGTAGCAAGAAAGGCTCTAGAGCTTGGCTCCAAGCTTCTTCCTTGATTGATGACCTCTAATATACTTCTTTGGAGTTCACCATAACTCAATATATTAGGTTGTGTCTCCCATATCCAATTCTCATAGAGCATCCAGTCCAATACACTTGTGGGTCCCCATATAACATACAAGTCATACACTTTTTATGGTGTGCAATAGTTGGTGATTCTATTAGAGTCCATGATGTTGTTTGCGATATAATGACTCAGATCTTACAAGCTATAAGAGCCCAGGTTTTGATAGACCAGTGGTTGGATCTACTAAGACCACCTATTTAGCAAGTGCAAGTGGATATTATTACTTTCACAAATGATCATTGCACCTTGTATGCTTTGGTGGTGGCAAACCCCCTACCAGCAAAGTCATTGGATTTGGGCAAGCATACAAGCAAGAGAAACAATGACCGTTGCCTCTAGTAGCAAGGAAGATCACTATGCACCTCAATTATCCTCAGATATTTTTATCCTTGTGGCAATCAAGATTTTTGGGCACCTATATGTACTATCATTAGCTAGGCATAATATTTAGAGATGGAAATTGGCTTGGTAATATCTTGAGAGATGTTATATAAGATGGTCTAAGTAGGTCAAACAGAGCTTTTACCAAAATTAGTACTTCCACTAATAGTGTAGAGGTCTAAAACACACTAAAAACTTCATAGCAAATTTTAGAGGCCTAAACAAATGAATTAAGCCTCAAAAACAAAAGAATATTTCTTTTGCAATAGGGGCATTTCCTTTGTCTCCCTTGTTTGTCTTGTTGAAAGCTTTCCAATGGTACCTCATCCATGCAGTTCTGAGAATATTCCCCAAAGATTCTTGTTGGTCAAACTTGTTTGACCAGCCAAATAGGACAAGGATCGACATATCACCAATAGATGCAACTAATCTAAAGGTAGAGCTCACAAACATGTCACCAATCCATGTATCTGATCCAAGGGTGAAGTTCACTTTGAGTGGATCCTCTTTATTATATAATAAAGACAAGGTGCTCTTTTGGAGTATCGGAGTCGTGAAGGATGTATCCTTTTGTTTCTTTTGTGTTTCTTCTCTTGTGTTTCTCTTGGGGGTTCTCCTATCCTCGGAACATTACACTATATCACCACTTTGATGGTCTCCTCAAGGAGGCAACACAAGGTTCTTTGGAGAGGATAGGGGCAAATGGCTTAGCCATGCTTCCCTACCATATCTCTCACTAGCCATGCTTTGGCTCTTCAACCACTTGCTTGTTCTTGGGGGCATTTTTCCCAAAAATGCCCTTGGATCTTATTTTTATTTCTTCCTTGGTAGCTGTAATACTCCAAGGACAAGGGAAGAGAGAAAACATAGATTGCACACTCAAAAAATTGATGCCTCAAGGGAGCACCTTCTCTTTATTATATAGACAAAGAGGATCTCCACCAAGGAAGCTCCACCATAGGATTAGGGACACAGATAGGTGACATGTCAGCAAGCTCCACCCTTGGATTACTTACTTGGATGGGTGACATATCTGGTCTAGGTCCTATCTGGTTGGTCAAACAAGCTTTGACCAGAGGGAATCTTTTAGGGAATCTTCCTATAGGAAACTCAAAATCACGTAAGGTACCGTTGGAAAGCTCTCGATGACACAAATCAGGGAGGAGGGAAGGCCAACTTCTCCTTTGTTGGGAGGGGGGGATCTGCACATTTTCAAGGCCTAATTCATCCGTTTAGGCCTCCAAAATTGCCTTAAAAGATTTCAGGCATATTTTGGTTCCTACTCTATTAGTAGGAGTCCCCTTTTGGTGATCCCTCGTTGTGATCTGTTTAGTCCATCATGTGTAACATCCTTCCAAATGTTAGCAAACCAATTCTCACCTTTAAATCATATGTCTAGCTATTGGTTCTAAGGTTCTCAAGTCTATTTTGGTTTTTGCCCTATTAGTAGAAGTACTCTTTTGGTGATACTTCTATCTTATCTATTTTGACCATCATGTATAACATCATTCTAGATGTTACCAAACCAAATTTCACATCTAGATCATATGGCTAGCTCTTGGTATTACAGAACTCCCTCCTTTTAAGACGCAATGTCCTCGTTGTGCAATTGTTGCTCAAATGCTTGCACCAACACCGGTGCATGTGCCAAATTGGCAGTGGGCTCCCAGGTTGCTTCATAGAGGGGGTAACCTTTCCATTGTACTAGATAGTCCATCCGTGGGTAGCGAGTACCACGCATGCATTTTTGCAGTATTTGCTCCACTTCATATTCCTCTATGCCATCAATGAGTGTTGGACAAGGTTGAATGTCTGGTGTGGAATGAACCTGGCCTGATCGGGGAGCATATCTGCGTAGTAGGGAGACATGGAACACTGGATGGATCTTCATGTGTGGTGGTAGCTCAAGGTGATAGGCCATAGCACCGATGCGACGAAGAATCGAGAAAGGCCCAATAAAATGAGGTCTGAGCTTACGAGGTCCAACTAATGTGAGGTTTGTTGTTGATAGCCACACTTGATCCCCAACATTGAACTCCATGTGCCGACGGTGTGCATCAGCATACTGCTTTTGTCAATTTTGCGCAATCTGTAATCTGCGCTTGGCGCTCTCCACACCTTGTTGGATTCTAGAAACAAATGTGTTGACTGCATCAACCTTGGTAGCCACTGGACGGATCTTCATCAAGCTAGAAGGTGTGAAGGGATGATCACCATACATGAGGAAGAATAGAGTGACCTGGGTGGATGCATTCACTGAATTGTTGTAAGCAAATTCCACCAACGGGAGTAGGGTGTCTCACCTCTCTTGCTCTTCTAAGGTGAAGCCGCGTAACATGTCTTCAATCGTGCTATTAGCCCGCTCTGTTTGGCCATCTGTCTGTGGGTGGTAAGTTGTGTACATGGCCAACTTGGTTTTGAAGAAACCAAAGAGTGTTTGCCAAAACAAACTGGTGAATTGGGTGCCTCTATCGTTGATGAGCACTCTAGACAAGCCATGGTGAGCAAAGATTGCATCTAAGTATAATTGAGCTAGTTGTGGAGCGGTCACCTCCTTGGTGGTAGGGCGTACATGAATCATTTTGCTGAGCCGGTCCACAAAGACCACAATGGAGTCAAACCTTGAGGTGGTCTTGGGTAATTCATAGACGAGATCCATACTCACTTATTCCCAACGTTGGGTAGGAGTGGGGAGAGGTTGAAGGAGCCTTGCATGAGCTTGATTAGAAGCTTTATTTTGTTGACAAAGTAGGCAGCTACGCACATAGTCCATCATGTCGTTGCTCATCTTGGGCCAATAGTAATGGTGCTTGACTGCATCCAAGGTCTTGTCCACTCCGACATGAGCTGCAATGGCCAAATCATGACATTCCGCTAGAATGGTGGTGCGTAATTTTGGGACATTTGGGATCCATAATCTGCCATCTTGAAAGGTGAGTCCTTGGGTGCTGGTGACACCTTTGGATGATTGTGCTTCTACAATATGTGGATCAGTTTTTGTAGCAGCTAGAATCTCTTGCCAAAATTCAAGGTTAAATCTTAACCTTTGCCACCAAGTTGTTGGCCATTGGCATGCGGGTGAATGCATCTGCAAGTTGCTTCTTGCTTCCACGTAGGTGATTGTCATGTTGAAGCATTGTTGCCACTCTGCCTACCAAATTTGGCAATGAGATAGATCCTTCTGTGTCTCAAGATAGACTAGAGGTTTGTGGTTTGTCTCTACTACAAATGCCTTCTCGCCCAGGTTGTGCTTCCAATGCTTGGTTGCTAGAATGATGGCCAACTCTTCTCGTTCTGTGGTGTGGTAGTTGCATTCTGCGGGTAACAACTTTTGAGAGAAATATGCAATTGGATGCCATCCGTCATGCCACTCTTGTTATAGGACTGCTCCTATTGCTATGCCTGATGCATCTGTAGCCAACTTGATTGGACGTTTTGGGTCATACCACTTCAAGATTAGTGCATGTAGCAAGGCGGCCTTCAATTCTTGAAAGGCCAACTCTTGTGCAATTCTCCATGTCCACTTCTTCCCCTTGCCAAGTAGTGCCATTAAAGGCTGTGCAACCTTGGAAAAGTCCTTGACAAATCTACGATAGAATCTCGTCAACCCCAAGAAGCTCTTAAGTTGAGTCTGATCTTCTAGTGCACTCCATTTTTGAATGACCTCTATTTTATGTCAATACTTGAATGCCCTCTGCACTTACTCTATGCCCCAAGTAGTCTACTTCAGACTTGCCAAACTCACACTTTGAGATTTTGGCGTACAACTGATTCTGTCTTAGAATCTGGAGGACCTCTCATAGATGATGTTTGTGTTCTGTCATCATGCTACTATATACTAAGATATCATCCATGAAGAAGATAACAGACTTATCTAAGTATGGACAAAATATGTCATTCATTAGACTCATGAAAGTGGTAGGTGCATTGGTGAGGCCAAAAGGCATCACAAGATACTCAAAGTGGCCATACTTGGTTCAAAAGGCAGTTTTGTACACATCCTCCTCTGCAATTTGGATTTGATTGTAACCGCTCCGCAAGTCCAGTTTGGTGAAGTATCTCGCTCCATAGAGTTGATCAAACAGGTCATCCATGCAAGGTAAGGGGTATTTGTTCTTCACTGTTTGCTGATTGAGACCCCGATAGTCAATGCACATGCGCATTGTACCATCCTTCTTCTTCACAAACAAGACAGGAGTCCCCTATGGTGATATGCTAGGTTGGATGAACCCTTTCTGCAGCATCTCCTCAATTTGAGTCTTACACTCCTCTAACTCATGAGGTGATAGGCGATATGGGGCCTTACAAGGAGGCGTCTTCTTCGGAAGTGTCTCAAGTTTGTGATCTACACGCCTTTTTGGTGGTAATCCTGAGGGTAGATCATTGGGAAAGATATCTTGAAACTCATCCACCACATCCTTCAATTTCTCAAGAATTTGTCCATTGAGTTGTGCACTCTCGACTTCTCTTATTAGACCCATAAAACATCTATGGGTCTTACATACAGTTGCCGTCCCTACGACATATAGAGGCAATTTCTGCATGTGTGATTTTTCTTTAACCCCAATGATTGACCATTGGTGGGTTCTCACTACTTTCTTCCTCCAATCCACCATAGGGTTGTACTGCTCCATCCATGGCATGCCTAAAATTGCATCATAACGAGCTAATTGTATCACTTGCCACTCAATTGCTTCCTAATATTCTCCTACATAGAGGGTTACCCGTCTAGGTAATGATTCAATCCTCTTTGTTTGCCCATTTGGTAACTCTACTTCTTCACTTCCATCTCTCTCTAGATCCATTCCTAATCTTATTGCAATAGAGCAAGACAATAAATTCTCTGTTGCTCCCGGATCTATTAATACTCTCACTTGATTACCTTCTAGTATTCCATTCACGACAATCAATTGTGAGGTTGCCTTTCGGGATCTTTGTGCATTATTCTTCTTCCTCCCCTCGCTTCTATGCTTCCTTATTGAGCCAGTGAGGCCGCTAGGTACATTTACTAGCGACCTTTGTTTTCCAAAGTGATTTCTACCTCCTCCTCTTTAATGTGCCTCTCTATGTTGTTCAAAGATCGCCTGAACAAAGGCCGAGGGCCTCTAGGGAAACAAGTGCGACAATTGGTAGATATGTGCCCAATACGGCCACAATTGTAACAACAGCGTTGTTCTCCTCGAGTCTCTTCTCCTCGTGGGACTCCATCTCTTTGTTCTTCTACCCGTCCCCGCTCCCCTTGAAGCGGTCGTGCTCCTCGATCCCAGAATCAAAGGTTGCTCAATTCCATCGGTACTGGTCCACCCATGTGTGGCATTTCTGCCCGATAATGTTGAGGTGGAGCTACTCCTTCACCTCCACCTAATGCTCCTGCTATTCTCTATGCACAAGCAATGGCTTCAAATACCGTGCGAGGATTTTGCACCATGACTTCTTGGCAAATCCGCTCTTTCAACCCTTGTTTGAAATTGTCAAGAGCCTCTACTAGACTCATGTTGGTAATTGCAACTTGTAGATCCAAAAATGCCTCCACATACTCTTGTACGCTATTCTTTTGTCTCAATCCCCATAGTTGGGTTTGAGTCATTTGCACAAAATCCACCGATTGGAAATTCTTCAGCAATTCTTCTTGCATTGCTGTCCATGTGACCTCCCTTCTCTCTGCCAGCAAGGATTGTTCCCAAGCATCATACCATGTGAAGGCTTTATCGGTCAAGTACCCACATGCATACATGCTTGCAACATGCTCTGTGATCTCTATTGAGAACAATCGGAAATATTGATTCATTCTCAAGATCCAATTTTCCACTAATATAACAATATGGAGTTTAGCGACAAAGTTAGTTGGGCTTACAAAGTAGCACATAAAGACAAAGTAGCCTAGAATATTCCGAAAGTATCTAGGAAGCTTCTTGGGAAGCTTCCCGGTTAGCTTAGCTTGCACCTTAAGTAAGTAACTTCTAGAAGGAAGCTTCTAGAAGCTTCCAACTAGCTTAGCTTGCACGCCAAGTAGACGGCTTCTAGAAAGGAGTTTCTTGAGAAGCTTCCTAGCTAACTTGGCTTGCACTCTAAGAAAGCGGCTTGAGGAAGCTTCTTGAGAAGCTTCTCAAGGGCCTTGTATGCTACCTATAAATACCAAAGCCAAAGCTCATGCTAGGCATTCGGAGTTTTCTCTCATTCAAGTGTCCCAATGTGAGTTTCCATTCTCCTATTTCTCTCCTCAGATTTGGTCTTTTACAACTACTCCCATCGAACGCTGCCCCTTGTAAGGCTTGATGTTGCAGGTCTTCATCATCCGGAGTAGCAATGTGGCTTCATCGTTGATAGGATTCATAGGCACAGATGCCTCTCCAAGTACTTCAGTCGTAGGTACTGGGTTTTGAGACGGGTCTTCTTCTTGCATGGCTTGATCGTTCTTTAGGATCTGCACTTGACTTTGTAATGTGTCCATGGTTATCTTAATCTCTCAAAATTCATTCAACATCCCTTGCATTTCTTGCACCAACTCTTGCAATTGCGGATCCATGGTTCCTGCAACACTCAATTGCTAAGGTCTACTTCAATACAGAGTCAATATAATCACTCTGGAAGGCGCACGAACTATCGGAACTACCATTGGGACCTCAGAAGCTATCACTCATTGATAATACTCCTCACCAAAATTCCTAACCACAAAATCTCTAAACATCACTTTTGGCCTCACTACATAACGGATTTCTACTTGAGTGTTGAAAGGGAGAGGATTTGGGACATTCATATCCATTTTATCATAATAGAATGTAGATTATAAAATCCCATTCTCTGTCATATATCACCACAGGTAGAATCACCGGGTTTGGTGAGTTCATCACTCTGTCCATGAATTTTGTGCCAAAGTGATAAACTAGCGATACCCTCATCTACTCACGCTAGATATACATAACCTTGATGTGGAATGGATTTGAGAATGGAAAGCTAGGTGCGGGAAATTGGCCTCGTGGCGCATCCATCCCATCCGCTCTCTAAAGTCCTTCCTAAGTCTCGCGATTACTCTATGTTCTCCACCTCACATTACTCAGTTTCAGTAGTTCGTGCTATTCCAAGAGGGGTGATCTACTCTCTTGAACTAAAACACTTGCTCTGATACCATTGTAATACTCCGAGGACAAGAGAAGAGAGAAAACACAGATTGCACACTCAAACAATCAATGCCCCAAGGAAGCACCTTCTCTTTAATATATAGACAAAGAGGATCTCCGCCAAGGAAGCTCCACCATAGGATTAGAGACACAAATAGGTGACATGTCAGCAAGCTCCACCCTTGGATTACTTACTTGGATGGGTGACATGTCTGGTCTAGGTCCTATCTGGTTGGTCAAACAAGCTTTGACCGGAGGGAATATTTTAGGGAATCTTCCTGTAGGAATCTCAAAATCACATGAGTAAGGTACCGTTGGAAAGCTCTCGACAACACAAAGTAGAAAGGAAGGGAAGGCCAACTTTTCCTCCATTGGGTGGGGGGCATCTGGACATTTTTGAGGTCTAATTCATTTGTTTAGGCCTCCAAAATTACCTTCAAAGATTTCAAGCATATTTTGATTCCTAGTCTATTAGTAGAAGTCCCCTTTTGGTGATCCTTCTTTCTGATCTGTTTAATCCATCATGTGTAACATCCTTCCAGATGTTACCAAACCAATTATCACCTTTAAATCATATGTCTAGCTATTGGTTCTAAGGTTCTCAAGTCTATTTCGGTTTCTGCCCTATTAGTAGAAGTACTCTTTTGGTGATACTTCTATTTTATCTATTTTGACCATCATGTATAACATCATTCTAGATGTTACCAAACCAAATTTCACATCTAGATCATTTGGCTAGCTCTTGGTATTACAGTAGCTTAAGACTATTGGGTCTAGTGCCAGGTTGTGTTGTGTACTCCTTTCCCATGAGTACCATGTTTATTTAGTACTAAGAATATTTACGACACCATCTATAACACCAAAAAAAGCCTCATTATTTCATCCTAGGTGGGGAAATCCACTCACCAAGGACAAATGCATTATTTAAGGTTTAATTGAGGCAAGGAAAATATAACTCAAGACCTTGTACTCTTTTCCCTTGGAGTACTATGTTTATTTAGAACTAAGAATATTTAAGAGACCATCCATAACACAAGAAAAAGCGTCAAGGAAAGTAGAACTCAAGGCCTCCACCCATCCACAATATTTCACTACCAAAAACCTCTTGACTTGCTGCTAATGTACTTTAAAAGTAATTACTTAAATTGATAATTTTTATGGTACATATATGGATATATTAGATGATAAGGAACATATAATTATAAAATTGATTTTGACTCAAGATACTTAATCAAGCTTAAATTTTTTTGTAGAATGCCTAAATAATTTAATATAAATAGTAGTACTAAGAATTTTTTCTCTTTTAGAACATGATTCAAACAAAAAAATTATTAACTTATATCATAAAGATCAATTAACAATATTAATAGCACTGTTGTACTTGTTAGAATTTATAAATATTTCTTTCTAGCAATTCATAGCCTTTTTCGGTGGCTTGTGGTTTATTATGAAACATTAATTATAGTACACTTGACATGAAAAAATTAAGGCTTTTTATATTTGTAATGCCACATTTGGACAGTCGATAGAAGTAATGAAATGGTTATGAGTTATGTCCCTAGATTTTCTATGGGATATATTCAAGTATGGTAACATTTATTTATGTGATTACATCCATGGAGACAAGATCATCGCATCATGGTGAGAATGTTATTTTTCACAAAATAAAACTATTGCTTTTTTCTAGTATAATAATTACAAACAATAATTATTACGGATTCAAATATAGAACGGTCAAGAACAAAGTGAAAAAATAATGAGAGTTGCCTTCTATCGAGTGATGTTCGATATTCAATGACGTCCACAAGACTACTTAGAAAAAAAAAACTGATATTCGTGCTATTTCAGTGGACTTCTGATGATTACTGATGATAGCATACCCATTTGATGAAAGCCAAGGCTCCACGATCCCAATTTGATCAATAAAATATGAACTAGAATAGGGGTGCAGAGTCCCAGTGGAGAGAGTAGCAGTAGCACAGCATGACCAATTAGACCACATTGCAAAGGAATTACCACTTGTACGGCGGCGAAGTACAAGTAGACACATAAGATAAGACAAGCAGGACCATATAGGGGCATATCCGCCTGACTTGGGTAGGTGGGTAGTCAAGGCGGGTGGTCAGGGTGGTGATCATCCTAGATACGTACTGTAGATAGATAACCCTGGGTTACATGTACCAAACATCCAATCCGAAGCCCTACCGTTAACACCCGTCAGCTGCCGTCAACTCCCGTCATCCCTAAACCTGCTTGACTAATACAAGATTCCGCAGTTATCCTTTTTCGTGCTATGTAGTACAACCGAGTTTAGTCAACCCGGATTAGTTAAGCCCGCGTATTAATTTTCCTTTTGCACACATCCCTCCACCCAAGATGCGGATTAGTGCGAAATTAAGCGTTTGGACCAATACGATGGTGATAGTTAGCGTGGAAGTATAGACCTTATCCGTTAGAAAGTCGCGGTACCCAGGGTTTATGGCCGACGGGCCAGATCGGGCCAATTTGTCTCGAGGTTTTGTCGAGAAGAGTGAAGTCTTTGTTGCGGTGGGCGATCTGTTCCATCCGCCATGAGGCAGATGGGTGTATTGGCGACGGATTTACCGGTCCATTTACCCGGGTTTCGTTCGAGCTTGGCTAATCAGAGTTCAAATTCTGGGTCTTCGCCATGCTCGTTGCAGAGAAGGGATCTTAAAAGCTTACTGGGATTTACTCTCCGATTGGCTGGAGGGAGTAATGGATCCAAACTGGGATTGAGGTTGCCGGTGACGAGCAAGCTGTCATCACCTTTGGGAGAGGGATGGCTATGGAGGACGAGTTCGAATTTGAGGTTTGCTGCACCTGGCAGTAGATCTCTGGGACAATTGGCGTTTTTGTTGGATGCAGTGAAAAATTCTGCTCTGTGTCAGCAATGTCACACAAAGTTGCCTACTGGAGCTCTGGCTTGCTTGTCGAGCACTGTGAATACTTTTGGGGGTGGGGGTGGAAGAGGATTCGCTGGTAAGGGTGGAGGCGGTGGTGGTGGAGGTGGTGGTGATGGGTTTGGAGCTGCTGCTAGCAAGGGTGCAGCTCTGAGTGGCGAGCAAAGTGATGACGTTCCAGTCGGGGCGGAAGCGGGCGATGATGTTCTAATTCTGGATGTTGGGGTCAGTTTCTTACTTCATTCCGCGAGCACGTCACAGTTTGTTCGACAATTTCATTCGGTTTTTGGTTTTGAACTTTTTGTCTCCTGTCAGTTGTCCACTGAAGTTCTCTATCTTGATGGGTGTATAGACCATTGACTTCAGAGTTTGACGATAGCTGTGCATTTTTCAACAGTTGGACATTGATTCCTTTGTTTCATTTCCAGAATACCTTTTGTCCTCGTTTGAGAAGAAATTGTTTGAATATTTCAAATTGTTTCTCGTCTTAGAAGAGATTCCTGTGACATTTGTCTGGCAGACATGGAGTGCAGATCCGGAATTTAGGATTCATCAAAATTATTTTCATACATATTGCTGCTGTATGTGCAGGGTATGTCATGTGGTGGTTGCTCAGCTGCAGTTAAGAGGATACTGGAGTCCCAGGTATGCAGTTGAACTACGTGGAATCACATTGATAAAGTGTTTACTGCTCGATAAGCTTGAAGACCGAACGTGGTCAATGATTCGTCAGTGAAGTCCGTTTTGCATAGTTGAATATCTACATTATTAATGTATCGCAGACTGTCTACCTTTTCAATCTCAAACTCATCACTTTTTGTTGCATCTTAGTACATCATAATGTGGACTGACATTACGGGGACGCTCTGGTGGCATGTCTGTTTCTTCCGCAATTTTCTCAGCCACAAGTTTCTCTTGCCAATGTGAACCTCGCCACCGAGACGGCATTCGTGCAAGTTGTTCGTGGAGCTCAACCTCCACCAGAATGGACATCAGCGAAGCAAGAAATTGGAGAGGCGCTCGCCAAACATCTAAGCAATTGCGGATACAAGTCAACACTCCGAGGTAATCACATTTGTTCATTAACATTGGTTGCACTCATAAAGCCCATTCTAGTTGGTGTTTGTTAAGGCATGGATGCATGGGACTCATTTTTTCATTCTTGATAATTTATACCTAAAAACTACCAATCATACTCCGAGAATGAATCCAAGTTGATCGAGACAGTACAGACGTTGTCTCTATAACGTATTTCACAGCTAACAAGTATACAAGCATAAACCGCGAGTAGCTGGTAAGCATAAAGTGCCCCTGAAGATCGGGAAGCTTTGTAAATGTCCTCTGTAGAATGCCGGTAACCGGTATCCAATCTGCATCTTCATCCGGATCTCTGATATTGTCTCTCCGGCCAATGGGAGATAGTACAAGTTTGTCTTCTGTTATGAAGGTGACTTGAGGGTGTTCTCTGTCGCCTACATCCTTGTATATGCAGCTGCGTGGCTTCCTTGAGATTGACGGAGTGCTGCATGTCTGCTGACAGAAACGGTGGTATGACCGACTGAGATGTCGAGCTGCACGAAATTAAGCAGCTTCTACTTCAAGCCATAACCAGTCAGTGTTTGCTATTAGGGAAGGAGTTTGCTGTTTCTTGCTCACTCCAACAAGGAGAGGCTCTAATACTTTCCTAGCTTACATTCTGTTGGTTTAAGTACTCATATTTGTGAGGGCTTGTCCAGCAGGTTAGCCCCACATTTAAAATATACACCCATCGATGTACCATTTTTTATCAGTAATGTAATAAAGGATCGCATTGACTTATATTTAAATCATTACTAGGAATGACTCATCATGATCTTGACAGCGAGTAGGTACATACCAAGATTTGCTGAGGGTATGATCTAGACATATGGCTGATTATAAGAAGTTCAAGCTCTCTCGAATTAGTGAGATGCTCAAGAGCAATCATTGAGACTCTTCTCATTATCCCCAGCAGTGATAGTGCTAGGGAACTCTTAAACATCACTGTCCTTTCATAGCCGTGGAAGGACTAGATGGGAAGTTTATGGACGATCTTCAGATTCTGGTTGGAGTAGCCACCGTTCTCTACTACCCTGGAGACTAGATGTTTGCTTTGTGAAGGGGACGGTTACCTTGTTACAGCTTTAATTGAGTTTTAAGGGATTTGGAAGCAAGTGTTCCCATGATTTGAGTTGTGAGTACTTTCTGATATTCAAACAAAGCCTGATGGTTTACACACCTAAAGTTCTTGAAGGCTAGCCACATAGGTTGCTAAAACTTCCTTCATCCAAATGGATGCAATGCTGTCCTCATGTCTTACTCGTATTGGTTTGGTCTTTCTTAGTATATTGGCTCTCGGTGTTCACTATTCGGATATCAACTTGCGATGGAGCTCAACCACAATTCTCATGTTTGATTGTCGACTTTTGGAAGACATTAGGTTGTGGTTACTTTTGAACCTACTTAGTCTGGACCAGCGTACTTTAGAACCTTATTACTGAAAAGGAACGCATGATCTGCACTTCGTTCTGGCTTGGTGGTATGGGGCACTGATGGCAGTTACTATTGCTTGTGTCATGAGTGGAATTATAGAGAACTTGGTTTTTCTCCTGTCAAATTCTTGATGTGCAGTCATGGGATACTTTGATTTATTGTCGCGAATGATAAGTCAATCTCTTTCGATTACTTTCTTGCACAGTCGTTGGAAGTACAGATTCGATCTTGTTCATCTGAACTTCGAACGTATGTCTCCAGATTTAAATGCAGATGCTGGCAAACCGTCCTTCCTGAGGAAACGAGAAGAAAGAATTGCTCGCCTTAAAGACAGCGGTTTGCTTTCTCTCTATCGTAGTTTTTCCAGCATCTTGTATATCAGAGCAGTCCGATGCTTGTCTCCTAGTAGCTTCTACCGTTTACCAACATGCGCGTAGCTGATGGGTTAGTTCTTGAGTCTCTCATGAGTGACAATTTCTGTAGAACTTATTTGATTGTCTACAAGGTTGGAAACAAGTAGAGAGCTTGAACTACAAAGATATGTAGGCTAGTTAATATTAAGCTGATTTTCAGGAGAGTTCTCCAATATTGTGGCCCAAAAGGTTAGCAAGGCACCGGCTAGTAAGATATAGATGGCACTTTCTTTGACTGCTATTCTTCGCAACATTTTGTTCAGACGCACTGAAAGCGGAAGTACAGGAGAGACAAGCTGTTAGATACTTCGGAATTTTGTTGGTTGACTTAGATAGTGAAGAGCTTTGGTTCATTTCGGTCGGTTCCTTTCGTTTTCTTGCTCCTCGTACAGGACGAAGGCTGGCAGTTGCTTGGACACTTGCAGCAGTTTCTATTGTTGGCCATGCCTCCCACTTCGTAATGCACGCCCTTCCTCCATGGGCTCACTTTTTCCACTCAACGGGATTTCATATGGGATTATCTCTAGTGGCCCTAGCTGGTCCGGGCCGCAAGCTACTTGTGGATGGATGGGAGAGTTTCAAGCGAAACTCTCCCAATATGAACACTTTGGTTGGTTTAGGGGCTGTTTCGTCTTTTGCCGTCAGCACTGCTGCCGTATTATTACCAAAGCTGGTACGTATGTCCCACCTGTAGTTTCGTCAATGGTCCGCTTGTCTACTAGGTTCTGCAGCCAAGCTCAATCCTTCCGAACGTTCATTTGATAATTTGGGCAAGTCAATCAACAAGGACCGCCAGCTAAAGAACACGAGTATCTGATTTTAAAAAGGTTGGCAAAGATGCCTGTTAGAAACACTCGAAATCCAGTTTTTCCAACTTGGATCTCAGCACAGGTCGAGAATCACATATTTCAAACCACAAATCGCACACAAGGAACAATCGATTATGACCTGTAACGCCTGCTAATGAGACATTTCTGCCTCCTCAAGTTTAACTATCTGTTGCGTTGTGACTGGATGGAACGAGCAGGGCTGGCAAGCGTTCTTTGAAGAACCGGTCATGCTACTGGCATTTGTGCTTCTGGGGAGAGCCATAGAAGAGAGAGCGAAACTTCAAGCCAGCAGTGACATGACCGCTATTCTAAGCTTTTTGCCAACTAAAGCTCGTCTGATTGTGAACAATGGTGGGGAGGGTACGCCCACTATGGAAGTCCCAGCGGAAAGCTTATCCATAGGGGATGCGGTTATGGTTCTTCCTGGAGTATGTTTCTCACCTGGTTTGGCCTCTGTTTGAAACAAGCACTCATCCTTGCTGAGTAGCCATTTTTGTTACTGCATAACATTTTGAGAGTTCCCAGTGGATAAAGAAATATTGAGCACTACCTTTGTCGTTGAGCACTTTCTCTGTGAAGTTCATCTACAATCTGGCCAGGAACTGATGGTCGGCGAAAGCCTTCTTGACCACTATCTCCGTTGTCTAATGGGTAGGATCGCATCCCCGTGGACGGAGTGGTGCGGGGAGGAAAGAGCACCGTTGATGAATCTAGCCTTACTGGAGAGCCTCTACCTGTTTTAAAAGAGATTGGGGTAAGCGGTTCTCAAAATAAGCTCTGAACTGTAATTTCACTCGGATTCATGAAGACATGTTTCACTTGCGCTTGCATGTTCTCAGCAATTAAACGAAGCAAGCTTGCTGAGATGATTATTAATTGTCACACTTCCATGATGTGAAATGACATTCTCTCCTTGCCTCTTGAAGGATGACGTTAGCGCGGGAACTGTTAATTATAACGGGACCTTGACAGTGGAAGCCAGGAGGCCCGGTGGTGAGACAGTCCTAGGAGACATTGTACGCATGGTTGAGGATGCACAAACAAGGCAAGCACCTGTTCAACGGCTTGCAGATGAGGTGCATTTGAACACCTTTTCACTTAGTATATGTAGTCTCTTACGATTTTTATGGAGAAAGTCGGACATGAACATCAAAAGTAACAAATTGAACATTTAATGTTGTTTGTAAGTTGTGACAGTACAAGCACGAACTCGTATTGATGTTTCTGGACTTAATCTGCATCGTTGAAATGAGTATATCAGATGTTTTGTTTTAGGTTGCTGGAAAATTTTGCTATGGGGTGATGGCTCTGTCAGGAGCAACGTTTGCTTTTTGGAGCATGTTGGGACCACAACTCTTCCCAGTTGTGGCACCCGCGGGAAGTGCTGCATTACTTGGACTGCAACTAGCCTGCAATGTTTTGGTGAGGTTACTTCTTTCATCGGTCATAGAAAGAAGCTTGAGGTATAATATGATGAGAACTATTGTTTCTGCTCTTTGAAGTAGAAGGTCTGTCAGTCATTCTAACCTCTGATGTATCAGACATCACTAGCACTCAGCTTCTTCTGGTCTCACCAGAGTAGACACCACTGATTGCACTCAGGAATACTAGACCTCTCTCGGCTCTCCGGTTATCAAAGACAACACACAGAAATTCACTCATGCAGCATTAATAACATCCAACACTGAAGTAGCATAGAACACACCTGAGATGATGTTAAACAGCTCAGGACTTCACGAAATGCAAGGTGTTGGTGTTGGGAATAACCCTTGTAGAAAAACTAACTCAAACATGCTCCAAAAACACTCGTAATATATACATAGAAGCAAACCCTAGGAGACTATTTTGCGTAACCCTAATTGTGGCTATGCCCCACTTTACCCTAAGTAGATGGCAGAGCTCTAGAGGAATCTAACGAAACCATAAAAACTAGAGAATTCATTGAACTAGAGATTAATAAAAACTAACATTAGATGTCCCTATTCTAGGAGATGTTGACCTTAGTATCATTTGAATTGCATGTATCACCTGAGAAAACAACGCCGTCGTTATTTATAGAACCGAGTCGGAGCTTGCAGGTTATTGCTTGTCCTTGTGCCCTTGGACTGGCCACTCCAACCGCTGTCCTGGTATGCATCTAAACCTCTTCAACTTCTGAAGTGAATCAAGCAGTTTTCACCGCATTTTCTCATCATTGCACCATATTTTTAGTCGTAGTACTTCCACCAGAAGCATAATACTACCATCACTATAAGCGCTTGTTTTCCATCAACACTCTGGTGTGATGGAAAACAAGATGAGTTGTTAATCAACATCTACATCGTTAACTTAACAACGTAAAACCACTATTATATTTCAGGTTGGGACCTCTTTGGGGGCACGGAAGGGGTTGCTTATAAGAGGTGGTGATATCTTGGAGAAGATTTCGACAATCGACTCTATAGTTTTTGACAAAACCGGCACTCTCACTGTAGGTAGACCCGTGGTTACCAAAGTTATTCCAAAGAATACCGAAGTTGAGTCTGACTCCAGGTAAGAAACATGAAGAATTTCTTAGTAGTTATCTTGCCCTAGGCAAATTAAGAGGATACATGGGTATTATCCTTTTCCCTACAGGTCCACATTTGAATGTGGACCTGACGATGTTTTATCGTCTAAGAAACACAGGTCGTAACAGTTTGGGCTGACGTAGGGGTAAGAATTTAGATGAGCTATATTTTGGTTAGTTCTTCTTAAGTTCTCACTCAACTGACTCCTCAGACTAAAGTAGCTGTGAAGGAGTTTAGTTGATGGTTTCTTAGACGAGAAAACATCGATGATATATGTGTCCCTATCTGTGCACCAAGTCTAGTCAATTGTTCTATGCGTGATCCGATGCTCAGTGTCACTGTGGCTTTAAACTTAAATGAAAGCTAAAGTTGGCAGAGTATTGAATGCCCATTTGTCCACTCTTTTCCTGTTACTGAAGTACTATTGGTTACCCACATGGGTCAACGGGTTTTGAGGTCGAGTATATTTCAGACGACTATACTATAGAAAGTTTTGTAGACCGGTTAGGTGCGAAGAAACCGTGGCCAGCTCTCCTTACTCCTTTACTGTGGTGTCGGTTATGTCAGTATAGACTAATGACCATGTTATGCCCTTTTCGCAGCGGGCTTAGTGCTCCAAAATGGAACGAAAAAGAGCTTCTAGCACTGGCAGCAGGAGTTGAGCGCAGTACTTCTCATCCCATTGCGAGGGCACTGGTGCAAGCTGCATCCGTAAGCGGATGCCGATATGCTACAGTAAGCTTATTCAATTACTCTGTTGATCCTGAAAAGTAGACATTGTATGAAGTGCTGATCACTGCATACCCGACTCGCGGAAACGAATATGCTTTTTTTTATCTCTTAAGAGGTGATGATATTCTCTATAAGTTTGGAGTCACCGAGGGCATCCTTGGACTTTGAGACAATGCGCTGTGTACGAAGAAACCTAGTGGAGATCACGGTAGTGTAGTTTAATTTATAAGTTCCAAACTTGTTTTCCAATTCTGATAAAATTTGGTTTCTTCCTCACAGATCAAGGATGGCACATTCGAGCAGGAGCCGGGTTCTGGAGCAATGGCAATCGTGGATGGCAAAAGGGTGACCGTTGGCACTATAGAATGGCTGCAGAGGTAAATAATCAACAAGATATACACTTTTCTTAATAGATAGATTAAAATAATGCTGAAAACTTTTCATGTCCTCAATTGTGGAAAGCTCGAGGGTGCTTGATGATGTATAAGGTGCAAGGTGAAAGTGAGTAGCCCCCAGTATTGCACGTAAGTACTGTTTCTTTGTCCAAATTTGCTTGTATAAGGAGGCCAATAGTAATTATCCACAAAGTCGCGGTACTCCAAATACAGGCATGGAGCTCTTGGAGGTGCCCCTGAAGATTGGCAAGAAACGGTGGAAGGACAAACAGTTATATACATAGGTTTGTGTGTCGCCCACACAAACCCTTTCTTTTAGACTTGCTTATTTGCGAAACGGAAAGGAGTCTGTCTCAATTCTTATTCTCGATATTGACTTTATTATAAGCGCAAGATCGTTCACATCATTGCTTATACTTGCGTTTAATGTGAGTGTTCTTCTGTATCATACTTCATGTTTCACCGCAAGTATCTTATCAACTTAATTACTTTTACAGGGGTAGACAATGAACTAGCTGGAAGTGTCACGATGATGGATGAAATCAGAGAAGAAGCGATCGCAACTGTGAAAGCTCTTCAGCGACTGGGCATTCGGACGTCAATGCTGTCTGGTGATAAGCAGTTGGCTGCGGAGGCCGTTGCTGCCAAGATTGGTATTGCCAAGGATCAGGCATGTTCTCCGTGATATGCGGAATTCTCGTTAATATATGCCATTAATTATAAATTCTAGGTAGCCAATGCCAAGTTGTTCCTTGAACATATGGGCATGCAGTATAGTCAAGATGTAAGCACTACTTTTTGTCCCTTAGACGCCACATCATACTCACGTTCTCAATTGTGTGCTTTTGCAGGTGTTTGCTAATGTGAAACCTCAGGGAAAAGCTGAGTACATCGTTCAGTTGCAGAAGGAGAATAAGAAGGTTGCTATGGTCGGTGATGGAGTAAACGATGCAGCTGCTTTAGCCCAATCTGATGTTGGAATCGCCATGATAGGCGGAGTCGGGGCAGCTAGTGAAGTTGCGTCGGTAGTCCTGATGGGCGACAAGCTGTCTCAGGTTGATTATTCTAACAAAACTTCAGCCTTTTTCTCCGTTCCCGGTAAAGCTGCTGTTTGACATTTCACCTTCGGCTGACAACAGTTGAGGCACATGTCATGATTTGGGACACTTTTGGCTATTGATTTGAGGAGTTTGCAGGATTGTTTCACCTCTACACGTTGCAATACACGCCTCTCCCTTTTTCATATTTCAAGGGGGAGCTTTGCCGTACTCCATAATTTGCTACTAACAAAACGTATTCCATTGCTTACAGCTCCTAACTGTGGAGTCCACCAAGGTGTTTCTCTGAGTGTGTTCCCCTCGGGTGCAGGTTGTAGATGCTCTAGAGTTGAGTCGGGCTACATTCCGGAAGATAAAACAAAATCTGTGGTGGGCATTCATGTACAATATAGTAAGTACCTTAGCCAACTTGAAAGATCCTACAGAGGACAAGTTCATAAAGTAGAGAAAATATGATTAGACTCGCTGTTGTCTTTCAGCAATTTGGGCACAGATAATTTCTCTTATTGAAAATGGTTTGTGTGCAGGTTGGTATACCCGTTGCGGCAGGTTTCCTGCTACCCATTACAAACACAATGCTTACTCCTTCAATTGCTGGGGCATTGATGGGCATCAGTTCAATCGGGGTGATGGCAAACTCTCTTGCCCTTCACTTAGAATCAAATAAGTTTTCCACCACAGAAAGGAAAGTCAAGTCCTCCAGCTCGTACATATTAAAACCTCAAGCGGATTGTGTCATACAGATTAACAAAGAGATTACCGATAGCAAGGTTGATTTAGAAAAGAGTTTACTTCCTTCCAAATAATCTATCAACGACTTTGTAGGATGAGTGGGTCAGAATCTCACAAGTATGTAGATAGTTGTTACATTCACATTTTGAAATTTTTTATAGAATATATTATCCACTAGGGTTTTCATCTCTCGCTGGCTTTCGGTCTGCTGCTGCTTTCTCTTTGGTACTTTTAGGTCAGGAAGGTATTTGTCGGAAATTTTTCCGTAGACTATACATGAAGTGGGATGCAGTTGGTTTTACTGCCATCAAATTGCATTGCCTGAGGGCATCGATTCGAGAAGCGAAGTCGAATGTCCAATTTGATCCAAAGTTTTCATTCTGATTTAGTGATACACCAAAATGACCTCAAGAAAGAATCGATATTGTTATTTCGCTTTATTCCTGGATGTATGTAAGTGCTACGAGTTGGGGGGACAACTGTTGCATGTGTCTCTTTCCGGAACCCTTTTCAAGCACTTCACTAACTACCAGTTGCTGGTATATTACCGTTGCTGTTTACAATCATAAATTGAATTCTCAACGTTGCTTGCAGATAATGGCCAGTGCCAGATATTGTCCATAGAATCAACTGAGTCTCTGATAGTATCCTCACAGTTTAAAGAAGCAAAGAAGATCAATGCACACTGGTTGCAGGATTACACCAGAATCCAAATGGTCTGAATAGACTACTTGTCTCCAGTCGGAGACGACAAGCCCTAACCATCATACGTATAACCACAACAGCTAGAAAAATGATCCTGTATTGCTCAGTATTTTAACATAAAAATTAAAATGATGCTGGTGTATTGAGTGCGTCAAATAATACATTCTTATCTAAGTGTTGCAAAATTGAAAGTTTAAATATACATTGAATCCTTGCACCTGCATTGTGAGCAAAAATCATGGAGTATTGAAAATAAATACATTTTAGAGTGGCATTGTATCCATCATAGCCCAAATATCTATGATTAATGACTCCACCAAAAGAAGAAGAAATACGTGCATGAATCTTGAATTTTTGTAACTTTAATGTGCCTGCAATGGGGTGGATGTCAGGTATCTTTCAATATTTCTCTAATCTGAAATGAGAACAAAACAGCATCAATTCCGTATATCCCCACTCTTGCGTAGGAAACATGTTGGAGGGTATATCAGGAGAGTTAAGGATCTTAAAAGCCCCCATAACTAAAACGAGTTCCGACGAGAAGTTATCAGATGCAGCGCATAAATTTTAAAACTAAAAAGAGAAGAACATAAGTATTCAGTACATTATTGTTTCATTGTGTGTCTAAATTGTCTTCAGTGAATATTCAACATGTAGGAAGATAATAATAAAATGATTAATGAAAGAAGTAAGATATTCCCAATCCTCTTTCATCCAAACATTCTCCCAAATGCAAGAGGTACTGCTCTCAGAAACAGACGACAAACGCTTGGGGTTGATACCATCGTTGCACTCTACAACCACGTCGCTGAAATTCGGCCATTGTCTTTTGGCAATGGCCCTTCGTTCTTTCACTCTGTCTATCCCTCCCTTTCGTCACGAAGGATCCCAAAGCTTTGGAAATGCCGATACCACCAAGCATCTCTGAGGAAATCATTGCACGTCAGGGAAGCGAGCACTGTTATCTATCTTTCAATGATTGCGATGATATCTATCTTAGGTGCGGTAGGGCAGATTTTTCATACAGACTCTATTGGGGCTTAGCCCCATGTTACCTTTTTTTTCTCTCCCTTGTACGGCTTGATGGGGTCTTCCCATCCTTCATTAGTCTTACGCGGTCGCTTTTATCTTTCAATGATTCATGAACTCAAACATCAGATTTCCGTTTACAAGATAGAGACTATGAGAATAGGCGTACAAAACCCGCTTTTGTAAAAGGGCTAGGGAGAACATGAAGAAGATACTATTCGTTGTGCCGGTCCGATTAGTACGTGCCTTACCTTAAAGTACACTACGGCGAACGCAAGCAAGCCACGACTAGTTTACAATAAAGTTGTAACGCTATGGGTCTCGAAGTGGGGGTCTCGAAGCATCGAGGAACGACGCTAGGTTTGTGGTGGTTGATGTTGTAAAAGTATCCTTTGATGTCTCTTTCGATTCGATTGCCCAGTTTATACTCTTCCATCTTTCAAGAGCCGAAGGCCCTATTTCCATGGACTGCCTAGGAAAGGCCTGCTGCTGCTTGTTGGCCTGTAAGGCCCCTTTAGAGGTAACGAGCCGAAGGCATGGACATGAGCATGGGGAATGCTAGAGTACATCCTGTGCCCTGACTCTCGCATTGAAATACGACCTGAAAGACAGCTAGTTTGTTGAAGAGTTTGTTGAAGAGTTAACAACTTACGTAACTTCTGTGTTTGATTCCACCGTCGGGTGTGCAATCAACAAGTACCCAATAAACCAGCCCAGCACTCTATTCAACAAGAAAACGTTAGTGTTGTACATGCTCCTGGACCAGGTGCCTCTTTAGAATCTGGCACCACCAAGCCAAGCCAATCATTCTAATCCCGTGTCTTTAGATCACAGGTGCAAAATCGCATCACTCCCATTCCCCTACACCACCCACACTATGAGCTACTGTGTGCAGTGGTGGTGGTGAATGCTCTTTTTGACATGCATGATCTATTGAAAGGGATTCAACTGTAATGCGATTTCCAAGATGCAGTCATCGATCAATTCCAGTGCTTCATTGTGCTGCTGCTTCCTAGGACTTATTCTTCAAGGCGTACTTGTCCATCGGTGACTGCAGACAGAGTGTATTAACACTCGTGCTGTAAACAGATTCGCGGTGGAAAATGCAGTGGAAAATGCAGAGATAGAGTAACTGGCTCCTATAGTTGACAAAAGGACTTGACCGGGCCCCTTCAACCCTTGGACTAGACGAGGCGCATGAGTACTATTAGACAATAATTTTCAAAATAAAACAGTTCATTATCTATAGAGGATTTTAATATGCGTTTTATTGGTGTTTATAAAGTAATTTCATAAAATTTTATGGGCACGTTATAGAACTCTTATATGTATTAATTGGAGAGTTTTGACGACTTTTATGGATGAAGAGTTAAAGAGTTATGGTCGTTTAAAAAAATAACTTGTAATTCTTATGGTTATACGGTAAATCGTAACTAAAAATACTATTATTTGAAGTTGAACAAGAATACCTATCCAATGATTTACTGATATTTGCTTTTCCTCTTTTCTTCGCGTCCCGGTTTAATAATTTTGGTCTTCATTGATTTTGTAAGATTATTAGTCGCGAATCATAAGTATCACCAAAATCGACAATTCTTGGAATGATATGACAAACACAATACTGAACACGGAGATGTTTTAATTCATTAGTTTGAGTGTCCACTGGACAGTGCAGGAGTGCACTCAGTTTTAAAGCAGAAGAGTATCTTCTCACATAAGTTAGACTATCACACATGTGGTGCTCGGACACTTAGTGTGAGATGAATCAAACTACCAACAATTACACTGACTCACATCTGCAAGTTTCTTCCTTGACCACGCATCAAAATAGCACTAAGATACATTCAACTATAAGTCTCTTTAATACTAGTGAAGAGTGAAGTCTAAATTACACTATTGTAAATTGGGAATGACATTGATCCACACCATTGTGTCTTGTATAGATTGATCCTCTTTTATTATCTATCTATCTACTAGTGGGAGACTGCGACCGAGTAGAAAAAATGAAGGATGGGAAGACCCCATCAAGCCATACAAGGGAGAGGCAAAAAAGGTAAAATGAGGTTAAGCCCCAATAGAGTCTATATGAGAAATCTGCCCTACCGCACCTAAGATATCAGAGCTATGCAAGTCATACGGTCTACACACAACTGGAGCATCTGAAAAAACATCAACTAATGTGATTGCTCTTCTATGGATTGCACCAGCCACTGCCCTATGTAGAGCAATGGACACATGCTGTCTAAAATATTCTACAAAGTATGAGAGTGAGAGTGGTACCCCCGGGCGCCTAACATGAAAAGCTCTCGTGCACTCCCTGACAAATGTGTCAAACTTTGTGTCCATCGCTCCATATAACTCCAAGGCTAGAGGAACAAAGAGGTGACCTTGCTGCATGCCCCTATACTTGGAGACCTTGCGACCTACTGCTGCACTTGGTGCCCATCCAGGGAGATAGGTAATCACTCCCTCCAAAATTGTATCCCACTTAGGGTCTGTAACCACGACATCCGCTATTGTCACTTGATCATCCCGGACCAAGTATAAGTTTGCCCTGACACGTGACGTTTGCAAAGCATACGACCGCTCCCTCCAAGCCAAGTATCCACTCTCTTGTGCCATAGCAAACACTATGTCCCTACTATTATCATGGAGGACAGAGGATAGCTATCCTTTGTCCTCCAAAAAGACACCATGTCATGTGGACCGCTACTGCATCTAGTGTAGAACTACACTCACAAGTGAGTAATGAAGATACAGATGGATGGACCAAACCTAGGCAAAACCTCATCGCTGTAGAGAAAGTAGTTGGTGCGAGTCGGAATACCTCAATGCACGGTCGAGCTAGGATCCAAGAGCCTGCACCCTTGCCGGAGCAAGAGAAAAAATATGCTCTAGTAGCATGAGGAATGGACAAGTCGACTAAGAGAGAATGTAGCGTATGCTCACACTGTCACTCGATCAAGGAAGATTGTAAACCTCTAGTCCAATCTGACGATAGTGAAGCAAAAGGTGGAAAATCCTTTCATGCACGTGGAAATAGACTATCCTTGTCTACCAAAATAACATATGGAGAGAAAAGGATCCTCCTTCCACCTCTGTCACATAAGTCTCCAAAATTGGCCTATCAACAACCACAATATGAGAGGAAAGTAGGGGTGCTGAGAGAGCCCAACTACCCAAAAATACTATAGGTGCCATCTCCTCCATAGATAGCAAACTAGCCCCTCCACACAAGATTGGCAGAGCTTTCTGTTTATGTGCCAAATCCCATGTCACACACTCAAATGTCCCTGGTTCAATAATATCACCAAAGACTCCCATAATCCTCCTATCAAAAGCTCTTAAACGAGATATGAAGGACGGTGAGAGAGGAACTATACAAATGAGGTAAGATGGTGGACGTGCAATACTGGAAGAGAGTATACCAAATGCCACCTACAGATCTCCTAGTAATGGAAGGTCATCCACATGGAGAACATCCTCTGCAAGGGTAGCATCTAAGAAGTGTGTGATAAAATCCTCCGATCCTACTGGCACTCCAAGAACACAAAGTCCATCTGTGGATGTGATACATCCCTTTGGAAGCTCAAGGTGGGGAGTGATACCTAAAGGGGACCATGCCTTGCACTTTGACACCTTGACTCTCAAGCCTGCTAGATGTAGCTTGGTAGTCAAGAAGTCAAAGGCTTGCCTAATCTGATCTACAAGGCCTACAATGTGTGTATCATCCGCCAAGGAGAGAAATACACAACCTAGCATGGCCAAAGTAGTAGATAGGAGAGCTCTAAAGTGAGCCATGGCAAATAAGGGTCCCCCCAAAGGATCTCCATGATGTGTAACAATAGTTGACTCCAAGACGGTGACTCCCTCCTATGAACCACCGTGATGGTAGTAAAGGGAAGCAATAGAGCCATAAAAAGACCGCATAAAAGGAATGAGACTCGCCAAGGATCCACCAGCCTCCATAACCTCTCTAAAGATGGATGCCCATGAGACGCTATTAAAAGCATTCTCAACACCCACCTATAGGATGACCCACTCCAGATGGATATCTAGGAGTGCCCTAATGCCTAGAGATATAGCCTCACATCCTCCAAGTGTAGCTACTCCAAACTGATGTGGACTGAGATGCTATCAGAAGTGAGAATGATGTTGAAGGACAATGGTACAACTAACCAAACGCAAAAAGATCTCTCCAATAGCAATCGGTCTAATGCCGCTCGTGTTCTTCTCCATCGTGAGAAGTTGACTAGCACCTAACACTCGACTAACAGACATAAGAATATCTCCTCTTGCTATTGCTGCAGCCACCTGAAACAACTTGGTGAAACCACTAGAAGGATCATCTGCTTGAAAGCAATCTCTAAGGTGCTCATAAACCATCCCTAACAAGCCTCTTGAGGAAAGGCAAGGGGTAGTGCACAATGCTTGTGCAAATAGTGACCTATCAAGACATAAAGGCTGCTTAGGTTGATAATCTAAGACCTCTAGTGGTAGTCCCTCTATTGCTATAGGATTAGTGAGCGTAGGTATAATACTCCAAGTACAAGAGAAGAGAGAAAACACAAATTCACACTTAATCATCCGATGCCCCAAAGTAGCACCTTCTTATTATTATATAGACAAAGAGGATCTACTCCAAGGAAGCTCCACCATAGGATTAGGGACACAGATAGGTGACATGTCAACAAGCTCTACCCTTGGATTACTTACTTGGATGGGTGACATGTCGGTCCTGATCCTATCTGGTTGGTCAAACAAGCTTTGACTAGAGGGAATCTTTTAGGGAATCTTCTTGTAGGAATCTTAGGATCACGTGGGTGAGGTACCATTGGAAAGCTCTCAATGAGACAAAGCAAGGGGGAGGGAAGGCCAGCCATTCGTTCATTGGAGGGAGAATCCACACATTTTTGAGGCCTAATTCATCTGTTTAGGCCTGCAAAATTGCCTTCAAAGATTTCAGGCATATTTTGGTTCTTACTCTATTAGTAGAAGTCCCTTTTTGGTGATACCTCTTTCTAATCTGTTTAGTCCATCATGGATAACATCCTTCTAGATGTTACCAAATCAATTCTCACCTTTAAATGATATGTCTAGCTATTGGTTCTAAGGTTTTCAAGTCTATTTTGGTTTTTGCCTTATTAGTAGAAGTACTATTTTGGTGATACTTCTATCTGATCTATTTTGACCATCACGTATAACATCATTCCAGATGTTACCAAACCAAATTTCACATCTAGATCATATGCCTACCTCTTGGTATTACAATAGGGAAGAGATAGTCTCATCAATAGGACTCGTCATAGACAAAGGGTGTAGCGCTCGTGTTGCTCTACTCTCCTGCTTGACCCAATGTCCTACACCATCATAACCAAGTGAACTTTGTTGTATCATGTGGCGATGCTTCTCTCATAAATTGTGTAGCCCTAATAGACTCCTTCTGAAAGGCCACCCAATCCCTGGCTCAAAATTGATAAAATCTAGCAGCCACCTCTTTATGCCCCGCATGTCCTCCTCTAGCATAACAAAGACACCATCAAGGGAGTAAGAGGAATAGGAACCATGCTAACTCGTCCAAGGGATCACGTGCCAAGCGGTAGTGTAATACCAAGGGTTAGCCATATGATCTAGATGTGAAATTTGGTTTGGTAACATCTAGAATGATGTTATACATGATGGTCAAAATAGATCAGATAGAAGTATCACCAAAAGAGTACTTCTACTAATAGGGCAGAAACCAAAATAGACTTGAGAACCTTAGAACCAATAGCTAGACATATGATTTACAGGTGAGAATTGGTTTGGTAACATCTGGAAGGATGTTACACATGATGGACTAAACAGATCAGAAAGAGGTATCACCAAAAGGAGACTTCTACTAATAGAGTAGGAACCGAAATATGTCTGAAATCTTTGAAGGCAATTTCGGAGGCCTAACCGGATGAATTAGGCCTCGAAAATGTGCAGATTCCCCCCCCCCCAACGGAGGAAAGGTTGGCCTTCCCTCCCACCTGGTTTGTCTCGTCAAGAGCTTTCCAACGGTACCTTACTCATGTGATTATGAGATTCCTACAAGAAGATTCCCTAAAAGATTCCCTCCAGTCAAAGCTCGTTTGACCAACTAGATAGGACCTAGACCAGACAGGTCACCCATCCAAGTAAGTAATCCAAGGGTGGAGCTTGCTGACATGTCACCTATCTGTGTCCCTAATCCTATGGTGGAGCTTCCTTGGAGGAGATCCTCTTTGTCTATATAATAAAGAGAAGGTGCTCCCTTGGAGCATCGGATGTTTGAGTGTGCGATCTGTGTTTTCTCTCTTCTCTTGTCCTCGGAGTATTACAATGGTATCAGAGCGAGTGTTCTAGTCCAAGAGAGTGGATCACCCCTCTTGGAATAGCATGAACTACTGAAACTGAGTAATTTGAGGTGGAGAACATAGAGTAATTACTAGACTTAGGAAGGACTTTAGAGAGCGGATGGGATGGATGCGCCAGGGGGACAATTTCCCGCACCTAGCTTTCCATTCTCAAACCCATTCCACATCAAGGTTATGTACATCCAGCGTGAGCAAATGAGAGTATCGTTAGTTTATCACTTTGGTGCGGAATTCATGGACAGAGTGATGAACTCACCAAACCCGGTGATTCTACCTGTGGTGATATATGACAGAGAGTGGGATTTGACGATCTACATTCTATTATGATAATATGGATATGAATGTCCCAAATCCTCTCCCTTTCAACACTCAAGTAGAAATCCGTTATGTAGTGAGGCCGAAATTGATGTTTAGAGATTTTGTGGTTAGGAATTTTGGTGAGGAGTATTATCAACGAGTGATAGCTTCTGAGGTCCCAATGGTAGTTCCGATAGTTCGTGCGCCCTCCAGAGTGATTATATTGACTCTGTATTGAAGTAGACGTTAGCAATTGGGTGTTGCAGGAACCATGGATCCGTAGTTGCAAGAGCTGGTGCAAGGAATGCAAGGGATGTTGAATGAATTTTGAGAGATTAAGATGACCATGGAGACATTGCAAAGTCAAGTGCAGATCCTCAGGAACGATCAAGCCATGCAAGAAGAAGAGCCATCTCAAAACCCAGTACCTATGACTGAAATACTTGGAGAGGCACCCGTGCCTACGAACCCTATCAACGATGAAGCCACATTGCTACTCCGGATGAAGAAGACCTGCAACATTGAGCCTTACAAGGGGCAGCGTACGATGAGAGTAGTGGAGAATTGGATCTCGAGAATGAATCGATATTTTTGATTGTTCTCAACAGAGATCACAGAGCATGCTGCAGGCGTGTTTGCATGTGGGTACTTGACCGATAAAGCCCTCACATGGTATGATGCTTGGGAACGATCCATGCTGGCAGAGAGAAGGGAGGTCACATGGACAGCAATGCAAGAAGGACTGCTCAAGAATTTCCAATCGGTGGATTCTGTGCAGATGGTTCGAACCCGACTATGGGGATTGAGACAAAAGAATAGCATACAAGAGTATGTGGAGGCATTTCTGGATCTACAAGTCGCAATTACCGACATGAGTCCAGTAGAGGCTCTCGACAATTTCAAACGAGGGTTGGAAGAGCGGATTCGCCAAGAAGTCATGGTGCAAAACCCTCGCACGGTATTTGAAGCTATTGCTTGTGCGCAGAGAATAGCCGGAGCATTAGGTGGAGGTGAAGGAGTAGTTCCACCTCAACATTATTGGGCAGAAATGCCACACATGGGTGGACCAGTACCGATGGAATTGGGCAACCTTCGATTCCGGGATCGAGGAGCACGGCCGCTTCAAGGAGAGCGGGGACAAGTAGAAGAACGAAGAGATGGAGTCCCACGAGGAGAAGGGACTCGAGGAGAACAACGCCGTTGTTACAATTGTGGCCGTATTGGGCACATATCTACCAATTGTTGCACTCGTTTCCCTAGAGGCCCTCGGCCTTCGTACAGGCGATCTTTGAACAACATGGAGAGGCACATTGAAGAAGAGGAGGTGGAAACCACTTCGGAAAACAAAGATTGCCAGTAAATGTACCTCGCGGCCTTACTGGCTCAATAAGGAAGCAGAGAAGCGAGGGAAGGAAGAAGAATAATGCGCAAAGATCCCGAAAGGCAACCTCACAATTGATTGTCGTGAATGGAATCCTAGAAGGTAATCAAGTGAGAGTATTAATAGATCCGGGAGCAACATAGAATTTCTTGTCTCGCTCTGTTGCAATAAGCTTGGGAATGGATCTAGAGAGAGATGGAAGTGAAGAAGTAGAGTTACCAAATGGGCAAACAGAGAGGATTGAATCATTACCTAGACGGGTAACCCTCTCTGTAGGAGAGTATCAAGAAGCAATTGAGTAGCGAGTGATACAGTTAGCCCGTTATGATGCAATTCTAGGCATGCTATGGATGGAGCAGTACAACCCAATGGTGGATTGGAGGAAGAAAGTAGTGCGAACCCACCAATGGTCAATCATTGGGGTTAAAGAAAAATCACAGAGGCAGAAACTGCCTCTATATGTCGTAGGGACGACAACTGTCTGTAAAACCGATAGATGTTATCTGGGTCTAATAAGAGAAGTCCAGAGTGCACAACTCGTTGGACAAATTCTTGAGAAATTGAAGGATGTGGTGGATGAGTTTCAAGATGTCTTTCCTGATGATCTACCCTCAGGATTACCACCTAAAAGGCGAGTAGATCACAAAATAGAGACACTCCCGAGGAAGACACCTCCTTGTAAGGCCCCATATCGCCTATCACCTCATGAGTTGGAAGAGTGTAAGACTCAAATTGAGGAGATGCTACAGAAAGGGTTCATCCAACCTAGCGTATCACCATATGGGGCCCCTGTCTTGTTTGTGAAGAAAAAGGATGGTACAATGCACATGTGCATTGACTATCGGGGTCTCAATCAGCAAACAGTGAAGAACAAATAGCCCTTACCTCGCATGGATGACCTGTTTGATCAACTCCATGGAGCGAGGTACTTCACCAAACTGGACTTGCGGAGCGGTTACAATCAAATCCAAATTGCAGAGGAGGATGTGTACAAAACTGCCTTTCGAACCTGGTATGGCCACTTTGAGTATCTTGTGATGCCTTTTGGCCTCACCAATGCGCTTGCCACTTTCATGAGCCTAATGAATGACATATTTCGTCCATACTTGGATAAGTTTGTTATCGTCTTCTTGGATGATATCTTAGTATATAGTAGCACGATGACAGAACACAAACAACATCTACGAGAAGTCCTCCAGATTCTAAGACAGAATCAATTGTACGCCAAAATCTCAAAGTGTGAGTTTGGCAAGTCTGAAGTAGACTACTTAGGGCATAGAGTAAGTGCAGAGGGCATTCAAGTATTGACAGATAAAATAGAAGTCATTCAAAAATGGAGTGCCCTAGAAGATCAGACTCAACTTAAGAGCTTCTTGGGGTTGACGGGATTCTATCGTAGATTTGTCAAGGACTTCTACAAGGTTGCACAGCCTTTAACGGCACTACTTGGCAAGGGGAAGAAGTGGACATGGGGAACTGCACAAGAGTTGGCCTTTCAAGAATTGAAGGCCGCCTTGCTACATGCACCAATCTTGAAGTGGTATGACCCAAAACATCCAATCAAGTTGGCTACGGATGCATCAGGCGTAGCAATAGGAGCAGTCCTACACCAAGAGTGGCATGACGGATGGCATCCAATTGCATATTTCTCTTGAAAGTTGTTACCGGCAGAGCAACTACCACACCACAGAACAAGAAGAGCTGGCCATCGTTCTAGCAACCAAGCATTGGAAGCACTACCTGGGCGAGAAGGCATTTGTAGTAGAGACAGACCACAAACCTCTAGTCTACCTCGAGACGCAGAAGGATCTATCTCGTCGCCAAATTTGGTGGGCAGAGTGGCGACAACGCTTCAACATGACAATCACCTACGTGGAAGGTAAGAAGCAACTTGCAGATGCATTCACTCGCATGCCAATGGCCAACAACTTGGCGACAGAGGTTAAGATTAACCCTGAATTTTGGCAAGAGATTCTAGCTGCTACAAAAACTGATCCACAGATTGTAGAAGCGCAATTGTCCAAAGGTGTCACCAGCACCCAAGGACTCACCTTTCGGGAGGGCCGATTGTGGATCCCAAATGTCCCAGAATTACACACCACCATTCTAGCGGAATGTCATGATTCGGCCATTGCAGCTCATGTTAGAGTGGACAAGACCTTGGAGGCAGTCAAGCGCCATTACTATTGGCCCAAGATGAGCAACGACGTGATGGACTATGTGCGTAGCTGCCTACTTTGTCAACAGAACAAAGCTTCTAATCAAGCTCCTGCAGGGCTCCTTCAACCTCTTCCCACTCCTACCCAACGTTGGGAACAAGTGAGTATGGATCTCGTCTGTGAATTACCCAAGACCACCTCAGGGTTTGACTCCATTGTGGTCTTTGTGGACCGGCTCAGCAAAATGATTCATGTACGCCCTACCACCAAGGAGGTGACCGCTCCACAACTAGCTCAACTATACTTAGATGCAGTCTTTGCTCACCATGGCTTGTCTAGAGTACTCATCACCGATAGAGGCACCCAATTCACCAGTTTGTTTTGGCGAACACTCTTTGGTTTCTTCAAAACCAAGTTGGCCATGTCTACAGCTTACCACCCACAAACAGATGGCCAAACAGAGCGGGCTAACCGCACGATTGAAGACATGTTACGCAGTTTCACCTTAGAAGAGCAAGAGAGGTGGGACACCCTACTACCGTTGGTGGAATTCGCTTACAACAATTCAGTGAATGCCTCCACCCAGGTCACTCCGTTCTTCCTCATGTATGGTGAGCATCCCTTCACACCTTCTAGCTTGATGAAGATCCGTCCAGTGACTACCAAGGTTGATGCAGTCAACACATTTGTTTCTAGAATCCAACAAGATGTGGAGAGCGCCAAGCACAGGTTACAGATTGCGCAAAATCGACAAAAGCAGTATGTTGATGCACATCGTAGGCACATGGAGTTCAATGTTGGGGATCAAGTATGGCTATCGACAACCAACCTCACATTAGTTGGATCTCGTAAGCTCAGACCTCATTTTATTGGGCCTTTCTCGATTCTTCATCGCATCGGCGCTGTGGCCTATCACCTTGAGCTACCACCACACATGAAGATCCATCCCGTGTTCCATGTCTCCCTATTATGCAGATATGCTCCCCGATCAGGCCAAGGTACTTCCACACAGGACATTCGACCTTGTCCGACAGTCATTGATGGCATAAAGGAATATGAAGTGGAGCGGATTCTCCAAAAGTGCATGCGTGGTACTCGCCATCCGCGGGTGGAATATCTAGTACAATGGAAAGGTTACCCTCTCTATGAAGCAACCTGGGAACCCGCTACCAATTTGGCACATGCACCAGTGTTGGTGCAAGCATTTGAGCAACAATTGCACAACGAGGACGTTGCGTCTTAAAAGGAGGGACGTCTGTAATACCAAGGGTTAGCCATATGATCTAGATGTGAAATTTGGTTTGGTAACATCTAGAATGATGTTATACATGATGGTCAAAATAGATCAGATAGAAGTATCACCAAAAGAGTACTTCTACTAATAGGGCAGAAACCGAAATAGACTTGAGAACCTTAGAACCAATAGCTAGACATATGATTTAAAGGTGAGAATTGGTTTGGTAACATCTAGAAGGATGTTACACATGATGGACTAAACAGATCAGAAAGAGGTATCACCAAAAGGAAACTTCTACTAATAGAGTAGGAACCAAAATATGCCTGAAATCTTTGAAGGCAATTTCGGAGGCCTAACCGGATGAATTAGGCCTCGAAAATGTGCAAATTCCCCCCAATGGAGCAAAGGTTGGCCTTCCCTCCCCCCTGGTTTGTCTCGTCGAGAGCTTTCCAACGGTACCTTACTCATGTGATTCTGAGATTCCTACAGGAAGATTCCCTAAAAGATTCTCTCCGGTCAAAGCTCGTTTGACCAACCAGATAGGACCTAGACCAGACAGGTCACCCATCCAAGTAAGTAATCCAAGGGTGGAGCTTGCTGACATGTCACCTATCTGTGTCCCTAATCCTATGGTGGAGCTTCCTTGGAGGAGATCCTCTTTGTCCAATGTGTTTTCTCTCTTCTCTTGTCCTCGGAGTATTACAGGTAGGCAAAAAGTCTGTCTAGCCTCATCATGGAGTGTGTGGGGTAGCCTATGGAATAGACGTGGACATGGAAAACTAGTCTCAAATAACCCCAAAATGCAACCCACTTGAGAAGCTAACTACTCCCATGACTTGATTGGTATTCTTGGAATGATCAACAAAGGGATAGAAGAGTGTGCGTAATCCCGAGTGTCACTATTGTCGATGTGGTTGCTTGTCTCACATGGGCATCCCAAGTGGTCAAATCATAGTCCTTGTGCATCCTTCCCACATGGTCTTTACTCCTTGCAAGGTAAAGCGGTGGTGACACACCGGGCATGGTGTATCTCAGCCGCTCTAGGCAACCCCACATGAGAAGGTGTAGCCATGGCTAACACAAGAATAATGATAGTAGCACATAATGCTCCTTTCCATATCTCCCCATACCTGCAAAACCACAACCTCTCACATCCCAACTCACATAAGAAATCAATCTCTCCAAACCCTAAAAACTATAAACTCTCATAATTTTCAATTTCAATCTCTAAAATTTCAAACTAAATTCCCATTGAACTTAATCATGAAAACCAAGAGATTAGAAATGAAAATTCCCAACCCATCACTCTCAATGTGTAATGATCACTCTAAACCCTAAAAAAGCAAAAAGTACTCATAACTTTTACTCAATTCTCTATAGTCTTCAATCTAGATACCAATGGAACCAAAATTGGAAAACAAAGAGAATAGACTATTCACTCAAGTGCTATATGTTAGAGAGCCTTGAGAAACTATAGATATGTCTTCTCACATCTCTCTCTCCTCTCTCCCGCATGTGAATTGAATGTGGGTCCAAAAGCATATCTATCTACTAGTAAGTCTATTGCTTGTCCTCTGGACAACAATGTAAGGAAGGCGGATAACTTTGAGCCCCTGAACTAAGAGCCAAGTTTCATCTAGCTTGTATGTTTATGTAATCCCAACAATGTATGCTATAGCACTTAGCGGTCAAGTTGCAAAGGGGGACAATTGTACAATTTTTTTCAAAAACTCTATTTCTTTGATACATTTACGGCAACAAATTTCTGGTTTTGGATTGTATTTAGTATATCACTAAGAATTTTTAGATGAGTCTATTAAGATCAATGTCAATAAATCCAAAGGTGTGAGTAAATTGCTATCTTGGAAAGTACTGCCTGGTTTACATTCTCCTGATGTCAAGCTTAATCGCGACTCTTCTTTAATTCTATTTGGTTATATTATATCTCCTTGGTGGATCCCTCGCATGCTAGATGTACCAATTCTGGTCTTGGTTCTTATTTTAAAGCATCCAATTTCCATGACTTTGATCTTTTGATCAAAGTTATTATAAACCTATGTACAATGTATCCAAAATATTCTTTACTCTTTTATTCTTTGAAAAATTTATAAAGAGTTCTCTACATCTTTGATATATGGATCATTTTCTAGAAATGATTGCTACATATGACTTGTCTCATGAAAAGCAACATTTAGAAAGTGAGAACTAAACAACCCCTCATCAATTTGGACACTTGTTCTATCTTCACCATTGTTGTATTGACAAGTTCTCTAGAGAAAACTATTACACATCTTATTGAGAATGTAAAAGTTTCATGAAAATTATGTTCTATTGTCTTTTTTCTATAATATCCTTTATGTTGCCAAGGGCTGCAAATTATCATGGTACTACTTGGTGTGGTGGGAGTACTCCTAACAATAAGCTGACCTCAAGTGCTAAGAAACTGCAACAAATACAATCATGTTCTTTGCTACCAATAATACAAAACCAATCAAGTAGGTAATATATTTTTACTAAAACCAAAATTGAATCAAGAACAAACTAAATAGCTAGAGAAAGTGGTTCAAAACTGCAGCAATAGTGCTTGTAGAGCATAATAATGCAAAGACTTGTCGTGCATATATACATCACTATGCAACAAACATTACTATCAACATCATATACTATAGAAGCACAACTCATACATAAGTCATACACAGACTCTAAAGTGACACAATCGCCCCCCTCTCTGGCGGTTAGGTCCCCTTAACTCTAGATAGCCATCTACTCCAAGTATATGGTATACCATATGATGGGCAAAGATCAGAAGGTCGGGTGCTATGGAGCCCCATCGTTAGTCGCATGTCTACAATCTATACCATATAAAGAATGAACTAGCTATAAGTCAAGTACATATAAGACATAACCATTGTCCTTGAGGAACCACCGTGAGGGGAGGAGTCATACATGCCATATGCCATCCTCTCAAACAACTATCACACACTAACATAGTAGCAGCTCTACCAAAAGAGCCACATAACATACACCTCAAGCTTGCACGTACAAGTGCCAAGCTTGGGTCCATACTACCATCAATGTTTGGGAGGTGGCATGGCGCACAATTGCGCACATGAATCTTCCAAAAAACACCATCACATCCTTCTAACACAAGGACTCCAAATGGCAAAACCTCACATCTTCTCAAGATAGTGCGGCCTGTCAAAACATCAAGTGTCATTGGTGTTGTTTGCTATAGATATACATATTCACTTGGATGAAATCAACGGATCAAGGGTCTATAATCTCCTCCTCAAATAGTAGGATAATGTAAGGTATCCCTATGTTGAGCAATTGCCAATTTCTCAAAGGCCATTGGCATCATTCTCCAAAAGATCTCTGCCCGTTGAGAACATGTACTCACCCATACATCTGGATCATCTAAGTCCAAGACTACAATAACATCTCAACAAATGGCTGCAAGTAAATTTGGATCTTGTCTATAGAGTAGAAAGTAAGGAGAGAAGGATGCTAAGGAGGCTTGCCAACTGAACCAATAGCCCATGGCCAACCAAGGTAATTGGAGATCCAATCTTCCAAGTGGCCTCTCTGCAAACTATACTTTTGCAATCCTCTCTTCACCATCTGAACCATTGTCTTTGCTAAGCCATCTACCTCAAGGTGATCTCAGGATGTAGTACAATGATCAATCAAAGCCTTGTCAAACAAGACCTGAAACTACCCCAAGAATTCTATACCTTGATCAATCAAAACCTCAATTGGTGCACCAAAATGACTAAGAACTTGATCCAAGAACGAGTAAGCCATCCCTTCATTGGACTTGTCAGGAAGTGCCACCAACTCAATCCACTTGGAGAAGTGCCCCACCATCACCAAAACATACCAATGATGTCACAATCAATGGTAAACGTCCAGCAAAGTCCAAACTCCAGCATTAACCCAATCCCATGATAGGTAATGGGTGTAACTATGGTGTAGGAGCATTAAATGATGCTCTAACTCGGTCACAAACCACACATTTGGCAATAAACTACTATACCTTGGTTTGCATACCGTACAACCAATAGTGACTCTGGAGTAAGCTATATGTACGCTTTACTCCAAAATGTCCTAGCTCCTCATGAGCATGACGGACCAACTATAGTCTTTGAGATGGAAATAGTACTACTCTCACTCTACCATCTTCCCATACACTCAAAAGGTGTTTGCCCTCCAATCTGAACCATTTGGCTTGCTGAAGAACATGATCTCTCTCCTTGGCCCCAACTATGCCACCCACAACACCAATGCAAAGATAGTCCATCACTAAGATGTCACCATGAATGTCTCGCAAAACTGTACCAATATCTTCACTCTTTGGATCTTTGACCTCAATAACTCCTCATGTATGCACTAAGAGAGATACCACCAAAACCTAAAAAAATATACATAAAAAGGTTGATGCATGCCAACCTGGCCTCATCTCCTCATTTGTCTCACCATGCCAACATGCTCTGGTCTGATCCTGCTGGCTGGGATGTGGGTTTCTACTCAACCCATCTGCATCATGGTTCACCACTCCAAGTCTGTGAACAACTGTAAAATCATACTCTTGTAAAATCAGAGCTCATTGTGCAAGCTTCCCTAAAAGCTTGTCGGACTCCATCATCCACTTCAGCAGCTGATGATCAATGATGAGAGTGAAGAGGTTACCAAATAGGTAACATTGGAAATGTGCTATTGCCCAAACTGCTACCAAGCACTCCCCCTCATATAAACTATACTTTGCCTTCGTTAAATTGTTGGAGGATTAGCATAGGTGACCACAAACTCTTTCCCTTCATCATCATGTTAGGTAAGTATTGATCCAGCCCCCAACATACTCCAATAAGTATGAACCTAAAATGGTCATCCTCTAATCGGTCTCCTCAAAGTAAGAGAAGATGTCAACCTTTCCTTGAGCTCTCTCATGCTCATCTCCCCAACACCACTCTTGTGTAAGCTTGGTCAGCTTTGTCAAGGCCTTGGCAATGGCACTAAATCCTCTAACATAGTGGCAATAGAAGTTTTCCAACCCAAGGAATGCTCGCACTGTGCTCACATCCATAGGCCGAGGAATACGTGCAATAGCCTCCACCTTGGTCTGCTGAACACCAAGTCCTCCAAGGTAGATAGTGTGACCCAAATACTCAACTTGCTCATGGAAGAATCTACACTTCCCAAGATGTAATTTGAGTCCATGAGATCTCAACCTCTCAAACACCTCCAATAACTATCTCTCATGCTCCTCCATAGTAGTGCTATAGACTAGAATGTCATCAACATAGCACCGAGAAAAATTCAATCCAGCTAGGTCCTATCCATGACCCTCTGGAACTCAATAGGAGCATTCTTTAACCCAAATGGTAAGAATCTCCTCTGATATAACACATCCTTCCCGTGAGGATCAATAGCCCAAAATGTTGTCTTGGACTTATCCTCCTCCTTGATCGGCAACTAATGATATCCCGCTCAAAGATCCAAAGTATTGAAGACCTTTGCATGCCTAATCACATAAAAAATCTCCTCCGATGTAGGCATGGCATACCAATCAACCCTAGTCTTTCAATTGATAGGATGGTAATCTCCACACATCCGCTTATTTGTGTAGTTGCCATGCATATCCTTCTTGGTTGGCATCACTATAACTGATACATACTCTCCATGTGAGATCTCTACCAAACCAACCTCAAAAAGGTCTCTACTCTGACTCTAATCAATGTTCTCTCCATGTCACTATAGTGATAAGGACATCAAAAAATTGGTGTATTACTAGTCAACTCAATCTGTATACTAGGTCCCTTCAGAGCACCCAAATCCTTCATATTAAAGGCAAAACAACTCATGTAGCTCCTCAAGAACCTCCAACCTCTCCATCTTTCCTCTCTTGTAAGCTTGGATCCAAGATCTGGCTCCCAAGTATCCTCTGTAACTATCATAGGAGTGGAAGACATACTGACTGGCTGCTACACTAGGCCCTTGGGAGCAGTAGTGTCATAACTCCAACCACTAGAGGTTCCAACCTATGTGTGAAAAACTCCCTCCACTTTGGCTGCAAGCTCCACACATCCTCTAGCTGCATCCCAAGTGGACCAAGGGTGTAATCCAAGTAGCTCACGCTCACCTGGATGGACTCCAAGAAGACCACTCTCCCTAGTAGCTATTGGTTGTGTCCCAAGAATACTATCTCCACTCGGTCCATCACCCCCAACATGTGCATGAATCGTCTTGATAGGCACAAGGCTCACAAGTGTCCAAGTGGTGATGCCTATCAAGTGCATCCTATGCTACTTTGCCAAACCAAGACTCATAATCCAAGTCAAATAGTTCAAGTCTATAGCCTAACCTAACACTTGGATGCCTCTTATACTACTAGAACAACGGTAATACCAGTGTAAAAACCCATTGCCCGCTCTCTCTCATCAACGTTGGGCTCCACTAACTATGGTAATTGTGAGTCCCAAACAAGTCTAGGTCCTCCCTCTCAAAAAGCATGAGAGCCTAGGAAACTCATAAGTGTAGGAAAAGCGGCTCTAGGCTATCCAACTAGGTTCACCATTGCCATAGGTGACCTATCAGTCACTACCAATTTTTGAGACTGACGCCCCACATCCTAGATGTCATTAACAAGGATGTGGTCTAGTCGTTGAATCCTATCATATGCATGCTTTGGAACCTCTCTGGGTAAGAGGTTTGTCCACCAAAGACAAAGATGATGAGCATGATCCTACTCTGGCTACATCTAACAATACATCAAGTCCTATCCAAGAATGGACTTGATGTGTACTCGCCACCACTCTGGTGCGGGAATCATCCATCAAAGGAACATTCTCCAAAAAGTAAGCCGGAGAAACGGACTCATGAACCTAGAGATGTTGTAGTGTCCATAACATCTCCCAAAACACAACAAAACAAGGATCTTGAAGACCCAAACCTCAGCTAGCACGTGTATGTCCCTAACATGATCATCCAAAAATACCAAGTGAATAGGCCCATGTCTCTCCAGATCATGCGCCCCCAATAAGGAAATGTCTGCTGGTAGGGCCTTTTAGTAACCTCTGACTGTTGACATTGGTAATAACTCTGGATACCAATAGGCCAAGTGTGCCACATGATGTAGAGAGACTCGCTTAGCAATCTCATCTCTCTCCACATACAAGTACCTTTGTACTCGTATACCCGGCTGTAGAACCGTAGCTAATCCAGTGCTAATCCCACCAAACAACTCCAATAGACATACTTCCTCTATTGGATACTACCAAGCAATGAGTGTGGTATCCAGAGGTGTCAAGGTAATCAACTCTGGAGGCTCATCCTCATACTCATTTCTTGGTGGTACAAAGGCTCCACTCCAAGCCTGCTGCACTAACCAATCTGCATGTTGCTACAATGCCTCCTCTGAACTCCACAATGGAATATCCAAGGTGGATGGAATAATCCCACTCATACTCCAAATCCGAGTGATCTCCTTTGGTACTGGAGTATCCTTTGCATGGGCGTTCCTCTCCAATAAATCACCAGGCCAAGTAATTGCACCACTAAAAGTTGAAACTGATGCTATCATGGTCTTGGACTGTAGTGAGCCAAGACTGCCACTACTGAAGCGTATTGGTAGGTGATATACTCATCCCTCACTAGAATGCCAACCTGGTCTATAGGAGGTTGTCTCCTCCCAAAAGTCAATACTGAAACCCATGGGATACAACACTGCTCCTCCAACTAGCATATCATATGACTTAGCTATTGTCGCAATAGTCTGAGCTCTCACCACCAAGCTATCAATTGGATGACCAAGCTGAACCTAGACAACAAGCTCCCCACATATGATGTATTGTGTCAAACCACCACCTAGAGATGTTTGGATCGGAAATGGACACCTATCCACATCAATCTTCTGTAACTCCAAACCGACTACTGCAGCCTTCCCCAACATAAGAGGTTGTGCACCAAAGTCTAACAAGACTCTATGTGGTGTATAGAACTTCCCTGAAGGTCCCACCAAGCGGAAAATCCCCCTTTGGTTATCCAATGAGACAACACCAGGTGTAAACCATGCTCTCTCAAAGGTTGGTCTAGCTGGCAACTCCTCTAGTCTAGCCGCTACTGCCTACCATAAACCATTGGTCGCTGAACGGATCCCATGCTCCTCAACCAAGTCACCTCCACTATCAACCACCTTTGCTCTAGTAGTAGGAATTGCTTCAACCCTACTCTCACAAAGCGTGGCAACCAACCAAAACACTAGGGTTGGTTCAACTCCCAATTTAAACATGGCATTGGTTGAAAACAAAATGCACCGCATAATAAGTTGAGCCGCCTCCAACATTGTGCTTGACTCCGTCTGTGTAGTAGCAAATGACTGACTAGTAGGTAGTCCATCATGTACCCCATCACAACCTACCACACCTGCATTGGGATGTCTAAGAGCCATGGATGTCATCTACAATGCCTCATATAGTGTGAAAGACTGGGGAAGTCTGACCTATCTCCCAACGTCTCCTCTTTGTGGGTCCAACTCCACTGATCCTCCTCTAGGCTTTGAAGCACATACTGCACTCCTAGTCACTACCAAAGATGCATCCACTTGTGCTACTCCGCACATGAAGTCCAAAGGATCTCTATCACTAGCATATGAGGTGGAAGCCTCAACACCCAAATTTGATCTCCTCTAAGCAATAGCCATACTAGCCAATCTCTACTCCAACTGCTCAATCTGAGTAGCCATAGTTGTATCAAAAGTAAGGGCAAGTACTGCACTCCTACTAGGTGTAGATCCTCTACCACCACCTCTACCACCTTGTCCTCCATGAACTGGAGCTCCTCTACTACCTGCCATAGTAGCCCTACCACTCCGTAAATCCGGGTGTAGATCAAAGCACAGGTCACTAGTGTGACCAAATCTGTGGCAATGCTCACATTGCCTCTGTGCTGGCTATGATGCACCAAAGGTATCAAGTCCACTGCCTTGAGTACACTCTCTCCTATGGTGAGGTCCACCACAAGTCCAACAAGCAACACTACCACACACTAGCTATTGTTGACCTGAAAAGGAAGGTAAGGGTCTAACTACAATAGGCCCTCCACTTGCTCCATACAATTTGGGCTATCCACCTTGTCCTCAAAAACCAATTGGGCATAGTGCACTCTACTGCACTCTAGAAGAAGTAACAGCTATGGATGAGATCTCCCTACCAAATCTAGATGTCACCACCCTCTCTTCCACCATGTTGAGCTCAATACGCTCAGCCAAACCAAAGACCACTGCCAAAGTAGGCAAAGTAGCTTGTAACAACATAGCGTCATGAACTCTATGTTGCAACTCCCTATCCAATATCCCATGCCAAAATTGGACTGCTTGGACCTCAGTAACTCCTTGAGTGAAACTGATCAGCCGCCTCATGCAAGTGTATGCCTTGCATAGGCTCTCTCTAGTCTTCCGTTGGAACTCCTAGAGGCTCCTCAGCTTGTAAATCCATACTCCTTGGTAATTTTGCCTCAAGCACTAGAAGAACTCCACCATGGGGTTAAACCCTAGTACCACACCACCTCTTGCAACGATACCTCTACTCGTGGTAGCACTATCTCCAGCTAGTGCACCTCCACTAGCTCCACCAACACTCCTTGAGCTAGAACTTGTGGGTACAACCTCTCTACTCTTGGCAATCAAGCTTGAAGTGACAGAGACATAGTTTGGAGACCAATACTATCTCCATAACTCAATCTCCTCCAAATGAGCTCTCTTGAACTCATGGTAGTTGTCCATTGGTGGACCTTCCAAGTGCTAAAATAACCTCTTCCATGCCATGAAAGGTGTAAACAAAGTCAGGTTCTACATTTGTTGCAAATCACACCAACTATCAAACTCTTGGATAAAACCATCCAACTCAATGGTACCCACTATACCAGGGTAACACCTAGGGCCTTTGGAAGCCCTATAAATCTTGTCCATGTCCCACAATAACAGTGCGGACATGCCAAGTGCACTCTCAACTAAATCAGCTCTTGTGTCAAACTCCAACTCAAAATCACTCTCCTCTATCACTAGGACCTAAGATACAAGCTGATACCGAGCGTCACTCTAAGTTAACCCAATGTGTACTATAGGCTAACTCCTTTGGAATCCCCAAAGAACTCTGTTGTGACAAAGTAATTGCAAACTGGAACCACCAACTGCAGCCGCAACGGCAAGTACTCCACCAAGTGCCAATACCTATGGAATACCTCTCAATAATGTAACCCTAGTTGAGATAACTACACTAGGGGAAAAGGTGACCTGTAAGCTGCCATCATAACATATACTCTCACGGTTTGCAGGTCATCACTTCCTACATCACCAAAGAGAAACAAAGGTAGTCTGAGTGGTCATCACTCCAACCTCACTACCGAGAGCACACCAAAGCACCGACACTCTAAATTTAGGGCACCTCACACAAAAGTGGTGCACAAACAGGAAATAGCGAATGGAGAGGGTCCAATCACAAGAAATCTAAACAAAACCCTCCATCTCATAAAGCAACACATGACTGACTTTGCCACTATTTGGAATTTGACATAAGAGATGTTTGTATCTATGTCCTAAGCTACCAAGATCACCAAGAATGGGATCAAATTGCCTCTCCTAGCCAAAACTACAAGTGTATAGATAGTGGCATAGTCACTAGGACAACAAGTGAGGGTGGACTATTTGGCTAGGGCACCAGTCTAGGAACAAGAGATCTAGGGATCAAACACTGTTGCACACAATCTAGCAAGATGGGCAGATTTTGCCAAACAATGACCAAAATCTACTCTAAACTAGCTAGCCTCACGCCAACAAGCTAGCTTGCTGGCCCTTCTAGGCCTTCATAGCCCACATCTCTAAGCCTCTAAATGCCAAAATTCAACCAAATGAGCTTTTCTTCTTGCCACTTCGAACCCTCTCCAAATCTGGCAAAACTCCTCCCAAATCTGTGAAACTCCTTCAAACTTGTGAAACTCCTCTAAATCTGGCCAACAAATAAAACTCCTCCAAATCTGGCCAAAATCTGACATAAAGTCCAACAAAATCCTTATGTAAAATGTGACATAAACCCTAAAGTTGGCTGATTGCCAAATCCTCCGCTAACACTTCACTCAAGCCAAATTGAAAAATTGGTTTCTCCAAATCACAATTTTATGAAGGTAGGTTCTCAACTCCACCTTCAATTTCACTTTTTGAGCCCAACTCGCAAAAAATTGGTCTTGTCTTCACCTCTTGAGCTCAAAATCACAACCATTGCTCAAAATTTGCTTCTTCTTTGCTCAAAAATTAGCTTGTGCTTCCGCACACCGTCTATCTCATTATCAAATCTGCATCAATTGAACAAGCTTCTGCACACTAGGGAAAACTTGAGTTCCAATTGAGCTACCAACAATCAGCAAGTCTTGGAAATACCACCAACTTTCTTAATTTGTGCACCCGATTTCCCCTTGACTTCACTTCTTTGATGTAATCAGATTGTTTACAACACTCGAATCAACTCAACTCAGATCAGTATTTGATCTGTAACTCTATGAATTGTCAACAACCAAACACTGATTATAGTCAAACCACACTCACTCTAGCTAAGAGAATCCATGTGATGCTCACCGGCCTCTGTCCACCATAGCCAGGAACTCGAAGGCTCAACATCAAAGAAGTGAGCTCTCTAGAGCTGCACTTTGAAAGTATACCCCTAGACTCAAGCCAGGTCTGGAACACTAACGGTCCCACTGATAGCACACTTGATGGTGCGAACGGTGCAAAGTGACGGTGAGCCCCATTGTGAAGTCAGTACTTTGAACACAAAATCTGACTATCGGAAAGTAATCTATGGGAAATTGTTGAGATACCTCTAACTACTATCACTACAACTCCAGTGTCTAAGCAATCTAGATGCAACACTACAAATGGCGTGACATACCAATTACCAACTTGGTAATGCACTTCACCAAAATCAATTTTTTTTAAGAAAGAACCAAATGGTAGGAGTAACTAGTTCAAAAATAAAAATAAACCACTCTATTTAGAGCAAAATAACACAAGACTGATCTATTCAATAATGCACTTTATACACAAAATGAAATTTATGTTGAAGTAGATTCCAATGGAGTTAGACTTTTGATCCCCTAACTTCTTTCTTCCATTCTCCTAAGTTAGTCATGTCCTCCAAGTCAACTTATTGAAATTCAAGATGTGAACAACCAAATGCAACATACTCATTAGTAATGACATGATAGCATGGAAGAAATTTGAAATGAAAGATAAAAATTCAATTGCGTCACTATGCTACACATGAGTAATTCCATAAATCATTCAAACAACACAAAAATGCAAACCATGTTACTTGACTAATCACCATTGTATTGCACTCTTTGACTCCTTGAGTCTTGGGTGCTTTGTTGACATGCTAGCAACCAAGACATGCTAAAATCTCTTAATAGCTTTAAAGTACTTAGAAATTCCACTTGTTAGCTTTCTTCATGGTTGCATGTTAAATGTAACATATATAGAAGATTCAAACAATGATACTTATTGTCACACCATTTGTAGTGTCGCACCTAGATTGCTAGGACGTTGGAGTAGTGTGGGTAGTCAAATGTATCTTGGCAGTTATTCATAGAGTACTTGTTGACGATTAGATTTCATATTTGGAGTATTGATTACATGGTGGAGCCTGTTGTCACTTAGACCTAGGTCAAGATCTAGGAGTATGCTTTTGAAGTGCAGCTCCAGAGAGCTCACTTTTGATGTTGAGCCTTCAAGTTCCTGGCTATGGTGGATAAAAGCTGGCAAGCATCACATGTAGTCTCTTAGCTAGAGTGGGTGTGGCTTGACTGTAATCAATGCCCAATTGTTGGCAGATTATTGAGTGATAGATCAAGTACTAATTTGATTGAGTGTGATTCAAGTTGAGAACAAACTTATTACATCAGAGAAGTGAAGTCAAGGGCAAATTGGATGCAAGAACTGAAGGAGTTGGTGGTATCTCCAAGCCTTGCTTATTGTTGGTAGCTTGATCATGGTTTAGATTTTCCTTGAGAGTGATTGTGTGCAAAAGCTTTTTCAAATTGATGCAAATTTGGCAATGAGGAAGATTGTATGTAGAAGCGTTGGCCAAATTTCCATAAGAAGAGAGTCAATTTCAAGGAGCGGTGTTGGTTTTGAGCTCAAGAGGTAAAAGCAAGATCAATTTGGTGCAAATTGAATTCAAAGTGTAAAATTGAAGATGGAGTTGAGAACCCATTCTCATGAATTAGAGATTTGAAGATCCACATCTTTTCAATTTTGAGTGGAGATTTAGCAACGGATTTGGTGGTCAGCCGACTTTAGGGATTTACGTTGGATTTTGGTTTGAGTTGGAGAAGCTTAGTCAAATTTGGAGGAGGTTTGCTAGATTTGAGGAAGGGTTCAAAGTGGCAAGAAGAAATGCCTCATTGGAGGTTTGCCAAATTAGGAGAGGGTTTGAAATGGCAAGAAGAAAGACCTTTTTTGGGCATTTAAAGGCTTCAAGGCATAAAGCTATGCTATGAGAGGCTACAAAGGCCTAGAAGGGCTAACAAGCTAACTTATTGGTGTAAAGCTAACTAGTTTAGAGTGGTTTTTGGTCGTTGTTTGGAAAAATCTACCCACCTTGCTAGATTGTGTGCAATTGGGTTTGAACCCTAAATCTTTGGTTCTTAGATTGGTGCCTAGCCAAGTGGTCCACACTCACACTTGTTGTCATAGTGATACTTAGTCTTGTTCCACTTATATCTATACATATGTAGCTTTGGCTAGGAGAGACAATTTGTCCCATTCTTGGTGATCTTGGTAGCTTAGGAAAGAGATAACTCCTATTATGTCAAATGCCAAATGGTGACTGAGTCATTCTAGTGTTGTAGAGACGGAGAGTTTTTGTTTAGATTTCTTGTGATTTGACCCCTTCTATTCTATGCTTCCTATTTGTGTGCCATGTTTGTGTGAGGTGCCTTGACTTTAGAGAGTTGATGCTCCGGTGTGCTCTTGGTAGTGAGGCTAGAGTGATGACCAATCAAACTATTTATGTTTATCTTGGTGAGGCAAGAAGTGATGACCTACAGATGGTGAAAGTGTGTGTTGTGATGGCTTATGACATGCCATTTCCTTGGTTACAGGTTTCTATTTCCCCTAATAGAGTAGTTTTTGTAGTTAGAGCTACATTAGTGGGTGATGTTTGGTTGATGTGTTGGCACTTGGTGGTGATTCTTGGTGGGGTACTTGCGGTGGTTACGGTTTTAGTTTGCAATTTCTGATTACTTTGTCACAATGGAATTCTTTGGGGATTTGAGAGGAGATAGCATTGTAGTACGTAGTAGGTTTACTCGGAGTGGCACTTGGTGTCAGCTTGTATCTCAAGTTCTAGTGAGAGAGGAGATTGACTCTGAGTTGGAGTTTCATAAATGAGCTAATTCAGTTGAGAGTGCACTTGGTGTGTTTGCACTATTGTTGTATGATATGGACAAGATTTATGGGGTCTCCAAAGGCCCCAAGTATTACTATGGTATAGTGGGTCTATTGAGTTGGATGACTTCATCTAGGAGTTTGATAGTTGGTGTGATCTGCAGCAAATGCAGGATCCAACTTTGTTCACACCTTTCATGGCATGAAAAGGGTTTGTATAGCACTTAGAGGATCCACTAATGGATGATTATCATGAGTTTAGGAGAGCTCACTTGGAGGAGATTGAAATATGGAGATAGTGTTGGTCTTCAAACTACATCTCTATCACTTAAGGCTTGATTGCTAGGCATAGATTAGTAATACCCATGAGTTCCAACTCTAGTAGCATTGGTGGATCTATTGGAGATAGTGTTACTATAAGTGGCGGTACCACTACAAGAGGTAATGTAGTACCGGAGTTTAACTCCATGATGGATTTCTTTTAGTGTTTGAGGTAGAACTACCAAGGAGTGCAGATATACAAGCTGAGGAGGTTGCAAGAGTTGTAGCATAAGGCTAGAGAGAGCCTCCGTAAGGCTTACGCTCATATAAGATGGCTGATTAGTTTTACTTAGGGAGTTATTGAGGCCCAAACAATCCAATTTTAGTATGGGATTTTGGATAGGGAATTGCAACATAAAGTATGTGATACTATGTTATTTTAGGCTACTTCACCTACTTTGGTAGTAGTCTTTGGTTTGCTTGAGCATATTGAGCTCAACATGGTGGAAAAGGAGTGGTGATATCTAGATTTGGTAGAGAGGCCTCATCTACAATTGTTAATTCTTCTAGAGTGCAATAGAGTGCACCATGCCATGTTGGCATCCAAGGATAGGATGGACAACCTAGATCCTATAGAGTAAGTGGAGGGCCTAGTGTAGCTAGATCTTTACCTTCATTTTTGGGTCAACATCATCCAATGAGTGGTGGTGTTGCTTGTTGGACTTGTGGTGGACTTCACCACAAGAGAGATTGCACTCAAGGTAGTGGACATTATACCTCTAGTGCATCTTAGCCAACAAAAAGACAATGTGACCATTTCCATAGATTTGGTCACACTAGTGACCAATGCTTTGACCTACACCTAGAGTTATGGAGTGGGATGGCTACTATGGTAGATGATAGAGGAGTTCTAGGTCATGGAGGACGAGGTGGTAGAGGATACACACCTGGTAGGGATGTAGTACTTGCTCTTTAATTTTGATACAACCATGGCTTCTTGGATTGAGCAGTTAGAGCAAAGATTGGCTAGCATAGCCATAGCTCAAAGGAGATCAAATTTGAGTGTTGAGGTTTCCACCTTATATGCTGGTGATAGAGATATCTTGGACTTCAAGTGTGGAGTAGCACAGGTGGATGCATCTACCATAGTGACTAGGAGTGCAGTATGTGCTCTAGAGCCTAGAGAAGCATTAATGGAGTTGGACTCACCGAGAAAAGAGGCTGGTAGATAGGTTAGACTCCCCTAGTTCTTTACACTCTCTTAGGCACTATAGACAACATCTATGGCTCCTAGATGTCCTAGTGTAGGTGTGGTAGGTGGTAATGGCGTGCATGATAGACTACATACTAGTCAACCACCTACTACTACACCAATTGAGTCTAGCTCAATGTTGGGGGTCACTTAGTTGATTATGCGCTTCCCTTTATTCTCAATCAATGAAATGTTTACATTGGAAGTTGACCCAACCCAATGTTTGGGTTGGCTGCCATGCTTCTTGACAATAGGAGTGATGTGGTTCTTGCTTCTAGAGCAGAGGTGGTTGAAAATGGAGCTAACTGGCTGAAGAGCATGGGATCTGCTCAACAACCAATGGTTTATGGTATGCAACAATGGTTAGATTGGAGGAAATACCAACTAGACCGGCCTTTGAGCGAGTGCGGTTTACACCTAGAGTTGTCCTATTGGATAACTCGAGGGGAATTTTTTGTTTAATAGGACCTTCAAGGAAGGTTTATACACCATAGAAGGTCTTATATGATTTTATTATACAACCCTTTATGTTGAGGAAGGTTGACTTGTGAATTTGGAGTTACAAAAGACCAATGTGGAGAGGTGTATATTTCAGATCCAAACATCTCTAGGTAGTGGTTCTATAGAATACATCACACGTGGAGAGCTTGTTGTTTAGATTCAACTTGGTCATCCAACTAATAGCTCTATGGTGAGAGCTCAAGCCATTGCAACTATAGTTGAGTCATATGATGTGTTAGTTGGGAGAGCAATGTTATACCCCATGGGTTTCAATATTGACTATTGGGAGGAGATAGCCTTCTATAGACCAGGTTGGTAGTCAGGTGAAGGACAAGTATGTTGCCTACCATTATACTTCAATATTGACAATCTTGGCTCATTACTGTCCATGACTATGTTGGCATCAATTTTAGCTTTCAATGGTTTTGTTACTTGGCTTGGTGACTTATTGGAGGAGAAAGCCCATGTAGAGGATACTTTATTACCAAAGGAGATCACTCGGACTTGGAGTACAAGTGGGATTGTTCTATCCACCTTGGATGTTCCATTGTGGAGTTTAGAGGAGGCATTACAACCATATGCGGATTAGTTGGTGCAATAGGCTTGGAGGAGAGCCTTTGTACCACCAAGAGACCAGTATGAGGATGAGCCTTTGGAATCCATTACCTTGACCCCTTTGGACACCACACTCATTGCTTTGTAATATCCAATAGAGTGCGTATGTCTATTGGAGTTGTTTGGTTGGATTAGCATTGGACTAGCTATGGTATTATAGGAGGGTATACAAATATAGAGGTACTTGTATGTGGAGAGAGATGAGACTGCTAGGCAAGTTTCTCTACATCATGTGGCACACTTGGCTATTGGTATCTTGAATTATTATTGATGTCAGCAATCAAAGGTTACCAAAAAACCTTACCAGCGGACACTTACTTGCTAGGGATGCAAGATCTATGGAGACATGATCTCATTCATTTGGTGATTTTTGGATGACCATGTTAGGGACATACATGTGATGGCTAAGTTTTGGGTCTTTATGATCCCTATTTTGGTGTGTTTTGGAAGATGTTACATGTACTACGACATCTCCAAGTTCATCAATCTATTTCTCCAACTTATATTTTGGAGAATATCCCTTTGATGGGTGATTCTTGTACTCGGGTGGTGGTAAGTATATATCAGGTCTAATTCTTGGATAGGACCTATTGTGTTGTTGGATACAGCCTGAGTGGGATCATAGGGCTCATTATCTTTGTCTTTGGTGGTCTGTGAGCCGGCTTGTCTCTCACTTAGGATGAACCTATGATGGCTATTATGGTAGCGTACCATGGACTAAGAAGGCAAAGAATTCCAACTCCATTATACTCCTCCAAGGCTAACACTCCAAGACTCAAAACATTGCTCACTAGAGAAATAAATGAGAGAGAGATAGTTGCAAATGAAAGGATGATGAGTACTTCCTCACCCCTAATTTATATACTTGTGAAATAGTTATGCACCAAAGTTACTAATTACTAGAGTAAGTCAAGTTACTAGGCTAAAAGTCAAATAACATCAAAAAGCTAAAGGAATATCCATACTCATGGGAATATTCTCCTAAGCATGTAGTATTATCTTGACCCAACCACCAAGTCAAGGATTCCTTCACATGGGCTATCCTTGTTCTATAGAAAAATCCAAAAAAAAAGGCTTGTGGGTGCAAGACTTCTCAACTCTTTCTTCAAAGTCAAACACCTAGGAATAATACCAAGTCAATACACTAGAATCCAAAATAGTGATGCTCATCTTTTCCACTTCCTCTAAAGTAAGGTTCCCTCTATCTCAATTATGACTGACTTTAGCTAATCATGACTAATGTATAACCATCCTTTATCTCTAAATAAATAATATCTCTCAAATATTTATAATACCAAACTAAATATCTCAATAGTACATACATGCACACATGGGTGTTATAGGACAAACCTCTTACCTAGAAAGGTTTAACAATGTGCTTATGATGGGATTTAATCACTAGACCAACTCATTGTTGATGACATCTTGGATGTTGGATGTTAGTCTTAGACAATGGTAGTAGTTGATAGGTCACCTATGGCAATGGTGAACCTAGTTGGATAGCTCCAAGCCACTTTTCCCACACTTATGATTTTCCCATGCTTTTCAAGAGGGAGGTCCTGGACTTGTTTGGAACTCATAGTTACAATAGTTGGTGGAATGCAATGCCAATGAGAGAGAGAGCGGGTGATGGGTTTTTGCATCTGTATTATTGTTGTTCCAATAGACTCAAAGGCATCTAGATATCAAGTGTTAGATCAGGCTATGGACTTGAATTTTTTAACCTGGATTTTGAGCCTTGGCTTGGTAGAGCAGCATATGATGTGCTTGATAGGCATCACCACTTGGACATTTGTGAGCTCTATGCCTATCAAGACGATTCAAGCACATGTTGGGGGCAATAGACCAAGTGGACATGGTATTGGTGGGACACAACTAGTGGCTACTATGGAGAGTGGTCTACTTGGAGTCCATCCAAGTGAGCATGGTCTACTTGGATTACACCCTTGGTCTATTATGCAGCTAGAGGACGTATGGAGGTTGCAGCCAGAGTGGAGGGAGTTTTTCACACAAAAGTTGGGACCTCTAGTGGTAAGGAGCATGAAACTACTACTCCCAAAGCCTAGTGTAGCAGCCAACTAGTACGTCTTCCACTCCTACATCAATTACATGGGATACTTGGAAGCTAGATTTGGGACCCAAGCTTATAGGAAGAGAAAGATAGAGAGTTTGGAGGTTCTTGAGGAGCTACATGAGTTGTTTGCCTTCAATATGAAAGATTTGTGTGTTAGGTTCTAAAAGGACCTAGTAGTTGGATTGAGTTGACTAGCAATACACCAGTTTTTTTGACATCCCTATCAATATAGTGACATGGAAAGACCATTGATTTAGAGTTGGAGTAGAGACCTTTTTGAGGTTGGTTTGGTGGAGATTTCACATGAAGAGTATACATCAACTACAATGATGCCATCCAAGAAGGATATGCATGGAAACTATACATATAGGCAGATGTGTGGAGATTATTATCCTATCAACCAATAGACTAGGGCTAATCTGTATGTCATGCCTACACCAAAGGTGATCTTTGATGCAACTGGGGTTGCAAAGGTCTTCAGTTCCTTGGATCTTCAAGTGGGATATCATTAGTTGCTGATCAAGGAGGAGGATATATCCAAGATAGCATTTTGGGCTATTGATCCTCATGATAAGGATGTATTATATCATTGAAGATTCTTACATTAGGGTTAAAGAATACACCCACCAAGTTCCAGAGGACCATAGACAAGATCCTAGCTAGATTTGATTCTGCTTAGTGTTATATTTTGACATTTTGGTTTATAGCACTACTATGGAGTAGCATGAGAGATATTTGTTGGAGGTGTTTAAGAGATTGAGATCCCATGGACTCAAATTACATCTTGGGAAGTGTAGATTCTTCCACAAGCAAGTTGAGTATTTGGGTCACGCTATCGATCCTGGAGGACTTGATGTTCAACATACCAAGGTGGAGGCTATTGTTTGTATTCCTTGGCATATGGATGTGAGCAAAATGTGAGCATTCTTGGGTTGCCAAACTTCTATGGCTTCTTTGTTAGAGGATTAAGTGCCATTGACAAGGCCTTGATGAAGCTGACCAAGCTTACACAAGAGTGGTGTCAAGGAGATGAGCAGGAGAGAGCTCTTGTAGAGCTCAAGGAGAGGTTGACATCTACCACTATTTTGAAGAAACCAATCAGAAGACAACCATTTTAGGTTTATATTGATTAGAATAGGCTGTGGCAATGCTCACCCAACATGATGATGAGGGGAAGGAGTTTGTGGTGGCATATGCTAGTTTCTTCAACAATTCAGAGGATGCAAAGTATATTTCATTTGAGAGAGAGTGCTTGGCAGTAGTATAGGTAGTAGCACATTTCTTATGTTACCTATTTGGTAACCTTGTTACTCTTATCACTGATCATTAGCCACTAAAGTGGTTGATGGAGTCCGACAAGCTTTTAGGGAAGCTTGCATGATGGGCTTTGATTTTACAAGAGTATGATTTCATGGTTATTCATAGACCTAGACTTGGATGATCCAAACATATGGGGGAACGCATGTTCTCAATGGGTAGAGATCTTTTGGAGAGTGATGCCGATGGCCATTGAAAACTTGGCAATCACCCAACATAAGGATACCTTACGCTATGCTACCATTTGAGGAGGAGGTTATAGAACCTTGATCTATTGATTTCATCCAAGTAACTATGTATATCTACAATACACAATACCAATGACACTTGATGTTACTATGGGCCGTACTATCTTGAGAGTGTGTGAGGTTTTTCCTTCTGGCATCCTTGTGTTGGAAGGACATGATGGTGTTTTTTGGAAGGATCATGTGCACAATTGTGCACCATGCCACTTTCCAAACATTGATGGTACTATGGATCCAAGCTTGGCACTTGTACATGTATGTTTGCAGCATATATTATGCTGCTCCTATGGTGGAGCTTCTATTATGTTGGTGTGTGATAGTTGTTTGAGAGATGGAAATATGGCATGTTTGACTCCTCCCCTCATGGTGGTTCTTCAAGGACACTAGTTATATTCTAGATGTACTTGACATATAGCTAGTTCATCCTTTATATGGTTTAGATTGTAGACATACAACAAACGATGGGGCTCAATAGCACCTGACCTCTTGATCTTTGCCCACCATAGGATTTACCATATACTTGGGGTAGATGGCTACCTAGAGCTAAAAGGACCTAAATGCTAGCTAGGGGGCGATTGTGGCACTTTAGAGTTCATATATGATTTATGTGTGAGTTGTGCGTCTATAGTGTATGATGTTGATAACAATGTATGTTGTGTAGCAATGTATATATGAACAAAAATTGTCACAATTATCAAGCCATTTGTAGCATTACACCTAGATTTCTTAGATGTTGGAGTAGTAGTGTGGGTAGTTAGAGGTATTTTGGCAGTTACTCATAGACTACTTGTTGACGGTAAAATTTCATGTTTGGGGTACTGACTACATGTTGGGGCACATTGTCACTTGCACCGTCAATAGGACCATTAAGGTTGGAGATCTAGGTCAAGATCAAGAGGTATACTTTTCAAGTGCAGCTCCAAAGAGCTCACTTCTTTGATGTTGAGCCTTTGAGTTCTTGGTTATGGTGGATAGAGGCCAATTGAGCATCACATGGAGTCTCTTAGCTAGAGTGAGTGCAACTTGATTGTAATCAATGCCCAATTTTTGGTAGATTGTTGAGTGATAGATCAAGTACTGATCTGATTGAGTGTGATCTGAGTTGAAAAAAAACTGATTTATTGTGGCACTTTAGAGTTCATGTATGACATATGTGTAAGTTGTGCATCTACAGTGTATGATGTATGTTGTGTTGTGTGATGTATGTTGTGTGGCAATGTATATATGCATGACATTATCCACCCTCATCTATCCTTAGACTAAAGCGGATAATTTGTATTGGCAATCTCTTAGAATTTGAAGAAAAAATTCCAAAAGTGCTACAAAACTTTAATACTTTTATTTATTATTATAGAAAGGTACAAATGTGACTAATAAAATACTTACTCTTAGTTGGTCATTTGAGTAAAGCACTTTAAACCGGTCCCATTAAGTTGCCAAGTCCTTGTGTGCTTGTTAGTAATTATGGTGAATTCCTCAATTGGAGCACTTTTTTTCTTTTGTACCATGTCCATGGCTTCCATTGTTTTCTCTTCCTTTGTAAATAAAGATGTTGTATTTAGTTTGATTCTAGTATCTCCTCAAGCATAAACCTTGTCAAATCATTGAGTGGAAGCATACTAACATTCTCACAAGTAAGCAGTCTTGATGGTTTTCCCATTACTTAGAGACATGAAGAAAGTGCCACTCCTAAGGATTGCATTAAATACCTAAATCAACTCCCCACTTCACATAAGGACTTTAAAGAAGAAATGAATTATGGACAATCAAGATGTAGGTGGATTAATTGGTGTTCAAAGAAGAAATAAATTGTGAAAAATCAAGATATAGGTGGATTACTTGGTGTTGACCTCTTGTGTTTCTCAATTTGTGCTATAGCAAATATCCTATAGATGAAGATTTCAGAATATACATCCATGTTGATTCTATACTTCTGGAAGATTGAATGAACAAAACATTAGATTCCTTTTATCAAGTACTTGTGATTGAAAAATATCTCTATAATTTTTTAGATCAAAAGTAGTTCATCTTTGATACTGATCTTTGAATGGTTTGTTCAAAGTTTGATAGAATGATTGAGAATCTTGTTGATATCCTCATCTAAGATAGCAATTAGTTTATAAAAAAGAATAAGCAAAGAAGTAATTTCTTATACTTTGCCATCTTTGAGACAAAGTTAAGTTGAGATAAAGTGCACATCAAGCTAATCACTTTAGTTCTTAATTTATATTATACTTGGTCAATCCTTACATATTGAGAATACATAATGACATTGCTGATGGTTGGAACCCTATATACATCAACATCTAATGTGATGGTTGGAAATCTTTGAGAATCTTCTACCTTCCCTAAAGCAAAATGGCTTTGCCCAATGGTTGGAAGCCTAGATACATCAACATCAAAGGAAATGACTAGAAATCTTCTAGAATCTTCTACCTCACTTAAAGTAAAATCTATGGTGAAGTTGCTAAGAGCAACTTTGGTAGCAAAAATTGGCCCAAAAACTAGAAATACATTTCTCCACTCTACAAACTTAAACACATTCCTTGTTGATAGATGCAAAGAAAATATATTACATCAACCTCTTTGAATATCCATGACTTTATTTTGCACCTACACATCCCAAAGACTCCATATATAATTGGCAACAAAGCTCACCACCCTCTATCTCCTATGCAGAGCTATTGAATTTTCCTCCTCCATCTTGAGGTCCAAAACATTTGTGCAATTGTCATCATATTGAACAGCCAATGCACCTTCATCAAAAAAAGTTGCAACTTGATTGGTCTTCACCTTTACCTCCTTTGACCCAACCTTCTCTTTGATGTTTTGAGACTTATTTTTGATTTTATATAGAGGCTTGAAAACATAACCTTCTTGTTGCCAACGCCACCCGTTTGAGTCTTGATGTTGGCAATAATGTCAACATAAGCTCCTTCTCTTGTTTACCCACAACTTGCTCTTCTAATATAAGCTAATGCAAAAGGGTGGACTTTTTATCCTTCAATACTACATGCATGTTAGACTTCCTTGCCTTGAAAACCTTTGATTCCTTCACATTTTTCTCTATCACTAAATTTGTGCTAGATTCCTACCCATTTTAGAGGAATTATACCTCAAAGTGTAGCTCTAAAGACCTCACTACTTCTATGTTGAGCCTTTGAGCTCCTAGCTATGATGGATAGAAGCCGGCAAGGATCACCTTGGATCCTTTAGCTAGAGTGGATGTGGCTATTGACCATTAATATTTGAGACTTGATTCAAGTTGTGATAGACTAATTACACAAAAGTAGTAAAGAAGGAAATTGGGTGCAAGACAATGGGTGTTGGTGGTATTTTTAGGCATGGCATATTGTTAGTGCTTTTGATTATGGTCTTTGGTTTCTATAAGAGTGAATGTGTGTGGAAGCAAGTTTGAGTGCGGGAAGGTGAAATTGAATGTTTGATGTTGCAAATTTGCAAAATAAGCAAGCCAATTTAGAGGATTTTTTTGGGCAAATTCAACCCTATGGTCTTTGATTTTCTTGATTTCTCTAAGAGTGAATGGGTGTGGAAGTTAATCTGAGTGCAAGAAGGTAAAATGGAATGTTAGGTGTTGCAAATTTGCAAAATCAAAAAGCCAATTTAGAGGATTTTTTGGTAATTTTTCTGGCAAAATCAATCCACCCTTCAAATTGAATGTTAGGTGTTGCAAATCTGCAAAATCAACAAGCAAATTTTGAGGATCTTTTGGTAAAATCAACCCATCTCTCAATAAGTATGCACAATAAAGTTTGAAGCTTGGATATTTATTAAGTAGATTGGTGCCTTAGCCAAAAATGCCACCCTTAATTATTGTCTTAGAGATTGGTGAATTCATATCTATACCTATGTAGCTTTCATTAGGAGGTGACTGGTGGTGTTTGAGAGATGAGATCTCATGGACTCAAATTTCATTCTAAGAAGTGCAAATTCTTCTAAAAGAAATTTGATTATTTATATCACATTATCTACTCTCATGTACTTATTATTCAATAGACCAAGGTGAAAGTTATTTTACATATTCCTAAGCCTATAGTTGTGAGTAGAGTGCTAGCATTCCTTGGGTGGTGAAATTCTATCACCAATATCTTGAATGGATTTAATGCCAAGGCCTTGAAAGAGTTGACCAAGCCTACACAAGAGTGGTGTTGGGTAGATGAGCATAAGAGAAATTTTATAGAGCTCAAGGAAAGATTGACATCTACAATTATTCTTAGAAAATAGATAAGATGATACCGACACTATGTTAGGGCTTGGAGCAATGCTCACCCAATAAAATGATAAGAAAGAGGAGTTTATGGTGGCCTATGCTAGTTGCTCCAACAATTTAATGCATGTAAAGTATAGTTCATATGGGGAAGTGTACATGGTAGCAATATGGGCAATAACACAATTTTGATATTACTTATTTCATCATTGATCATCAACCATTGTAGTGGTTGATAGAGTTTGAGAATCTTTAAAGAATCTTGCGTGATGGGCTTTGATTTTACAAAAATATGGTTTCACAATTGTCCATAGACTTGGAGTGATGAACCAATATATAGATGGGTTGAGTAGAAACCCATGTATCAACCAACATGATCCAACACAAGCACATTAGCATGGTGGGACGTATGAGGAGATGGTGCTAAATTGGAATGCATTTGCATTTTTGTGTATATCGACTAGAGCTATGGTGGTATCTCTCTCAATATAGATAGGAAGAGTTATTGAGATCTTTGATCTAGAGCATAGAGATATTGGTACTAGTGAGCAAGATATTCATGATGATATCTTGGTGATGGATTATCTTTGCATTGGTATTGTGGGTGGCACAATTAGTGCCAAGGAGATTGACCATATCCTTTAGCAAGCCAAGCAATTTAGATTGGAGTTTAAAAATCTTCTTCATGTAAGGGAAGATGGTAGGGTGTGAGTAGTACCATTCCATCTCAAAGGTCATAGTTGGTATGACATGCTTCTTAGGAGCTCGGACATTTTAGAGCAAAGCAAACATATATTTTTATTTCATGGTCATTATTGGTGGCAAATCATGTAGACAAATGTATGATATTTTGTTGCTAGATGTGTGATCTATGACCAAGTTAGAGCATCATACAATGCTCATATTCCATAGTTACACCTATTACCTATCATGGAGTTGGGTTATAGTTGGAGTTTGGACTTTTTTGTATATTTATCATTGACTATGAGATATCATCTATACATTTTGGTTATGGTGGAGCACTTCTTCAAGTAGATTACATTGGTGGCACTTCTTGACGAGTCTAGTGAAGGGATCATTTACTTGTTTTTGGATTGGATTCTTAATGATTTTGGTGCACTAGTTGAGGTCTTGACTAATTAAGGTACAGAGTTCTTGGGAGAGTTTCAGATATTTTGTAACAAGATCTTGATTGATCACTATAGTAAATCTCAAGATCACCTTGAGGTAGATGGTTTGGTAGAGAGAGTGGTTTAGATGATAAGAGAAGATTATACAAGTATGGTTTATAGGAAGGCTACTTGGGAGATTAGGATCTCTAGTTACCTTGGTTGGCTATGGGCTATAGGTTCAGTTGTCAAGTTTTCTTAGCATCCTTCTCTCCCTAATTCTTACTCTATTGATGAGATCAAAATTTACCTTTAACCATTTCTTGTGATGTGACTATGGTTTTAGACTTTGATGATCCAAATGTGTGGATGAGCGTATATTCTCAATGTGCAAAAATATTTTGGAGAGAGATGCCAATGGCCTTTGAAAACCTAACAATTTATTAGCATAAGGATACCTTATATTATGCTATTTTTTGAAGGGGAGGTTATAGATCCTCAATCTATCCATTACATCCACATGATTATGTATATCTAGATTAGACTACACCAATGACTCTTGATATGACTATAAGCCGCACTATCTTGAGAGTGCATGAGGTTTTCCTTCCAAAGTCCTTATGTTGGGAGGATGTAATGGTGTTTTTTAGAAGGATCATGTGCACAATTGTGTGCCATGCCACTTCCCAAGCATTGATGGCATGAAGGACCAAAGCTTAGCAATTATGTATGCATGCTTGTGGTGTATGTTATGTGGCTCTTCAAGTGTAGATCCTACTATGTTTTTGTGTGATAGTTGTTCAAGATGATGCTATATGGCATGTTTGATCCCTCCTCTCACATAGGTACTCCTTAAAGGAAATGGTTATGTCCTTGATATACTTGACATTATAACTAGTTCACTCTTTATGTGATATTGTAGACAAGAAACTAATAATGTGTCTCAATAGCACCCAGCCTCCTTATCTTTGCTCACCATAAGTATCACATACATGGAGTAGATGGTTATTTGGAGTTAGAAGAACCTAACCAATTATGGGTCTTTGGAGTTTATACGTGACTTATACATGAGTTGTGCTTCTATGATGTATGATATTGACAACAATGTATGTTGTGTATATTTACATGATAGTTGTCACAATATTTGCAACATCAAAGGTAGTTTGCTAAGATGTTGGAGTGATAATTTGGTGGTCCTCATCTTATCACTAGTTGCTTAGGGATTGCTAAGTGACAATTAGATATGCTATTAGGTTGATTGATAGCATTGTTGATCTACAATTCACATTATCAGATAGGGCATTAGATGCACCATTAGGGCTGGATTCTTGACCACTCCAAAGAAGATATGCCTCAAAAGTACAACTCCAAAGGGATCACTTCTTCTATTTTGAGCCTTTGAGCTCTTGGATAGCCGGTGAGTGTCACCTTGATTCTCTTAGCTAGAGTGGGTGTGGCATGATGATGTGATCATGGTCTATTGGTTGTGTATACTGAGCACCTAGATTTGAGGCTTGATTTGAGTTGTGACTGACTAATAATTGTGTGTCTTTGGAGTTTGTTTGTGACTTTTATATGAGTTGTGATTCTATAATGCATGGTTTTTTAAACAATGTATATATGCATGATAGTTGCTTTTATAACTTACAATCTCTTCCTTTTCACTCTTGCCTCTTCTCACCTTGTTGGTGGAGCTTTTGCTAGGCTTCTTGGATTTCTTGTTGATATGATGCATGTATGATGCATGATGTGTGTATGATCTTGTTTATGAAGTTCACACAATGAGGTATACTAAAATCTTTGAGTCTTCAGGTTTGAGGAAAGATACCAACTCACTACCTCCTCCGGAAGTACATTAAGAATCAATCTATCAATTGGTGTAATCACTCAAAATTTAGATATCCTTTACAAATACACTTCTAGAGATGTTTAATTGTGTTGCTGAAAAACACTTGGAGATTTCCTTTGCCAAAAATAAGATGAGACTTAAGGTGGAAAAACATACTTGAAAGATCTCCACACAAGCTATCTTGATTTTGGATGTTTTACTTTTTATTGAATTGATTTTCTAGTCTATAGCAAAACCTTTGTATAAGTAATGGCATCAATACCCTTGATCACCTGGTTCATAATATACTCCAAAAGAGTGACAAGCTCTTACAAAAAATCCAAAAAGAGCTTAATTTATGGTGATTTTACACTCTCATTGGTTAAATGGTGAAAAGATTATACTCCCAAAAGAAATTCACTTTTAGACACCACCATTGGATATAAGATCCATTGGAAAAGAAAGGATTAAAGAGATATCAAATAGACAATAATGTATACTTAAATATCATGAGCTCAACTCTGAGCTAGATTGTGATCCAACAAAATGGTTTGTAATTCAATTTGATGAGGAAATATACTGATTTACACCAAGGCATGCAGGAAGTGACATTAATGTTGACTCAAATTTTTTAATATCCTCTATAAGCACACATCTAAACATCTGTGTATTTTTGTTGCTTAACAAATACTAAAATTGATTTTTTAGTCTGTAGCATAACCCTTGTATGAGTTATGGCATCAATACCCTTAGTCACCAAGTTCATAGTATATTTCAAAAGAATGATAGGCTCTTTCAAACTATACAGAAAGAGCTTAATTTATGGTGAAATTACACTCCTATTGATTAAATTGTGCTAAAGACGATCCTCCTTAGAAAAATTCACTTTTGTATACCGTCATTGTTCACCATATCCACTAGAAAGAAAAAGATCAGAGAGAGAGAGAGATAATAGATGGACAACAATATACACTTAAATATCTTGAGCTCAACTCTCTAAAAATTCAATTGTACTCCAAACCAAAGTGGTTTGTAGTTTGAGTCATATGAGGAAATGCACTCATTTACCCCAAGGCATTAGAAGCTCTAAGATGATCTTGAAAATATTTCTCTTCTAGTAAATATGTCTCTGCATAAAATCAAACATTTGATTTTCTTGATCTTGCTTCATGTTTATTTCTTTACTCTCAACCCAAGAAAATTTACCTCTCATCATGCTTTCTCAAGTATTTCATAAGCATACTTTGGTTTGTATAATTAGTGTCCATGAGCCTTAGAATGCACAATGAGAACTATGAATACCAAGTGATTCTTTCTTGGATGGACAGAATCAACTCAAAGAGTCCTTATAACATTTTTGGAAATGTCTCATCCAACATTAATTCAAGGAAAGAGTAAGAAAATAAAGTTAAGTAGAGGAGGAAGATCTATTGCAAAGTAGTGGTTATTGCTATTGAATTTGGATCTTTAGTTACAAAGTATTTCTTGTAGTGTTAGGAAGATTTAGAAAGAAGAAAGATTTTCAATACCAATTGTTCCTTGAGTTTGAGGAATTTTTAATGTACTACATCATGTCAAATAAATCCTAAAGGTAACATAAGTTTCATAAATTGCAATCAATGTTGTAAGAAAAACTATATTCACTACAAGAAAAAATGAAAAATGACACAATAAAAAGGCAATTATGTGCTTGTGCTTTGTGAGATTGCAAGATTTACAACACAAGATTTTTATTCTTTCTTGTACATGAAGATGAGCTATATGTATAACAAATTATTAGGTTTTTTGCTGCACATATCAACCTTTAGAGCTTGATCTATCACTCCTCCTTCCATATTGGTCAGCATAACTTGTGCTTGCAATAGATGTGCTCAAAACTTAGGCTCAAAACCAATGCAATTTCTTATAGCTTGGATCATCTCATTCCTAACCTTGGAACACAAAACATTTACATCAAGAGGAGTGAGTATCAATGATTAGTGACCATCAAACATTGAATTGGTGGAGCATAGGATGGAACTATTTGCAAGAAAGTTGTGTCAATGTTCCAAGAAAGTAGTAAAGCATTGTCTTTATAGTCTTATCTAATCCATGGTGGAAGTGCATGTGCATTGCATCACTTGTTTGACATTGTCACAGCAATATTTATTCTAGGCATTGATGATCTTAAAAAATTAGCAAAAACCAAACACGTGATATGCAAATAAATGAACAGATCCACATACCAAGTTCTCATATCTTGCCAACTATAGATGTATCAAACAAAGAAACAAAACAAAATACAATAAACATCTCAACTCTTTTGGAAGTTAAGGAAACTCACTAGCACTAAACTATAGTTCTATAGATTTTTTTGGCTTAAACATTCATCCAACCAAAGATAGAAGGCACCTAATAGCAAACATCTTGACAAAGCATCCTAGAAGTCAAGGCATTCACCAACAACTAAATGATACTTTTGTAGATTGAATTGCCTAGAAATTGAAGTTCCAACAAGAAGATTGATTTGTGTGGATGACAAAGATGCTTGGAAGTTATTAAGCTAAGAAATACTCATCCAAAAAAGATAGAAAGCTCAATAGAATAGATACCTTGAAGCTTTTTGGAAGTTCAGGAAACTCACCAACACTAAATGATAGTTCTACATATTCATACGGCCTAAACGCTCATCCAACCAAAGATAAAAAGCACCTAATAGCAAACATCTTGATGAAATCTTGTATAAGCACTCACCAACAACTAAATGGTACTTTTGTAGATTGAATTGCCCAAATATTGAAGCTCCAATGAGAAGAATGATCAATGGGCAAAAATCAAAGTATAGTCCAGTCCAGTCTAGTTTGACAACCAATAGATTATGACAAAGTAATCTCTAGGAAAACTTTCCAAGAACATAAAGTTACAATTTAGAGAAAAGGCCTTTTTCAACTCAAGCTCTAACTAGAAGCTCAAACTTACTTCTATCCCTATAGTTACTTGATTATCTATTAATGCCAATCTAGTTTCCCACTGGCATTTCTATTTTGATTCACCAACTCTTTATTCTAGTAAGACCTAAAACTTGAACATTTAGCTAAAAGCTAACTAATTGCTAACTTGTACATTCAACTAAAAAGTACAATGTTGGAATTGCTTCAATTGGATCTCAAGAAATTAGCTTCTTTCTAGACACACGTGCTTTGCAAGGAATTTTTCATGTACTTTCAAGGCTAGCATTTATCTTAGACTAAAGAGACACAAAAGTATGAAAATTTTAGGTAAACAAGAGAAGATAAGAAACTTTGAAAACTCTAGCAAGAATCCTTGCAAATTGCCAATGATTCTATGTTTATTGCCTTTACCAAAATTACATCTTTGTCAACCTCATAATTTGTAACCTTGAAATTGAGCAACATTGATAATTGATATATCTTAATTTGCTAAGATATTGCTCAATTGAACACACAAATTCTTTCCCAGTAAAAAAATAGAAATTCCTTCACCAATAGCCATTCCTCCATTGTCAAACATCCATTGCATGTTTCATGCTCAAACAATTTATTGTATCTATTGTGCAGTAATAAAAAAATTAGACATTATAAAGCAAACTAAGAGTAGTATCCTCATTGTAGATACATTCACTACAAGCATCTAAACTCAATTATTTGGAAAATGAGAAATGACTTGAATTCTTTTACTTTCTTTTCTAGTGAATACATTAACCTCCATGATTAAAGTAAAAATTAGACAACTATCCATCAATTGAAAGTTTGAAACATCCAAGGTGATTCTTGGTGAGCGAGTACGCCCTATATTGTAAAATAATTGCACATGGTTTGAAGAGCCACACTACTTTCAAAATAATCTATGACCAACATAAAAGTTAAAACCTTCTCAACAATGGAAAAAGATAACATAAAATGGCAATAAAAATTCGTTGTAAACAGTTTTTTTGAATCTTGGCATGCTTTAAGAAAGATTGGCAGTAACTCTAGGACTAGCTGTTTTGAACAATCATGTGAAGTTACATTTATTACATACTGTTTCTCAACCTTATCACCAGCATCCTTTTGATGAACAAAAGCAAAGTGAACAGCTACATTGATGATTGTCACAAAAATAATAATTGATAGCTTGCATATGCATAGGACTATACATCAAGTAATGCGTTCTGATATTGTCACGTTGAATTAGTTAAGCAGTGGACACAATGTGTTATTCCAATTAAGCTAAAGCATATTTTACAGAAACAAGTTGATGCAAATACCGTTCACATGCTCACTTTCAATTCCCCAATTCTAGGAGGAAGTTTTCACCAAATTTGGAAACTCACCATTATCACTCTGAAAGGAAAGAAGTGCAACTCAGCCCAAAATAGTTCTCAGTAAATCCTTGAGAATTCCACAACACATATACCTGAATGTTGGAAAGCAGATACAAGCTCTGGTTAGTGTTTTTGACATAACTGTTCTAGGAAATGATAGAATACCTTGTAAAGCAAAAGCAAGTGAAGCAATACCAAGAAATAATGAGTCAACTAGGATTGTAAATGATGTAATTGAGTCAAACACCGAAAGTGTTTTGTTGAGCAAACCCAAACGTTGTTACTTTAGACAAGGAGATCTGAGAGAGAGCAATTATATCCTGGTTCTGAATATGTCTTTACCATTGATGAAAGGGAGCCGGAAGATTTTCATGATATACAAGAGCACAAAGAAACAAAAGGAGCATTGGATTCAAGGAATGCAAGAAGAGATGAGTTCTCGGGAGAAGAACAACACTTATGTTATGGTGAAGCATCCGGAAAGCATTGTAAAACAAGTGGATATTCAAGTTGAAAAGGGATGGTGAAAAGCTAGTAAAGTACAAGGTTCGCATTAGTGGTTAAAAGCTTTGCATAGAAACATGATACTGATTTTTATGAAATTTTCTTTCCAGCTGTGAAGATGAATTCAGTCAGAATTGTACTTGTATAACCTGGATGAGTGAAAGGTCCATCAAGAAAATGAAAAACTTGCAGTTGCATATATGTATAACTGTAGACTTCCAAACACTTGTACTTCTTCAAATATGCAATTTTCATACCAGTTTGCACTTATCCGCGTAAACTACGGGACTAGGATTCTACTGCAAATTTCTCGGGTCGCGTTTTGAACTCTCAGCACGAACAGCGGATGTGTCATTAGGCAGGATGTATTATCGGGAGGTTGCTCAAACTTATTTGTTTCCACCACCTAGAAACTGCAACGGTATAGGTATTTTCGACCACACAGAATCTCCAATAAGTGGTATGGGTTCGTAACAATTAGGTCTTAGAAACAAAGACTTCCATGATCTACCACTTTACAATGCAGTCTGTTGTTGTTACTTTTGGGTATTGACTGCGAACGGTGTAGGACTGTGAGCTTGAAATATACTGATTCCTCCATACAAGTTGCAAACCGGTTCATACTGAACCCTGTACCATGTGATGCGAGATGTTGAAATTTGACACTCAGAAGTGGTGACTCTCTTTAAGGATTTAGGATGACCCAAACCTTGATCTGCTGTTATGTGCCGGCTAAATTGCATATCTGTCAATATAACTGTTCTCCCAAGGGCCAGATTGAAAAGCATTCAGACCACGCTGGGGGAAAAGTCTCCCTGCCTTATCTCGGGCAGCAGTAGCTCCTCATCTTCTTTGTGACCAATCTACGACTACAGTGGGACCAAACTTATTTGGAATTCCAACACAGGACTGTAGTGGGGGAAAAGTCCTCGGAGAGGAGAAACTCCAAAACTCGCAGATCAATGACCGTGCCAGGATCAACTAAATTATCAGACATTGAGGATAGCTCTAAAATTTCACCGTCGTAGAAAGAAACTCTACAGCTGATTATTGGTTGTTGCCTGCAGCTTCTGCAGTAGCAACGGTATTTCGTACTGCATGGCCAAAAATTGCGCCATATAATCAGATTCTTCTCTGGACGGAATTCTTTGCAGCTGTACCAATGCATGCACTCATGGGGTATTTTTGCGGATGTACGCATACGACAGTGTGAACTGGAGTTCACCGAAAGTCCTTCTCCAGTACTGTACGACATTGTCTGAAGGAAGACATGGGACGTTTACTGTACAGGCGTACTTCTCCCGCGCCTTCTCAAGTCTCGATTCGCAGATTGACGAAGATCTTTCAATTAGACACGCTTCCGATCTACAGCTTCGAGAAACTGGTCGAGAATGTCTTGCTAAGTAACGTACCAAACGACAAATTTCACGGTCGCAATGTTTACTCATTTTGTGATGTTTCAAAGCGCTGCGAACAGAAAAATCCTGAAGACTGATGGGGATTTGAATTTCATGAAATGGCCTTGATTGCTTTCATCCGACAATTATTGAAGATAATTTTGACGGCCTCAAAACATTCGATTGCTTCACTGCAAGAGTTTTCTTCCAAACGTTCGGCCAAAAAGAACCGAGATAAATCTATCACGGAACCGACGACTGCAATACCGAGTGCAAGTCAAAGGGGCACTGCCCTGAAGAGACGCAGGGAGAAACAAAGAGCAAACACTACCTGGTCGCTACATAATATATATAATCACGATTGATACTAAAAGTTAAATTGTGGTTCTCCTCGTAGTGGAAAGTCCGTTCACCGAAGGCTTGTGGAAGCTGCAGATCCTACACCAATTGCCATGTATAAGATTCTCCTCAATTCGCCAAGAGCTAAGGAATTTGTGGTTTCGAAAGAGAATTGGTTCTGCTGCAGATTGCATCCAGTAATCTGAACAATAGTTTAGGGGCAATTTTTCCATCCGCTGGAAAGATGTTTAAGTAAAAACTTCTATCTTTGAAGTGAACGAACTAATGAAACTACTTCAGCTAAATGACTGCAAAGAAAGCTCAACATTCCGACCGTTATACCTTCAGTCTATCGATTATGAGAAAATTTGCAAACTCGATCGATCTTGTGTCAACGAACTTTAAATTACGAAAACCACTCATTTCTAATTGGAAAAGGCAGTGGCACTCCTGCCAATTCTCTACCACCTAGTGCGACATAAATTCACGAGCTTGAATCGTAACAGGAAGCACTGGATCAACTCGAGTCAGAGGCTGAGCGGACACGCATGAATCTAATCTCACTCAGAGGCGAATTTTTCACCCCACGGATTCGAGACCAGGAACGCGTAGCTTCGATTGAAGGGAGTGGTGGTGACCTGAGCGTAGATTTTGAAATCCAGGGGAGGAGCTGCCTCAAACAGTTCAACCTGGCTGTAGGCCATGCAATCCCCAGGACCAGATCCAAGACACCTGAGGAAGAACTGCATGAGCAACTCATAAACACGCTATACGCCGCAATAACGATTGAAAACACAGATGTGATTCAATCCTTGCTAGCGCCAGAAATCGAGTGGTGGTTTCACGGGCCCCCTTCCCATCAGCACATGAAGTATCTCCTGACGGGCGAGACTCCATGTGGGGCATTTCCGTTCGTTGTGACCAAAGTTGGGTTATTAGCCAACAAGATTTTTGTGGAAGGCTGCGGGCGCAGCGACTGGAGCTCGTGGGTTCACGTGTGGACGGTGGCCGAGGGGAAAATGACCGAACTCAGAGAGTATTATAATACTTCGATTATGGTTGTTACTGGAGGTCGATTCTCGTCAGAATCATCGGCCTTGCGACCGCAGCTCCCGACATATGGAACTGCATCGTCTTGGTCGTCTGCTAGTTCCTTCTCTGGAAACGATCTCCCGGTACATTGCCAACTCTCAGCTTTCCTTCGATCTTAGATCATCGTCGATTTGTGTACGAAATTAACGAGTTATGCCAACCCACTGCTACACCTGAACTGTCGCTTCCGTTAATCTCAAATCCACCTCAATTATTCCGCGGGTTGAGCTGTCCAATTTCCCTTTAACTTTGTGATCTCTTTCGAGTCTTAGCCGATACAAGAAAAATTACAGCGTAAAATCGATTGAATCAGATTCTGTGTTCTTTTATCATTTAAAGTTATACTCCATCCTTTCTATGGCCTTCAAATTCTCCTCGGTTTTTCTTGAAGTAAACCTGGAACCTGGGCACTATATAATCTGTACTTACCGTGAATGGGATTCCTACTATCTGGGACTTCTTATCGACGTGATTTGTAAGTAATGAGATGCCTGTGAAACAAGTCCTATCGCAACGAACGGGAAAGCTGTACACTCCTCTCCTAGTCCATTGATGGCATCCCAAACCATCCTTCATGCCCCGTTTACTGGCCACATCAACCGAGAACCCCAACTACGTTACCGCCAATCATGCTACATTGGACTGCTGCTTCAGAAGCTACTAATGCTAGAGAGGGCTGCCAAAACTCGATTCGAAATATCTCCACACGAGAACACCGTTTTGACGTGCTGCTTGTAGTCTGGCAGCACGTCAGTGAGCCACGTAGAAACACACAGACATCAGTTGCAGCAGGAGGCAGAGTAGTTGACAACTCTCAGGTGAAGTCTCGCAGGTGTCCAACGACGCAACAACTTTGTGGCGAAACTCGCTGTCTACTCTGAACAATATGTCGATTCCTGGAATCGTGTTTTACGTTGAGAATGTTTTCTTGACGAGTAAGAGCGACACAAACAATGGATTGCATGGCGTTTGAGTGGAGTGCTGCTACTTCAAGTCGTGGGTGATAGGCCTCTATGAGAATGTCTAAGACTCTCGAGCCACATGCCGTATAAGTAAATTCTGCCTCCAATGGCAGCAATTACTGCCGCTGGACACGAGAAGAACCCTTAACAATTTTTGTCACTCCAAATCTCATGATAAAGTCTCAAATGGACCAGGAGTGACCCAAGAGACGACCTGAATAACAATTCAAAGTATGTGGCACATTTGAGATAGGGTTCCATTGCAACCTCTCAACATCTACTCATCGTCGCAAATCTCATAAGCTTACGAATGTGATTGCTTCTTAATCTACGGAATCAAATCATTATGCTCTAGTGGATTTGTGAGAAGTATGCCAGTCCAACCTGTAAAAAGCGAGAGTACTCACAAGCATTGAAGCACCCGTTTCCAAATTTTGAACATTGTTTTGCAAAACAGGTGAGGGCCTGTTTAAACTTGTAAACCTGAAAACTTATCCAATATATTGATCTAGGTTAGGTTTGCGTGAGATGTTTTTTGGGTACATGCTTTAGTTTGGTAAAAGTTCAATCATGTTTGTAAATGAGCTTTTTAAGTGGAGGTTGAAGAATGTTTACTTTATTGCACATCATCAATCAGCGAAGTTCACTTTATAGAAATTCATGAAGTAGAAAATACCTTTTAACTTCACTTTTCTTAAGCACTCGCTCCTTAGCTTGCTAACAAGACTACCATAAACTTTGATATCTGATTCATGTCGAACATTCTTTATTTTGTCTTGATGAGAACCTTTGTTCCTGCTCTTTGAAGCATAAGGTCTATCAAGCATTCTAATCTATGATGAATCAGCCTTTGTTCTTGATCTTTGAAGTAGAAGGTCTATTAGGCATTCTAATATCTGATGTCTTATACATCAGAGATTAGAATGACTGAGACCTTCTATTCCAAAGAGTGAGAACAAAGGTTCTCATCAGGTTATGGGCCCATAGTCAACACTAGGAGAACTCAGAGAGTTAGAGAAACTTGGAAACACTAACTCCAGAATCTGGGCTTTGGATGTGAAGTGTTTCTTAAACAATTATGACTGTTTAGACTTGGCATTAGAAGCTCATGATATAGATGAGCTAGAGTCCAACAAGGAGGAGAGAGTTAAACACTCTACTACTAGGAGGTTTCTCCTAAGGGCTATGCAAGAGCCGATCAGAGGCCTAGTAAGCATAAGATCAAGACTTATAACTCAGTTGAGAAGTTGGAGATTTCCAATTCAGTTTGTTCTACAATGTGGAAATTGAAGCTGCAAGATGGTGATGATTTCACCTTGCATCTCTCAAATTACATAAAATTTTCAATAGTATCAAGGATGATGGGGTTGTACTTACAAAAAAGTATGAGATCAACCATCTCTTAGAGAGTCTTCCTTCAAGCTATCACCATGTCCTAATAGCTCTGAAAGTTTTACCTATTGAAGTTGCCACATGGGATTATGTGATAAACAAATTGAGTGTTTAGGAGAGATACATAGGACAAAGAGGTGAAGTTGAATGAGCAGGGAAGATGCTGCTATGTTCAATGCATCTTCTCGGTCAAGAAGAGTGCCAAATAGAAGAATGACTAAATCTAGGAAAGTAGTTAGTAGTGTTGATGACAAGATCTATTATTTCTATCATGATAAAGGTCATATTGCATGTATATGTCACAAGAGAGGAGAAAGGAGAGAATGAGAGCTGAAGAAGGCAAGCAAGAGACCTCAACCAGTAAAGAGTCAAAAATTTGGGAGTTCAGCTTACAACAAAGAGGAGTGCCATGAGATAGAAAGCAATGAGGAGGGGTACTCAACAAAAGAGCTAGATTGTGGAATGTTGGCAGAATTTCAGTTGTCCACAATTGGTTCTGGATGGTAATGGATTCTGGAGCCACTTCTCATATCTAGTACCAAAAGGAGTTTTTCTCAACTCTTCAACCTCTAAAGATTCCCAAGAGTGTTTGTTGTGGACCTGGGATTTTGAATCCAATGTTAGGAACTAGCAAAGTTACTATTGCCTTCATGGGAAGATCTAATACAAGTTCTTGTGAGAGCTATTTGGAAAATGTACTCTATGTTCCAGATTACACCAAGAACTTGATATAAATACATTGCCTCATGGAACTTTCGAGTGGATGTTCTGTTTAAGAGCAACAAAAATCAATGCATTTTGACAAAAGGAGAGTTGGTCCTTGGAAGTTCATTGTTCTAATTCTATATTGGTAGCATATAACATAATTGATATCTATCTCTTGCATTTGAGGTTAGTGCACTTATTAGAGAAAAACCTACATGCTTTAGAGAAGGTAGTGGAGGGGTTGAAACTAGATCTCAAAGGAAACTCAAATTCTGCATTGGGTATGGAGAAGGTAAGGCACACAAGGCTCCTATTCACAAGAAATCTTCATCTAGAGCTTTAGGTCTTCTAGATGTCATCCATTTCGATGTATGGGGATAGATGACTGAGAAGTCATTGAGTGGAGCAGCCTACTATATTTCCTTTGAAGATGATTAGAGTAGAAAGATCTTTATCTCTCTCATGAAAAACAAGGATGAAGTGCTGCAAAAATTCCAAAAGTTTATAGCCATGGCTAAGTTGCAGACTGGGAGGAGAATCAAACAATTGAGAACAGATGGAGGTAGAGAGTATAGGAATGAAGAATTCCTTGCTTGTTTGTTAGAGAAAGGAATTCTCCTTGGCGGTACTGCTAGAGACAGTCGTGCACATAATAGAGTTGCAGTAAGGTTGAATAGGACATTTGTGGACAAAGCATTGGCAATGCTCCAACATGCCAAGCTGGAGAGAAAATTTTGGGGTGCTACAATTAGCACTGCAAATTTTTTGAGAAATGTTAGTGGTACCACAATATTGCAAGGAAGAATGTTGGAGTGGTAAGACACCTAATCTTTCAACTTTTGAAAGTTTTTGGATGTCTTGCATATGTTCATATTCGCAAGGAGCAAAGGAGGAAGTTCACAAAGAAGGTGGAGGGAATGCTTTTTGTAGGTTATGAAGAGGGACTGAAAAGGATATCTTGTGTACAATCCTAAGTTTGGACAGATCATCAGAAGTAGAGATGTACTCTTTGATGAATTGAGGACTTGGAGTGAGAATACTGATGAGTTGTACAAGCAAGCTCATCAGTCTGATCAATCTATCTTGCCGAGCTGTAGAGTCAGTTCTTCAAATCAATCATCAAAAGAGAAATCTCTACCTGAAGTTGATCGTTCACCAAAGGAGAGTTTGAAGGTGTACAAAAGAAGGCCAAAACAGACAGAGGTTTCTAATTCTGATACTACAGAAGAAGAAAGAAGACTCTCAAAAGCAGACTGCAGATGCAAAATCTTTGATTGAGATTCCAGGGATATCAAGAGATGACATGAAACTTTGAGCATAGAGCCAAGAAGATCACATAGAGATAGAAAACCTGTCAACAGACTTGGCTTCCTATCAGAAGAGATGTTAGATGAATCTTACATCTTTCATGAAGATTGTGATCTAGACACTTTACAACAAGCTATGCTCAGACCAGATTCAAGTTAGTGGGAGTTGGCTGTAGCAGAAGAGAAGAAGTCTCTTCAGACCAATGGTACATGGATACTAGCTGATTTACCACCATGTATAGGAAACCAATTGGCTATAAATGGGTTTTTAGGGTCAAATGTGGAGCTGCAAATGAGATCCTGAAGTACAAGGCAAGACTTGTTGCAAAGGGCTTCAATCAAAAAGCATCAATAGATTATTCAAAACATTTTTCACATGTTGCCAAGTATGGATCTATTCACATGCTTCTTGAAGCAGAGAGAGATTGGGAAGTAGAGAGGATAGATGTGAAAACAACCTTCTCAATGGAGATTTGAGACACACTATCTGCATGGGTGTTCCATATGGATATACTGAAGGCAAAAGAAAAATATGCTTGCTTAAGGGGCTTTATATGGTCCTAAGCAAGCTCCTAGAGCCTAGTATGAGAAACTAGACTCATACTTGAGAGAGTAGGATTTCAAACAAGCAAATTCTGATATTAGTGTGTATATTAAAGATGATGTATACATAGTTGTATATGTAGATGATCTATTATAATTGGGGAACAGCAAATCTATCAATGGAGTGATAGATCTTTTGTGCTTTATTTTTGAGGCAATTACCCTTGGTCTTGTAAAACTTGTTTTGGGAATCAAAGTGAGCAAAGACAGAGAAGGAGGATGGATCTTGATTAGTCAACCACAATAGGGGGTCTCAAAAATAGTTATACAAGTTTCATAACTTTTCATAAAGATTGTTACAAAGCATTGACTAAATGGGTATGGTGTGTGACCGGGAGGTAGAAAAGGTATTGTTACGGAGTTTAGGCCAAGTTCCTTATTATTAGCACACTCCGTTTGAGGTGGTTTGTAGAAAATAAGGGATAAGGAATTTTTGTTATCACTCCGTAGTGCATTGATTGCACATTAGGGTTAATAAAGTTATTGTTTAGGGTTAGAGTGAAAGTGACGGCCACCAAAAAGGAGCATCCAGGATGTTAGAGAACAACCATGGTAATGAAATGATGAGCGGCAACTCGGGTTAATTTTTACCACTGAGGAAGATTGGAGGGAGCATGAGTGGAAAGATTTGAGGGCATGCAAAAATTGACCGCCGGATGAAGATTTGAGAGACCCATAGCCAGAGGTGGAAGGGAGAGTGAATTCATTTGGAGTGGGAAGATTTGAGTGCTCGGGAGTGAATTTGTTCAGAGTGGGAAGATTTGAGTGCAAGAGTGGGAAGGTTAGAAGGAGGAGTGATTTTGTTGGAAGTGTTACTCTTGATTTCATTATTTTAAAAAAATTGTCTCTTGTACGAGTATGAAATGTATACCCTTCTTCCCCTTTGAGTGATGAAATGAAATTCATGAACTTGTTTTCTTGTTACAAAATGAAATTGATGAGATGATTTTTTTGTGCGCATAGAGATTAGAGATGCTCCTTTGCTGAAATTTCACCAGGAATAAAGATGCCCCTTTGCCGAGAAGAGAGATGCCCCTTTTGTTGATAAGGAATTATTTGTGGTGATTAAAAATTGAGTAAAGTCATACCAAGAGGGAGCACTCATTTAGAACTAACCAAAAATATTAGAAAATGTTTTCAATGGATGATTCAGTTAGATTTGGAGATATTGCTACAAGGATTAGAAGATGAAGACGAGGAATTAGGAGGAGATTTAGATATGCTAGAATGTTTTATTAGTGAATGGGAGTATGCACATACTCATCAATACTTGGAACCCCGTGTTAATTACCCTCGTAGTAGAGAGTTTGTGAAGGATTATTTTAGAAATCTAGATACTAAGGCCTTTTGCCAACTTACTAGAATGGATGGGGATTATTTTTCAACATTAGTGGATTTAATTAAGACTCACATGATTTTTGAGAAAAGGTACTAAAGAGAGCAAACACCTGTGTGGATCCAAGTTGCCCTAGCATTGGATAGATTTGGGCATCACTGCAATGGAGCTTGTGTTGCACAGGGTTTAAATGTTTGGGGCATTAGTGTTGGTTCAACAATTGCTTTTATTGATAGAGTTATGACAGCCGTATTAGATGTGATGAGGAGTCAAGTTGCTTGGCACGAACTTGAGGAGAGGAGGAGGATATCCATTGTTTTTGCACAGAAAGGTTTTCTCGGTTGTGTTGGTTTGGTAGATGGAACATTGTTTCCTCTTGCAGCCCAACCAACTGTGGACGGGGAAATATATTTCAGCCACAAGATTCATATTCTATAAACGGCCAAGTTATTTGTGATGATAAAAGGAGAATTATACATTTTTCCAAGTGTATGTTTTATGTTATGTGTTGTTTTGTTAGGTATTTTTGCAATGCATTGGTGATCCTTTTTGTATATTCCACTAAAAGTATGGCCTAATTTTTATTTGCAAGAATACGAGGGTCATGTCATGACATGACTTGTTTGAAAAAATAGTCACTATGGAATGATTTGAACCTAAGAGGAAGCTGTTGCACTTTTGAGGCAAAGGAGTACCTTTTAGGTGATTTGGGTTATGTACCCATGCATCACCTACTCCACGCTTTCAAGCAGGCTCACTCAAAGGACAAGCAGGAGTTTAATAAATATTTAACAAAGGCAAGAGTGATAAATGAGCATTGTATAGGAGTATTGAAAGCTAGATGGCATTCTCTTTGCAAGCTAAGAGTGCAACTGAAAGACAATAGTAGAAATGCTTATTTGTTAAAGTGGGTATCGGTGTGTATTATTTTACATAATTTTGTAATCAATAGGTCTGACCTTTGGTCAGAGGACGATGGCAGATTTACAGAGGAAACTCAATAGATTCAGAAATGTCCTTTCATGGTATAGAACTTGGTAGAGAAGAAAGTAGATCAAGGATGATGCAACATTGCCTTGATTATAACAATGATGATTTACTCAATTCATTGAGATTCCATATTATGAAATATACATTTTTCAGTTATTCATCTCATATCTCATAGTCTGGTAACTTAGACCATGAGTCTTTATCTTATACCATGAGTGTATCTTTATGTAATATTGGGATAAGAATTCAAAGGATGCAAAAAGAATTCAATGAAGCTTAATCTATACATTTGTAAGGCCTCTGTTTACACTTACAAGGTGTGGTGTTTAGCAAGTTTACACTCAAAGGTCACTTGTCGGATGTTGTTGGAAAAAAGTGTGCCAATGTTGCATACACCATGAGATGGCGCTCATACATGCTTGTACATGTTGGGAGCCACTCACAAACTTAAAAAATGCTCTCGGGTCATCGAGTGGCGCTTGCCACCGCCACTCAATGTCGCTCGTAGATGCTTGCAGATGTGTAATACCAAGAGCTAGCCATATGATCTAGATATGAAATTTGGTTTGGTAACATCTAGAATGATGTTATACATGATGGTCAAAATAGATAAGATAGAAGTATCACCAAAAGAGTACTTCTACAAATAGGTCAAAAACTGAAATAGACTTGAGAACCTAAGAACCAATAGCTAGACATATGATTTAAAGGTGAGAATTGGTTTGGTAATATCTGGAAGGATGTTACACATGATGGACTAAAAAGATCAGAAAGAGGTATCACCAAAAGGGGACTTCTACTAATAGAATAGGAACCAAAATATGCCTGAAATCTTTGAAGGCAATTTCGGAGACCTAAACAAATGAATTAGGCCTAAAAAATGTGCAGACCCCCCCCCCAACAGAAGAGAGGCTGGTCTTCCCTCCCCCTGCTTTGTCTCATTGAGAGCTTTCCAATGGTACCTTACTCACGTGACTCTGAGATTTCTACAGGAAGATTCCCTAAAAGATTCTCTCCCGTCAAAGCTTGTTTGACCAATCAGATAGGACCTAGACCAGATATGTCACCCATCCAAGTAAGTAATCCAAGGGTGGAGCTTGATGACATGTCACCTATCTGTGTCCCTAATCCTATGGTGGAGCTTCCTTGGAGGAGATCCTCTTTGTCTATATAATAAAGAGAAGGTGCTCCCTTGGGGCATCAAATGTTTGAGTGTGCAATCTGTGTTTTCTCTCTTCTCTTGTCCTTGAAGTATTACAATGGTATCAGAGCAAGTGTTCTAGTCCAAGAGAGTGGATCACCCCTCTTGGAATAGCACAAACTACTGAAACTGAGTAATTTGAGGTGGAGAACATAGAGTAATCGCTAGACTTAGGAAGGACTTTAGAGAGCGGATGGGATGGATGCACTGGGAGGACAATTTCCCACACCTAGCTTTCCATTCTCAGACCCATTCCACATCAAGGTTATGTACATCCAGCGTGAGCAGATGAGGGTATCGCTAGTTTACCACTTTGGTGCAGAATTCATGGATAGAGTGATGAACTCACCAAACCCGATGATTCTACCTGTGGTGATATATGACAAAGAGTGGGATTTGACAATCTACATTATATTATGATAATATGGATATGAATGTCCCAAATCCTCTCCCTTTCAACACTCAAGTAGAAATCCGTTATGTAGTGAGGCCGAAAGTGATGTTTAGAGATTTTATGGTTAGGAATTTTGGTGAGGAGTATTATCAACGAGTGATAGCTTCTGAGGTCCCAATGGTAGTTCCGATAGTTTATGCACCTTCCAGAGTGATTATATTGACTCTATATTGAAATAGACATTAGCAATTGAGTGTTGCAAGAACCATAGATCCGCAATTGCAAGAGCTGGTGCAAGGAATGCAAAGGATGTTGAATGAATTTCAAGAGATTAAGATGACCATGGAGACATTACAAAGTCAAGTGCAGATCCTCAGGAACGATCAAGCCATGCAAGAAGAAGAGCCGTCTCAAAACCCAGTACTTGCGACTGAAGTACTTGGAGAGGCACTTGTGCCTACGAACCCTATCAACAATGAAGCCACATTGCTACTCCAGATGAAGAAGACCTGCAACATCGAGCCTTACAAGGGGTAGCGTACGATGGGAGTAGTGGAAAATTGGATCTTGAGAATGAATTGATATTTCCGATTGTTCTCAATAGAGATCACAGAGCATGTTGCAGACGTGTTTGCATGTGGGTTCTTGACCAATAAAGCCCTCACATGGTATGATGCTTGGGAATGATCCATGCTTGCAGAGAGAAGGGAGGTCACATGGACAACAATGCAAGAAGGACTACTGAAGAATTTCCAATCGGTGGATTTTGTGCAGATGTCTCGAACCCGACTATGGGAATTGAGACAAAAGAATAGCGTACAAGAGTATATGGAGGCATTTCTGGATCTACAAGTCGCAATTACTGACATGAGTCCAATAGAGGCTCTTGACAATTTCAAACAAGGGTTGAAAGAGCGGATTCGCCAAGAAGTCATGGTGCAAAATCCTCGCATGGTATTTGAAGCCATTGCTTGTGCGCAGAGAATAGCAGGAGCATTAGGTGGAGGTGAAGGAGTAGTTCCACCTCAACATTATCGGGCAGGAATGCCACACATGGGTGGACTAGTACCGATGGAATTGGGCAACCTTCGATTCCGAGATCAAGGAGCACGACCGCTTCAAGGGGAGCGGAGACGGGTAGAAGAACGAAGAGATGGAGTCCCACAAGGAGAAGGGACTCAAGGAGAACAACGCCGTTGTAACAATTGTGGCCGTATTAGGCACATATCTACCAACTGTTGCACTCGTGTCAGTAGAGGCCCTCGGCCTTCATACAGGCGATCTTTGAACAACATGGAGAGGCACATTGAAGAGGAGGAGGTGGAAATCACTTTGGAAAACAAAGATCGCTAGTAAATGTACCTGGAGGCCTTACTGGCTCAATAAGGAAGCAGAGAAGCAAGGGAAGGAAGAAGAATAATGCACAAAGATCCCGAAAGGCAACCTCACAATTGATTGTCGTGAATGGAATCCTAGAAGGTAATCGAGTGAGAGTATTAATAGATCCGGGAGCAATAGAGAATTTCTTGTCTTGCTCTGTTGCAATAAGATTGGGACTGGATCTAGAGAGATGGAAGTGAAGAAATAGAGTTACCAAATGGGCAAACAAAGAGGATTGAATCATTACCTAGACGGGTAACCCTCTCTGTAGGAGACTATCAAGAAGCAATTGAGTGGCAAGTGATACAGTTAGCTTGTTATGATGCAATTTTAGGCATGCCATGGATGGAGCAGTACAACCCTATGGTGGATTGGAGGAAGAAAGTAGTGAGAACCCACCAATGGTCAATCATTGGGGTTAAAGAAAAATCACATAGGCAGAAATTGCCTCTATATGTCATAGGGACGGCAATTGTCTGTAAGACCAATAGATGTTTTATGGGTCTAATAAGAGAAGTCTAAAGTGCACAACTTGATAGACAAATTCCTAAGAAATTGAAAGATGTGATAGATGAGTTTCAAGATGTCTTTCTCGATGATCTACCCTCAAGATTACCACCAAAAAGGCGAGTAGATCACAAAATTGAGACACTCCCAAGAAAGACACCTCCTTGTAAGGCCCCATATCACCTATCACCTCATGAGTTGGAGGAGAGTAAGACTCAAATTGAGGAGATGCTACAAAAAGGGTTCATCCAACCTAGCGTATCACCATATGGGGCCCCTGTCTTGTTTGTGAAGAAGAAGGATGGTACAATGCGCATGTGCATTGACTATTGGGGTCTCAATCAGCAAATAGTGAAGAACAAATACCCCTTACCTTGCATGGATGACCTGTTTGATCAACTCCATGGAGCGAGATACTTCACCAAACTGGACTTGCGGAGCGATTACAATCAAATTTGAATTGCAGAGGAGGATGTGTACAAAATTGCCTTTCAAACCAGGTATGGCCACTTTGAGTATCTTGTGATGCCTTTTGGCCTCACCAATGCACCTGCCACTTTCATGAGTCTAATGAATGACATATTTTGTCCATACTTGGATAAGTCTATTATTGTCTTCTTGGATGATATCTTAATATATAGTAGCACAATGACAGAACACAAACAACATCTACGAGAGGTCTTCCAGATTCTAAGACAGAATCAGTTGTACGCCAAAATCTCAAAGTGTGAGTTTGGCAAGTTTGAAGTAGACTACTTAGGGCATAGAGTAAGTGCAGATGGCATTCAAGTATTGACAAATAAAATAGAGGTCATTCAAAAATGGAGTGCCCCAGAAGATCAGACTCAACTTAAGAGCTTCTTGGGGTTGACGGGATTCTATTGTAGATTTGTCAAGGACTTCTCCAAGGTTGCACAGCCTTTAACGGCACTACTTGGCAAGGGGAAGAAGTGGACATGGGGAACTGCACAAGAGTTGGCCTTTCAAGAATTGAAGGCCACCTTGTTACATGCACCAATCTTGAAGTGGTATGACCCAAAACGTCCAATCAAGTTGGCTACAAATGCATCAAGCGTAGCAATAGGAGCAGTCCTACAACAAGAGTGGCATGACGGATGGCATCCAATTGCATATTTCTCTTGAAAGTTGTTACCGGCAGAGCGCAACTACCACACCATAGAAGAAGAAGAGTTGGCCATCGTTCTAGCAACCAAGCATTGGAAGCACTACCTGGGCAAGAAGGCATTTGTAGTAGAGATAGACCACAAACCTCTAGTCTACCTCAAGACACAGAAGGATCTATCTCGTCGCCAAATTTGGTGGGCAGAGTGGCAACAATGCTTCAACATGACAATCACCTACATGGAAGGTAAGAAGAAACTTGCAGATGCATTCACCCGCATGCCAATGGCCAACAACTTGGTGGGAGAGGTTAAGATTAACCCTGAATTTTGGCAAGAGATTCTGGCTGCTACAAAAACTGATCCACAAATTGTAGAAGCGCAATCATCCAAAGGTGTCACCAGCACCCAAAGACTCAACTTTTGGGATGGCAGATTATGGATCCCAAATGTCCCAAAATTACACACCACCATTCTAGCGGAATGTCATGATTCGGCCATTGCAGCTCATGTCGGAGTGGACAAGACCTTGGATGCAGTCAAGCGCCATTACTATTGGCCCAAGATGAGCAACTACGTGATGGACTATGTGCATAGCTGCCTACTTTGTCAACAAAACAAAGCTTCTAATCAAGCTCCTGTAGGGCTCCTTCAACCTCTCCCCACTCCTACCCACCGTTGGGAACAAGTGAGTATGGATCTCGTCTATGAATTACCCAAGACCACCTCAGGGTTTGACTCCATTGTGGTCTTTGTGGACCGGCTCAGCAAAATGATTCATGTACACCCTACCACCAAGGAGGTGACCACTCCACAACTAGCTCAATTATACTTAGATACAGTCTTTGCTCACCATGGCTTGTCTAGAGTATTCATCATCGATAGAGGCACCTAATTCACCAGTTTGTTTTGGCGAACACTCTTTGGTTTCTTCAAAACCAAGTTGGCCATGTCCACAGCTTACCACCCACAAACAGATGGCCAAACAGAGCGGGCTAATCGCTCGATTGAAGACATGTTACACGGCTACACCTTAGAAGAGCAAGAGAGGTGGGACACCCTACTCTCGTTGGTGGAATTCACTTACAACAATTCATTGAATGCCTCCACCCAAGTCACTCCATTCTTCCTCATGTATAGTGAGCATCCCTTCACACCTTCTAGCTTGATGAAGATCCGTCCAATAGCTACCAAGGTCCATACAGTCAACACATTTGTTTCTAGAATCCAACAAGGTGTGGAGAGCGCCAAGCACAGATTACAGATTGTGCAAAATTGACAGAAGTAGTATGTTGATGCACACCGTAGGCACATGGAATTCAATGTTGGGGATCAAGTGTGGCTATCAACAACCAACCTCACATTAATTGGACCTCATAAGCTCAGACCTCGTTTTATTGGGCCTTTCTCAATTCTTCATAGCATCGGCATTGTGGCCTATCACCTTGAGCTACCACCACACATGAAGATCCATCCAGTGTTCCATGTCTCCCTACTACACAGATATGCTCCCCAATCAGGCCAGGGTCATTCTACACAAGACATTTGACCTTGTCCGACACTCATTGATGGCATAGAGGACTATGAAGTGGAGTGAATTCTCCAAAAATGCATGCATGGTACTCGCCATCCGCGGGTGGACTATCTAGTACAATGGAAAGGTTACCCCACTATGAAGCCACCTAGGAGCCCGCTGCCAATTTGGCACATGCACCTGTGTTGATGCAAGCATTTGAGCACTAATTGCACAATGAGGACGTTGTGTCTTAAAAGGAGGGAGGTCTGTAATACCAAGAGCTAGCCATATGATCTAGATGTGAAATTAGGTTTGGTAACATCTAGAATGATGTTATACATGATGGTCAAAATAGATAAGATAGAAGTATCACCAAAAGAGTACTTCTATAAATAGGGCAGAAACCGAAATAGACTTGAGAACCTTAGAACCAATAGCTAGATATATGATTTAAAGGTGAGAATTGGTTTGGTAACATCTAGGATGTTACACATGATGGATTAAACAGATCAGAAAGAGGTATCACCAAAAGGGGACTTCTATTAATAGAGTAAGAATCGAAATATGCCTGAAATCTTTGAAGGCAATTTCGAAAGCCTAAACAAATGAATTTGGCCTTGAAAATATGCAGATGCCCCTCCCCCCCAATGGAGGAAATGCTGGCCTTCCCTCCCCCCTGCTTTTTCTCGTCAAGAGCTTTCCAACGGTACCTTACTCACGGATTCTGAGATTCTTATAGGAAGATTCCCTAAAAGATTCTCTTTGGTCAAAGCTTGTTTGACCAACCAGATAGGACCTAGACCAGACATGTCACCCATCCAAGTAAGTAATCCAAAGGTGGAGCTTGCTGACATGTCACCTATCTCTGTCCCTAATCCTATGGTGGAGCTTCCTTGGAGGAGATCCTCTTTGTCTATATAATAAAGAGAAGGTGCTCCTTTGGGGCATCGAATGTTTGAGGGTGCAATCTGTGTTTTCTCTCTTCTCTTGTCCTCAGAGTATTACAAGACATTGGGTACTGCACTCCAATATGCATAAATATTAAATGCACTTGTAGGTGATGGTAGGTGCCGGTGGTAGGCACTCCGTGAAATATGCAACGCTTGCTTGTGCCGGTTGGCAATGTGGAGTGCCGCATGTTGCCGCTTGGGATTTGAGTTCTTTTGGTTGAAAATGAAATTTTTTTCTCCCAAAGTGTTCATTTAGGATGTTTGCTATTGACTTTTTTTTGGCAACTGTGTGGGTTATATAAACCTTCTTCTTTTCAATCATGTCATTCCCGTGGGTGTAGAGGTGTTAGAAAGCCTCATTCATGAGTGTATAGGGTGTTGGAATGAGAAAGGGCCATTTTGCGAGGGTGTGCGTGGGTGTGTGAGTGGTTCGAAAGAGAAAGAGCCATTTTGAGAGTGGGGTGTTTGGAAGGAAACATACTCACTCGAATGAGGCAAACTGGCTAAAGCCCAACTCAAAGGAGACCAACTCGTTGTGGGGGGCTTGGGAGAGTTGGGAATTTGTGGGGCCAGAGAGTTGGAATTTTGAGAGTTTAGTTGAGAGGAAGAATTCTATTCACAATTCTAATTGAAGGAGTGCTTTGGAGGCTGTGGAGAAATGACAAGGAGAGATTGAGAAGAGAGATAAGGAGAGCATTCAAGAGATAGAGAGTATATTCAATTTGAACCATAGCAGAAATCTGAGGATACAAAAAGATAGTTGACGGGCACAACATGAGAAATACTCAAGAAGGAGATTGGCTCATAGTATTCCATAGCATTCAACACCCAACCAATTTCATCAAGTTGTGCTTGTTGGACAAACATCAGATTTGAACTGCTATTTCTGGAATTTGGGAGATTGATCTAGATGTAATGGGGCTCAAAATAACTCTTGGACTTCACTATCTACGGCTAGAAGTATTCTTCAAACCTTCTTCATGGTTTGCTCTTCATTCCACCTCAAGATTTTCATTGATTTTCATTTATTTTAGGTTTATTGCTTCCAAATCATCAGCGCCTCCCAGCCTATCCCGTAGCACCTCCTAGCATCCTCCCACGCCATCTAGTGCCATCCAACGCCATCCCCAAACCCTAAACCCCTACGTACAAGTGCCTTCCCGTCACCCCGTGGGGCACCTAGCATTTCTGCGGGGCTGCACAGACCTCCTCGTGTCTCCTTCCTTGTCTTGTAGCGCCATCCCCAAACCCTAAACCCTTGCACACAAGCGCCTTCCCCCGACCCCGTGCGGCACCTAGCGCTTCTGCGGGCGGTTCCTAGCATCTCCCTCACTATCCCGCAGTGCCATCCAGCGTAGCTACGCCTATGGGCAGCGTCCATGGGCGCCTACGCGTGATGTTGGTTGCCTCCCAGGTGTTGCATGAGGAGCCTTGGGGTCGGGAGCCCTAAACCCTAAACCCCCCAACGCCCTTGAGCAGCTCCTAATCATAGCAACCCGTGGCGCTTTTGACATTTATATTGTCCATGGGCGTCTTTGAGCGGCATCAAGCAGCACCCCCTAAGCTTGAGTCCTTGGGAGAGAAGTTTGAGCAGATTTTTTTGGTGGGTTTTGCAGGTCCTTCAATGTATAAAGTTTGTGAGTTCAAGGGACATGGTCTCTTGTATAGGTTTGGTAAGAGGTAGGCAGTTTCAATTGACTGCAGATATAGTTAGAGATGCACTTGCCATGCCAAGAGGGAGAACACTAAGACGGAAGACAGTTCCTTACACAACTATTTCAGACTGGTTTCCACAAAGGGACAGGGTTGCAAAAAGATATCTTGCAAGGCAATGTGTATATCTTGCATTCCAAGCTTTCTTCCAATTGATGGGTGCACTTGTTGCACCCACTATTAGGCCCAAGATTGTACATGGGCATTTGGTACTCAACACCAAGACCAAGTTGAGGAGATTTAGTATGGAGGATTATGATTGGGGAGAGTTAGCTTTTAGAGCTATCATTGCAGAGGTGGGGAGTTTGCAAAGCCAATTGAGGAGTCCTAAAGGGCATAAGTTTAGAGTCACCTTCCTTGGACAGATACTCATGCATCTCTTTGTGGAGAGAGGTTTCATTCTAGAGGAGGACGTGATGTAGCTGAGTGATGGAGAGGAGGAGATTATACACAAGGAAGAGCATGATGATGATCATGAGGATGCAGATAGCTCGGATGAGGACGAGACTATTGATGATGGGGAGGATGAGGGAGAGGATGAGGATGGTGAGTGATTGATTGATTGATTAGGTTTGAGTTTTGTTATATATATATTTTTTTTTTCATATATTTGTATGTTGGAAAACATACAAATTTCTTTTGTATATACCATTACCGGATTTAATAAATGAGTTCATTTAAGAAGCTTGAATTAATGAACTTGTGAACTTGTATATTTTTAAATTCAAATATAAATTTGTACTTGATGGATAACTAAATGTACCACTTGTGAATAGGTGTTCAACAGATTCGTGTTGAGACATAGCCCTTACCCTTTGTTGAGATAGCTCCTTTTCACTCTTCTTCCCCTTCACCACTTTCTCCTTCTATGGAGAGGGTTGGTGACCCCATGCATTTCAGAGTACCTTCACCTCCTTCTTGTTCAGTTGACATCACTCGCATTTTAGATGATTGCATTCAAGTGGTTGAGTGTAGAGAGAGAAATCTCCTTGAGCGTGAGAGTAGACTAGAGAGTGTAGAGGAGAGAGAGAGATTAGTACTTGAGTGTGAGAGTAGACTAGAGAGTGTAGAGGAGAGAGAGAGAGAGAGAGAGAGAGAGAGAGAGAGAGAGAGAGAGAGAGATTAGTGCTTGAGCGTGAGAGTAGATTGGAGAGTGTAGAGGAGAAAGAAAGATTAGTGCTAGAGTGAGAGAGACTCCTTTGTGAGCAAGAGGATTTACTTGCTGCAAAGGAGGAGAGGCATCTGACCTTGCTTACTTTTGAGATGGAGAGAGAGCAGAGATTAGGTGACTTGGACATGGAGATACTAGGTGCCACTGCCATGGCGGAGGGTTACAAGCTCCAGTTACGAAATCAGGCACAAGAGTTAGCATATGCTATAGAGAGGTGTGAGAGTGCACATGTTCAGCTAGAGGAGAGCAAGAGTAGTCTAGCTCAGATGAGAGCTTATGAAGAGGAGAGTGAGAGTAGTCTAGCTCATTTGAGGGCTTGTGTGGCTTATCTTGGACCCAGACTACGTACTATTGCTCACAAGACCCATACTTGTCATGAGATCCAGACCCAGACTGATGCCACCCATGTGATACCTCATAGTGTGGAGACTCAAGGCACTCAGATTGAGTTTAGAGAGAGGATTAGTCTATCAGGAGAGTATATTCCACGTATCCTCTTCCCCGACTTCCTACGGAAGAAGATTATTATTGTAAATGTTACTTATATGTATTCATTATGGATTTGTGGTGCTATCAATTTCCATGCATGGGAGAGCAAGACGACTAGGCATGGTTGGTGCCCTCACACATGATCCGGGCTTGTAGAGTGGGTAGCCTATCTTGGTGTTAGCCATTTCATCCAGTTTTGTTTGCTACGCTTTGAGGTTATCTTGTAGATAGATCTTACTCCGGATGGAGTGGAGTGGTTGCTACGAAGCATGTGGCAGTGGTCTGAACTCCCAAAGGGAGTTCATACTGGGTCTTGCCTCATGGCCTATTTGTGTTCTAGAGATATCCAGCGAGATTTTGAGTTTAGAGGACTTAAGAGTTAGATCATATGAGCATCTTACTTCATTAGGTTTACCTCTTTGTGATCTTTTGATCATAGATAGTCATGCACTCTCTTATTATAGGAACCATCCACATGGTGCTACCCACCCTACCCACTTCAGTCCTTATAGGGTACATAGAGCATCATACACTTGGTCATTTGACTCTTTGATGAGTTCTTTGGACAGATTTGTCCATGACGATAGGCCTGCTATTAGTTGGGCAGGAAAGGAGTGGACATCAAGTAGATTGAGTTCTTATAGTTGTGACCCATATCCTCTTCTTGCTAGCGATATCAGGCATCAAGACTTGGATGAGAGCAAGTGGCCCATATAGTGGTCATTGGGTCCATTTAGGATTCAACATCATGTATACCGTCGTAGACTTGAGGATGCAGTAGTAGCACTTAGACACCATAATGCATCTCCCTCTTCTTCTTCACCTCCTCAACCTCCATAGTCATAGGTTTAGGTTCTATTGGCTCCTCATTTATATACATATTATGTTCATTTCTCCCCATGTATACATTTATGTTTTAGTTTACACTTGTGAACTCTCATATTGTTGTCTAACTCTTGTATTTTCATGTGCTATATACTCAATTGTGCCTTGTGTATCAAATGTGTTATCACCTTGCAAATATGTGCACCATTTCCATCAAGAGTCACCACCCTAAACCCATCACGAGTGGCCCTCAGCGCCAATGCGCATCATTGAGCATCTATGAGCGTCTACAAGCATCTACGAGCGTCTTTGAGCCATGACTTGCATCAATGAGCGCTGACAAGCGCCTACCAAATGTACGAGTACCTCCGAGTGTCTACGAGTGCCTCTTAGTGGCCACAAGCGTCAGCTAGCGCCTACCGGAATTACCTACAAGTGCCTACTAGAGCCCACTAGCTTCGACGAGTGCCTACGAGCACCGACGAGCACTAACTGGCCTTTATTCAAGGAAGTGTTGCATTGAGCTGCAACTAGCGGCAGCAAGAAAGACTTTTGGATGGCTATGAGCGCCAACTTGTGGCATCTTGGGCTTACTGTGCTACTAGCAGCTGCAAGAAAGACTTTATGGGCGGCTATGAGTGCCAACTCGTGCGCTTACTATGTGTGGCCAAGGAAAAACATGAGAGGAACTGAGTGGTAATGAGCGGCATCAAAAACATGAGAGGAACTGAGTGGTAACAAGATGCATTAGGTAGATACTAGAAGCATTTATCAAGTTTCCATAACTCATCTTTATTATAATCATAATAAAGGTTACATGGTGGTATACTATTCACTATCAGTAGAGTATGATGGATGTTGAACCTGAGTGGGCACTTTAAAATAGTTACTTATTTCCTTGAGAGTTTTCCCTACTTGTATAAGACTCATTTTGATTTCATGAGTGCGCTTTGATTCTAAACTCTTCTCCTTAAATTTGTGTTTGTCTGCCCTAGCTTTCCTTTTATCTAAACTCAATTTTTTCTCAATTTCAATTTTCATCTTCTCTGTCTCTAATCTAACACGCTCTGCTTCCATTCTCATCATTCTTTCTCTCTCTCTTCCTCATGTTGGTGGCTTCTAGTTCAACTAGTTGTAACCTCTCTCTGGACCTATAGTATCTGCCTTCAACATGGTAATTTTTGCTAAATCATGAGATAATGACATACTAGGTGACAACTTGGGTACCTTACTTGCAAATATTCCACCTTTCCTCCTCTTTGTGTCACGTTCCCCTTCTTGGTTGGCAAAAGCACAATCGGAACTATCTCTTGTAGAAACTAAAGGCGGTGGTGTAATGAAAGGCGAGTCCTCAATTGGTGGAACAAATAGAGACTCATCCTCAAGTGATAGGATTCCATTGTCCATGCCACTTGGTAAACTTTCCACCCCTTGGATGTTTGTGACCAACTTGGGGCCCGAGTCAAGGAGCACCACCTCTGGAGGAGATAAGAATTTGGGGCACTCATGTGCACCTTCATGGACCTCCTCCTCGCCAGCCTCACAAATCTCACTTGAATTAGGATTACAATCTCCTAAACTTACCATTGCCGGTGGACTTATGTTCACTTTGGTCCCAAACATGGCTTCCATTCTTGCAAATTGCGGGCACATTCCATTCAATTTATCTTCTATAGTTCTCCACCCTTTGCCATATTCCTTCTCGATGAGACCTTCTCCCGTAGACTTGTTCTTAAGCTCCCGAGTTTCTTTGTATTGTTTCATGTACCGCAACCATTTCTTGTAAAGTCTGTCACCTGTCATAGAAGTAGGAAATCCTTGACCCTCCCTAATCAAAAAGGTTGCCATGAAACTAAATGCGGTCGATTTTTGAATGGTCGTTTTGCAATTCCCACCATGAATCTGTGCAAAATGTTGGAGGTCCTCCAAATAATCCAGTATTTGGCTATAATGGTGTGTTGCCATGCAAAATTGTTCATCCTCCTTGGTTTTTCTCGGCATGGAAGAAGCCATCCTCAAAAAGTCTCCAAATTTCCCTAATGGTTGTTGAGGTTGTGAATCCAAAGATGACTCTATAGGTCCCGGTTCAGCGTCAATAAGTGAGTCTCCTATACTAAAACAAGGAACTTGATCTCCAAAAAATTTGTTGCACTCCTAGCGTAAGAATCGTCAGAATCATCACCCTCTAATCAATTTCTTGGTTGCCACACGGCAGTGCTGATCATTTCCCACACCAATGTGAAACTACAAAACCGCCATTATTTGCCTAACAACTCGTACATTTGCTCTAGAGGGTGGTGAATTTGAGTTTAGAAATTTGAATTGTTGGGCAGGGCCATTTTGGATCTTGAATACAAAAGCCAAATCATCAATCATATGTGACTCAACTGACCACATGGCCACTCTCTTGAGGAAACACTTCACTCTATCTGACAATCATTTATTTAGTACCTGCATTCCCAAACATCCATAACATATGATTTGATTTTTATAAATGAATGCAATTTGCAAAATATATCCCTTAACTGAAGTTATAGAGTGTTCAATTATTACAATCTTGTATTGTTATAGAGTTCACTAAAAATTATTACAAAGTTTGTTATTTATCTCGTAGACATCCGTCAAGCCAATTTCTAAAACCCCCTAATATGTGAGATCCATACTAGCTAATAATCAAATGATAGAGGCAAATCCTATCTCTATGCCTCTTAACTAGGGTGGAAGCACATCAAAATCATAGATGTGGAGTTGAATCACTATGACAAAATGTTGTATCAGAGTGCTCTTGGTTCTCTAATGTTTGTCATAGTCTGTACAAAACCAGATATATGTTATGCAATGGGAGCACTAGCTAGATATACTAGCAACCCTACACAAGCACATTCGAATGTATAAAGAGAGTATTCAAGTACTTAAAGGGTACTCAAGATGCATTCTTGGAGCAAAAGCAAGGGAACATACTACTCTTGAAGCATATACAGATGCTAGTTGGGGAGATGACATAGATAACAATAGATCAACTAGTGGATATGTAATCATGCTTAGTGGTGGAGCAATCAAGTGGTGTGGTAAACAAAAAACATCTATTAGATCAACTAGTGGATATGTATTCATGCTTAGTGGTGGATCAATCAACTGGTGTGGTAACCAACAAACATCTATTGCATTGTCTACTATTGAGGCAGAATTTATGGTTGCCTCAAATGCTACTCAAGAAGTCATATGGAACAGGAGACTTCTTAAGGAGCTGGATTTTGAGCAAGAAAGTCCTACTGCATTGTATTGTGACAATATAGGAAGTTTAGCACTCAACAAAAATTCTATAAATCAGCCAAAGACTAAGCACATTGAGATTATAAAAAGATTTGTAGAGGAGAAAGAAAAGGAGAATGTTGTGCACTTAGTTTACTATCCTAAGCAAGAGATGACAAAAATACAAAGGCACTACCTAAAGATAAACACATAAAATGTGTTGTAAAAATGGGAATTGTCCTAATCTCTCATTAAATGTGAGTGTTAGTTTTAGTTAATCTCTACTTTATTGACTTTGCTAGTTTTTAGGATTTTGCTAGATTCCTCTTGAGCTCTACTAAAAATCTGCTTAGGGTAAAGTGGGGTGCAACCCTAATTAGGTTTGTGCAAAGCAACCTCCTAGGGTTTGCTTATGTGCATATAAGAGTATTTTTTGCACTAGTTTAAGTTACTTCTTCTACAAGGGTGATTCCTTGCACCAGCACCTAGCATTTATTTAAATCTTGAGCTGCTTTACATCACCTCGTTCTATGTTGTTTTTGAGTTGGGTGTTAGTAATGCTACGTGAGTGAAATTTTTTGTTGCCTATGAACTCTCGTACAAGGAGAGAGGTCTAGTATTGCAATGTGTTAGTGATGTATGATACATCGGAGTGATGCAACCCTAATTAGGGTTGTGCCCCACTTTACCCTAAGCATATATTTAGCAGAGCTCTAGAGGAATCTAACAAAACCTTAAAAACTAGAGAAGTCACTAAACTAGAGATTAACCAAAACTAACATGTGTAAAAGTGGATCCACAGCTTTACAATATCACGACTCTCATCTTGGCAAAACATTTAGAAGTGATTCCTACAGTTAAGAGATATAAAAAAATTTTGGTTCTCATTACATCAGAATTTCATTTTAGAAACACAAGAAAAGTCTAAGAGTTCTTTGAACAATTAGCACTTTGTAAGTGAGAGCTTGAGTTGAGAGCTTCAAACACTCCATTGAAATTTTTACCGAACCAATTAATTCTTGTGTAGCAACATGTTGGCCCTTTTAGCGTGTTCTAGCTTGTACAACTTCGTCTACAAACTAACTTGTTCAGATCGAGCTGAACATGTACGAGCTGATATTCATGCTATCCAATTTGTTACAGATAGACGAAAAGTACAACTGATGTATCCATTATCCCAAATTGAAGTTGATTATCAAATAGAGTATGTTTTCGATAAATTAAGATTATGTTTAGAAGGTAAAAGATCATAAATTACACTTTCACATTGTGGTACTTGAGTTACGAACTTTCATGTGTAGAGGTTTGGTTGTAATATTTTCTAGCAATTGTAATACAGTGTTATGCTCATGGATGAATCCATGTGCATTGCTTTTGTCATACCCATATACAAACATCAGCACCATAAGTGAATATGAAGTGAATAATCACTTTTAAAATTATGTAAAGCAGATACCATTTTCCAAGAGGTACTCGAATCCGAAGAAGACAAGGAATAAGAGCATTTTTCTTTTTCTTATGTTCTGTTGCCGGTAATTTTTCGAATATTCCCAGATGCAGGCACTCATTTCTTTTCATCAAAACGAAAAGGTAGAACTTCCTTCTCGAGTGGTTTGATTTCTGCCTTCGAGTTTTGTGATCCCTTAACAAACCCAAACATGGAAGTAAAACGTGATAAATCATAAATTTAAGTCAGCTATATGGCAGTATAACCCACCCAAGACCTCATTACCACAACATATACGCGCATGAGATAGATGAAGCAGAAACGTGGTTGTCAAGATGGTAGCTACTCAGCGACAATCAAAGGGCAAAGTGCTCAAGTAACGGGCTAAACAAAAAGCAAATTCATTATCAGATTTTCAATGAATAGTTACAAAGTTAGACGACGATTTTATGTACATTAGAGTCCAATCCATAGCTGCTATCGTGAACCACATCTTAAATATGTATGGGCATCAATGTCCCGAGTCGTAGTCAAAATGTGCTCCAAGCCATGTGCTGGACTTACAGAAATCGTAGTTGGCCGGGAGAAACCTTACTAATCTTCCTTGCCTTTAAAAGACTATTGTCCCTTTCTATAGTAGAGTAGGTCTTTCTAATAATAATAATAATAATAATGTAATCCCCATCCCCGAATTACCTCAGGGACGGACGGGATGGAAATAAAAATTATGCATATATCTTCATGGGTTCTTTCTGCCCCTGCATGATGTAAGAGGTTTACTCTAGTAAGTCCATGAAACTGCATGAGGGGCGGGGATGGGAATAGGGACTATGCATATTTTCGCGAGTTCATTTTGCCCCGCGCATCGTGCACGGGGCTTAGTAAAACCCCTATTGGATCTTGTTAAAAGGTTATTAGGACAGAACTTGTGCAGACATTTGCCGTCCCCCTCCCTGCCTGTAGTCCCTATGTGCACGGGACTTATCCTAATAAGTCCCTGCTTGATCTTGTTAAAAGATTACTAGGAGAGAAAAAGGTGATCACGTGTTCTTCGTGAAGGATCGGAAAAATCCATCAAGGAAGAGACAAAAGAGGTAAAATGGGGCTAGGTTCCAGTAGTATCAGATAAGAAATCTACCTTAATGCACCTAAAATATCCTAGTTATGTAAGTCATAAAGTCTACAAACTATTGCAGGATCCAAAGAGGTAGCGTGGAGTGTATTTACTCTCCCATGGATTGCACCAACCAATGTTCTCTGTAGAACAATGGACGAGTCTTCTCTGAAGTATGATGCAAACTATAAGAACGCAAGTGGTGCCTCTTGTTAACTAGTATGATAAGTTCTTGTGCATTCCTTGACATATGTGGCGGAATGCCATGTCTGTCTCCATATAATGCTAGAGGAATAAAGAAATGACCTTGTTGCATCCTTCTATATGTAGAACATTGGGTGATGTACTCCTACTGAAAGAACTTGTGAAGACATGTGTTGTCCCTCTCTGGAGTCTCTATGCATAGCCCTTATCTCCATATGTAATTTTGCTTGTCATCCTTGTCCGTTGTCTCCACTCCAAAGTAGTTCATCCTACATCCCCGGATGACTATACAATTACTGTAGATACCTACCATACTGTAGTAGATAATAATCATCTTTAAAGTTATCTCCTTCCCGAAATATTTCCATCTGTCATCTGTACAATTACTATACATATCTTCCATACTATAAAGATGACAATCATCTTTTAAAAGTAAATAAATAAAGATCTAGTGGGGTGAGGAACCAGTAAGCATCGAATATTTGCCAGGTTTCCTGATTTTATGAACAAAATTTTGGAGATTAGGATTCTATGAACATTTTTGGAGATTTGGAGTATATGTCCAATTGTTTTAGACACAGTACTACTACTTGTGCGCTAGATCTGTGTGTGTAAGGCATCCAATTCACGAGACCGAGAGAGGGGCATACCACTCGACCAGAAAGAAAGGGAGCGTTGGGCATACCACTTTTCCTGGAGGGCGGATCCTACAGGGTAACGAATCAACGCGTCCAAGCCGGAATATACTCAAAGGACGGGTCCACCAGTCAACGCTACGCGTTGTTGTGAATACACATCGCTTTCGAGGATACTAACTAGTGAAGAGCAAGAAAGCGGAATAGTTAACGTTGAAGGAAGACCATCCTCCGCACCTGTCCTCGCGACCCGAGACGATGTCATCGAGAGTGAAATCGATGCTGTGATCACTTCTGTAAGGTCAAAAAGGTGGCACTCTATATTATCAGCTCAGATGGTCATGCCTTGACACCTTATCACACAAGATTAGCCCAAGGGCGTGGGTAAAGTCATAGACGTATATACCCTCGAGCTGCTGCGGTGGGAACGACGAAGGGCCCAAGGGTGTATTTCCCTCCACCCATTGGTGAAGAGCATCAAAGACCCGAAGAGAATTCTTGGTCTGATGTTCTTACGCACCACTGGGCACCCGGCCGATGATTCACGCCTGCTAAGCAAGATTGGTCCTCCATTATTGTACACTGAATTGCAATCCTCTAAAAGCGACGAGATGAGACAGGCCGACGCATGTCAACACTGAGTTCAAAGTTCTATGATTCATGCAGAGAAAGACTTAAACAATACCCTTACCATATCTAGCTCTTCGACTTAATGTTCAACGGGAAATTGGGGCCCCATATTACGGATTGGCGGGGCACGCCAACCCGTAACGTGACCATTTACTGAACGAGAACATTCCCTGAACAAATAGGAGGTTTTTCTAGATGCTTGCAATCCTATGTGCTAACCGTTTTCGACAAATACATGTCCTAAATGAAGAAACCCATTTCCTGAACAGCCAGGACCTTTTCTTCTAGATGCTAGCAATAACACACTGGATGGTTAAAAAATGCTCACAATAATGGACATGGTGGTCTTACAGAACAAAAAAAGAAACTCACTTCCTGTGTAAATAGAGGAATATTCTTTATAATTGATTTTATATGTGCCATTTTGGCAACTTTTGAACGGAGCCCTCAATGGGAATGATGGCTTCAAGGGCAAAAGGTTTATAATTTATAATTAGTAATATTATAATGATGATAAAGATGATCGTTGAAACTCTAATTTTAGATTCTATCATAACCAAGGTACTTTCATTCACTCTAAATCTCTCTTTATCCACATTAGCACATCACTTCGGGAGGCTCCGCGAGAGCGTGGAGACGGGAGAGGAGCGGGAGAGATGTGGGAGGAAAGGTCCTTATGTGAGGAGTGTTCTCTAGAATATAGCACTCGAGTGAGCAATCTAATCTATCCATTTTTTAATTTCAATTTCATTGGTATTTAGATTGAAAGTTATAGAAAATTGAATATAAAGTTATGAAGACTTTTTGTTCTTTTAGGGTTTAGAATGATCCGTACAAATTGAGAGTGATGGGTTTTTTATTTTTTATTTTTTGATTTTTATGATTAAATTTTATGTGAATTTAATTTAAAAAATTTATAAATAGAATTTATAAATTATAAATTTTATAAATTTTAAAGTATTGAGAAATTATATTTTCGTAAAATTTCTGGTTTTGCAAATATGGAGATATATAGAAAAATATATCATGTATTACTTTAGTTATATTTGTATTAACCATAGCTACATCTTCCCATGTAAAACCGCTAGAGGGATTTGGAACTCGAATATCTTAGGTGCATTAACGAAGATTTCTCATAGAGACTCTACCGGGGCCTAGCCCCATTTTACCTTTATCGTCTCCCTTGTTCGGTTTGATGACAAATCCAATCCTTTGTGTTCTCTATGCGGTCTCCTTGTTTCAAGTACTTTCATTCCAACCTAAACTCCTCGATTCCTCTCATTCCAACTTGGAAACTTCCATTCTATTGATCCTAACTATAATCTGTAACTCTAGGAAACCTCTTTGACTCGAACCAAATCCAGAGTACCTTCGTTCTAACCTTAATTTCTCGATTAATTACTCTAATTTTGACATGAAGTCGTTGATTCCGTTGATTCTAACCCAAGACTCGAACAATTTCCTTGATTTCAGCAAAAGTTCACGATTCGTTTTCATCAATCCCAACTCATATGGGAAAATCATTGTCTGCCAGCAGAAAATCACGCTTGCTATCACACATATTGTCAACAAAAACTCACGCTTGGTGAGACATGTTGACTCAACACTCTGAACCCAACTCGAGTCCCCTAATAAGAGCATTGTTTGCGAATTAAATATCACGCTCGCTATCTATGACGAAGGTGTGACATCTTGGACACATGACACCGAAGGATATTATTAGATCTTAAGTTGAAACGGAAAGGCGTAAATATAACTTTCATGATTTTGTATGCGATTGGGTGTAGATTTTCTTTGTGTGAGGTGCATGAAAGGACTTCTGCACCTGAACATAGACCGGCACTAGTACTCAGTTTCCAATCATCTAAAGAATGTATCCCATTCGTCCGGTACATGACTACGTGCGTTCTATGTTGCAATTTTGATTCTTCGTCATGAAGGAGTTTCTCTAGTACAGCACGTTATGATGATATATGATATCTCTCCCGAAAAAAATTATTAAGTCACCTCGATGGCTCCTCGACCAGTTTTGCGATTGCACTCACATCATCCTTCTCTCTTTCTTGGTTCCCGGTGTTCCCCTTTTCAAAGGTGATCCACAACTTTTGCTCACATGTTCTCCCCCTGCGAAGCAAGTGACTGGGAGCACCCGACTCCTTAAGGCGAAACATATACGAATATCGTACTCCCGTCATCACCGTCATACAAATGGTTTCTTATGAGATTCTTTGATCGAAATCAAGAGATTTGAATAGGGCGTATCAAGAAAAGCTATTTCACCTCTTGTAGTATTTTTACTACTAATAAAATTAGTAGTAAAATTAATTAGGGTAGATTTGAAATTTATTATAGGATGAAAGGTGGAAGATATTTGAGATTGTTTAGGGGGTCTCGTTGCCGTAAATTATCAAAGGAAGATCCAAAAGCGGACTCGTGGAATTCTAGGGTAGATTCTCGTGATTCCATTACTATTGATCATGTTCACTTAGTTATTAATGGTTGTCGGAGGTGGCTTGTGTGTCATGGTGATCTGTTATCTGGACAATGATGGCATGGCCAAAAGAGGGAGGAGTTTAGATTCAAAATGAGTTTTCTGCCTAGGGAATTCTCATTCTCATACAGAATGAGAGAACTCTAGGGAACAAGGAGCACTCTTTCACATTTCACATTTACAATTTTGAGTTTTGAGTAAGACCAATTTCTCTCGTGGTGTACAGACCTCCCGGTGGACAGCCTTTTGTTGTGTCAAGAGAACTAGTTGTTTAGTAGCATCAAGAGGATTACAATTAGATAAATGAATGCGATGTGACATGAAATGATTTGGAGTGACATGAAAACATTTGGCGTGGGCTGTCTCCTTATCTCATATCGATTAGTGTAGCACGAGGAATGGAAGAAAGAGCTAGTGATGTGAAGAGGGTGGAATTTTCACATTAGAATGAGTAGTTTGTACATAAAAGAGATACTTAATTACATATGGGATCTCTAGATTCAACATGGAGGTGGTAAAGAGATCCGATTACAAGAGTAAACTCTCAACTAAACTAAATCAAATGAGAAAGATGTTGAGTCATGGGTTTGATGGAAGAGAGTGTTGCATGAGGAAGAGAAAGTGAGGCACATTGCACATTGCACATTGCCTATTGCATATTGCTTTGTGCAATTCCAAGTTGAAAGAGAGTGCAGAGTGAGGCTAAGATTAGGATCTATTGCACATTGCCTCCGTACAATTCCAAGTTGGAAGAGAATGTGGGGTGAGTGTGAGATCAAAGACCTCATGTAATTACATGCTTGAAGAGAGTGTGGAGTGAGGCACAATGCCTTGTGCAACTCCAAACCTTCGAAGAGAGTGTGTAGTGAGGCTGTCACGCCATTTGTAGTTCCGCATCTAGATGCTCGGACACTGGAGTTCCAGTGATGGTAGTTAGAGTTATTCTAGCTGTTTCTCAGGGACTACTTTCCGACGGTTAGATTTCATGTTCGGGGTACTGACTTCACGGTGGGGCCCACCGTCACTTTGCACCGTTTGCACCGTCGAGTGTGCTGTCAGCGGGACCGTTAGGGTTTCAGGGCTAGCTCGAGTCCAGGGGGTATAGTTTCGAAGTGAGCTCCAGAGAGCTCACTTCTCTGATGTTGAGCCTTCGAGTTCCTGGCTATGGTGGACAGAGGCCGGCGAGCGTCACCTGGATTCTTTATGCTTGAGTGGGTGTGGCTTGACTATAATCAGTGCCCAGTTGTTGGCAGTTTATAGAGTGACAGATCAAGTACTGATCTGAGTTGAGTTGAGTTGAGAATGTTAAGCAATCTGATTACATCAGAGAAGTGAAGTCAGGGGGAAATCGGGTGCAGGAACGTTGAATGTTGGTGGTATCTCCAAGCTCGGTGGATCGTGGTAGCTCGATTCAGGTTCTGTGTTTCCCTAGTGTGCAGAAGCTCGTGTAGTTGATGCAAATTTGGCAGTTAGGCGGACGGTGTGCGGAAGCGCTGGCCAAATTTTGAGCAAAGAAGGAGCAATTTTCGAGCAGTGTTGTGATTTTGAGCTCAGGAGGTGAAGGCAGGACCAATTTGCTGCGAGTTGGGCTCAGAAAGTGAAATTGAAGGTGGAGTTGGAAAGCTCTTCTCATGAAATTGTGATTTGGAAAAACCCGTTTTGTCAATTTGGCTCGAGTGGAAAGTTAGCGGGGGATTTGGCGGACATCCATCTTTAGGGTTTACGTCAGATTTTACGTCAGATTTACGTCAGATTTTGGGCCAGAATTGGAGGAGTTTCGCTGTTTGGCCAGATTTGGAGAACTTTTGCTAGTTTGGAGGACTTTCGCAGATTTGGAGAAGTTTCGCCAATTTTGGAGGAGGTTCGAAGTGGCAACAAGAAAGGCCTCATTTGGCTGAATTTTGGCATTTCGAGGCTTCGAGGCTTCGAGGCATAGGGCTGTGGGCTATGAGAGGCTACGAAGGCCTAGAAGGGCCAGCAAGCTAGCTTGCTGGCGTGAGGCTAGCTAGTTTAGTGTAGATCTTGGTCATTGGTTGGCAAAATCTGCCTTTCTTGCTAGATTGTGCGCAACAGGGTTTGACCCCTAGATCTCTTGTTCCTAGACTGGTGCCCTAGCCAACTGGTCCACCCTCACTTGTTGTCATAGTGACTGTGCCACTGTTATCTATACACATGTAGCTTTGGCTAGGAGAGGCAGTTTGATCCCATTCTTGGTGATCCTGGTAGCTTAGGACTTAGATACGAACTACTCTTATGTCAAATGCCAAATGGTGGCAGAGTCAGTCCCGTGTTGTGTTATGAGGTGGAGGGTTTTTGTTTAGATTTCTTGTGATTGGATCCCCTCCATTCTCTGCTTCCTGTTTGTGCACCACGTTTGTGTGAGGTGCCTTGACTTTTGAGCGTTGGTGCTCTGGTGTGCTCTCGGTGGTGAGGCTGGAGTGATGACCAGTCAGACTACCTTTGTTTCTCTCCGGTGAGGCAGGAAGTGATGACATGCAGACCGTGAGAGTGCGTGTTATGATGGCAGGTTACAGGTTGCCCTTCCCCTAGTGTAGTTATCTCGGTTAGAGTTACATTAGTGGGTGATGTCTAGTTGGTGTTGGCACTTGGTGGGGCACTTGCAGTTGCGACTTGCGGTTGCAGTTGGTGGTTCGGGTTTACTGTTGCAGTTACGTGGTCACGACGGAGTTCTTTGGAGATTCCAGAGGAGTTAGCCCTGCAGTACGCAGTGGGTTTACTCGGAGTGGTGCTCGGTATCAGCCTGTATCTCAGGTCCCAGTGAGGGAGGAGATTGACTCTGAGTTGGAGTTCGACACAGGAGCTGATTCAGTTGAGAGTGCACTTGGTGTGTCCGCACCGTTGTTGTGGGACATGGATGAGATTTATGGGGCCTCCAAAGGCCCTAGGCGTTACTCTGGTACAGTGGGTACCATTGAGTTGGATGACTTCATCCAGGAGTTCGATAGTTGGTGTGATCTGCAGTAGATGCGGAACCCGACTTTGTTCACACCCTTCATGGCATGGAAGGGGTTGTTTCAGCACTTGGAGGGTCCACCGATGGACGACTACCATGAGTTCAGGAGAGCTCATTTGGAGGAGATTGAGTTATGGAGACAGTATTGGTCTCCACACTATGTCTCCATCACTTCAGGTTCGGTAGCCAGGAGTAGGTCGGCTGTACCTACGAGTTCTAGCTCGAGTAGTGTTGGTGGAGCTAGTGGAGGTGCACTAGCTGGAGATAGTGCTACTACGAGTGGAGGTACCGCTGCAGGAGGTGGTGTGGTACCGGGGTTTAACCCCATGGTTGAGTTCTTCCTATGTTTGAGGCAGAACTACCAGGGAGTGCGGACTGACAAGCTGAGGAGCTTGCAGGAGTTCCAGCGGAAGGCTGGAGAGAGCCTACGCGAGGCATACACTCGCATGAGGTGGCTGATCAGTTTCACTCAGGGAGTTACTGAGGCCCAGGCAGTCCAGTTTTGGTATGGGATACTGGACAGGGAGTTGCGACGTAGAGTTCGTGATGCTACGTTGTTGCAGGCTACTTCACCCACTTTGGCAGTAGTCTTTGGTTTGGCTGAGCGTATTGAGCTCAACATGGTGGAGGAGAGAGAGGTGACATCTGGATTTGGTAGAGAGACCTCATCCACGGTTGTGACTTCTTCTAGAGTGCAGCAGAGTGCACCACGCCCAGTTGGTTTTCGAGGACAGGGTGGACAGCCCAGATCCTATGGAGCGAGTGGAGGGCCTAGTGGAGTTAGACCCTTACCCTCATTTTCGGGTCAACAGCAGCCAGTGAGTGGTGGTGTTGCTTGTTGGACTTGTGGTGGACCTTACCATAGGAGAGAGTGTACTCAGGGCAGCGGACCTGATACCTCTGGTGCATCACAGCCAGCACAGAGGCAGTGTGAGCACTGCCATAGATTTGGTCATACTAGTGACCGGTGTTTTGACCTACACCCGGAGTTACGGAGTGGTAGGGCTGCTATGGCAGGTAGTAGAGGAGCTCCAGTTCATGGAGGACGAGGTGGTAGAGGTGGTGGTAGAGGATCTACACCTAGTAGGGGTGCAGTACCTGCCCTTACTTCTAACACAACTATGGCTACTCGGATTGAGCAGTTGGAGCAGAGATTGGCTAGTATGGCTATTGCTCATAGGAGATCAGATTCGGGTGCTGAGGCTTCCACCTCATATGCTAGTGATAGAGATGCTTTGGACTTCATGTGCGGAGCAGCACAGGTGGATGCATCTGCAGCAGTGACTAGGAGTGCAGTACGTGCTCCAGAGCCTAGAGGAGCATCAGTGGAGTTGGACCCACAGAGAGGAGAGGTTGGGAGACAGGTCAGACTTCCCCAATCTTTCACGCTATCTGAGGCATTGCAGATGACATCCATGGTTCCTAGACGTCCCAGTGCAGGTGTGGTAGGTGGTGATGGAGTACTTGATGGAGTACCTGCTAGTCAGCCACCTGCTACTACACAGACTGAGTCTAGCATGATGTTGGGGGCGGCTCAGCTGATTATGCGGCATCCTTTATTTTCAACCAGTGACATGTTTACATTGGGAGTGGACCCAGCCCCAGTGTTCCGGTTGGCTGCTACGTTGTGTGAGAGTAGGGATGGTGCAGTTCCTACTACTAAAGCAGAGGTGGTTGGTAGTGGAGCTGACTTGGTTGAGGAGCATGGGATCCGTTCAGCGACCAGTGGTTTATGGCAGGCAGCAGCGGCTAGACTGGAGGAGTTGCCAGCTAGACCGGCCTTTGAGAGAGCGCGGTTTACACCTGGTGTTGTCCTATTGGATAACCAGAGGGGGATCTTTCGTTTGGTGGGACCTTCAAGGAAGGTCTATACACCACAGAGAGTCTTGTTAGACTCTGGTGCGCAGCCCCTTATGTTGGGGAAGGCTGCAGTTGTTGGTCTGGAGTTACGGAAGACCGATGTGGAGAGGTGTCTATTTCAGATCCAGACATCTCTAGGTCTGGTTCGACACAGTACATCACACGTGGGGAGCTTGTTGTCCAGGTTCAGCCTGGTCATCCGACTGATAGCTCGATGGTGAGAGCTCAGGCTATTGCGACGATAGCTGAGTCCTATGATGTGCTAGTTGGGGGAGCAGTGTTATACCCTATGGGTTTCAGTATTGACTATTGGGAGGAGACAGCCTCTTATAGACCTGGTTGGCAGTCTGGTGAGGGACGGGTATGTCGCCTACCAATACGCTTTAGTAGTGGCAGTCTTGGCTCACTACAGTTCGGGACCATGGCAGCATCAGTTTTGGCTTTCAGCGGTGCAGTTACTTGGCCTGGTGACTTGTTGGAGGGGAACGCCCATGCAGAGGATACTCCAGTACCAGAGGAGATCACTCGGCTATGGAGTACGAGTGGGATTGTTCCATCCACCTTGGATGTTCCATTGTGGAGTTCAGAGGAGGCATTGCAGCAGCATGCAGATCAGTTGGTGCAGCAGGCTTGGAGTGGAGCCTTCGTACCATCAGGGGATGAGTGTGAGGATGAGCCTCCAGAGGCGATTGCTTTGACACCTCTGGATACCACACTCATTGCTTGGCAGTATCCAGTAGAGGGGATATGTCTATTAGAGTTGTTTGGTGGGATCAGCACCGGACTAGCTGCGGTGTTACAGGCGGGTATCCGAGTACAGAGGTACTTGTATGTAGAGAGAGATGAGACTGCTAGGCGAGTCTCTCTACATCATGTGGCACACTTGGCCTATCGGTATCCGGAGTTATTACCGATGTCAGCAGTCAGAGGTTACCAGAAGGCCTTACCAGGAGACATTTCCTTATTGGGGGCGCATGACCTAGAGAGACATGGGCCCATTCACTTGGTGATTTCTGGATGGCCATGTCAGGGACATACACGTGCGGGCCGCGGTTTGGGTCTTCAGGATCCTCGTTCTGGTGTGTTTTGGGAGATGTTACGGATACTACGACATCTCCAGGTTCATCAGTTTGTTTCTCCAGCTTACCTTTTGGAGAACGTTCCATTGATGGGTGATTCTCGCACTAGAGTGGTGGCGAGTACACATCAGGTCCATTCTTGGATGGGACCTGCTGTATTGTTAGATGCAGCCAGAGTGGGATCACGGGCTCATCGTCTTCGTCTTTGGTGGACGAACCTTTTACCCAGAGAGGTTCTACAGCGTAGTTATGATGGGATTCAGCGACTAGACCACATTCTTGTTGATGATATCTTGGATGCTGGACGTCAGTCTCAGACAGTGGTAGTGGCTGATAGGTCACCCATGGCAGTGGTGAACCTAGTTGGACAGCCTAGAGCTGCATTTCCCACACTCATGAGTTTCCCAGGCTCTCATGCTTTTCGAGAGGGAGGACCTGGACTTGTTTGGGACTCACAGTTACAGCAGTTGGTGGAGCCCAATGCTGATGAGAGAGAGCGGGCGATGGGTTTTCGCACCGGTATTACCGCTGTTCCAGCAGTGTCAAAGGCATCCAGGCGTCAGGTGTTAGGTCAGGCTATGGACCTGAACTGTTTGACCTGGATTGTGAGCCTTGGTTTGGCAGAGCAGCGTAGGATGCGCTTGATAGGCATCACCACTCGGACACTTGTGAGCCCTGTGCCTATCGAGACGATTCAGGCACATGCTGGGGGCGATGGACCGAGTGGACATGGTATTCTTGGGACACATCCAGTAGCTACTAGGGAGAGTGGTCTACTTGGAGTCCATCCAGGTGAGCGTGGGCTACTTGGATTACACCCTTGGTCCACATGGGATGCAGCCAGAGGACGTATGGAGCTTGCAGCCAGAGTGGAGGGAGTTTTTCACACAGAGGTTGGGACCTCTAGTGGTCGGGAGCATGACACCATTGCTCCCAAGGGCCCAGTGTAGCAGCCAGTCAGTACGTCTTCCACTCCTACTACAGTTACAGAGGATACTTGGGAGCCAGATCTTGGACCCAAGCTTACTGGAGAGGAAAGACGGAGGGTTTGGAGGTTCTTGAGGAGTCACACGAGTTGTTTTGCCTTCAGTATGAAGGATTTGGGTGCTCTGAAGGGACCTGGTATACGGATTGAGCTGACTAGCGACACACCTGTTTTCCGACGTCCTTATCGATATAGTGAGATGGAGAGGACATTGATTCAGAGCCGGAGTAGTGACCTTTTTGAGGCTGGTTTGGTGGAGATTTCACATGGAGAGTATGCATCAACGACAGTGATGCCAGCCAAGAAGGATATGCATGGCAACTATACAGATAGGCGGATGTGTGGAGATTACCATCCTATCAACCGACAGACCAGGGCTGATCAGTATGCCATGCCTACACCGGAGGAGATTTTTGATGCGATTGGGCATGCAAAGGTCTTCAGTACTTTGGATCTTCGAGCGGGATATAATCAGTTGCCAATCAGGGAGGAGGATAAGTCCAAGACAGCATTTTGGGCTATTGATCCTCACGGCAAGGATGTGTTATATCAGTGGAGGTTCTTACCATTTGGGTTGAAGAATGCTCCTGCTGAGTTCCAGAGGGTCATGGATAGGATCCTAGCTGGACTGGATTTTGCTCGGTGCTATATTGATGACATTTTGGTGTATAGCACTACTGTGGAGGAGCATGAGCGACAGTTGTTGGAGGTGTTTGAGAGGTTGAGATCTCATGGACTCAAATTACATCTTGGGAAGTGTAGGTTCTTCCATGAGCAGGTTGAGTATTTGGGTCACACTATCTACCCCGGAGGACTTGGTGTTCAGCAGACCAAGGTGGAGGCTATTGCACGTATTCCTTGGCCTACGGATGTGAGCAGAGTGCGAGCATTCCTTGGGTTGGCGAACTTCTATCGCCGCTATGTTAGAGGATTTAGTGCCATTGCCAAGGCCTTGACGAAGCTGACCAAGCTTACACAAGAGTGGTGTTGGGGAGATGAGCAGGAGAGAGCTTTTGTAGAGCTCAAGGAGAGGTTGACATCTGCTCCTATTTTGAGGAGACCGATCAGGGGACGACCATTTCAGGTTCACACTGATTGGAGTATGTTGGGGCTTGGAGCGGTGCTCACCCAACATGATGATGAGGAGAAGGAGTTTGTGGTGGCCTATGCTAGTCGCTCCAACAATTCAGCGGAGGCGAAGTATAGTTCATATGAGGGAGAGTGCTTGGCAGCAGTTTGGGCAGTAGCACATTTCCGATGTTACCTATTTGGTAACCCCTTCACTCTCATCACTGATCATCAGCCGCTGAAGTGGTTGATGGAGTCCGACAAGCTTTCAGGGAAGCTTGCACGATGGGCTCTGATTTTACAGGAGTATGATTTCACGGTTGTTCACAGACCTAGAGTGGTGAACCGTGATGCAGATGGGTTGAGTAGAAACCCATGTCCCAGCCAGCAGGATCAGACCGGAGCACGTTGGCATGGTGAGACAGATGAGGAGATGGTGCCAGGTTGGCATGCATCAGCCTTTCTGTGTATATTTGCAGAGACATTGGTGGTATCTCTCTCAGCGCATATAGGAGGAGTTATTGAGGTCACAGATCCAGAGAGTGAAGATATTGGTACAGTTCAGCGAGACATTCATGATGATGTCTTAGTGATGGACTATCTTCGCACTGGTGTTGTGGGTGGCACAGTTGGGGCCAAGGAGAGAGACCGTGTTCTTTAGCGAGCCAGACGGTTCAGATTGGAGGGTAGACACCTTTTGCGTGTATGGGAGGATGGTAGAGTGCGAGTAGTACCACTTCCATCACAAAGACCACAGTTGGTCCGTCATGCTCATGAGGAGCTAGGACATTTTGGAGTAAAGCGTACATATAGCTTACTCCAGAGTCATTATTGGTGGCGCGGTATGCAGACCGAGGTACAGCAGTTTGTTGCCAGATGTGTGGTTTGTGACCGAGTTAGAGCATCATTCAATGCTCCTACGCCACAGTTACACCCATTACCTATCATGGGATTGGGTTACCGTTGGAGTTTGGACTTCGCCGGACCTTTACCGCTGACTGTGAGACATCATCGGTATGTTTTGGTGATGGTGGAGCACTTCTCCAAGTGGATTGAGTTGGTGGCACTTCCTGACAAGTCTAGTGAAGGGACAGCTTACTCGTTCCTGGATCGAGTTCTTAGTCATTTTGGTGCACCAGCTGAGGTTTTGACTGATCAGGGTACAGAGTTCTTGGGAGAGTTTCAGGTCTTGTGTGACAAGGCTTTGATTGATCATCGTACTACATCCCGAGATCACCCTGAGGCAGATGGCTTAGCAGAGAGAGTGGTTCAGACGGTGAAGAGAGGATTGCAAAAGTATGGTTTGCAGAGAGGCCACTTGGGAGATTGGGATCTCCAGTTACCTTGGTTGGCCATGGGCTATCGGTTCAGCCGGCAAGCCTCCTTAGCATCCTTCTCTCCATACTTTCTACTCTATGGACGAGATCCAGATTTACCTGCAGCCATTCGTCGAGATGCTACTGTAGTTTTGGACTTGGATGACCCTGATGTATGGATGAGCGCATGTTCTCAGCGGGCAGAGATCTTTCAGAGAGTGATGCCGATGGCCTTCGAGAACTTGGCGATTGCTCAGCATAGAGATACTTTACGCTATGCTACCATTCGAGGAGGAGGTTATAGACCCTCGATCCGTCGATTTCATCCAGGCGACTATGTATATCTACAGCAGACAGCACCGACGACACTTGATGTTTCTACAGGCCGCACTATCTTGAGAGTGCGCGAGGTTTTGCCATCTGGAGTCCTTGTGTTAGAAGGACGTGATGGTGTTGTTTGGAAGGATCATGTGCGCAATTGTGCGCCATGCCACCTTCCAAACATTGATGGTACTATGGACCCAAGCTTGGCACTTGTACGTGCAGGCTTGAGGTGTATGTTATGTGGCTCTTCTGGTGGAGCTGCTACTATGTTAGTGTGTGATAGCTGTTCGAGAGGATGGCATATGGCATGTATGACTCCTCCCCTCACGGTGGTTCCTCAGGGACAGTGGTTATGTCCTAGATGTACTTGACCTATAGCTAGTTCATTCTTTATATGGTATAGATTGCAGACAGGCGACTAACGATGGGGCTCCATAGCACCCGGCCTCCTGATCTTTGCCCATTAGAGGGTATACCATATACTTAGAGTAGATGGCTATCTGGAGTTAGAGGGACCTAACCGCCAGCTAGGGGGGCGATTGTGGCACTTTAGAGTCTATGTATGACTTATGTGTGAGTTGTGCTTTTATAGTGTATGATGTTGACAGCGATGTATGTTGTGTAGCGATGTATATACGCACGACAACTGTCACGCCATTTGTAGTTCCGCATCTAGATGCTCGGACACTGGAGTTCCAGTGATGGTAGTTAGAGTTATTCTAGCTGTTTCTCAGGGACTACTTTCCGACGGTTAGATTTCATGTTCGGGGTACTGACTTCCCGGTGGGGCCCACCGTCACTTTGCACCGTTTGCACCGTCGAGTGTGCCGTCAGCGGGACCGTTAGGGTTTCAGGGCTAGCTCGAGTCCAGGGGGTATAGTTTCGAAGTGAGCTCCAGAGAGCTCACTTCTCTGATGTTGAGCCTTCGAGTTCCTGGCTATGGTGGACAGAGGCCGGCGAGCGTCACCTGGATTCTCTATGCTTGAGTGGGTGTGGCTTGACTGTAATCAGTGCCCAGTTGTTGGCAGTTTATAGAGTGACAGATCAAGTACTGATCTGAGTTGAGTTGAGTTGAGAATGTTAAGCAATCTGATTATTGTGGCACTTTAGAGTCTATGTATGACTTATGTGTGAGTTGTGCTTTTATAGTGTATGATGTTGACAGCGATGTATGTTGTGTAGCGATGTATATACGCACGACAACTGTCACGCCATTTGTAGTTCCGCATCTAGATGCTCGGACACTAGAGTTCCAGTGATGGTAGTTAGAGTTATTCTAGTTGTTTCTCAGGGACTACTTTCCGACGGTTAGATTTCATGTTCGGGGTACTGACTTCACGGTGGGGCCCACCGTCACTTTGCACCGTTTGCACCGTCGAGTGTGCCGTCAGCGGGACCGTTAGGGTTTCAGGGCTAGCTCGAGTCCAGGGGGTATAGTTTCGAAGTGAGCTCCAGAGAGCTCACTTCTCTGATGTTGAGCCTTCGAGTTCCTGGCTATGGTGGACAGAGGCCGGCGAGCGTCACCTGGATTCTCTATGCTTGAGTGGGTGTGGCTTGACTGTAATCAGTGCCCAGTTGTTGGCAGTTTATAGAGTGACAGATCAAGTACTGATCTGAGTTGAGTTGAGTTGAGAATGTTAAGCAATCTGATTATTGTGGCACTTTAGAGTCTATGTATGACTTATGTGTGAGTTGTGCTTTTATAGTGTATGATGTTGACAGCGATGTATGTTGTGTAGCGATGTATATACGCACGACAACTGTCACGCCATTTGTAGTTCCGCATCTAGATGCTCGGACACTAGAGTTCCAGTGATGGTAGTTAGAGTTATTCTAGCTGTTTCTCAGGGACTACTTTCCGACGGTTAGATTTCATGTTCGGGGTACTGACTTCCCGGTGGGGCCCACCGTCACTTTGCACCGTTTGCACCGTCGAGTGTGCCGTCAGCGGGACCGTTAGGGTTTCAGGGCTAGCTCGAGTCCAGGGGGTATAGTTTCGAAGTGAGCTCCAGAGAGCTCACTTCTCTGATGTTGAGCCTTCGAGTTCCTGGCTATGGTGGACAGAGGCCGGCGAGCGTCACCTGGATTCTCTATGCTTGAGTGGGTGTGGCTTGACTGTAATCAGTGCCCAGTTGTTGGCAGTTTATAGAGTGACAGATCAAGTACTGATCTGAGTTGAGTTGAGTTGAGAATGTTAAGCAATCTGATTATTGTGGCACTTTAGAGTCTATGTATGACTTATGTGTGAGTTGTGCTTTTATAGTGTATGATGTTGACAGCGATGTATGTTGTGTAGCGATGTATATACGCACGACAAGGCAGAGATTGGGAGGCACTTTGCCTTGTGCAACTCCAAGCTTGGAAGAGAGTGTTGCATGAGTTTGCATGAGTCATGAGTCAATCAGAGACAAGATCCTCCTCCCCATCCCGTGGACACATTCCCAGTTACAACTCCAAGCTTGAAGAGAGTATTATTGTGAAGCAGATTCAAGATTGTGAGGTGAAGCCAAGAGAATGAATCAAGATTCAAGATACAAGTTAGAAAATCAAGTAATACTCTCCAAATTTAGTGGTTCATATTTGAGTCTAATCCACACGTGCTTTCCTCCAATTGATCTCCTCCAGGTCCATGGGTCCATGTCCTTATGAATTCTATAAAAGGTTTGTCCTTAGCAAGAGTCTTGCATAGTTTGTATCCATGTTTGATAGGAATAAGAGTTCATGTGGGTTTGATATGAATAAGAGTTCATGTAGGTGGTTAGTAGAGTGAGGTCAAAGCAAGGTTGAGAAAAAAAAGAGGTCATAGGAATAAATGTGTGTTAGTGGGTCGATATGAGTTGCCCTGGAATAGAGGTCAAGGAAAGAATAAAGGTCAAGAGGTCAAGGTCATGTGGGTTTGATAGGAATAAGAGTTTGTGTAAGTGGTTAGAAGAGGGAGGTTGCGGAAAAAACAGAGTTCATAGGAATAAATGTGTGTTAGTGGGTCAATAGGAGTCACCTTGGAGTAGAGGTCAAGGAGAGAACAGAGGTCAAGGAGTAGACATTGAGGAAAGATTAGAATAGCGGTCAAGGTCAAAGGAAAAAAAGGAAATGTAGAGCTCAAAGGAAAGAATAGAGTTCAAGGAACATCAAAGGTCAAAAACAAAACAATCAGAGGTCAATTTTACACAAAACAATTGGAAAAACACTTTCTAGTAGTAATTAAGGTGTATCTTTCATCTTTGCAGATGTTGCAAATGCATATATACAAAAGTACACAAAAAAGGAGAGGAGTGTTGTGGAGTACATACAGTATTTTTTAGAGGGTGGTGTTATAGAGTCCATTTTACTCAATATGCCCCATATGAGAGCAAGGTAGAAGAAGTTGACAAATGAGATTAAAAAAAAGAGGTTATGTGGGCCCATTTATCAATATGGCAAAGTGAGGTTGAATTTGACATTAACATTGGAGATGGATTTAGAGATTTTGATGATATGGATGAAGATGACCATGGTGATCATATTGGACAATGTTTGGTATGGTTAAGATGGTGGGACTTTGCCCATACCCCTCCCTATTTGGTAGATTAAACCATTGCAGATTACCCTAGCAAATTTGCTACTATGCTTTTCTAAAATCTATATCCAATTCCTTTTACAAATTTGATGAGGATGGATGCAAATTCATTTTATACATTGCTTGCTCTAGTTAAAGATCATGAGGTGTTCAAGGAGAAAATTGAGGAAGGAAGTAGACCCCTATGTGGATCCAGCTTGTTATCACCTTGGACAAATTTGGTCATAGTGAGAATGGGGCTAGCTAGAGGCACCAACTTGTAGGGTATTAGTGTTGGGTCCACTACACAATTCACTAATAGAGTAATAAATGTTGTTTAGCAAATCTAGGAAAAGAGGTTGTATGGCCTATTATGGAGGAAACAGAAAAGATCTCACAAGTATTTGGACCTTGTGTTGGATTGGTCAATAGAGCCCTTTCCCCATTGTCTCAGCAACCAAAAATTGATGGGGAAACTTAATTTAGTAGGAAATGATCTTACTCCATGAATGGACTGTAACACCCATTTGTGCATGTGTGTGGTATTGTGATATTTAGCTTGGTATTACAAGTACTTGAGAGATATTATTTATATAGAGATAAAGGATGGTTCTACATTAGTCATGATTAGCTAAAGTTAGTCATAGTTGAGATAGAGGGGACCTTACTTTAGAGGAAGTGGTAAAGATGAGCACCATTATTTTGGATTCTAGTGTGTTGACTTGGTATCATTCCTAAATGTTTGGCTTTGAGGAAAGGGTTGAGAACTCTTGGACTCGCAAGCCTTTTTGTTTTGGATTCTTTTATAGTCCAAGGATAGCCCATGTGAAGGAATCCTTGACTTAGTGGTTGGGTCAAGATAAGATCACATGCTAGTGGAATATGCCCATGTGAATGGATATTCCTTTCTACTTTTTGAATTTACTTGAATTTTAGTCTAGTAACTTGAGTTACTACGGTAATTAGTAGCATTGGTGCGTAACTATCTCACAAGTATATAAACAAGGGGTGAGGAAGTACTCATCATCCTTTCATTTGCAACTATCTCTCTCATTTGAGTTATCTAGTGAGCAATGTCTTGAGTCTTGGATTGTTATCCTTGGAGGAGTATGGTGGAGTTGGGGTTCCTTGCCTTCTTAGTCCATGGTGCGCTACCATAATAGCCATCAGAGGTTCATCTTGAGTGAGAGACAGGCCGGCTCACAAGACAAGTAATCTATGATGACATGAGGAGAATAATATACTTATCTGGTGGTAAGTATCCATTTGGTGTTGTAAAGTTTAGCTTGGATCTTGTCCTTGGTGTGCATTAGATCATTAGATTGATAAGACTCAAGCATGCTCCATAGTTCCTTCACAAGTTCATAATTTTAGAATTTTATCTCACATTTGGATCAAATATGCAAGAATGCCTAGCTCTTGCTATGACATGACTTGTCTAAAAAAGTCAACCTTATGGAGCAATTTGAGTACATGAGGAGTCAATGAGTCCTTTGGTCCATATTAGTTTCTTCTTGATGATTCTACCTATGTGCCCATGAGTTATTTGGTACTTTCTTTCATAGTGCAACATTGTTGAGATCAAATAGACTTCAAAAATTGTGTAGCTCACACTTGTGTGCTTGATGAGCACCGCATAGGGATTTTGAAAGATAGATTGCATTCATTGCATGAATTGCGAATTTAACTAAAGAGTAATAAAAATAGAAATAGAAATTTGTTGAGGTAGATTAGTGTATAGATTATTTTTCATAACTTCTTGATAAATAAATAGAAGAGACTTGTGGGAGGATGACAAATAATTCACAAAGAATTCAAATCCAAACAGTCCCACTATACCTCAAGATCTGTTGGACAGAATAAAATTTGAATAGAGTGAATCCTATATCACATGTTATGAGTGGTTGCCTTTCTTATAATAGACTTGTTGGGTTTTTGAACCCGTGAGCCTTCATATTGATAACTTCTCAAGAGTATTATAGACTTTGACATAATGGACTATACAATTTTTGTTTGAATTTGTGAATTTTTCAATTCAATTTTTTTGAGTTTTGTGAATCTATCATTGGTCATGGAGTTCCTATGTTTATGAATGATATTGTTTTGTTCTTGGTTGTATGGAGTTCTTGGTTCTTGGTCATATGTATGAAGTATGGTGTTCTTATGATATGGTTCTAAGATTCTAATCGGAATGTTGTAGCATGGTTCAAATGATATGATATGAATGTTCTAAATTATACTATGATACTATTTTATGGTTATGTGAATGATACTATGATCTTGGTTTGTGGTTATGATTAGGTTCTTTTTTTACATGATACAATCATTGTTTGCAGTTATCCAACCAGTGCACAAGACAAGGCACTCCCCTAGTTACCACACATTCCACTTGTTCAACTATTACTAGTCCTACTCATCCAACTAGTGCACAAGACAATAACTCAACTATTTCTAGTGTTTCTAGTGCAAACAAACAATGAGCATGATAAAAAAAGCACACAAAAATCAGCTTGTCACCAAAATTTGACTTCCAATCCCTTGGTGCAACCACAAAAACCAGTTTTGCAAATCATTACAAACCTCAAATGGCCCCACACAAACCAAAACCACAATTTTGTGCAAACTACCTCCCAACACCACATAAACAGTTTGTGTGGTATTGAGGCGGTTTGTCTAGCATGCGGATGGTAGGTTGTGTGGTCTTGAGAGGTCAGTTTGCATGGCATACAAGTCTAGTATATGATGCCACTTTCTTTGGGTATGTTTAAGTCTCATTCCATAAATATTGAATAGACAACTCCTTGTTGTAGACATTCAAGTTATGATAGAATAGAAATGTTTGAGAAAATATCAGAACTGATGCATGAGAAAAGATCAGCTAAGTAGTGAATGAAATTTCATTATTTAATTGGTGAAAAACTATGAGAAACAAAGTGAAACTCACCAACAAAACTCATCAAGAACAATACCAAATAGATTGTATGCAAGTGTATAATACCAAGGAGTATCCTACATGGTATATACTTCCTAGGCAGCCCACTCTAGGGCATCATGACATCTGGAATACAAAGTATGTACTATAAAGAAACAACTATAGTACCATATCAATCTCTAGGATGCATCTTTGGCTCATGAAAGGTTCATCCAAGCAACTCATAAGGATCAAAACTACAGTCTCTAAAATGGTTAGAGGCCTACTCTTCCTCTAGAAACCTAATAGAAGTATGTGTAGAGACTCTAAATCTATCTAGAGGAGCTACAAGTCTATCTACTAAAGATGTGCATGAAGCACTAGGTGTATCAATTGGGGAAGATCTAGGAGGATGTATAGCTCCATGATGGTGGTTTCTAGTATAAGGAAGAGCATACGTATCTACAATAAGAACATCTCTAAGAGATAATCCTAAAGATGTAAATGTGCTATAAGGCCTAACCATGAACCTTCTATACTCATCAATATATCCATCTATATTTGAAAGGCAAGTCATGGGCCGCAAACCTATATGTACTCCTTTTGGGATCAAACCTTGATCCCACAAAGGTTGCAAGATGACCTCCACCTCCTTCTTGGACCAATAGTCCAAGGGATCACCTCAAAATATGTGATACAATACTCCATAAAATCCTTGAGTCCGAGATGTGTGATATACCATGAAGTACTACTTGCATTATAATAGCGCCATCCTCTAATACTAGTCTTCACAAACCACATCAAGAATGAAGGTAACATCAGACTAGTAGAATATCTAAAGTCAAAGTAATTGTAAAAGACCGAAACCAAGGAGAGAAATAGGAGAATGGAAACTCACATTGGGACACTTGAATGAGGGAAAACTCCAAATGCCTAGCATGAGCTTTGGCTTTGGTATTTATAGGTAGCATACAAGGTCCTTGAGAAGCTTCTCAAGAAGCTTCCTCAAGCCGCTTTCTTAGAGTGCAAGCCAAGTTAACTAGGAAGCTTCTCAAGAAGCTTCCTTCTAGAAGCCGCCTACTTGGCGTGCAAGCTAAGCTAGTTGGAAGCTTCTAGAAGCTTCCTTCTAGAAGCTACTTACTTAAGGTGCAAGCTAAGCTAACCTGGAAGCTTCCCAAGAAGCTTCCTAGATACTTCCGGAATATTCTAGGCTACTATGTCTTATGTGCTACTTTTTAAGCCCGACTAACTTCATCGCTAAACTCCATATTGTTCCATATTTCCCCGCCACTAGTTGGTGACGTCCTCGTTGCCAGTGAAGCTTCAAATTCCTAGATGGCCGTCTGTGCATTCTGGAGGTGAGAAAGAGGCTCCCAGGTGGCATCATGAAGGGGATACCCTTTCCAAAGGACCTTGTACTCCGTATGTTGGCGACGGCCTCGTTGGATATGGCAATGCGCAAGGATACGATCAACTTCGTACTCCTCATGATCATTGATAGGGATAGGAAGAGGGGGAGGTTGGACTCAAGAGGAAAAGGAAGAGAGGTTAGGAACAAAGGGTTTCAACTTGGAAACATGAAAGATAGGATGGATATGCATGTGACAAGGTAAGGCAAGTCGATAAGCAACAGGAGAGACAAATTGGGTGATATCAAAGGGTCCTATCCAGTTAGGGGCAAGTTTACGAACTTGGGTATCAAGTAGGAGAGGGAGGTTACTGGAGGATAGCATGACTTTATCACCAACTTCAAAGGTGAGATCACGACGATGATGGTCCGCATATTGTTTTTGGCAATTCTGAGCAACAAGGAGGTGAGACTTGGCTTGTTGGAGCGATTGGGATATAGTGGTCAAGAATGTGGAAGTATGAGGAACCTGAGAGGGAGGGGGAGCAAGAAGAGAATCTAGAACAAGTGGATCTTGGCCAAAATTGAGAAAGAAGGGAGAAAATCCGGTGCTTGCCTGTTTGGAATTGTTGTAGGAAAATTCTGCAATTGCAAGACATTCATCCCAATTGGTATGGTGGACATTGACAAAGGCCCGCAACATATCCTCTAATGTACGATTTGCACATTTGGTTTGTCCATCAATTTGAGGATGATAGGCCGTGTACAAAGCAAGCTTGGTGTTGAGTATCTGGAAGAGTGCTTGCCAAAACTTCCCAGTAAATCGAGGATCACAGTCAGAGATGAGTACACGGGGCATCCCATGATGCTTGAAAACATTGTTGAAGTAGATTTGCGCTAAGGTTGGAGCATCCACGGTATCATAGGTTGGTGCCAAGTGGATTTTCTTACTGAGCTTATCCACAAACACCACGATTGTGGTGTGTCCTTGTTTTTTCTTTGGCAAGGATGTGATTAGATCCAAGCTCACATGCTCCTAGCGAGCGGATGGAATGGCGAGTGGTTGAAGGAGTCCACTCAGCTTCTGGTTACTGGCCTTGTTACATTGGCAGCTCTCACACGATCTGAAAAATTCTCAAACATCTCGTGTCATGTTGGGCCACCACCATTGACGTTGGAGGGTACCCAAGGTCTTGTCTACATTGATGTGACCAGCGATGGGTAAATCATGGGCTTCTTGAAGGTGCACAAGTCAAAGATCACCTTTGGCTAGAACATAGATCTGATCCGCATGGAATAGAAGGCCTTCCTTGAAGGAGAAGGTGTTGTTCTCCTTATCACCTGTTGTTAGACAACCATGTACCATTTGGAAGAAGGGATCTTGTTGTAGAGCTAACCAAAACTTGTTATGGATCTTGGGGTCAATTGACACCGTCGTAATTGCTGCTGCAATGAGAGGAAGGGACTTCAAATCAGGTCGTTGTGATAGAGCATCAGGGATGACATGGAACCGACCGGGTTTGTACTCAAGTTTGATGTCGAACAATTGAAGTTGCTCTTCCCATCGATGAAGTCGACTCTTCATGTGCTCCAGGTGTAAGGTCTGCAACAATGGCTTGTGATCAGTTTGCATGATCACTTGTTTCCCCAAGAGATAATGCCTCCATACCTTGGTGGCATATACCATTGCAAGTTGTTCCCAATCTCGAGTAGAGAGATGTCTTTCAGCTGTATTTAGTTGGCAAGACACAAAGGCAATGGGATGTAGTCCATCTGGAAATTCTTGTTGCAACACAGCTCCAATTGCAAAGTTAGAAGCATCAAAATCAACCACACAAGGTAGTTGAGGATCATATGGTTGAAGAATGGGTCTTGAAGACACCATATGTTTCAACTTTTGGAATGCTTCTTCATGTTTGGTGTTCCACTGGAAGCTCAAGTTCCTTCCCAAGAGGTCAGTCAATGGTGCATCCACATGAGCATAATAGTGGATGAACCGCCGGTAAAAATTGGCCAATCCATTGAATGCCCGTACTTTTGTAGCATCCTTTGGGGTAGGCCAATCAATAATGGCCTTGATCTTCTCTTCCTCCATCTTGATCCCCTCTGATGAGATCTTATGACCCAAGAAGGTAACCTTTGCCAAAAAGCACACTTTGACTTCTTGCAATAAAATTTCCATTATCGTAGTCATCTTAGGACTTCTCGCACATGATTCACGTGTTCTGCCTCTATCTTGCTAAAGATTAAGATATCATCCAAGAACACCACCACTGACCGATCCAATAGTCCATCCAACACCTGATGCATCTGATCTATGAAGACTACTGGAGCATTAGTGAGTCCAAAAGGTAGAACTCTCCACTCAAAATGTCCATACCTTGTGCGAAAGGCAGTCTTTTGCACGTCCTCTCCTTCAATAGGAATTTGCCAATAGCCGCTACAAAGATCTAGCTTGGAAAAGTAGCATGCTCCACTTAATTGATCAAGCAGGTCATTGATCCGAGGCAAGGGATATGCATTCTTCACGGTTTGCTTATTGAGCCCACGGTAATCAATACAGAAACAAAGTCCTCCATCCTTCTTTGGAACAAATAGTACCAGTGCTCCCCACGGAGAGGTACTATGTCATATGAAATCCTTCTCCAATAACTCTATAAGTGTTTTTCGCAACTCCTCCAACTCCTTTGGTGAGAGCCGATAGATTGGTCTACTCACTGGAGTACTCTCTGGCAATAACTTGATCTTGAAGGGCATACCTCGATCAGAGGGTAATCCCTTTGGCAGATCATCCAGAAACACATCTACAAACTCTTGAACTATCCGATCAACCGTTACTTGATGCGGCACATGGCCCTCCTTAGATTGTTCTTGTGCCACCGGCTTGATCCACACCACGAATACAAACTTATCTTCCTCCAAAGCTTGCTCTATGGCTGCTTCATTAACAAACTTCACTTCTAGGGACTCATCTCTCTTCCAAGCTTGCTCTATGGTTGCCTTCTTGGCAAACTTCCCATCTTGGGACTCATCTCCCTTCCAGATTTGCTCTATGGCTACCTTCTCAACAAACTTCCAATCTTGGGATTGACTATTCTTAGGTGTCTTACTCAGAGGTGCCAGACAACCTAATCAGAAATTTCTACCTTGGTGTTGTACTTGAATTTGACGTCGGGTCCAATCGAATTGAACCTTATGACGTTCAAGCCAAGGTAGACCCAAAATGATATCATAGTGTAGAGGTGCCACTACAAACCTCATACACTCTAAATACTCCTCCCCAATCTTGAAGGTAATAGGATGCGAGGTGCGGAATGCAGAACCTTTTCTACCATCCGCCATCATCAAACTACTTCCAATCACTGGCTTGATAGGAATACCCAATTCCGTTGCTACTTGCATAGATATGCAATTCTCTGAACTTCCAAAATCAACCAAAATCTTACAATCCCGATTAGATATCGTACCTTGCAAGTGAAGCAAACTTGCATAGGTCAAGCCTTCAATCCCATTGGAACTAATCAAGCTCCCAGTAGGCGGCTCAAAATCTCCTATTGGGATTCTTCATTTCCCTGATCATTCTATTCCACAAACTCCATCTGGGCAACTTGTCGAGGTCTCCCATTCCTAAGTGGACATTCAGCAACACGATGTCCAACTTGGTGACAATAAAAGCAACCTCCATTTTGTCGTAATCTTTCTCTATCTTCTATGCCTAGTGTTCTTCGTTAGATAGCATCAATCTCCATTGGTACCGGTTCTTCCACTTGTGATATTGGTAGGTTTTGTGTAGGTCGAGGTCAAGACCAAGTTGTCGCAACTAAGGAATCAAAATGCTCAGCCAATTGCATGGCTTCTTCTATGTTCTGTGGCTCTCGCATGGTCGCCTCCAATCTGGTTCGTGACTTCAATCCTTGCATAAATCGATCCAAAACTTCATCTTCTTGGATATCTGGAATTTGCATGATGATATTCTAAAATTGTGTGATGTAGCTTCTCACCAAGCCAATCTGCCTCAACTCTACCAATTTATCTCGTGTAGCTCGGGTGGCATTTATAGTCTGAACTTGACCAAGTATTGCATCCTTGAATTCTGCCCATGTCAAAATCAATATAACAATTTGTCGTTTAGCTCTTTCTACTCAGAATCGCCACCAAAGTTTTGCCACGCCATCCAATTGGCTAGAAGCCAAGAGAATTTGTTTCTGCTCGTCTTGAAGATTGGTGGCTTCAAAGTAACATTCACAGTCAAACACAAAATTCTCCACTGTGTCTGGAAGAATCTTGCCTTCAAACACCTTGGGTTTGAGAAATTGAATGCGATCTTCTCCATCTCAAACTGGCGCTCTATTTATCTATTCTCGTCGTTGCTGGTCTTGTTCATCCAACAATCGAGTAAGATGCTCGATTTGTTGTTGCATTGCAAGGATAACATCCGGTATTGCCGCCATTGCTACTACTCTATTCCCCTACCCTCAATTTATCTAGTTGATTAACACATAGATACAACACGTCCACCGTTCTCCATAAGTTACAATTGGAAGTATCAAGGGTTCCTCCGACACGGTGATCATATGTAGAAAATCCTGCCCAAAGCGTGAGGTGATGAATTGTGTGAAATGATGCTTTGGTAATATCTGGACATGAAAGTCCCAATGGTTTGGCGGAAGTGGATTTGGTGGTCCATAAATTCTATCCATCCCATTCCTGCTCTGATACCAATGTAAAAGACCAAAACCGAGGAGAGAAATAGGAGAATGGAAACTCACATTGGGACACTTGAATGTGGGAAAACTCCAAATGCCTAGCATGAGCTTTGGCTTTGGTATTTATAGGTAGCATACAAGGTCCTTGAGAAGCTTCTCAAGAAGCTTCCTCAAGCCGCTTTCTTAGAGTGCAAGCCAAGTTAACTAGGAAGCTTCTCAAGAAGCTTCCTTCTAGAAGCCGCCTACTTGGCGTGCAAGCTAAGCTAGTTGGAAGCTTCTAGAAGCTTCCTTCTAGAAGCTACTTACTTAAGGTGCAAGCTAAGCTAACCTGGAAGCTTCCCAAGAAGCTTCCTAGATACTTCCGGAATATTCTAGGCTACTTTGTCTTATGTGCTACTTCGTAAGCCCAACTAACTTCGTCGCTAAACTCCATATTGTTACAATAATAATGCACTTCCAATGCTAGAATCCTCCTCCTTGAATCTTTGTGATAAAGTACACACATGATAAATACTCTAGATATGCTCATCCTCTATCTAAGCTCTATGAGCCTCCATATCTCATCATGCAAAAGTTGCTTCCTCTCTTGAGGCCATAAAGCTTCATAGTATGTACCTCTAAAGCACAAAGGGGTGGATCATCACTAATGTGAGGTCTCCATGACACAATGTCCTTCCCAATATATAAATAAGGCTCCTCTCTTGGTGCACTTATGAGAATCAACAAATTTTGACTTCCACAAGTGTTTTTCCCAACTCTATTATGTACATGCTCTATTTGAGTACCCATATCTATATGAGGAAACTACCCATGGATGTGTACATGCTTGGTCTACATTGAGTATATTGAGTATACATTGATGCCATGCCATCATGTACATGCTCTATTTGAGTACCCATATTATGTGAGGAAATTGCCCATGAAAGTGAACATGCTTTGTTTGAGTATTGTAACACCATTTGTGCATGTATGTGCTGTTGTGATATTTAGTTTGGTATTATAAGTACTTGAGAGATATTATTTATATAGAGATAAGGGATGGTTTTACATTAGTCATGATTAGCTAAAATTATTCATAGCTAAGATAAAGAGGACCTTACTTTAGAGGAAGTGAAAAAGATGAACATTACTATTTTGGATTCTAGTGCATTGACTTGGTATTATTCCTAGGTGTTTGACTTTGAGGAAAGAGGTGAAAAATCTTTGACCTACAAGCCCTTGTTTTTAATTCTTCTATAGTCCAAAGAAAGCCCATGTGAAGGAATCCTTGAGTTAGTGGTCAGTCAAGATAAGACCACATGCTTAGGAGAATGTTCTCATGAGTATGGATATTCCTTTAGACTTTTGATTTTCTTTGACTTTTAGCTTAATAACTTGAGTACTCCAGTAATTAGTAACTTTGGTGCGTAACTATTTCACAAGTATATAAACTAGAGGTGAGGAGGTACTCATCATCCTTTCATTTGCAACTATCTCTTTCATTGAGTTCTCTAGTGAGCAATGGTTTGAGTCTTGGAATGTTAACCTTGGAGTAGTATGATGGAGTTGGGGTTCTTTGCTTTCTTAGTCCATGGTGCCCTACCATAATAACCATCAGAATTTCATCATGAGTGAGAGACATGCCGGCTCATAGCACACACTTTAGTGTGAGGAAACTGTCATGTTGCCATGCCATCAAGTACATGCTCTATTTGAGCACTATCTGTTTTAGTACCCACATCAATGTGAGGAAATTGCCAAGGTAATAAAATTTTCTCTGCCTCTAGCCACTCTATTGCCTCCCTATAAGCATCTTCATATGCAAGCTTGAGAGAATCTAATAAATTCCTCACCTCATGTAGAACCCTCAAGGTATTCTCCAATTGCTCCATAGAAATAACAAACTCTCTCTTATAAAATAACTCCTAAAGTCTGTATCCCACAACCATCAATTCTTTCTCTCTCATAAGTGTATCCAACTCATGGATCCTCTCAACTCTATTGCCAATAAGGTAGTCCAGCTTGGAAAATATATGTGTGCGCTCTCTCTTTGCTCTCCTTCTCTCTAAATACACTAACTAAGTGTGATAATCTCCCATGAATAGAACTCTCCTCTATATATAAGTGTATTTCATGCTCAACTAGTCTTGTCTCTCTTTCCAAGAGAATATGCTCATCTAGCCTCACTTTCTCCTTCCTCTCTCCTAGTCTACTCTCCCAAGTGCTCATCCTAAACTCATACTCCACTAGTCTTTTCTCTTGAAGACAAATTTGCTCTTCTCTCTCAACTAGATTCCTCTAGAGGTGTATACATACGAGTCTTTCTAGGTAGATTAAGGAGCTCAACTTCCATGGGAACATGAGTGAGAATGGGTGAGTTAGCATGGGGAGTGCTCTCATGGGCCTCAAATGCAGAAGTCACCACATGAAGAGAATCTGGAGGGGCGTGGTCTCATGGGAAGAATGACGACCTGTACACTAAAATCTACACATGATCATGATCAAGCCTATGAACATAGTTCAAATCAAGTTGATCAAGTTCTTCCAAGTTCATATCAAAATCATATCCATGAAATATTCATTCATTCTATTATGCTCCATCATAAAATACAAACATAAATAAATAAATATTATGATAGATATATATTGCTCCATATTCAAGTCACTCTCACTCGCCCTCATAATCATCATGGTCATCAGGTGCCTCCTCTCTTTTGTCCTCACACTCAAATGCCATAAGCCTCCTTTGTCTCTTGTGGACCATATAAAAGCTCTTCCTCTCCCACCATACCTCTCTCCATGAACAAGTGTGTAAGGACCTGCACTACATGAGTCACACAAAAGCATCTTGTCCTTGGGTGGTTAAGCTACCTACAAACTACAACTAGCTCTGCACAATCATAAATACAAGATAGATGGAGCAAACTACAACTAGCTCTGCACAATCATAAATACAAGATAGAGTGCTCCATCTGCTCTTCATTCTAAAAATGACATTCCAATGTACTACTCTTGGATGCCTAAAGGGTATGCGAATAAAACATAGCATATGAAAGAAAGGCCTAAATGCAAGGTATGCACAATGTTGTGTTAAATATCTCTTGGCAGTGTGGTCTCTAAGAGCAAATCAATCATCAACCAAACTCTAAGGGATGGTCCTTCTCCTTGGAGTCCTCCCCTAGGCAAACAAAAAGCCTCTTGTATTATCTCAATATTGAGAACAAACTCTCGACCTCTAATATTCCCATTGTGAGTATCCTTGTTCCATGTCCTATACACAAAGCAACTTGCACATCATAACACAAGAAAGTCTAAACTTTCTTACTTAACTTGCTTAATTTTTGTATGTTCTCACCCATGTGCTTACAGTTTATTGCATGAGATGGTCAACCAAAAGATCCTAGAGATATTTCAGGAGAAAAGTTTATCGACAGAAAAAGTTTTACAGAAGTACATGTTCCATGGTCCACAATTGTTCACTTGGCCATGCAAACCATACTGCTGCACAAACCGCTTGCCAGGTGGTTTGCATGGCCAAAGGTTTGCATGGCAGTGTGATTTGCATAGGCGCACGGTTGGATGTTTGTGCAAGCAAGAAGCAAGAAATTTTACTACAATTTTGATAATTTCTATACGTAATGACATGGGGCCAGAGATACACCATCTCAAAGGAGATTTTCAATTTCATAGCATCCAAATCTGTCTTGTGTATTCTCTCTATTGCTTCCCTAAGTTGTGTTCTATCCATCCAACACCATTTCACATAAGGCATGTAATCAAGGTTAAATTCAAGGTATTGAATTTAACCAACTAGGATCCTTTATTTGTTTCTCCTCTACTGTGCACTTCATCCTCAACCACTACTTTCTTGTATCCCTACATTGTTTGTTCCATTTTTGGTTTTTCTCTCTTTGGTTTTCTTAGGTTTTTCTCCTGTTTGCAGGTTTTCTTCTCACACTTCCTCTTACAATTTCATAGGTTTTCTTCTACTTGCATATTTACTATTTACTTGCAATTGTCACTTCCTTCTACTCTCACTCACAAACAACTCTCCCACTCATGTTTGAATGTTTAGGTCGAGTGCTTGAACAGAGTTTCAAAAAAATAAAAATTAATTGAGTTTCAAACCCTTTCAACCCTAACGTATGGGTCAATATCTATCTCTTTCCTACCTTTCAAATGTGCAAACCACCCAATCTTTGAAATGCACAAACCTCTAGATATCCATTGATCAACATGCAAACCTTGAGAAAAAGTGATAGAGTGTTTCTTCTCTTATTAATTGCTGGATGAGTCTTGGGAAGGTGAAGTTCTTTTCAGGAATGGAATGTTGGGATTTTTTTGGTGAGGAGTGTGAAGAGTCACTCTCAAATCTAATGGGTGAGTCAAGAGTTGCACTCAAATAGATTCTTGCTCAAACAGACTCACAAAGTGTCTTGCATTCTTAATCAATTGACCAAGTAGTACATTATAAACCAAGTAATAAATTATACAATAAACCAAGTAATAAATTATACTAGAAACCAAGTAATAATTATAATTTAAACTATAAAATTGGATACAAAACATTCTCTTAACCAATCAAATTAACAATGCAACCATTGGATGAACCAAAAGGGAATATAATCCATTACCAAACAAATCAACAAATTAGATGCACTGAGGAGAAGATTGATCAAAATATTATATATTAAAGTGGATGCACTCAAATTATATAGTATGTAGGTACTACAATTGTGAAAACATTTCACTTGGTTCCAAAACTCATACATTACTCATCACTCATTACTCACTATCCTCTATATTGGATGAGCTTCCACTATTGTCTACATGAGAGGGAATCTCATCCATGCTTGGAACCATGCTCATGAGGCTCATGATGCTCCTAATTTCTTTTGAGATTTTCCTTACTTTTGCTAACTCTATATTTGCCTTTTGAAACCTTTTGGACTTAGCACTCTTGTCTTTGATTCTCAACTTCTCCATCTTAATTCAAAATATTTTTCTCTATTTCACTTTGTATTCTCAACTTCTTCATCTTGGTAAGTCTTTGAGATTCAATTTTTGCTAGCGTGCATCTCTCCCTAGCTTTGACAATCTTTGTTCTCAATTTTGTAACATATGAAAGATTATGTGCAAATGCAGCCACTATAGATGAGGCAAGAGTCTTCACTCAAGAGATCTTTCTTCTCTTCCTAGATTCACTCTCTTGCCCAACTCCATCATTCTCTCCATTGAGCTCCCTTCTCTTTCTTGATCTCCTAAAGAGGCTCGTTGTTGTACTTTGCTTTTCTCTCTTTGGGAACACACATGGTGCCTAGGTTTGGAGCTTATGGGTCAGAGGTTGTGCATTGGCTTGTCACTACTAATCTAAGCGCATGTGGTACCCAACTAGTAGAACCTTCCACTTTTGTTTTTGAGATTCCTTCTATTGGGTAGGGAAGTAATATGCAACCTAACCTGTCATCATAACACGCACTCCTGGTCTGTTAATCATCACTTTCAACATTACCAAGGAGAAAAAAACAACACACCTAGAAGGAAGGAACCTAAGTGCAATGCCTTAATACCAATCCAAGCCAACTAGGCATACAAACAGGTATGCAAACATAGAGGATCCGATCACAAGAATTTGACAATAACTCTTTGTACTTTTTGTTGGAAAAGAGCTTTAGAGTCTTCTTGCTCTATCATCAAGCTAATTCCAACCTGTACTCCAAGCCTCCTCCACATATCTTTTTTGATAGGGAAAAGTCTATGCAGCTCATATGGACATAATTCTTTTTATGACTTGGATTTGAGTGTTCTAGGTTTCTATGGAAAGCCTATGAGATTATCTTTCTGATGACATGAAATGAGCCTCAATCTGATCACTATAGCTCCCTTGACAAGCACTTAAACTTGGCTAGTTTTTTGTAGCTTTCACCCTAATTTTAAAATCCCTAATTTTATGGTTTGCTATTGATTCTTGGCAAATTTTTCCAGAATTCTAGATCAGATGTACACACAATTCTCATAATTACTTTATCAACCAAAAATCTAAAATCATGGTCATAAAGATGGGAGAATTGACACTCAATCATAATTGAAGACAAATATGCTCTATTGAGCTTATGACAGTTTTTTAAGTAGAACTTGTTGCATCAGATCTCATTCTCCATGAATCCAAAGCTAACCAAATTTCCCATAGTAGTTATTTGTGCCCTTGGTTAATCTTTGTAAATTTTGATGGTCTAATCCAACTCGAATCTCTAGATATGTATCAATTCCTAAGCTATGCTAACTTGTGAGCTCTACAGACCCATGTATACTTGATCCAAGACCCTTAATTTTCTTTTTGAGAAATTCATATAAAATCTTTGCAAAACTGTGAAAAACCTAATCACCAACAACAGTGGAAATTTTCATAAGGTGACTCCAACCACAACTTGGGGAGTGACAAAAAATCCAAAACTGATCATCAACTCTTCTCCAAATCCTTACATCTCAAATGCTTCAACTTTAATCAATCAGATCTGATTTGAGATTGACCCAAAACTAAAATTTCTTGTGCTCAGCACTATAAGAACTCTGTCTTATCTCCAATTCCACTGACAGATTATAAAAATTTCTCATGAAGCTCTCTAAATGGCCTACTTTGTCCTCTTAGGTATGAATTCTACCACACTTGATTCAATCTATAATATCCTCTCAGAATCTACTCAAATTGTCTATTTTTGTCTTCAGATTGTAACCTATTAGCCCTTCTCTCCAACCGTGGTCTTCACTCCTCAAATGCCCTCTCTAAACTCCCTCAATGCTCAAAAAACTCCAGACTTCATCTCATGAGACCCAATCTCTTGCAAATTTTTCATTTTGTCTTTCACTTTTTGACAAATGGACGCACAACTCCACCTTGAAGCTTATGAGAAAAACTTAAGGCATTCTCTAACTATAGGAGCACATAGATTGTCAAATTCTAGACTTGCTCATAAGTAAGCACCAAAAGGACAATAAAATCCGGGTTTCCCATCACCAACTCCATGAATACCACTTCAAAATGTGCCACCATCCAGTCCCATAAGCTGTCACCGTGTAAAATCTGAAGCCTGATGAGAAAGGGATTTGGGAGTGGTAGATTTAGAGCATGGAACATCTCATGCTCAGATGCTACCTCCGATGCTCTACCACTCACGCTTTGCTACAACTCTCACTCCCAATGTCCTCCTCCCTCTTGAGACTCCTCAACTAAAAAAACCCCCATCTCTCCACTCTCTCTCACCTATATACATCAAAGCCCTTGAGCAAGATAAGATCGTAACCCATATGCCAATTGCATATATGTACATAGATTGCTTACATGGCAACATCTCATCAGTGGGATCTATCATACAACCTATTCCACTAATGTGGAGATAACTATGATAATTTACTTTTTTATGGGCTATGTAAACCATAACATGACATCATGGGTTCACACATGGTAGAGATTCCTACTCTGGATCTAGATGTGATGGCAACCCCATCACTTCTAGTTTCTCTCTTCCTCGTGTCTTTGTTCTTGTTCTCTCTTCCTCTAGTTCAATACTACTCTCTTCATGCATGTGATCAATTTTTCTCTCCTCTTGCAAGTGCTCAACTCTATGTTTCAAGAGGATGGTACATAAGGAGCAAACTCTAATTCTTGTGTGTTGGGTTCAAGAAAAATAGGAAAAATAGTAGAATGAAAACCTTCAACAAACCTTCTTGATGCATGTGTGGCATGGGCATCATGATAGTGCATTGGATGCACTTGGGATTCACATGGGACTTTGGAAGAAGATTCTTCTTTCAATATAATCTTTGCAAAATCATTCTCTAGTCCTAGAGTTACAAGAGTAGGTGGGATAATATTTTCTTTGCTACCTAACAACCTATTCATTATTGCATAGTGTGGATAGATATTTTGAAGCTTGTCCTCAATAGTTTTCAATCCTTGTCTTTGCTCCATCAAGCCTTCTCTTATGCATTTGTCTTTCCTATTCTGAGCTGATTTGTATGATCCCTTGTAATAGGTCCACTTCTTTGTTAATCTCTTTCCATTCATTGATTAGGAAAATCTATGACAAAATTTACAAGGTATGTGGCCATGTAGTTGAAGGCCATGCTCTTCTACACATGCTTCTTACATATGCTTCCATGGATCTACTTAAAATGGTCCAGGTCTTCAAGATAATCAATAAGTTGACCATAATGGTGTGATAGCATTCTAAATCTATCATCATGGAACCTTGAAAGAGGAGCCCTAGATTGTAATAATGATGGCCCTGTGGGATTGTTAGCTTGGAAGGTCCTAAAGATAACATCATATTAAGAAGATCTTGGAATTTTCATGGTGAAACAACAAGAGTAGTAGCTCTAGTTGAATCTAAAGTGCTTATATATTCTTCAAAAGCTACAAGGGCTATAAAAGACCGAGACCAAGGAGAGAAATAGGAGAATGGAAACTCACATTGGGACACTTGAATGTGGGAAAACTCCAAATGCCTAGCATGAGCTTTGGCTTTGGTATTTATAGGTACCATACAAGGCCCTTGAGAAGCTTCTCAAGAAGCTTCCTTCTAGAAGCTGCCTACTTGGCATGCAAGCTAAGCTAGTTGGAAGCTTCTAGAAGCTACTTAATTGAGGTGCAAGCTAAGCTTCCCAAGAAGCTTCTAAGATACTTCCAGAATATCTTAGGCTAATTTGTCTTATGTGTTACTTTGTAAGCCCGACTAACTTTGTTGCTAAACTCCATATTGTTACATATTCTCTCGCTGCTAGTTGGTGACGTCCTTGTTGCTAGTGAAGCTTTGAATTCATGGATGGTTGTCTGTGCATTCTAGAGGTGAGAAAGAGATTCCCATGTGGCATCATGAAGGGGATACCCTTTCCAAAGGACCTTGTACTCCGTATGTTGGCGACGGCTTCATCTGGAAGAGTGCTTGCCAAAAATTCCCAGTAAATCAAGGATCACGGTCGGAGATGAGTACATGTGGTATCCCATGATGCTTGAAGACATTGTCAAAGTAGATTTGCGCTAAGGTGAGAGCATCCATGGTATCACAGGTTGGTGCCAAGTGGATTTTCTTACTAAGCTTATCCACAAACACCACAATTGCGGTGTGTCCTTGTTTTGTCTTTGGCAAAACAAGATGTCTGTGATGAGATCCAAGCTCACATGCTCCTAGTGAGTGGTTGAAGGAGTCCACTCGGCTTTTGGTTGCTGGCCTTGTTACATTGGCAAACTCTTAAACATCTCATGTCATGTTGGGCCACCACCATTGACGTTTGAGGGTACTCAAGGTCTTGTTTCCCCAAGAGGTAATGCCTCCATACCTTGGTGGCGTATACCATTGTAAGTTGTTCTTGATCTCAAGCAGAGTATTTTTGTTCAACCGTATTGAGTTGGCGAGACACAAAGGCAATGGGATGGAGTCCATTTGGGAATTCTTGTTGCAACACGGCTCCAATTGCAAAGTTAGAAGCATCAAAATCAACCACACAGGGTAGTTGAGGATCACATGGTTGAAGAATGGGTCTTGAAAACACTATATGCTTTAACTTTTGGAATGCTTCTTCATGCTTGGTGGTTCACTAGAAGCTCAAGTTCTTTCCCAAGAGGTCAGTCAATGGTGCATCCACATGAGCATAATAATGGATGAACCATCGGTAAAAACTAGCCAATCCATTGAATGCCCATACTTTTGTAGCATCCTTCAGGGTAGGCCAATCAGTAATGGCCTTGATTTTCTCTTCTTCCATCTTGATCCCCTTTGATGAGATCTTATGACCCAAGAATGAATCCTTCTGCCAAAAGGCACACTTTGACTTCTTGCAGTAAAATTTCCATTGTCGTAGTCATCTTAGGACTTCTCGCACATGATTCACATGTTCTATCTCTATCTTACTATAAATTAAGATATCATCCAAGAACACCACCACAAACTGATCCAATAGTCCATCCAACACCCAATGCATCTGATCCATGAAGACTATTGGAGCATTAGTGAGTCCAAAAGGTAGAACTCTCCACTCAAAATGCCCATACCTTGTACGAAAGGTAGTCTTTTGCACATCCTCTCTATCAATAGGAATTTATTAATAGCCATTGCAAAGATCCAACTTGGAAAAGTAGCGTGCTCCACTTAGTTGATCAAGCAAGTCATCAATCCGAGGCAAGGGATATGCATTCTTCACGGTTTGCTTATTGAGCCCACAATAATCGATACAAAAACAAAGTCTTCCATCATTCTTTAGAACAAATAGTATCGGTGCTCCCCAAGGAGAGGTACTATGTTGTATGAAGTCCTTCTCCAACAACTCTGTAAGTGTTGTTTGCAACTCCTCCAACTCCTTTGGTGAAAGCCGATAGATCGATCTACTCATTGGAGTTCTCCCTGGCAATAACTTGATCTTGAAGGGCATACCTCAATTGGAGGGTAATCCCTTCGGCAGATCATCCGGAAACACGTTTGCAAACTCTTGAACTATCCTATCAACCATTGCTTGATGAGGCTCTTGGCCCTCCTCCGATTGTTCTTGTGCAATCGGCTTAATCCACACCGCAAATACAGACTTATCTTCCTCCAAAGCTTGCTCTATGGCTGCTTTACTAACCAACTGCCAATTTATCTCGTGCGGCTTGAGTGGCATTTATAGTTTGAAATTGACCCAAGTATTGCATCCTTGAATTTTGTCCATGTCAAGATTGGTGCAACAATCTATCGTTCAGCTTGCTCCACTTGGAATTGCCACCAAAGTTTTGCCACACCATCAATTGGTTTGAAGCCAAGAGAATCTGTTTTTGTTCATCTTGAAGATTGGTGGCTTTGAAGTAACATTCACAATTAAACACAAAATTCTCCACTGTGCCCGGAAGATTCTTGCCTTCAAACACATTGGGTTTTGGAAATCAAATATGATCTTCTCCATCTCAGACTGGCGCTCTCTCTATATGTTCTCGTTGTTGTTGGTCTCATTCATCCAACAATCGAGTAAGGTGCTCAATTTGTTGCTACATCACAAGGATAACGTCTGGTATTGCTGCCATAGCTACTACTCCCAATTTATCTAATTGATCAACACATAGATACAACACATCCACCTTTCTCGATAAGTGACAACCGGAAGTATCAAGGGTTCCTCAGACATGGTGATCATATGTAGAAAATCTTGCCCAAAGCGTGAATTGATGTGTGAAGTTGTGCTTGGGTAATATCTGGACATGAAAATCCCAATGGTTTGGTGGAAGTGGATTTGATGGATAATAAATTCCATCCATCCCATTCCTGCTCTGATACCAATGTAAAGACCGAGATTGAGGAGAGAAATAGGAGAATGGAAACTCACATTGGGACACTTGAATGTGGGAAAACTCCAAATGCCTAGCATGAGCTTTGGCTTTGGTATTTATAGGTAGCATACAAGGCACTTAAGAAGCTTCTCAAGAAGCTTCCTCAAGCCACTTTCTTAGAGTGCAAGCCAAGTTAACTAGGAAGCTTCTCAAGAAGCTTCCTTCTAAGAAGCCACCTACTTGGCGTGCAAGCTAAGCTAGTTGGAAGCTTCTAGAAGCTACTTACTTGAGGTGCAAGCTAAGCTAGCCAATAAGCTTCCCAAGAAGCTTCCTAGATACTTCCAAAATATTCTAGGTTAATTTGTCTTATGTGCTACTTCGTAAGCCCGACTAACTTTGTCGCTAAATTCCGTATTGTTACAAGTGCTCTAGATTGAGAAAAAGAGTTGGAGAGGAGAAAGAGGTGACAAGAGGTGGCTTTTAGAGAGTACTTCAACACAAGTTGCAAGACAAGGAATATGAGAATCAACAACAATGCTAATCACTTTGGTGCTAACTAGTTCGCTACAATCACCGAGAGGTTGTTGCATATAACTTTTTGACAATTCTAATGGTAAAGGGTCAAGAGATTGAAGCTTTTATGAAAATCTATTCTTGGATAACACTTCTTCTCCTAGAGGGTCAAGAGATTCAAGAGAGTGAGAGTCTAGGATTGTAAGAAAATTTCCACTACAAGAGGCTACATGTTCCATCATATCCATTGCACCTACCAAGGCCCGATGCCCAAAATTGTAAATCCGGCCACCCAAAATTAACTTCTTATACTCTTGGCGCCCCATGCACTATATTCAATGGGTGAGTTATTTCTAACAAATTTATAATACTCTACTTTCACTCATTTTCAGCCCATCCTATCACTTGTCTCTTCACCTCTCTCTCTCTCGCTCATTCCATCTCTCTCATTTCAATTCAGCTTGCACCGGTCTAGCAGATAGCATTTCCTTGCACACCTATTTACCTCCTATTCTCTAACATTTCTTGACTAGAAACCCCTGAGTTCTCCTTTTGATACACAGATTCTGATTTTGAAAATTCCCTCTCTCAAATCTATGCTCTCCTTTTGATTAGGATCACTATGATTTTGAAAATTCACAAGCCACACAAACTCTTTAGCTTGTTTTCATTCTCATCTTTAGTTTCTAGAGATTTTGGTTATGGAAATTATGGCCAAGGAGGAAGATTGTAATTTTGAAAATTCCCTTTGAGCAGCACGGAGGACTGGTCAAGCAGCTTAGCTTGTTTTGAAGAGGCCACATAAACCCTTAGGTTGTTTTGGCATCTGCCAAGTGGCATCCCTCCTTGACATGGTACATATGTAATTGAGATTAGTCCTTTCATGTTGGCATGCTAATATGGGCCCGGAACTTAAAAAATCAGGCAAAGGAATCTACCAAATAAAAAAGAGGAGAAGAGAAAAAGAAACCTTCAAATAGAGCCATGACTTTATTGAAAGATGTTTTTGTTAGGGGAATTTTCACAAATAGGCACACTTAAAATTTTATTTGCAAAAATGGGCGGATTGCGATTGAAAGTATCCACCAAGTTCGTTGTAACCTTGGAAGATGGGCAGCAAACATCAAACCTATCCGCTTTGTTGAACTCCACTTAAAAGGGAAGTGGCTGCATGGTGCATATCTGGCTAAGCCGGATGCACAATTCGTCCATTATGTCTAGCGTTTCAGAAGCATCAAATACATTTAGAGACATTGAGATTCTGAGTTCTATAGGAGAGACGGAAATAGTACAGTGCAATGAAATGTGGAGTAGATGGTGTTCAGCAAAATCAACCATGCTTGCAAATAAAACTCAAGAATCAGCCTATTTTTGCAAATAAAATCTAGAATCCACCCATTTTCGCAAATAAAATTTTATGATGATCCATTTATGAAAATTTTCCTTTCCTTTATCTTATCTTTAATTTTTACAGGACCTCTTGCAAAAATTTGCGAGACCCTTTGCTACTCCCGTAAACATCCCGAAACAACTATTCTTGATACGCCATAATGCTTGTGATAGAAGTCATGGATTCCTGGAACCCGTCTCATCGACCAATGAGCAAGCATGCAGCTCCTTTCTCGTACTGGCACTAGAGTAAGTCCCGTGCATGATTCACGGGGCATCCCCATCTTGTCATTCTGTCCCCAGAAGCAGTTTCGCCTCTCGTCCCGAGCGCTTCGGGGATAAAGATTACACTAGAATATTTTATGTTTTTAGGGACTACCCTACTACAGTATTTTCTCTTTGTTAAACAAACAGGAACACACGTGGTCTTGTACTCTACTTCATCGGGTATCCAATGCTCCTAGACGGATAATGCCTCTCAAGAGAGTGACAAACTAATACATCAGACATGCAACACAACTACAGCATCAAGATTCTAATCAAACACGTCCTGTTATCTGGTTACGATGGAATAGAGTAATTTGGAAGACAGAGTGACACACAAAAAGGGTTTACTACTACTGTAGCACACCGTACAGCATCGAAAGCATAACTTCTTCGTATCGATAAACTGCTTAAGCCCCAAAGCTTGCAAGTAATTTTTAGTGAGAAAAAGGCGAGCGCGTAGAGAACACGAAGGATGGGAGGAAGTTCTCATGAAGCCCTACTACAATAAGGAGACAAAAAAGATAAAAAGGAAGGGAAATCCACTGGTATCGGTAGGAGAGATCTGCACTATTGCACGTAATGGATCCGAGCTATGCAAAACTATTTTGAGTCACCTACCCAGATTTACATGATCACGGTTAGTTATCGGACCGGATGCCTTCTCACTTAAGTTTTAATGAGTTGGATGTCCATGTTATGTACTCGCTATTATGTCTTATACATCTTAAGAATTAAACTAGATGTCAAAATATATTTCATGTGATTTAAAGTTTGTTTAAATCATACAAGTTTCACTACGTGATATTTTAAAAATTCATTCTCATTTCTCTTTCTGGTCTTGACATGTCATATATAGGTACTCTTCATAGACATCTAAAATATGTATTTTAATAAATATTAGTCTGATGCAATGAAAAAAAACTATTGAGAGATTTTAATCAAAGAGAATTATAATTCATATTAATTTTATGGTATGATGAATTTTTTTATTTTAACATTACTAAAGAGGATATTAAATTAAATTTAAAAAAATTGGGTTGTTTCTGTATCTATAAAGCAAGAACAATTCCCTTCTACACTACTTTTATTTTGAAGCTTTGAAAGATTCTTATTATATTTAGAATACATAAGATAAATGAGCTTTCGTTTGGTTTGATAGATTTCAATGTTATAGTTTACATTTATCCTTGGATTGAACCTTATACTATATCTGCTTCTCGGGAATGTAGTTAACTAACTTTCTAGTGTACCGGATAAAAAATCATAAGACCTTAATATTTAGGTTCCTTCTTTTCATCCTCGAAATCATTAATTCTAATAGACTAAAGAGAACTTATAGATATATATATCTCACTTTAGTGAGCCCTTTTTTATTTAAGATTACTACTAAGTTGGGCTAAATCTTTTGTAATGTTCAATCCATCTCAAGATGAGCATTATTGTTTTCATTATTGTTTATGTTACACTATCACTTATTGGATTTTTCTCATCCATGTCATCTTTTTGAAAATATATAGGTAAACTCATCATACATTAATTTCACATGATCACTTTTAAATATTCGATGAAATCCATGGTAGTCCTTTATTAATTCCTGGAATTAATTCCATGAGAGACTATATACACCTCATCTATGTATAGGTAGACTTTGCTTTCTGGTTAAGGTCTAATTTTAATCGAAATTAAAACCAATATCTATGATATGTTATTTATATATTCTATCATATTATAGTTTATTACATCGATGGTTTGAAGTCGAATCTATGACTGACTTCTGCGTTCCTATAAACCCATTGACCGTTATAGTACAGACTTGTACTCATGCAATGCTTGGGCTAGTTTGGGTAATTTTAAGCAATTATCAAAACGTGTATCTTAAAAATAAAAATAAAAAATACTTTAAATTTACTGGAAAATATCATTCAGACATATGTTGCGATCAAAGGTACTGTATAAAAATGTGATGAAGTTAAGTAATGAAGTAATGAAGCTACGTTCTGAAGTTATTAAAAAAAAAAACCGATGTTGTATTGTTTTATATATATGTATTATATTCGTAGTTATGCATTCTGAAGTTATTTAAAAAAAACCGATGTTATATTCATAATAAAGTATAACACTAAATAGATCAATGAGATTTTTACTAGGGAGATATGTCTTAATTCTCTTTATTATTAATTTAATGTCATTTTCCATTAATATATTTAACATACAATCAAATACTTTTGCATAATCTTGTATTTTCAAGAATTTGATATAACTATATTATAAAATTGTACATATTTTAGCCATTATGAATTTTCAATTATATTAGGCAAAATTATTTGATGCTTTCCATCTAAAAAATTGGAAGAACTATGCAGAATAATTACCTGAACTATTACAAACTATAAAGTCTATCAAGATAGTGGAAGATCAATTATATGCTCTGTTATAATGCGATTAATTATTATTGTACACTTCGATTTGAGAATATTAAGAGTTTAAAAATAAATTGTATATCTTTTATATAGACTATGAGTAACTATCTAAATAACTGAAATAAAAAATAATAAAATTACTAAATAGGACAAATTTTAAGTTCATGTCACGAGATTGAGTATTTCATTTTCTCAAAATACATTGATAAATTAAGACATCAATTTTGATTGCATATAATATGCATTATTATGCTAATATTTCACATATTATTTTGGTTTCCAAAAATCTAAAATTTTATATATCCGTTTTGAATCAAAGGTAATTTACCTTTAAGCTCATACTTGATTCTCAAACTTTTACTTTAATTTATGGTTGTTTAATGAATTTTTATCATTTATGCTATAATTATTTAGAAGACAAAAGAGATTCAAATAAAACTTCCATATATGATATCCAAAAGCTTAGACCTCTTATATTTAGTTCTAAATTTTTATTTAGATATGTGATAACTAGTGAGTTTTAGTGCTAAATCTCCAAATTTTATCTTATATTGATTTTGGTTAACTTTTTGTGACGTGGAGACTTCCTTGGTGAAAATTTTATTTTGAAGAGCATAGTGTAATGTAAATCTACATACTTAAATAAATAAATCAAGCAAAATTTATATCTGGATTCATAATTTGTATGGTCAATTACCCTCATTAGTAAGACTAGAAAGACGAATATACTAATTGAGTAATGAAAATTAAGGGCTAATGTGTTTCTTTTTCTACAGCGTTGTTTTAAAGGATTTTATTGAAATAAATTTTATTTTTTTACAATATGATTTAAAAATAAATTATATATTTTAATTCTCGGTGAATTTAATCATGTCTACTGTATTTGTTATACAAACTAAAATTTTATTATTTAAATATAATCCTTAAAATGATAATGATGTGATATGATTTTATGGTAATTTTATGAAATTAAGCGTTAATATCTCCAATGAGACGAACCCATTCAAGGGGACCGGGGCCAACTTGCAGGCATCCCACTTCTCAACGCAAACATTTATATCAAAGTAATGAAAATCGAAAGATATCAATACTCAAAGTATGATTAGGCCATGAAACTATCGCTAACGAGTATTAATGCAAGTTGGCTTTGGCTCGAGACACGGCAATCCACTAGGATGGTTGTCATGCGATACATCGGACATCTACGCCATGAATTACTGAGCAATAAATTTTTTCAGATCGAGTACTGAGATCCATAATGGACCATTATGTTCGTCGTTGCAGTCTGCAATTCATAAATGTTTACGTCTATCTACTCTACTCTACTCCTCTTTGCGTAGACCGATCTCCCCTTTCAATGCTAGATTGAGACGATATCAACGAGAGAACTCGTGAAGATTCTGATCCCCTAGGCGCACACCCGGTCTCAGAGCTGTAAAGACAGTAACTGCACCACTGCATTCTCCTTCACGTGATGCGTTTGTGACCTGAACTCCATCCACCTTGTCTCTCTAGTTTGTTAGTCGTGAGTACATATACGCATACTTTTTGCTGCAGATTTTAGGATCCGACATGTACCACTATCAGCTCATGCACTGCAAGTAGCTGAATCGAGCACAACTACGGCCACATTTTCAAGCATGCTCTTTTGTGTTTCAACTTTCTCCTCGGGCATGCTATTCCTTTTCTGTTGAATCTTGGTGCTTCTCGTCGGCAAAACGGCTTGTCTACTCTTGATTTGATTTACAAACTCAGAAAGTGCTCTTGACTGGAGAACAATTCCAACCTAGCCTTTTGATGGCTACAATTAGGCACCGTTTGTGCGAGCCTGAAATCTGAGATAGCATATGATAGTATATGCGGAATATCGATCCAACCGTATTGAGCATACTTCCGGTTGTCTCTAGTCTCCCGTAGCAAAACTTCTACAGTCTTGCTAGAGTTTTACTCCAGCTGAAGTTCTGGAATTAAGAGGACCATAAGCTGCACGTTACAGTTCACGCACTGCGTTTACGACGCAAGACAGTTCAAACTTACAGAAAATTGCCAAACGCACACAGATGCACTTTCCATGAACGGGTCAGGAGAGTGAGCGTGAACTTCACTCTAACCTCCGGTCGAGAAGGTCTTAGAGCGTGTATATGATCAAAGGGCCCGATCATATGATCATATACAGCAAAACGATGATGCCAAACGGGATCTTCCACCGAAATCCGCAGGCGCTAGTTAGCCCAGATGAGGGTAATATTGGATCACTCAACTAATGCCCAAAACCAAAGAATCGATTCCTGAAGCGCCAATTCATGAGACAAGATCTGGAGGTAAAAATCGAGCCCAAGTCTACGAACAGGGAGATCATCGACTACAATAGATGAACTTCGTCTGTGGGTTCTGGCATGACAATATTATCCCATTAGTATGAAAGTGAAGATGGATTGTTCTCCACGGTACTGTCATCGATGTGCGCCTGTCAAATCATCACAAGTGGTCCCCGATAGTTTGACAAGTGTCTTAGTCTGTGCCTCTGGTCCACCCTCTGTGAGAAGAACCCCCATACGCTTTTGTCCTATTAAGGTTCTTGACAGTGCCGTAATTTCTCGCCTCATAAACTCTGGTGCTCGCATAGGCATCTCGAAGTGGGAGTCTTTGGAATTCACGTCCACAATGTTCGCGGAGCTCAAGGAATCGGCTGCGATGTAATGTCAACAAATGAGAAGAATAAAGTCCTGTAATACGAGGAGTTAAAGTGCCGTCCACGACGTAAGGCTTGTAGATTGGTTGTTCGGTGGCCCGATCGAGATTACTGCACAAGAGGTTTTGACATCCTTTGTAAGCTCGCGCAACAGCAGTCATGGGATTGTTTCAGTGGCTTTCTGTGTTTCTTCTATGTGCTGCTAGTTTCGATCTAGGCAGCTGTGCGAGAGTGCGGCATTTGGAGTACATGGCTGAAAACTCCGACTCTGAACCCGTGGTGATGTCTCGACGCGACGGTGGGTCTGATCATCCCCGGAGCGTGAACTGTGAAATTCATAGTGGGAAAAATTCTCCAGACGTTGTAGCAATGCGGACGGTGTGACTCTCGTGTGTGGATTGTAGACTGGGTCCTGTTTGTTTCTCTCTTGAAGGGAGTGGATTTGTGGACGAAAGCTGTGGGTAGAGAGGTTTCATGCATGTAAATCAGTTTCATCCCTGGTGCGAGTTGTTACGGACCTCATTGCTTGGATTGGAGGACCATCTGATCTTTGCCGATCATCTTCCATCGAATGATGGGTTATTTCTGCTTGTGTTGTGTGGGTCTCACTCGGGTAACGTCGAGCATTTGGTGAATCTGTAGTCGTCGGTCTGTATTCTGTTGACGCGAGGTGATTCTTGCTACTTTTTCTCGTCACTTATTCGGTGGGATTCAAAGTAGAGGTCTCTTTCTCGAGATAAGTAGCTCCACGGGATAATTCAGAATGTCGGTCTGTAGTAGCCTTTTTTTGCCGAGGATACTACCCTGATGGTCAGACTGACAACTTGACCTTATTTTCAGTCACATGTTGAAATCATGCATCCCTTTTAGCCGTAATAGAAATTAGGGTTTTAAGTAGAAAAAATTACTGTGAACTCTACAGGACCCAGGGAGTGCTCCAAACACTTACTTCTTCCCTGCAACAATCCCCGGATAGTGAGACATTAGGATACGGACTTGTGCAGTGTCGGTTCTGTCCTGGACAACAGCATATTTAGATTGGAGAGCTTTGCTTTCTGATGGGCTGTCTATGTTCGTTTCGACAGACATCATCTACGAGGAAGGATTTATCGTGGAAACTGTCCTCGATGAAAACAAGATCAATTCCTCGATCTACAGCACTCTCCCAGTACCAGGGGGGGACTACATCTATGCACTTGACATGACCGCCAGTCAAGTCCTTAAAATTAAGATACCTGTTGATCCAGGTAAGTGTTGAAGTGGTGGTGAACTTTGATTGCTCTTGTTTGCTAGAGGATCGGCATCCCCCTTCCTTTCTGCAGGTACAACTATGCCAATTCTGACTTTCAAAGGTTTTTCCTGCAGGCACCGTGATCGGTCAAATTGCAGGTTCGTATGACGGTGAGGCAGGACACAGGGACGGTCTAGGCAAGGATTCTCTCTTCAATCATCCAAGGGATTTCACAGTCGACGATGTTGGGAACATCTACGTGGCTGACGTAAGGGCCCGTGTTATAAGGAAGATAGATACTGACGGTTTGTCTTCCTACCGGCTCTGCCTTATTTATGTTTTTCCCGTAAAGCAAGATTTCAAGGAAAATCGCACAAGGATACTGTTAAATACATGGCCACGGGTGTTGAACTTGTATTCTAAAGGTCATCTCATGAAAGGGGCTTCCAATTGTCCTTGAAATCAACGAAGTTGGCTTTCGTGAATGGCAGGCATGGTATCTACTATAGTCGGAGAGTCGAACGTGACTGGGAATTCCGACGGTGAGGGCAAGTATGCGCATTTTTCTTCTGACTTCTCTGTGACCTACATACCAAGCATGTGCTCTCTCATCGTGGCCGATAGGGGAAATAGACGTCTTCGCCAAATTCGGTTAAAAAAGCAAGCTGTTTGCCATCCAGGTCATACGGCAAGGTACATACCTTCAGTGGTGTGATGGTGTTAATGTTCAAGTTTGATTGTGTTGAGGTGGTGGATCGTGCAGTAGAGTAAGGAGCAGGACTAGAATTTTAAGTACAACATTCCTCAGCTGAGGGACAGTAATTTTTTTGTTGCCGACCTTGAGTGATCAGGGGTTTCAAAGCAATATGGCTACGGCATTGCGCAAAAAAATATAAATCCATGCTCCTACTTTATACGCTTCTGGAGGTACTGAGTGGCTGCAATCATGAGCCTTTATTACGACCTAAGCATTGTTGTTTCTTGCTGTGTCCAGTGGTTTCGCCGTTGACCTTCAGGGGTTGCTCCTCGTGGTTGCTTCAACTGTTGTGATGACGGTAATAGGTGTTTTAACATTCAAACATGTTAAGTTGAGTGAAAGGCTGGCTGGGCTCCATGTGGTAAGTTATGCTTGTCTCGCTTCTACTACTACTCAAAATCACGTATCTGTGAAATGCACGATGATCTCCATTCATATTTAATTTCATTGCCTCCTGCACACCCAGTTATTGGAAGTATATCTTAGCAATAAATGATATATCGCTTCACCAAAGTTTTTAGTGTTTTGAACTGAGTGGGGTTTGAGCATTGTTCTCCGTAACCTTGCTAATAGAAGTTTATACCGCGGAAGCCTAATTGCAAGTTCCACCTGTAAGAAACGTCCCGTCTTCGTAATTATGCAGATGAACAGGTTGATGTTGAGAAACACCAGCCCCTTGCGGACACCTTTGCAGCAAAGCCATCGTGGACATCCTTGCTTGATGGGAAATGGCACTTCGCCAGTTTTACAAACCTCGAGTGTGCCGGCTGAATTCTTTCATCCTAGGCAACCTGATCTTATTGACTTCAACAGCAATTCATCTGAAGAAGGCCGACTTTTTAATTCGGCGAATCGGCCAAATCATGCGGCAGATCGACCTCATCATGCAGCGTTCATTCTGGATGGCAATAATTCCTGTATTGGACCTGGCGATGAAGCAGCATACGCCATAACTGGCTCTGGATTAGCATACACCCAGAGTGCTCCGGGATCTCTAGACTTTAATAGAGAAGACGAGGAAGAGAACGAAATCAGGAAGCTGTTGGAGACCACACGTTAACTAAGATAGTTTAGGAATCGCAATACTCGTACTCTCTTTTAGTGTAAATTATTGCATCGTAGAAGTGCGGTTAGGGTTAGCTGACAACCCATCGCAGGGGGTGTAGCCAGTGCCGGTCCTACAATTTTGTACAGTGTCTCAAGACAATTTTGTAGATATCTGTTTCTGTTTCGAACTTCAGCGGCTAACATCTTCATGCTTTCTAGTGTGCATAGTTGAGAACTTGCTCCACTGTACCTGATAGAAGCATACAGACTTTACGATTTTCAAACTGGCTCTGGACGCTCAAATGGACAAGAGTTTCTTGGATATGATTGTTCTACACCTTGCCGGAGCCGTATGTCACCCGCTACATTTTAATGAAAACCATTGCCGATCTGATCTTCTCCTTTCCAGAAAGAGAAAGGAGAATGAAAGGAGTATGAACATTCGACAAGGGTATGAAAGTAACTTCAAACCAATCCACGTAGCGGATTCCGCACCGCTCGAAAACAGCAGAATGCAGTGAACGTACACAGTGGGTGATAATTTGTTGCCAAAATTCATCCTCCATATCGATTCCCGCATTCCATTCAAACACTAGAGAATCCATAGTGTATATAAAGAGACAATACTTCTATCTTAATTTTTTTGATATTCTTATTTTACCATGCGACGGGAGAAGAACATCGTGGTTCGATATCGTAGAGAGGAGCGAAACACCGAAACGAAAAGTAGAGAATGGACTGAAATCAAAACATTTACATGTAGATGTAACAATGGGTTAAAAGATATTATCATAAAATAGATAAAGATATTGTAAGTGTAAAAAAAATTAAAAATGTTCAGTATAATACTAATTACAATATTTATTTATTTAGGGAGTCGCTATTCACCACTCACCTTTCGCTATTCACCACTCACCCCCTAGTTTAAAGAACCCCTACGTATTTTTTTCGCGTTCCTATTGGCTGCATGGAAAATGAATGGAAAACGACATCGAAAATGAAGACTGAAATAAGGCGAGATTTAATGAAGTCACACCTGGCGAGAGCTTTTTAAAACCAACTTCGGCGTCTAAAACACTACTTACATCACCATGGATCGTTATCAAGAACTTACCACCACAACTTACACTAGTCTTGAGGTCGTCCGCGCTGCTCTAAATTCAATCTTTGCCAACGAAGGCTACATCGTGACTGTTTTGCACACCAGGCGCGTCGGGAACAAGAGAAATGGTGACGTCAAAGCTGTTGCTTTGCAGTGTTCGTGCGCAACAAAAGCGGCAGCAAACTCCGAATATAATCAACGCAAGCGCGTTTGTGCCCGCCGTGGGACCGGTTGCATGTTCAATTGTCTAGTACGGCGTGTTGTTCAACCAGATGGAGATGGAGAAGCTCACTGGGCAGTCGAGGTTGACGTCCACGACCACAATCACGAACCCTTTACCGATCCGGCTGTCCATCCGCAAGGCCGCGCGCTGACAGAAGAGCAACGCCAAGAGGTAATCCAAGCGGCTAGTGATCGACAAAAACCTGTGCGAATAGTGGCCGCCCTGCGCCGTCATGGGATTACAATAACCCCCCGAGATGTTTACAATGTCAAGCAAGCAGAGCGCCTGCGCATTCTGGCTGGTTGTTCTCCGCTCGTTGCTCTACTTGATGGCCTAGAAGACTGACCTAATGCCTCTTACTTTGCCCAATTTGACGATCAACGACAGTTGTCACATTTACTGATCATTTCCCCTTCTGCCAAAGAAATCTGCTGCAGTTTCAGCGCTGGAAAGGTATGGTTGATTGACTCAACCTACAAGACCAATCGTTTTGGTTTGCCTTTAATGCACGTTGTTGGAGTCACGGCTACACATCAAACATTTACCTTTGCATACTGTTTCATGGCTACGGAACGCGTAGAAGATTACCTTTGGGCATTGCGGCACATACAACAGGTTTTTGCTGCCTTTTTGTTGGTACCAAAGACGTTCGTCACTGATCATGAATTGGCTTTAAGAACGCGTTGTTGATATTGTTTGCTGATGACGGTACCGTCAAGTTCCTTTTGTGTCAGTGGCACATCAGCAAGAACATCTTCGCTCGACAGCGAAAGACCTTTGCAAGCTTCGCAGCATTCAAAGTTCTTGAAGAGCACTGGAACAATTTGGTGCGATCAAAGTCTGCTGTCGCCTACGATCAACAGCTTAATAAGATGCAAGAATTTTTCCCCCACCATGTGATGGTTTATCTTGAAGAGACTTGGCTGCTATATAAGGACCGATTTGTAGCCGTGTTTATACGCGACACGCTACATTTTGGTCATACGACAACTTTGCGCGTTGAGAGCACACATGCAACAGTTAAGTCTTGGATAACATTGTCCACGGGAGATCTATTGACAGTGGAAACTGCATGCCAGCTTGCTTGCGGCAATCAACTTGCAAGTATTAGACTGCAAACGGGACGAGAGCGGGCTTCCACAAGTCTAGGGTATGGATCGGTCTTTTCCGCTGTTACCGGTAAGATCTCTGTTGCAGCTTTGAAGATAGCGTTCAAAGAGTACAAACTTCGGCTTGGTACATCTTTGGAAAACAATGGGAATAATGATCTGGAATGCCACGGTATGTTCACTTCGAACATGGAGATGCCGTGCAGGCACAAGTTTCGACAAGCAGCGGCAGCAACCCCCACCAGACCGCCAAGGGTACTCAGTCTCGAGGATTTTGATTTGCACTGGTGGCTGGTGCAGCCTCCTCGGCAAGAAGTAGTGTTTGTTGCACCAACATCGATCAAGGAGAGGATGAAGCGCATCCAGGAAGATTTTGATTTTGAAGAAGGAACCTCGTACCGGAAGCGAGTCATCCTCGACCATCTTAATGTGTTGCCGGCAGCGGAACTTTTGAATCCTTCTGTTCAACACAGCCGCGGCTGCCCTGTTGGTTCTCGAGGACACCAATCGCAGAGCTCTACGCAACGGAATCCATCACAGTTTGAGATCGTAGAGAATTCTTTGCAGCCTGCACGTACGTCGATGCACTAAATGCGGGGAAGTGGGACATAACAGAAGAAGTTGTCGTCTACCTCGAGCAGATACAGTAGTGACGGCATCTGCAAGTCTAGCGGTGACTGCACTAGCAAATAACGCAGGGGGATATCTCGATGCTCTTGGTGCCGAGGACGAGTGGGAGCATTCTGGATACCCACCGGACGTAAATGAGCAGTTTCTCGAGATGGTAGAGCTTGCTGAAGATCAATCTTCTCGTCTACAATAATTCATAATAAAAAAAGAAATTTTAATGTCAATAAGGTTACTTTTCGGCGTTTACATGCTGCTTTCCAACGTTTTATATGTGTAGAATTTCGCCTTCTTATTTCAGTCTTCATTTTCAATGGCGTTTTCCATTCATTTTCCATGCAGCCAATAGGAACGCGACAAAAATGCACAGGGGTTCTTTAAACTAGGGGGTGAGTGGTGAATAGCAAAAGGTGAGTGGTGAATAGCGGCTCCCTTTATTTATTACATATATATAAGAATAATATTTTCAATTTATCTTAAATTGTAATTAAAATATATTTATAAAACTTAAAAGATTAAAAAAACTCAAAAAATTCAAAATGTAATTCAAAATACAAGAGAACTTAAACTTTGGCAAGAAATCAATAAACAATTGGTAGTTTATAAATTTTCTACTTGTTAAAATTTTGATTTGAATTTTTTTGAAAAATCACAGAAATTAACATGATGGTTGAGTCTAATATGTTAACAACAAATGCATTCAACAAAGACATGATGATTATCTCTAATTTTGATAACAAGTGCACTCAACAAAGATATGGAGTTCATCTACAACCTTGTTCATAGTACATAACATGCAAAATCTTATAGAGTGCTCTGAAATTATTATCATCCTTCTTCTACTTCTAATCTATAAAAGTTAATTTTATATTAAATAATAATATATCTAAAATGAAGTGAAAATCTTAGCCATAAGATAATTTTATTGATAATACACCAACATAAAATTTATAAATTGTTAATACATCATTTTGACATCTAGTTCTTGTCATAAGTAAAGTAAAGATTGCTCCTTGATCTTTTCTCACAGTGCAATAGATACCAATCTCGTTAAAAAAATATTCCACCTTGTGGCCATGCAATTAGATTTGATATCAACCAATAGATAGAGTGACAAAAAAAACTTGGTAGACAAATCTCTCATACTCTATGGACCTCACCTTAGCAATATATGTGAGAGCTAAGAACAAAGCTTGAGCCTCAAGAGGTAAAAACATTATTTCAACAAACAACAATTATTAGGGTGTTTGAGTTATCACCCCAAGTTTCTCACACATAAATAAATTTTGAATTTTCTCCACCTTTTGCTACCATGTCTTTTTAGGATATGGATATCAAATCTGAGCACCATAGAGAACAACCGGTTGTACAAGAGATCTAAATAACACTTTCTTCAACTCCCATGTGGTAAGATGAGTTAGTGTAGAGAGAATCATGAATGAATACAAAGCTCTAAACCCTACACTGATTTGATTCTTCACACAAGTAGAACAACTATAATCATGAAAAAACTCAAAGCCCAAGTACTTCTAAGAAGAAAACTACTCCAAACATTGTCCATAAAAAAAAAGGTGTGACATCTTTAAAACCTACCACAATTTGTCAAGGTTCAACTCCATCTTTGTTTGATTGCAAAACCAAAGAAGAGAATCCAACAACTTTGGTAAACTCTCTGAATTGATGAAGAGGAGCACTACATCATCTGCAAAAGGAAGTGCATGTATCATCAAAGAGCCAACTTGTACACCAATAGTTCCAATTTCCATGAGTACTCTCTCTAGGTCATCTAGAAGATTCCAAACCGAGTTGTGGATAGATAGTAGCCTTGAATCACACCCAGTGTACTAAGGACATCTTGAGAGTTCAAAGATGAAAGTCTCAAAATCACTTCCTCATAGAGTCTAGATATAACACCAATTATATCTACTGAAATGCAAACTTCAAGGAAAACTTATAAAGATTTTTGGGTTGCAAGCGATATGAATAATGCAAACCACACCACAAGTAGACCAATTATAGTCTAACTCCAATTCCAATTTAATGAAACTTATAAGGATTCTTGGGAGGCAAGCAGTATGAATAATGCAAACCGCACCACAACTAGACCAACTATGGTCCAACTCCAATTGATAATCAACTCCAATATTATAAAACTTATAAGGACGCAAGCAATTTGAATAATGCCAACCGCCCCGCACCTTTAAAATCCTTTGGATAATAAACATATTGTATTTTTACTTACTATATAATAAGATCTTTGAAATTCAATATTATTATTGATCTAGATTTTGGATCTGGATCTACATTTAGATTTTGGATATATGTATCACATTCCACCGATAGAAGATAAAATTTATCTCTACTCGAGTAAACACACAATTTTAATCTTTGATTACCGAACTGCCATTCACGTTTTCTCCCTTGTTGTTTCCAGATTACTTGTAAATTGAAGAAAACGGAGTTGCACAACAATCCGATCATCCTAGATCAACACATGGACATGTTGCAAGAAGGGATCCATTCTTCCGATATATGCTGCAGTTCCAATATAGCCTGACAGTAATCTAATAGGGGAACGGAATCCCTACTCATGAACTCGAGTTTGTGTACTCACCTGACCTAAAATCATCTTTCCCCTTTAAACCTATTAAAATTCTCCCTTATCACCTACTCATGCATTCAGCGGTCACAACTTCCCGGTAATCCTGTCCCGACAGATCCAGTAACTACTTGTATCCATTTATTCTCCCATGAATCGCTCCACAGTCCTCAGAAATTTTTAGATTTGACGGATATATTTCACTATCCTTCAGGGAAACCTTTAAAAGCTAGTAGGATGTAGCCCTACTGCATTAAGAGGGCTTTAGCGCACGCGCTACAACTGCATAAAAGTGACTACAATAGTGAAAAGCATTGCACTTGATGAACTTGTTTGTTTCCGATCACATCGTCCTTTGCATCAATAGACAGTTCGGTTTACACTGTATATTTACATATAAGCTTCAGTACTGAATGATCTACTCGTACGACGTGTAGTAAGGTGTTCAATGCTGCAAACTACAAAAGCTTGACTTTCGCGTTTCAGGCTGAATTCAACGTTTTCTTCGATGACTATGTCTTTTGCCGATGGATTCACATACCTTAACCTCCTCCCTAACTTGATATCTCGTGACAAAATCACATCTTCTGAAATTAACTAGGTTTAAAGACCTGTGATCCATCATATATGCCGATACTTGAGTATCTAAATTAGAATCTAAAATTTAGGTAGAGCCAAGCCTGTGTAGTTACTTCCATTATGTTAAATCTAGCATGAGACGATAGGTGTTTCCTCGAACCGACAGTTACTTGCTGCGTTTGCCGCCTTTATCACAGTGCTACGGGTCCTTCAGATACCTCGGTCAGACCACCGTTAACTGCAAAGTGAATTACTCCTGTAAAGGAACACACTCAACCGGTTCAATTCCCAGAAACAAACACTTCTTGAAAGCTTAGTAAGGTACTCTCCCGTACTCCACTCGCTGCATCTACAATGATGGTTCTCTAATTCGTGAGGTCTATATTCGTGCAAGTTCTGTTCATTTTCCAGGAACTGAACCGTTCGACCCCACCACTCTTCCAGGTGCGATCGGTACTCCTCTCAACCTCTTTTCTTTCTCTCGTAGGTACTCGGCGGTGACCACCTGTAGTTCCACGAACTCTTGAACGTTCTGATGTGCAACTGCACACATTTTGTCTAGTGAAAGCACAGGGAAAGGCTCTTCAATAAGCACTCCAACCTGGAAACCGGGAATATCGTCTGTTAGGATAGAAGGCAGCTATTGCATATGCTCTTCAATAGCTTATTGCAAGGAAAGATCTTACAACTAGAAGTGGCAACTGTGAGGTCCTTACCTCCTCGATACAGAATAATGTACATGCGCTGAAGAAAGTTGCAAAAATAACCATCCACTTGCAGTCATCCCATAAAACTACCGGAAGAGTCAAGTGCCAAAGCACCAGAGCCCTAGACGTGAGTCTTGTATACGAAAGAGGAATGGGAGTGCGGATAATTCTCTCACATACACTTACACTCTCGTTGAACTGAGTGATGTTTGCATCCTGGAAGCGACCAATATATAATCAACAAGATCAGTGACAAACATGCATATCCAAAAGCTTAACCCAATGAGAGTAGCAGTTGAGCTACTTTGTCGCATCTTGGGAGGATGTAGAAGTACTAAGGGCCAAGGTGACTGGCAACTGAACCAATAATAAACCATGAATTATATAACAGTTCCAATCTCCTCAGAAGTAAATTTGAGAGCACAAGATGTAATAGCTTTACCATGAGACCCTTTTGACTATCGTCGAGGTGTACGAGTGCCATACTCTGGGTCATGAGTTGAATCAGACAATTCGGTCGATGATCCGAGCTCAGGACAAGAGCTAAATCTTCTTCATCAAGCAGTAGCTTTAGATCTTCTTCAATATCCGACCCATCGAGCAAATGGCACTGCAAAACGAGAAACGACAACCCTCCCCGTCGACACCTCCGACATCACAATTTCGTCTTCGAGTATATTAATTAGGGCTATCTAATACAGCTCAGGAAATTCAACGAAAGTTGAGAAAAATGCTGTCACAACCAGACCTTGAAAAAAAGCTTACCTTGAGCGCAACTGGAAAGGACATTATGTAATGAAGCAGATCCGATCTCCGATAAGAATCTTGCGGATGTTGAATCCATGACATCGTCTGTCTGGCAAAATCCTTGGTGCAGGCAAACACTTTAGTCCATGTTTTTCTTCCTTCATCGTACCGAGAATAGGAAGCCTCCGTTCGGAAAACAAGGAGAAGGGCCAGAGCTGATGCAGTGAGTTGGTAAGGAAGAGAAGAACTATGTAACAGAGGACAAAAAGATGGCAAGAGGCGATCTTCTACTGCACTATTGTAAGCCGCAATAATTGTCGCTATTAATGTCACACTTGACACGGGTGGAATCAGGGAGATGATCACTCGTGAGGACAAGCTGGACAAAAAATGTCTCACATGTCTTTTGGAACTTCGGTGTCTAACCCAATCGTCTGACTTGTAAAATGCACGCCTTTTCTTCATCCCAATCTCCTTCTGCTCATCCGCGTAGTCGGCAGCCCTATCTATCAGCTCCATTACATTCCAAGTCCAAAATCGAGAAAAATCAGTTGTTCCACTCTGGTTCCCTCCGTCTACGACTTCTGGTCCAAAAGTATGAAGTTCAAAATCCGATTGATCATTGTCAGGCTCCGTCCAGCCGCAGGTGACTGGGTAAATTCTGCTGATAGTCTTTTGTGCTCCTTTTGCAGTCCTGAATGGTGACCCCTTGGCGAAGGAAGAAGAACTCCAGTGGTGTGATTCACAGGAAACTGAATTTGACGGACCATCGCGGTTGCTCCGGCGCTTCTTCACCCAGCTGGAGTCCCTTAAGAAAAACGCCTTGGTGACAAATGTGTACGTGGAATTCCATTTGGGAATTGAATAGGAGATTGGACTGAACCTTGCTTCTTTCCAAGAATATACTCTACCAAGAGCTTGAGCGTCCATCGTGTGAAGAACGAACTAACATTAGTAACAAAACTTCCCGTCCAATATATCCGAAACAAAAGGAAGAATTCGAAACCAACCAGCTGTCGCCGTCTGGTACAGCTCCACACCAACCAGGCCAAGAATTGGAGGCACAAAAGCAGCTAGCAAAATTTCAGGCGCCTCAAATAGAACAAGCGCAGAATGAAATTCTTCCACTTATTGAAAGTAAGCGTGCAACCACAATACTTAAATCTTTCGGCGCCGACATGAATCTTTGAAGTATAAACTTCAAAATGAGGGAGCATCAGAACCTAACAAGCTGTATGGATCAGCTGCATCCAATTTGGGTTGGTGGGTAAGTACGGAGGCAAATCGAGTGAGTCAGACTGGGATGTTCTTGAAGACCTGAATCAGTACGGCTCTGTGCAACTTGCAGGTACCTGCTGCTGCTGCTAAGACTCCAAATGTGAGTGAAGAAGGTATGTAAATACAGGAGCAACGAGCTTGAACTGACGAAAGTGATCGAAGGGAGGATTCATGAAGAGTGCAAGGCGGGTAGCGTGGCAGGCTGAGAGGACAGTCCCTGCAAGTGACCAATCAAGTGCGTGAACTCGGAAGTACATTCATTGAACGCATTAAGCGCATACATTGGACTCTACCGGCAGTAGAGCCGAGGGTTAATACGGTGCTAATTAGCATCGATGATCCTATGGCTCCAGCTCCAAGACAGACAGTAGACGGCCATGGATCTGGAACTTTGGTTACATCATATACGAAGTTTCCTTTGACCTCTTGATCAGATTCAGGTCTTGAACAGGGAAAATGTGATGCTGAAGGTGGGGCCTGACTGAGTGGCAGTTGGCACATATTGGGTTCGTTCGCATCGGACGGGATGCCAGTCTACGAAGGCCACACAACTACAGTGTACAATCCTCTAACTCGGCATCCAGGTCGTGACCGTGTGTCCAGATGACTCATCTCGTCACGAGGGGTCTGTATAGAGTTATCTCTCTACAGAAGTCACGTCCATCTAACAGGGCAGATGACGTTGATCGTTAGTTCGACTAGTTACTCAGTTCTGAGATCTGACTTCTGTCGTTCACCGGTTGCAGCTTCATGTCCGGTCGTGCAGAATTTGTATCTTACCCGCTATTTTCCATTGACTTCCTTTGATCTGAGGATTATCCAGTGACGATTTCGAGTTATAGAAGGGCAGCGGAGTGCATTCTTTCTCTTTTAGTTCCCGGGGAGCTTTAGGACATCGTTGCCCGAGGAAAGAATAATGCTATTGCATGGGGAAGCTCTAAGTGGCACCGCACCCTTGATTTCCGAATGTACAAGACCTAACTCATTCAAGAGATCGGCAGAATTATACATTGCAGTGCACAGTAACGACATGCAGAAATCCCGAAGACGAGAGGTGGAGTAATTTTGTAGAGATTTACAGTAGTTAAACCCCCTTCTGGGTTTAGGGGAGGGATATAAGCTGAATGGTAGGGGAGATGTGGCGGACAACATAAGCTGGATGGTACGTTAAAACATTGCTATTTCAATGTCGTTTAGTACTACGAAAGTGTTAGGCCACCATTTTCTTGTTCGATTATTAGGTGTGATGAATGCGGCGAGTCCAAGAGAAATGGCCTGTTACATGTTTCCAGAGACAAAATTGGCCATGGATAGGGCATGATCCTCCTAACCCTTCAGTTCGCAATAATGATGTCTGTTGTGAGTGCTACATACGGAAGTGCACTAATTGATTGTCCTCACTTGTCTATTGTTGTATGTTATCAAAAGAGTGATAGACCTTGGACACCATCGACCTCCATCTCTGCCATTAGATTTCTGCGAGAAAACATTTACGCCATCGTTTCTCGCTCCAAGTACATAAATAAACACTTAACAACATCCTGTGCCTTCACAAAACTCGCATGCATCCTCAGTTTCATATTTCGGGCGGAGACAATGGAGATGCGTGATTCTGTTTTACTTAATGTACTGGAGAAAATTCTCTTTCAACCTCCAATCCCTCCCCAGCAAAAGAAAAGAGGAAGGTAATAAGTGACTAACTAAGCCTAGAGAGCAGAACTAATTTTTAATGGCTGCACAAGTAGCAATTGGTAGAATGAATCCATCCCTGGCAATCACCTCACTTGAGACTGCATTTGGCTCCAGCAGCCTCGAGCTGCTTCTTGGCGTCTTCAGCGTCCTCCTTTCCGATTCCCTCCTTGACAACCTTAGGCAGGCCGTCAATCAGGTCCTTGGCCTCCTTCAATCCAAGGGAAGTAAGAGCCCTGATTACCTTGATCACGGCAATACGGGATGCGGTTGGCACCTCCTCCAAAGACACACTGAACTCGGTCTTCTCCTCGACAACTGGTGCAGCTTCAGCAGGGGCAGCGGCACCTCCAGCAGCAGGAGCGAAAGCGGCAGCGGTAACTCCGAGCTCCTCCTGCAATCTGTCTGTGAGCTTCCTTGCATCAGCAAGAGTCATGTTCTTGATAGTTTCCACCAACTGGTCCATATCCAACGACTCCGCAACGGAAGCCTTCACAACCACTGAAGCTCCAGCGCTTCTCCTCACCGTTTGAACGGCGACAAACTTCCTCATTGGTGCTCCCATCATCCCATTTTGCCTCAACGAGATGCTGCTCTTGGCAGAAATTGCCACGGCCCTTGGGGCTGCGACTGCAGCGACGCAGGTGGAAGCAGCAACGGCCACCATCGCCATAGCCTTTCTCTGCAAATTTCTAGCTTCTGTTTCTGTTCAAACGATTCAGGAACCTGAGTAACGAGAGAATTCTCAATGCGCCGGAAGGATGCCACTGCGGAGAGCGATGGAGTCTATGCACTACGAGGGACGGGAGTAGCACTTTCGCCAAGGAGATAAGGCTTTGCTAAATGAAAGGGGATAAGATAGATTGCCCCCGACGGAGAGACGGGTCACTCCCTCCTCCCTCCGTTCGGATCAGCGCCATCGGCCAAAGCCTGTCTACGGCGTCCGTCTAAGAGTTCCTGGTCCTCCGTGTTTCCGTCGCCATCCGTCCAGAAAACCACAACCGCAGTAACTGAGAGGCGCTCACGAGAGCATATGAGGTTTGGTTGGACAAAGAGAAAGTGGTCGTGTGTCCTAATGAAATGACCCACATGAGCTCCAAATCTGTTCTGGTTGTACTTATTTATCAATTATTTTCTAGTTATTCTGTGTTATGCGTATGCTCCACCACATATCATTGTGGTTTCGAGAACCGTACTCCGTGCATTTATAAACAATCATCCTTGGTCTTATGGACAGCAACTATAAGCGATAGTGTACAGAGATAATAATCTCAAACTTGTATGAAAATTATTATTATTTAATTTTCTCGTTTATTTCCAATTTAGATCCAAACGATAAATCCTCGTCCTTGCATGGGAATGTCTCCATGGTTAACAACTGAGTACTAGAATTTTTGCTATATGCCCGGTAATATTTTCAATATGAACCCTCATCAACGTCATGTACTGTAATATTGGACCAGATCAATTCGCTTGATAGATCTTTAGAAGCAAAAGCTTTCCCGGTGAATTCAGCTCCAAGCCTCTTTCCCTTATATATACTTTCAACATTTAATGAGAGATTTCTCAATTCTGTTATCAATTGCTTAGTACAGTCCAATAAAAGGATTTGATCATGATAGCATTCATGATAGCTATATATATATAGAGAGACTCAGTTAAGTATCACGTAGGAAATGTTAAGCCATTGTTCCAACTTGTATTATCATAGTGAATGGATTGATGTACCGTAGGCCAATATATTTTGTGTTCTTGTTAAAGGCAAATTGTCGTGGATAACCGTACTTGATCCACCATCTTAAACTCTACATCTTACTTAAGAGCATTGGCATACACTTTATCTATCATAATATAGGAAAATTGATGTAGATAGATGTTCACCGTTTATCAAGTAAGATATGACCTTTGAAGATATAGTCTTAGAGTTATTATATGTAATCTTTGGACAAGAAAGCAAGGTATCTCATGCTTCTTATTCCTCCAAGCTGAATACTTACCACATATTTTCAATGGTTCTGTTCGCTCTCTTTATTTTCCCATCACTACTTGGAGTGTAATAAACAGAAGATATATTTAGTTTTGTTATGAAAAATTGCAAATAAAGCTTTCCAAGATATTATAAATATTAAGTTCTTTGATTTATAATGAGTACTCTAGAAGACAATGTTTTGAAAAGATAGTATCAATTTAAATAAAAGCCAACTTTAGAGTGACAATATCCTTAGTTATAAAATTTATATGAATCATCTTCCTAAGTTTATCAACAAGGATAATTATGGAATCAGATTTGATAGATAGATATACAATTAAAATAGAGATCATGTTTAGAGTTACTTGCTCCCATGTTTAGAGTTACTTGTCTTCAGGGAATAGGAAGAGGTTGTATCAAGCTTAAGGCTTTTGACTTCTACCTGTATTTTGTTAACATGCCAAACAACTCCTCATGTAAATGGACACCACTTCTTGCATCTATGTCGTATAGTATATTTATTTAGTGCTTTTAGTATCTTCTTGTCTCCAATGTGTCTAGCAAAGGCTAAGTCATGGCATATATCCACTTATCATTCATTCAACACCATCATGGATAGCTTCGTATCTTCTAGGATTTAGATTCTTCTTTCTTTGAACATCTAGGTTGGAATGTCTCAATGATTGCTTCATCCTCTTTTGTTGTGTTACTAATCTCACACTATATGAATCTTCACTTTGCTAATATTGTTCACCTTTGGCTTTGAATGTAGTTTTAAGGTACTTGAAAGTTATTTTTCTCATCTATATTTTAAAATAAAATTATCTAACATATGAATTTGTATATATGTGTAATACCAATAGCTAGACAAATGATCTAGAGATGAAATTTGGTTTGGTAACATTTGGAAGGATGTTATACATGATGTACTAAATAGATTGGAGTTTGAGTGTGGAATTCATGTTTTCTTTGTTGTGTTTCTCTATCCCTAAAATATTACAAATAGTATCAGAGCAGGTGTTTTAATCCAAGAGAGTGGATCACCCCTCTTGGAAGAACATGGGCTATTGAGACTGAGTAATTTTGGAGAGAAAATTTGTAATACAATTGACAGGTTAGAAGTGTTTTAGAGAGAGAATGGGATGGAGGCTCTTGGTAGACAATTTCATGCACCCCGCTTTCCATTCTTGAATCTTTTTCACATCAAGATTATGTACATCCAGCGAGAGCAAGTGAGAGTATATATTGTGTATCATTTTGGAGTAGGGTTCATGGACATAGTGATGAATTCACCAATGATGATTCTTCCTATAGTGATTTACGATAGAGAGTGTGATTTGACAATCTAGATTCTATTGTGATGGATTTGAATGTCCCAAATCCTCTCCTTTTTAACACTCAAGTAGAAATTTGTTACGTAATTAGGCCAAGAGCAATGTTTAGGGATTTCATAGTCAAGAATTTTGGTGAGGGATATTATCAACGAGTGCTAGCCTTTGAAGTTCCAATGGTAGTCTTGATAGTTTGTGCACCCTCTTGAGTGATCGTATTAATTCTTGATTGAAGTAGGAAGTAGAGATTGAGTGTTTGCAAGAACCATGGATCCACAATTTTAGGAGATGATGCAAGGAATGCAAGGGATGTTGAACAAGTTCCAAGAGATCAAGATGACCATGGAGGCATTACAAAGTCAAGAATAGACCTTTGGGAATGACCAAGTAATGCAAGAGGGAGAACCATTGCAAAACTTGGTACCTATGATTGAAGCTCTTAGAGAGGCACCAAATCCAATCAACAATGAAGCCACATTGCTACTACAAATGAAGAAGACCCGCAACATTGAGCCCTGCAAAGGGTAGTGTTCAATGGAAGTAGTGGAGAATTGGATTTTGAGGATGAATTGATACTTCATATTGTTCTCAATGGAGATCACCAAGCACTTTGTAGGCGTGTTTGCATGTGGGTTCTTGACAGATGAAGCCCTCACATGGTATGATGCTTGGGAACAATCAATGTTGGCAGAAGGAAGAGAGGTCACATGGACAACAATACAAGAAGGGCTGTTGAAGAATTTCTAGTTTGTGGACTCCGTGTAGATGGCCCAACCCGACTATGGATATTGAGGCAAAAGAATAGCGTACAAGAGTACGTGGAGGCCTTTCTTGATTTGCAAGTCGTAGTAACCAACATGAGCCTAGTAGAGGCACTAGACAATTTCAAGCAAGGGTTGAAGGAGCGGATTCACCAAGAAGTCATGGTACACAATCCTTGTATTATATTTGAGGCTATTGCTTGCACTTAGAGAATAATTAGGGCACTTGGAGGAGGTGAAGGAGTAGTTCCATCTCAATATTATTGGGTAGAAATGCCGCATGTGGATGGACCACTTCCTATGGACTTGTACAACCTTTGGTTTTGAGACCGAGGAGCACAACCACTCCAAGGAGAAAAGGGACAAGTGGGAAGAATGGAGAGAGGGAGTTGCACAAGGAGAAGGACCTTGAAAACAATGTTGTTGTTACAATTGTGGCCGTATTGAGCACATATCCATCAACTGTTGTGCACGTCTTCTTAGAGGCCCTTGACTTACATACATGCAATCTTTGAACAACATGGAGAAACAAATTGAAGAATAGGATGCAAAAATCACCTTGGAAAACAAAGATCGCTAATAAATGTACCTCATGGCCTTATTAGCTCAATTAGGAAGCAAAAAAGCAAGAGGAGGAAGCAAACAAGTGTGCAAAGATCCAAAAAGGCAAACTCACAATTGATTGTTGTGTGTAACAATGTGGAGTTTAGCAACGAAGTTAATTGGGCTTACGAAGTAGAGAATAAGACAAAATAGCCTAAAATATTCTAGAAGCATCTAAGAAGCTTCTTGGGAAGCTTCCCAACTAGTTAACATGCGCACTAAGCAGGTAGCTTCTAGAAGGAAGCTTCTAGAAGCTTCTAACTAGCTTAGCTTGCACGCCAAGTAGGTGGCTTCTAGAAGGAAGCTTCTTGAGAAGCTTCCTAGTTAACTTGGCTTGCACTCCAAGAAAGCGGCTCAAGGAAGCTTCTTGAGAAGCTTCAAGGGTCTTGTATGCTACCTATAAATACCAAAGCCAAAGCTCATGCTAGGCATTTGGAGTTTTCCCTCATTCAAGTGTCCCAATGTGAGGTTCCATTATCCTATTTCTCTCCTTGGTTTTGGTCTTTTACATTGGTATCAGAGCAGGAATGGGATGGATGGAATTTATGGACCACCAAATCCACTTCCGCCAAACCATTGGGACTTTCATGTCCAGATATTACCAAAGCATTGCTTCACACAATTCATCACCTCGCGCTTTGGGCAAGATTTTCTACATATGATCACCGTGTCAGAGGAACCCTTGATACTTCCAGTTGTAACTTATGGAGAACGGTGACGTGTTGTATCTATGTGTTAATCAATTAGATAAATTGAGAGTAGTGGAATAGAGTAGTAGCGATGGCGGCAATACCGGATGTTATCCTTGCAATGCAACAACAAATCGAGCATCTTACTCGATTGTTGGATGAACGAGACCAACAACGACAAGAATAGATAGACAGAGCGCCAGTTCGAGATGGAGAAGATTGCATTTGATTTCCAAAACCCAAGGTGTTTGAAGGCAAGAATCTTCCAGGCACAGTGGAGAATTTTGTGTTTGATTGCGAACGTTACTTTGAAGCCACCAATCTTCAAGACGAGCGGAAAAAATTCTCTTAGCTTCTAGCCAATTAGATGGCATGGCAAAACTTTGGTGGCGATTCCGAGTAGAAAGAGCTGAACGACAAATTATTACACCAATTTTGACATGGGCAGAATTCAAGGATGCAATACTTGGTCAATTTCATACTATAAATACCACCCGAGCCGCACAAGATAAATTGGCGGAGTTGAGGCAGATTGGCTCAGTGAGAAGCTACATCACACAATTTCAGAACATCATCATGCAAATTCCAGATATCCAAGAAGGTGAAGTTCTAGATCGATTTGTGCGAGGATTGAAGTCACAAACCAAATTGGAGGTGACCATGCGGGAGCCACAGAACATAGAAGAAGCCATGCAATTGGCTGAGCGTTTTGATTCCTTGGTTGCAACAACTTGGTCTTGACCTCGACCTACACAAAGCCTACCAGTACCATGAGTGGAAGAACCAATACCAATGGAGATTGATGCTATCCATCGAAGACCACTTGGCACAAGAGATAGAGAAAGATTACAAAAAAATGGAGGTTGTTTTTATTGTTGCCAGTTGGGGCATTGCATTGTTGAATGTCCACTCAAGAATGGACGACCTCGACAAGTTGCCCAAGTGGAAGTTGTGGAGCAGAATGATCCGGGAAATGAGGAATCCCAGTAGGAGATTTCAAGCCGCCTACTGGGAGCTTGATTAGTTCCAATGGGATTGAAGGCTTGACCTATGCAAGTTTGCTTCACTTGCAAGGTATGATATCTAATCGGGGTTGTAGAATCTTGGTTGATTTTGGAAGTTTAGAGAATTGCATGTCTATGCAAGTAGCAAAGGAATTGGGTATTCCTATCAAGCCAGTGATTGGAAGTAGTTTGATGATGGCGGATGGTAGTAAGGGTTCTGCATTCCGCACCTTGCATCCTGTTACCTTCAAGATTGGGAAGGAGTATTTGGAGTGTATGAGGTTTGTAGTGGCACCTCTACACTATGATATCATTCTGGGTCTACCTTGGCTTGAATGTCATAAGGTTCAATTTGATTGGACCCAACACCAAATTCAAGTACAACACCAAGGTAGGAATTTCCGATAAGGTTGTCTGGCACCTCTGAGTAAGACACCTAAGAATAGTCAGTCCCAAGATTGGAAGTTTGTTGAGAAGGTAGCCATAGAGCGAATCTAGAAGGGAGATGAGTCCCAAGATGGGTAGTTTGCTAGGAAGGCAACCATGGAGTAAGCTTGGAAGAGAGATGAGTCCCTAGAAGGGAAGTTTGTTAATGAAGCAGCCATAGAGCAAGCTTTGGAGGAAGACAAGTCTGTATTTACGGTGTGGATCAAGCCGATTGCACAAGAACAATCTGAGGAGGGCCAAGTGCCGCATCAAGCAATGGTTGATCGGATAGTTCAGCAGTTTGCAGATGTGTTTCCAGATGATCTGCCAAAGGGATTACCCTCCGATTGAGGTATGCCCTTCAAGATCAAGTGATTGCGAGGGAGTACTCCAGTGAGTAGACCAATCTATCGGCTCTCACCAAAGGAGTTGGAGGAGTTGCGAACAACACTTACAGAGTTGTTGGAGAAGGAATTCATACGACATAGTACCTCTCCTTGGGGAGCACCGGTACTATTTGTTCCAAAGAAAGATGGAGGACTTCATTTCTGTATTGATTATCATGGGCTCAATAAGCAAACCGTGAAGAATGCATATCCCTTGCCTTGGATCGATGACCTGCTTGATCAACTAAGTGGAGCACGCTACTTTTCCAAGTTGGATCTTTGTAGCGGCTATTGGCAAATTCCTATTGAAGGCAAGGACATGCAAAAGATTGCTTTTTGCACAAGGTATGGACATTTTGAGTGGAGAGTTCTACCTTTTGGACTCACTAATGCTCCAGTAGTCTTCATGGATCAGATGCATCGGGTGTTGGAGGGACTATTGGATCGGTCCATGGTGGTGTTCTTAGATGATATCTTAATCTATAGTAGGATAGAGGCAGAACACATGAATCATGTGCGAGAAGTCCTAAGATGACTACGATAATGGAAATTTTACTGCAAGAAGTCAAAGTGTGCTTTTTGGCAGAAGGAGGTTACCTTCTTGGGTCATAAGATCTCATCAGAGGGGATCAAGATGGAAGAAGAGAAGATCAAGGCCATTACTGATTGGCCTACCCCAAAGGATGCTACAGAAGTACAAGCATTCAATGGATTGGCCAGTTTTAACCGACAGTTCATCCACTATTATGCTCACGTGGCTGCACCATTGACTGACCTCTTGGGAAAGAACTCGAGCTTCTAGTGGACCACCAAGCATGAAGAAGCATTCTAGTAGTTAAAGCATATGGTGTCTTCAAGACCCATTCTTCAACCATATGATCCTCAACTACCTTGTGTGGTTGATTTGATGCTTCTAACTTTGCAATTGGAGCTGTGTTGCAACAAGAATTTCCAGATGGACTACATCCTATTGCCTTTGTGTCTCGCCGACTAAATACAGCTGAAAGAAATTACTTTGCTCGAGATCAAGAACAACTTGCAATGGTATATGCCACCAAGGTATGGAGGCATTATCTCTTGGGGAAACAAGTGATCATGCAAACTGATCACAAGCCATTGTTGTAGACCTTACACTTGGAGCACATGAAGAGTCGGCATCATCAATGGGAAGAGCAACTCCAATTGTTTGACATCAAACTTGAGTACAAACCGGGTCGGTTCCATTTCATCCCTGATGCTCTATCACAACGACCTGATTTGAAGGCTCTTCCTCTCATCACGGCGGCAATTACAACGATGTCCATTGACCCTAAGGTTCATAATGAGTTTCAATCAGCTCTACAACGAGATCCCTTCTTCCAAATGGTACACGGTCGTCTAACAACATGCGACAAGGAGTACAACACCTTCTCCTTCAAGGAAGGCCTTTTATTCCATGCAGACTAGATCTATGTTCTAGCCAAAGGTGATCTTCAACTTGTGCGCCTTCAAGAAGCCCATGATTTACCAATAGCTGGTCACATGGACGTGGACAAGACCTTGGGCACCCTCCAACGCCAATGGTGGTGGCCCAACATGACACAAGATGTTTGAGACTTTGTCCGATCATGTGAGAGTTGCCAACGGAACAAGGCCAACAACCAGAAGCCGAGTGGACTCCTTCAACCACTTGCCATTCCATCCGCTTGTTGGGAGTATGTGGGCTTGGATCTCATCACATCCTTGCCAAAGACAAAACAAGGACACACCGCAATCATGGTGTTTGTGGATAAGCTTAGTAAGCAAATCCACTTGGCACCAACCTGTGATACCGTGGATGCTCCAACCTTAGCGCAAATCTACTTTGACAATGTCTTCAAGCATCATGGGATGCCACGTGTACTCATCTCCAACCGTGATCCTTGATTTATAGGAAAGTTTTGGCAAGCACTCTTCCAGATACTTGGCACCAAGCTTGCTTTGTCCACGGCCTATTATCCTCAAACTGATGGACAAACCGAACAAGCCAATCATACATTGGAGGATATGTTGCGGGCCTTTGTCAATGTCCACCATACCAACTGGGATGAATGTCTTGCAACTACAGAATTTGCCTACAACAATTCCAAACAAGCAAGCACCGGATTTTCTCCCTTCTTTCTCAATTTTGGCCAAGATCCGCTTGTTCCAAATTCTCTTCTTGCTCCCCCTCCCTCTCAGGTTCCTCATACTTCTACATTCTTGACCACTATATCCCAATCTCTCCAACAAGCCAAGTCTCACCTCCTTGTTGCTCAGAATTGCCAAAAACAATATGTGGACCACCATCGTCGTGATCTCACCTTTGAAGTTGGCGATAAAGTCATGCTATCCTCTAGTAACCTCCCTCTCCCACTTGATACCCAAGTTCATAAACTTGCTCCTAATTGGATAGGACCCTTTGATATCACCCACATTGTCTCTCCTGTTGCTTATCGACTTGCCTTGCCTTGTCACATGCATATCCATCCTGTCTTCCATGTTTCCAAGTTGAAACCCTTTGTTCCTAACCCCTCTTCCTTTTCCTCTCGAGTCCAACCTCCTCCTCTGCTTGTCCCTATCAATGATCATGAGGAGTACGAAGTTGATTGTATCCTTGCGGGTCATCATATTCAACAAGGCCGTCGCTAACATACGAAGTACAAGGTCCTTTGGAAAGGGTATCCCTTTCACGATGCCACATGGGAACCTCTTTCCCACATCCAAAATGCACAGATGGCCATCAAGGAATTCAAAGCTTCACTGGCGACGAGGACGTCACCAACTAGCGGCGGAGGAATATGTAACAATATAGAGTTTAGCAACAAAGTTAGTCAGGCTTACGAAGTAGAGAATAAGACAAAATAGCCTAGAATATTCTAGAAGCATCTAAGAAGCTTCTTGGAAAGCTTCCCAACTAGTTAACTTGCACTCTAAGTAGGTAGCTTCTAGAAGGAAACTTCTAGAAGCTTCTAACTAGCTTAGCTTGCACGCCAAGTAGGCGGCTTCTAGAAGGAAGCTTCTTGAGAAGCTTCCTAGTTAACTTGGCTTGCACTCCAAGAAAGCGGCTCAAGGAAGCTTCTTGAGAAGCTTCAAGGGTCTTGTATGCTACCTATAAATACCAAAGCCAAAGCTCATGCTAGGCATTCGGAGTTTTCCCTCATTCAAGTGTCCCAATGTGAGGTTCCATTCTCCTATTTCTCTCCTCGGTTTTGATCTTTTACATTGTGAATGGAGTACTAAAAAGCAATCACATGAGAATTATTGATAGATCTTGGAGCAATAGAGAATTTCTTGTCCTACTTTGTTGCACTAAGATTGGGGATGGATCTAGAGAAGGATGAGAGTGAAGAAGTTGAGTTACCTAAAAGATAAATAGAGAGGATTGAGTCATTACATAGAAAAGTAGCACTCTCTATAAGAGAAGATCAAGACAAAATTGAGTGGCAAGTGATACAAATAGCTTGTTATGATGCAATCTTAGGCATGTCATGGATGGAGCACTAAAATTTCACAGTTGACTGGATAAAGAAAGTAGTGAGAATTCACCAATGGAAGATCATTGGAGTTCAAGATAGAGCACACATGCAAGAAGTACCTCTCTATATCATAGGGAAAACAACAATCTATAATACAAATAGTTGTTTCATGGGTCTAATAAGAGAAATCCAGAGTGCACAACTCGATGGACAAGTTTGTAAGAAATTGAAAGATGTGGTTAATGAGTTCCAAGATGTCTTCCCAAATGACTTGCCATTAGGATTACCACCAAAAAGGAGAGTAGACCATAAAATTGAGATAATTTTCTGGGAAGACACCTCCTTGTAAGGCCCCATACCGTCTATCACCTCATGAGTTGGAGGAGTGTAAGGCATAAATTGAAGATATCATGTAGAAAGGATTTATCCAACCCACTGTATCACCATATGGGGCTTTGTCTTGTTTGTAAAGAAAAAGGATGGTACAATGCCCATGTGCATTGACTATTGGGGCCTAAATCCATAGACAATGAAGAACAAATACCCCTTACCTTGCATGGATGACTTGTTTTACAACTCAACGGGGCAAAATACTTTACCAAATTGGATCTGCAAAGCGGGTACAACCAAATTTGGATTGCAGAGGAAGACGTTCATAAAATTGCCTTCTGAACAAGATATGGTTACTTTGAGTACATAGTGATGCCATTGGCCTCACCAATGCACCAGCCACTTTCATGAGTTTGATGAATGATATATTTCATCCATACTTGGATAAATCTATTATTATTTTCCTAGATGATATTCTTGTCTATAGTAGGGTAATGATGGAACACAAGCAAATTTTAAAACAAAATCAATTCTACGCCAAAATCTCAAAGTGTGAGTGTGGCAAGTTTGACATAGACTATTTGGGGCATAGAGTAAGTGCAATAGGTATCCAAGTGTTGACAAATAAAATAGAAGTCATTCAAAAATGGTGCACTCCAAAGGATTAGACTCAACTCAAGAGCTTCTTGGGGTTGAGAAATTTCTATCATCAATTTGTCAAGGACTTCTCTAGGGTGGCATAGCCTCTATTGGCATTTCTCAGTAAGGGGAAAAAGTGGATGTGGGGAAGAATTGAAAGAAGTGGCCTTTCAAGAATTGAAAGGCACATTACTACATGCACTAGTCTTGAAATAATATGACCCAAAACATCCAATCAAGTTGGCTATGGATGCATTAGGCATAGCAATAGGAGCAATCCTACAACAAGAGTGGCATGATGGATAGCACCCAGTTGCATATTTCTCTTAGAAGTTGTTACCAATAGAATGCAACTATCACACCACCAAACAAGAAGAGTTATTCATTGTTCTTGCAATCAAGTATTGGAAGCACTATCTTGGCAAGAAGGCATTTGTAGTGGAGATAGATCACAAACCTCTAGTTTACCTTGAGACATAGAAAGATCTCTCTTGTTGATAGATTTGGTGGGTAGAGTGGAGACAATGATTCAATATGACGATCACTTATGTGGAAGGCAAGAGGCAACTCATAGATGCATTCACCCAAATGCATATGGCAAAAAATCTAGTGGTAGAGGTAAAGATGAACCTTGAATTCTAGCCAAGGATGCTTGCTGCTACAAAAATTGACCCACAAATTGTAGGAGCTCAATCATCCACAAGTATCACCAAGACCCGAGGACTCACATTTTTGGATGGCAGGTTATGGATCCCGGATGACAAGGACCTAAGGATCACCATCCTGGCAAAATGTCATACTTTACCATGGTCGGTCATGTTGGAGTGGATAGAACCTTAGATGTAGGTAAATGCAATTATTATTGGTCCAAGATGAGCAACAAGGTGATGGAGTATGTTCAAATCTGCCTCCTTTGCCAACAAAATAAAGCATTTAATCAAGCTCTTGTAGGACTTCTTTGACCCCTTCCTACTCTTGCACATTGTTAGGAATAGGTAAGCATGGATCTGGTTTGTGAATTGCCCAAGACTACCTTAGGATTTGACTCCATCATTGTCTTTGTTGATTGGCTTAGCAAAATGATCCATGTGCATCTAACCACCAAGGATGTGATGGCTCCTCAATTAGCTCAATTGTATTTAGATGTCATCTTTTCTCACCATGGCTTGTCTCAAGTGCTCATCATTGATATGGGCACTCAATTCACCAATTTGTTTTGGAGAACACTCTTTGGTCTCTTCAAAACCAAATTGGCCATGTCCATAGCCTACCATTCATAGACCAATGATCAGATGGAGCGGCCTAATTTTACTATTGAGTACATGCTCAAGGGCTTCACTCTAGAAGAGCAAGAAAGGTGGGACACCTTACTTCAACTAGTGGAGTTCGCATACAACAATTGAGTGAATGCATCCACACAAGTCACACTATTTTTCCTAATGTATGGAGAATATCCTTTCACTCCAATCAAGCTTGATGAAGATCTGCCTGGTGGATAGCAAGTTGGAGGCTGTCAACACTTTTGTTTCCAAAATCCAACAAAGAGTGGAGAACGCCAAAAACAAGTTGCAGATTGCTCAAAATTGATAGAAACAATATGCAAATGCACACCGTCAACATCTGGAGTTTGATGTGGGGGATCAAGTCTGGTTATCAACAACCAACCTCACATTAGTTGGTCCTTGCAAGCTCAGACCATGTTTTATTGGACCTTTTTCCATCCTTCATCAAATTGGCGCAATAGCCTACCACCTTGCACTACCAACTCACATGAAGATGCATCTAGTAATCCATGTCTCCTTATTACAAACATACGCATCCCAACCAAAAATGTTTCCTTCCTTATAGGAAATTTGACCTTGTCCATCAGCCATTGATAGCACAAAAGAGTATAAAGTCAAATGCATTCTCCAAAAGTGCATCCAGGGTACTCGCCATCCGTGTGTGAAATACTCGGTACATTGGAAAGGGTACCCCTTATACAAGGCAACATGGGAGCCAGCATCCAACTTGACTAATGCACCAATATTTGTGAAATCTTTTGAGCAACAGCTTTGCAACTAAGACATTACATCTTCAAAGGAGGGAGGTTTGTAATACCATTAACTAAACAAATGATCTAGAGATGAAATTTGGTTTGGTAACATTTGGAAGGATGTTATACATGATGGACTAAGTAGATTGGAGTTTGAGTGTGGAATTTGTGTTTTTCTATTTCTCTATCCTCAAAATATTACAATATGTTACAAATTATAAAATTCAAAGGATTCCATTATCATTACATTTCAACTTATATTTATTTTAGTACTAATATATAATAGTTATGATAGATAAAATTACCCATTGTATTTCATACTTGAAAATGAACAAAAGAAGTGTTACATCTTATGTGATTAGTTTCTTTGCTTGATATTTAATATAATCAAACAAAATGCTCAAATATAGATTCAGGAATTCCTTGAGTTGTAGCATTATTCACTTCTTGGAAAAGAGAGGAATGGGTTGCAATATTTATAGCTTGCTCATAATAAGAATCCATAAACTCTCTATCCTAGAGATCTCTATGATAGATCAGAAATATTTTTGCTATGGATATATATTATAACTTTGTAGAACTTTAAGACCATTCTAGGTGTATGATATCTCTAAGGATCATTCTCCCTTCTTTATATTGAAGTATAATATTTCTTCAATGGCTGCATTGGCTCTCTTTGTTTGACATTGAAGGGTATTGATTGGGTAGCCCTTTCTAAAATCTTAAATGGAGTTCCCCAATATAAATTTTTAAATTGAACTCTTCTATTTATGTTAAGTATTTGTGGTGCACACATTTTCACAAAATTGGTTCATTTTCTTCATTCCACTCCTATTTGTAAAGATATGAAAAAATAGTTTGGTATTTAGGAAGGATAACTTCTTAGTGTGAGGTATCTTTTGGAGTTGTGCTTGTTTATGTGAAGGTACAAATAAAAGAAGTACAAGCCTGAATGGATTTGGAGGAAAGGATGCAAAAGAAGTTAAATGCAAAGTTTTTTTAAAGGCATGGAGCTCAATTCCAAGTACCTTTGTACCATAGACCATATGCAAATTTTAATGCATCACCACCTAGATAAAGAATTGCCGCCAAAGACTATTTGCATTCAAGGGAGACTATTTGCATTTGGAGAAGACTTTGCATGTATGAGAGGACCATTAGGGAATGTTTCACATGTATAGAGAAGGACTACTCATCAAGAGCTTGACATGTGTGGAGAAAGACTACTTGTTATCTACCAACGACTTTGCATGTGTGTAGAGAGAGTGCTCACCAACTACTCAATCATTGACAAATGATTGAGTAGTTTGTGAGAATGATTGAAGAATTTGATTATAAAACCAAGTGCACATAGAGAAATTTAATTTTTAGATTTAATTGTGTTTAGAATTTCTAAGTCCTAACAAGCCTTTGCAATTCTTAATGCATTTGGAGTTGTCCAACCTTATCTAGATTTGATAAGAAACATGGTGTTTACTCATAGAAATCTCAAGAAAATCTCCAAAGCTATTCTCCATAGTCCAATAGTAAACAAATGAGAGATCTACTATAGAAGTGAGGTAATCCCAAAGCAAAGCAAGCATCTAGGCTTCTTGCTCTAGAATTGGGAGTTGAGTGACTTCACAAACATCCATGAGAGAGAGACTACTATAGTGCACTTGAAAGGAAACACATTCAATTAGACCAAAGAGCATTAGAGGATGGTACTAGGACCAGATGTAGGACTGGTAGGAGTTGTGACATTGGAGAAATTTTTTGTAGATCAAGCATTGACCAAAGATATCAAGGAGACCTATGCAGATAAGCAGTTGTTCAATCTGAAGAGAAAAAAATATCTTACCAATACTCAACTATCTTCTTCATGTCTTCTTTGAGTACATGTACAATGGAGAACCTATTAATTAGGTAAGCATGTTTTACTTTTAAGCAAGGTGTCTACATAGAGAATTTATTGAAGGTAGTGGACCTACCTACCTACTTAGCCCCATTCACCATATGTTTCTACATGGAGCTAAAACTTTTATTGAAGGAGTAGCACAAGAATTTCCCCAACTATTTCCATTCTGCAAGGTACATCATCTCACAACCTCAAGGTAAATTGTTAATCAAGAAGTATTGGGTAGGAGATGAAAAGTATGATAAAATCAAAGAATTTCTATAGATTGAGGAAGAAGGAACTACTCCAAACATCACCAAGAGGAAGCGTGAAATCCCTAAGAAGCCAAAAAGACAAGCCAAGAGGTCAAGGTCAAATTTGTAAGTGATCAATATATCATCAAACAAAGGAGAGTCCAAAGATTCCAAAGAGGAACAGGAAGAAGAAGAGAAAGTTTCTTTCACCTTGCAAAGGTCTACCTTCAAAATGAAAGAGAAGAGTAGTACAAGGATGCTTAGTTTGCTCTAAACCTTAAGCATAATGTAGGCTAGGAGGAAGGAGCGATGGTGCATGAAGAGACATCAAATGAAGCCAAAGTACCTCCAACCAAGAAGTGAGTGTTCAAGAAGAAGAGCCAATGAACACCAATGACCAACTAGACATAGAACTTGGGCCCAAATATCAATAAGAAGCTAAAGACCCCACAACCCAAAAAGAATTGGAGTAGAAGAGGAAGGCAAAGACCTTCCAATGGAAGTGCATGCCAAATTAAGAGAAGGATCAACTCAAGAGAAACTTGAGTGCATGTGAAGGAGTGGGCAAAACATCATCATGTATTTAATGAGAGCAGTGTTACAATTGATGGAGCTTTTGGTGCCATAGTAGCAAGTGGTCTATCTTGATGTTGTGGATTACTACCTTGATTTGCAAGTTGTAAAATGTAATCTACACTTGAAATTCAAAGGAGGAGATAGCCAAGGTCTAAAACCTATACAAAGAAGAGGCAAAGAAGGTAAACATCCTTGTGCAAGAGAATTTTGAATTGAAGAGGAGAAATTCTTACCTTGCAATAGATCACATCTAAGGAGAAGAAGAAATCAAGAATCTATAAGGGGAATTGAGCGCACTTTGGCTTGAGTGGAACCAAAAGAAACTTAGGTACAAAGACCAATTGATGGCTATATATAAAGAAGTGGTGAGTATTCATGGCAAATTGGAGACTTCCAAGAGATTTAAGTAGTAACCTTAGAGATGTGTACATCCAAGTATCAAAAAAGGTGGTCATCTACTTGGAGCACTTGGCCAAAGAATTTGAAGAAAGAGAAAGAAGAGAAGGAGTGGGATCAATCCTAAATGTTAGAGGGAATGAATGAAGAAGCAAAGATTATGACCCAACACTTGGAAGAGGAGAAGAAGAAGGTGATTTAGTAGATGGAGGAGGCTAGAGATCACTTTATAGGTATGTTGGAGGAAGTAGGACAAGGGAAGGCAACAAAGGCAAAACTCCACAAACCTAAATTGTAGGTCCAAAAGTTAGAAATGAAGATCTATGAAGAAGAAAAGATGGACCAATTAGTGTTTAGACTTAGATAGCACTCGGATAGTAAGTCCACAAGAACTTATGATACTTAGCTATTATGAATAGTTGGATATAGAGAGCAAACCGAACTCTTCTTTAGAACTTTTAAGGGCTAAGGTAGTTCTTTGCAATAGAAACTTAGGCCAAAGATAATTTAATGAAAGAAGTTCTTCATAGTTTTAGGTCATCAAAGTAAGAAGTTATCCAAAGACCTTTGGAGAAGAAGGCCTTTGAAGTTGTATAGATCTTTGTAGTTGTACATACGTTTGGAGTTGTAAGTCCAAAGGAGTGTAAATTAAAAAATTTCTTTTAGGAAGACTTGACATCTTTCTTAAAACAAATAAGACACCTAATCAACCTACGTAGGATTAGAATAAGTTAGGATTAAAATCCTAAGTGTGTGATATAGGTAGAGATAGAAGATTTATGGAAATCCACTTAACCATTAGATCTCTTTGGGGTGAAGCAAAAATGTACTTAAGGCTTCAGTCCAAATTTATTTGGGTTCACTTTATGCAATCAAAGTTCAATAAGATTACTCTATGTTCTTTGTCATAATAATTATTTCATTTGAGTGTTGGTAAAGGCTTGTGTTGAGTAGTGGTGAGGAATTTTGCAACAAAATCATAAGTGTTGGAGTGTAGAGAGAAACATTCATGCTTGATTAAAATGTTTGATTTTGAGAGATCTGAAGGAGAAAATCAAATGCACTTAGGAGTTAAGCCTTATTTGGAGCAATGAGAGTACCATGGAATCAAGTGGCAAAGACATTTGGCCAATGCAAAGATGCCTTTAGAGTGTGCAATTGAGGAAGGGTAATAGGCAACCTTTGGAGTCAAAGTCTTTGGAATGAAAGGGTCTTTGAAGTGAAGTGAATCATCACCTTTAAGATTAATTTGGAACCTACTATTGGGAGAAATCAAATTGGATTTGAGAGAGCAATAGGAATATAAATCTTGCTATTTTATAAAGTAAAATTAATGTATTGATCTAGTAAAAAAATTTATGCATAGAAAATACATAAATTTCATGTGGTTTGGCTAATGCTTGCCTAAGTTCAGAACTACACAAGATTTTTTTAATTCAAGAATTGTCAAAAGTCTTTGTCAAAGTCACTATTGACTACCAACATTGTAATATATATATAGACACTTACACTCACCCTTGCCTTTACCTAGTGTAATACCAATAGCTAGATATATTATCTAGAGGTAAAAATTGGCTTGGTTACATCTGGAAGGATGTTATATATGATGGACTAAGTAGATCAGAGAGAGGTATCACCAAAAGTCTAACATTACTTGTCACTTTGATGTACAAGACTTTTCTACTTAATTAACTTTGAAGTCCAATTGAAACTATGTATTGCTTGAGGTTCTCAATTGTGATTTCATTGGTAAACATATATATGAAATTGCTTACTCTAGCAATCTTACCAAAGTCAATGCTCCACCACATACCAATTCACAAATGAAATGATACCTCACTTGAATATGCTTTGTCTTGGCATGAAAGCTAAGATTCTTTACAAGACTAATAGCACTTTGGCTATCACTATGGAAAATATCATCATCTTGTTTCTAGCCTAGCTCTACCATAAAGTTTTTCAACCAGATTATCTCCTTTCTAGCCTTTGAGATGGCCATGTACTCAATATCTATGGTTGAAAGAGCAACATTCTTCTACAATCAAGATATTCAACTACTGGCAGTACCACCTAAAGTAAACATATACCATATAGTGCTCTTTTTTTATCCAAGACTTCTCCCAAAGTTTCATCAATGAAACACTCTAAAATAACATCTCTTTGCTTGAAGCAAAGTGCCCTATCAAATATACCTTTCAAGCAAAGTAATAGCCATTTTATTGCTTCCTAATGCTCTCTTCTTAGGTTTGATATGAATCTACTTACAATTCCCACTACATGAGCAATGTTTGGCCTAGTGCATACCATTTCCTACATCAATTTGCCAATTATTGATGCATAAGGTACTTTGCTCATGTACTCTCTATTTACATCAATTCTTGGTGATTGCTCCTTGAGATCACTTGATCCTAATGAACTACTAATTGTTATGGTTGTTGCTCTTCAACTTCAAGTAATGATGATAATAGCAACAATGCTTGAACTTCATAGTCAAAATTTAATCTTCATAGATTTTAGTCCTGAAATGATTGAATTGAAATCATTCATGTGGTCTTGAACTGATTAAACTTCTTTCATCTTTATGTTGACTAATTAGAAAATCAAGTATACCTTGTTCAAGGCTAAGGTTCAAGACCACTCATGGGTTGATTAAGGAAATATATATTTGATATTTCCTTAATCAACCCATGAGTGGTCTTCTTGTGGACAACATTATATGCAACATTTATTGCCAATCACAATCTGACCATACCCCAGGCTTGTTGATCTAGAAGCTCCCACTCAACTTCTTCCATCATTTTTAGCTTTTGTGCCTCAAGAGGTAGGTACAACTTCTTCTTATATAAATAGTGCTCAAACTTCCAAAATCCAAAATCATTGCCATTGAACTTATCAATTTTGGCTTTCTCATCTTCAGCTATCATTACACTCTCTTCAAAACCAATGCTCTGATATCTTTTGTTGGGAGAAATCAAACTTGATTTGAGAGAGCAATAGGAATACAAATCTAGCTATTCTATGGAGAAAAATTTATTCATCAATCTAGTCAAGAAAAACATACATATAAATTATTCAAATGTTGGTTAGCCAATGTCTACCTATGTCCACAATTGCACAAGATTTAATTCAAGACTTGTGAAAAATCACTATCAAAGTCACTATTGACCACCAACATTATAATCTATATACACTTTCACCAACACTTATCTAGTTTTGGAAGGTGTGGTGCTAATTGATCACCTATCTAAATTATAGACTGTTTGGTACCAATTGATGTACGTCACCTCACAAAGTTTCAAAAGTGGGATCCATTCCCACAACTTCCCATAGCTTTTCTTGTAAGAGCTATTCCCATAGTCCTACATTCCTTCATGTATGAGCTATTCCCCAAGTTTCAAAAGTCCAACAATAGAATCCTTTAGCTCTTGAAAGAAATATTTATCTTGAACTTCATGTGGACATAACTTCTTTGTTTAGGCTCTATTTACCATTATCTTGGTGTCTATGGAAAGACCTTGAGAAGATGCCTCCAATGAGATAAAGCATGCATCATTTGCATGTGTATTCACAAACAAATCAATCACGACTTGAAATACCTTTCTATGCATTTCCATGAATGGAATCTTGTAGTTCAGCATCTATCTTGTACTTACACTTCTATGCTCATGTAGAGATTTGCCCCATACTTAATTTTAATGTTTCCATAAAGCATTCTCATAACTAATGAGACTCCACATTTAACACCTACTTGTAGTGAAAGTGATCTTTTGTTTGCACTTTCCTATAATGTGCCACGGGGTGTGGCATTACCTTCTTCTTAGAGTGGCTTCTAGCCAAGAGGTTCAATAGGAAATAATAATAAAATTGCAACTTAGTCTCACTTTCCTTCACTTCTAGTCATTTTTTACTTGTATCCTCAAAGGAATGACGTGTTCTTATTGATGTTACTAGCATTTGGTCAATATTGAGTCACTAGAATACTCAATAAAGACTAAAATGAGCAAAGATAGTATTTATATAATAAATTTAACACTAAGATAACTTGAACCTTTGTTATAGGTCTTATATTAACAATTTTTTCAATTTATACACAAAAGATAATAATGAAATAATAACTACTGGATATAAGGAAGAACTCATTTCCCAAAGTATATTCTCATTAATGATATTTTGATTTTTGCTTTGGAATAAGGAGAGGTCATAATAAAGCTACAAGCTTTTGATTTTCACTACTTTGGTTTCTAATTCTATTTTGGTGATATGCTAAAAAGCTCAACTACATGAACAATTCCTTTCTATCTTTTGTAAAAATAGATATATTTTAGTGCTTCTAGGATCTTCTTAATTGTAACATGTATAACAAGAATAATTCATTATATTTACTAAATATTATTTTTCTTAGTTTGATATTATGAAATCCATATTCTTACTTTCGTGAAAACCAAGCCATTTATTATTTTGGCTTGGTTTGACTATGATGCCTCATTCATCTTCTTTTATTGATTATTTTAGCATGTGTCACCATGTGAAATGAGTCTTCACTTCATTTATTTAATTGAATCTTGGCATGTGGTACAAGCATTTACAAGTTGCATTTCATTTACTACATACTCAATTGTCATTTTGATTGTTATCTCCATTTACCTTATAGAGTCTATCTTTTAGAGCTCTTTTTTTATCTAAATATACCAAAATCCTATAATTTATATCAACCACAAACTCCTTATCTCACAAGCTCTTCCATTTTTGAGAGAAAATATAATGGTCACCTCCTATATCTTATCTTATGGTAATTTGGTTGGAAATTTTTTTTGATAAAAGAAGGTATTTGGGTGTCAATAATCTTCCCTCTTCCCTCTTTTGTGCAACCGCTGATCCAAAAGCATATGTAGCAAGCTTGATAAGGAACTTGGATACTACAACTTGAGGATAAGTGTATTCACGTGTATTCACTATGCATCTTTCAAACCCTCAAAAGCAAGTTTTTCTATGTACTCCATTCTAATTTAATTCTTGTTTGAAAGGGATATTAGGGCTTGTGAAAGTCTAATAAATAATTTGAAAAATAATACAATATTGAGTCCAAGGAAAATTTTAAAATTTAATTTGATCTTTAGGTTCAATACTTTTTAGGCCACTTGCACCTTCTCATTCCATATTTTAATACTCATATACTTACTCTATAGCCTAAGTAGTCAATCTTAAATCTAAAAGTTTTATATTTTAATGATTCTACATGTAAATCATTATTTGTATGAATGAATTCTCTACTATATTAATGATCATATAAGGTTTTAATACAAACTAGCATATAATTTATAAATATAATGACTTCATAAATCAAATTTGTTGAGAAATGCTATTTATGAATATTAAGAACATAGTAGTTTTGCTCATTATTTGTATGAATGAATTCTCCACTATATTTCACATGATCATACAAGGTTTTAATACAAACTAGAATTTCATTTAGAAATATAATGACTTGATAAATCAACTTTGTTGAGAAATGCTATTTATGAACATGAAGAACATAGTAGTTGTGTAAAATACCAAGGAGAGAAATAGATGATGGAAGATTGGAATGGAAGATTACATTATAAACTCTCAAGTGAAGAAAATTCCAAATGTTGATCATGATCTTGGGCCTTGTTATTTATAATGAAGCAATACAAGAGTCTTGAGAAGATTTCAAGATTTCCTTCTAGAAGCCATCTACTTGATGTATAAGCTAAGCTAACCATTAACATGGCATACAAGTTACCCAATCCTTGGAAATTACCTAGAAGCTTTCCACCAACAAACTTCAAACTAGAACATTCTTTTGGGGCAAAGTTATTTGCTGCACCCCTTTGGTTACAATTTAGATCCTTCTAGAACATTCTTAGAATTCTTAGATGTATCTTTTTAGCTATATTTGGCTTAATCTACTAACTTATTAGCCTTTGCTAACTCTACTACTAACTCCATATTATTATGTATTCTCCCGTTGCTAGTTGGTGATGTCCTCATCACCATAGAATCTTTGAACTTTTGTATGGATGTTTAAGCATTTTGGGGATGAGAGAGAGTGTGCCATGTGGCATCATGAAGGAAGTATCCTTTCTAGAGGACCTTATATTCAATTTGTCATTGGTGGCCACATTGGATGGCTCTTTAAGCAAGAATATGGTCAAATTTGTATTCTTCATGAATGTTAACAAGGACTAGAATAGTAAGAGGATGAGGAGGTTGGGTATGAGTAAGAAAGGAAGAGGGGTTTTTACTTCAAAACATGGAAGATATGATGGATCCTCATGTGACTAGGAAATGCAAGTTTGTATGCAATAAGAGAAATGATTTTGAGTGATATCAAATAGACCTATCCAATTGGGAGCATATTTACAAACTTGGATGTCAAGTGGGAGAGAAAGTTTTTGGAAAAATGCATACCATTATTCTCTATTTCAAACATGAAATCACAATGATGTCTATCAACATATTGCTTTGACTAATTTTGAACAACAAGAAGATAAGACTTTGCTTGGTGTAAGGATGCACATAACATGGATAAGAAGGTGGAAGTATGAGGGACATGAGATGATGATGGAATAAGAATAAAATAAAGAACAAGTGGATCTTGCTCATAATTAAGGAAGAAAGGAGAGAATCCAATACTTGCTTGCTTGGGATTATTGTATGCAAACTTGGAGGTTGTAAGACAAGTATCTCAAATGTTGTGGGGAACATTTATAAAGGCATATAACATATCTTCTAGAGTGAAATTTTCTTTTGCTATTTGTCCATCAATTTGAGGATGATAGACTATAGATAAGGAAAGCTTAGTACAAAGTTGTTTGAAGAGTGCTTGCCAAAATTTACTAGTGAATTGAGGATCACGATCAAAGATGAGAATCCTTGGTATCCCTTGATACTTGAAGAGGGTAGTATAGTAAATATATGCCAAGGTTGGAGCATTTATTGTCCTCATAATGATTGCTAAGTGAATTTGCTTCTTGAGCTTGTTGACAAATACCACAATTTTTGTATTGTTGGATTCATCTTTGATAAAGATGTGATGAGGTCTAGACTCACATGTTCTTATTGAGCAGATTAGATTGGGAGTGGTTGGAGTAGTCCACCCAATTTTTGAATGTTGGCTTTATTGGATTGGCAGTTTTCACAAGATTGGATAAACTTTCAAACCTCTTGTGCCATATTTGGCCACCACATTGATGATATAGTGTATGTAAAGTCTTGTCCACACATATGTGACTAACAATCTGTAAGTCATGTGCCTCTTAAAGTTGCACAAATCATAAATCTACCATAGTTGGAACATGGATCTGGTCCTTATAGAGTAAAAGGCCATCCTTATATGAAATTTTCTTTTACTCCTTGTTAAGGGATGTAAGAAAAATTTGCACAAGTTGAAAGAAGGGATCTTGTCTTAAACTAGTCTTTAATTTTGTTTGGACATTTGAGTTTGTCAACATCATGGTGAGTGTTGTTGTTTGAGAGATTCAAGAAGGATCCTTATGTCAAGTTGTTATGATAGGGCATTAGTAATGACATGGAACTTTCCTAATTTGTACTCAAGCTTGATGTCAAAAAATTGTAGTAGTTTCTCCCATTGATGATGTAGACTCTTCATGTGCTCCAAATATAAATTTTATAACAAGGGTTGGTGATTGGTTTACATTATCATTTGTTTCCCCAAGAGATAATATCACCACAACTCTTTTGCATAGACCATTGCAAGTTGTTCTTGATCTCAAGGACAATAATTCCTCTCAATTTTGTTTAGTTTGTTGAGATACAAAGACAATGAGGGTGCAACTCATCAAAAAATTCTTGTTGCAATACAACTCCAATTGCAACGTCAAAAACATCAAAATCAACCACACAAGGTACTTTAGGATCATATGGTTGGAGGATGGGTTGTGAAGACACTATTTCCTTAAGTTTCTTGAATGCTTCTATTTGCTTGGTGATCCACTTGAAGCTTGTTGTATTTTCCAAGAGATCAATTAATGGTGTAGCCATGTTGTCATACTTTGCCTTTCTTTCTCTAGGAACACATATGGTGCCTAGCTATGGAGTTTACATATCAAATTTTGTATGTAAATCTATCAATACTAGTTGGAGCATGCATGTTACCCAACCATCATCTCCTTCTACCGAATAAGGGAGTAATAGGCAACCTAACTTATCATCATAACACGCATCCCTAGACTATTGGTCATCACTTCCAATGCTACAAAGGAGAAATGCATAGCACTCCTATAAGGAAAGAACCTAAGTGCAATACACGCATAGAAATCTAGGCTGATTGGGTGTACAAACGAGCATGCAAGCACATAGAGGATCTAACCACAAGAATTTAACAACTACTTTCCATGCTTTTGACATAAATTAGCTTTAGAGCATCTTGCACTATCCTCTAGCCAATTTCAATATGTACTCCAAGTTTCATCCAATCTATACTCCAAGTTTTGATCCAATTTGTACTCCAAGTGGGAAAATTCTATGCCTTTTTGACGGGGAAAATTTGTGCTACTCAAATAAGAGTAACATTTTCTATGTTGCTTTAATTTAGATGATCTAAAAACTCAATGGAAAACCTATTAGATAAGATTTCCAATAGTATAAAGCAAGCCATAATCTGCTAATATAGCTCCATTGACAAGATCTCAAACTTGGCTAGGTTTTAGTAGTTTCCACCCTAATTTCAAAATCTCTAATTGAGGGTTTACTCTTAATTTTGCCAACTTTCACCAAATTTCTAGATCAAAGGTACACATAATCTTCACAAACACTCTAACCACCTAAAAATCTTTAATCATAATCATAAAAATAATAGAATGGAAATTCAATCATGATTGAAGATAAAAATGCTCTATTGAACTTATGATAGTATTTTTAATAAAACTTATTGTATCAATTCTCACTTTATATGAACCCTTAGCCAAAATAATTCTCACAATTGACATTTGTACCCTTTTGTAAACTCTTACAAAGTTATATGGTTTAATCCAACCCTAATCCTAGATATAGCTTAATTCTTGAGCTAGACTAACTTGTGAGCTCTACATAACCCAGTATACTTGATCCAAGACCCTAAATTCTCTATTTGAGCAATTCATATGAAATCTTTGCATAAAGGTGAAAGACCTAACCACCAATAATAATGAAAATTTTCATAAGTTGATTTGAACTATAACTTGAAGAGTGTCCAAAACTCCAAACTTGATCATCATCTCATCTCCAACATCTTACTTTTCAAAGCTCCAACTTCAATTGGCCAGATCTTATTAAGATTATCTCAAAAATATTTTCTTTTGTATTTAGCACAATAATCACTTTGTGTATTCTCCAATCCCACTTAAAATCATGAAAAATTATAAGTAAACTATCAAAATCATACAGTTTGCACACTTAGTCATGAATTCTACTCCACTTGATTCAATTGAACAATTGCTCAAATCACTCAATTTTTGTCCCCAAATTATTAGTAGTTGCTCAATGATTACTTAGTGGTGGCTAAATATTGTATTAGGTTGATTGATTGCACAATTGAAGCCATTGTTTGCACCATTAGATGGGCAATCAGATGTGTCGTTAAGGTTGGTTTCCTAGCTACTCTAGACTGAGTCTACCTCAAGGTGTAATTCCAAAGAGCTCATTTCTTCTATGTTGAGACTTTGAGCTCTTGACTATGGTGGACAAAGACCGGCAAATATCACCTTGATTCTCTAAGATAAAGTGGATGTGACTTGCAAATATGATCAAGATCTATAAATAGTGTATATTGAATGCTAAGTATTCAGATTTGAGTTATTATAGACCGATTATTATGGATCTTTGGAGTTCATGGGTGACTTCCTATATGAATTGTGTTTTATAGCGTATATTGTATAATGATGTATATATAGGTATCCGAGAATAGATGCCATTCTAGGAACGGGTTATCCAGAACTCATGAGGTGCAAATGATCGGTAAGCCAAATGTATATAATTCACAATGCTAGAATAGTGAGAAATCCCTAAAGTAGAATGCATCGAATGTAACTTGAAGCAAAGGAATAATCGAAACAAATTGAGAAATAACATATGGCTAATAGACTAGTAAACCACCATAAACTCAAGAACTCTATGCAAACAACTACAAGAAATGGGTAACTCTATGTAAAAGACTGCCGTAAGCAATGCATGACCAATAAAAGAAAAAAGACGTGGGTTGGAGTTGCGTAGGAACACTGTACACTGAAGAGGTCCCATGAATCAGGCAAAGAGCGAAGGAAAAATAATAGGGAGGGAATTAGCCTGGGAATGGAGGAGTGGAACAATGCAAGAGCTATAGGATGGTGTGGCTGCAAAGACCTGCCAAAGTGTAACAGGGTAACGAGAGCAAAGCGAAAAAGGACAAGATATAAAGTATATTACAACAAGCACTATGGACACTTGAGTCCTGAGACGCTAAACAGCAAAGGGGAAGCACAAAGCGGCTATAGTAAACCTTCACAAAAACACCTGCGACTTCATCAATGCCTCACGCAGTGCCGAAGTAGCTGAGCAATTGTCAATACTCCTCATACTGAGTTTCTGCACAAAAAATCATGGGTGCCAAGGCAAACTCGGTTGCTTCCCTAAAGTGCCGCTCAAAAGTAATGGGAATGTCAAAAAGAACAGAGGTGGAAGTGTGGAAAGCAAGGGCAAGCAAAAGTGCAGGCACACACTTAAGCGCTGGAGTCTTAGCCGCATAATGAGGATAAGTACATAAAGAAAAGAATACACGAGTAAGATGAGAGAAGAAATCGCGACATACCTGATGGATCCCTGAAATCACAAACATTCATTAGTAGAGAGAAAGTCCAAGACACAAGAATGAGAAAGAGTCAAGCAAAGGTTCGCTGGTGATGCGAGAGTGGAGCAAGAAAACTTCAGCGCGGCAGGGGAAGGGGATGAGTCAACTGAAGGGGGAAAAGCAGAGGTGAAGTAAATGAAGGTGAAGGTGAAGTATACAGTATATATAGGAATTCAGAAATCAAGATGAACTCCCAAACAACAGTATGGTATACAAGCCTCCGGGACAAATGATGTATATATGTACAACCATCTACTATTTATATGATTTGGTGGATTTATTGATGTTTACATATAATTTACTCTATTGGCTGTCCGTGGAACTGATCTTCCCCTAGTAATAATAATAATAATAATATTTATATATATTTATAAGTTAAAGTTTATGTAACTTTTTAATCAATATTTCATTACATCAATGTATTAGTTTTATGGAAGTTTGATAAGTTATATTTGTAAATTGTTATCTCTCAAAGTATTTGGGAAAAGATTACACATCATCTATAATAGGAACATAGCAGAAAATATATAGAACGATTGATAGGAATATAAAAGCATAAAATTAATATGATATGAATGTTACATTTGAGTGAATTATTACAATATAGGAAGAAAATAAACTGTCTAGTTCTTTGTTAATTATAAAAAATTTGTAAAGAAATGACTGATAAAGGAAAAACAAAAACATTGGAGAGAATGATTGATAAGAACATAAAAGAATAAAATTAATATGATATAAATATTACATTTAAGTGAATATTAGAAAGTAGGAAGAAAATAAACGGTCTAGTTCTCTGTTGATTATAAAAAGTTCTTATCATTATTACAGATGAGATTTATTTTTTAATTTACATTTAGAATTATTAATTAGTAATATTATTTTGATATGTTTTAGATTACGATTCCTGCTCCGGTACCAATTAACAATATGGCAGTGGCAGCTGTCGGATTACCAAGAAGAAAACGAGAGGTAAATATCAGCACTATTCAAAGCAGCGAATGGAGGACCCAAAGACTGATGACATACCGGCGTAAATGGAAAGCAAATGTCTGAATATAACGAAGGAGACGTTATAATGCAAACATAGCTACGTGGGAAATAGTTACCGGAAGGATAAAACGAAGGATATGTTTCTGGAACGAGAAGTATAAAACAATATGTTTCTAAGGACGAGCTTAACTCCTGACAAGAGGAAGAGAAAGAACCAAGGTAACGAGAAACATGTGAAATTTGTCCATCTAACACTGCTTTACAACAGTCAGTTAACAGCAACATGTATGTAGAAACGCTGGATATCTTTCGCAAGGAGCTTCAGAAGTCCTTATAAGTTTGTGCAGTATGGACTAAGGTAAATGCCTACAGTAACCCGAAGTGACTGTAACAATAACAACAGAGTGGTGCGAATTGTCAACAGCAAGAGAGTGGCCAACATTGTCAACATACCACTATTATCCATTGACTTCTTCCAGTGTCCGATGAGCTAAGTTATAGGGGAGGAGGATGAACTTTGTGATAGTTTAAGGAGCAAAGAGTCGTGCATAGCAAGACACAGGTACACTTTCCAGCTTCACCCCAACTATAAACATGAATGATTTGAATCGAACTTCACTGCAGGAACAGAAACAGGACTTTCAAGATCACAAAAGTTCAGTCCACTACATGAAGGAGAGAATGCACATTGAAACAATGCCCACAGGGCCTGAGGTGAAGCACAAGTGGTGCTTCACCTCAGACATGGCCAGGAGAGGAGAGGTATTCCCAGCTTGCAGAGAACACGTCTGATAAACTGTGAGACAAAGCATTTAGCCCGTGCGTGGTGGATTTACAGGATTTCCTAAACCATCTGAAAAAACAAATCTCAACCGGATATTAGAGGCTTGATAGCTCAGGAGCATTTGGAGCTGGAGGAAGAAGTCCCTCTCTAGAAGCCATTTCGTATAGGGCAATGGCTGCTAGAGCTTTCGAATCTGCTGTTACTCGCCAAAGAGACTTATAGGGCACTACATGAACTTTAATCAGCTCTCCATGGTCTCTCAGACCTGTTTCCTGCCCTTGGAGAGATTGCACAACCTGTTAAAAAGGTGACAGTACAAAAAACAAGTAAGCTGTTTTTTCGCCAAAACACTACAGTAAGTTGACTCAACTTACAGAGAAGCAGGTGCCAACACGTAAATAGTTCAGCAGTTGATGATTGTGGCAGGATTTTCTTGGATGCAGATAATGTTTCACTCTTCCACCTTAGGAAATGCACAAGATTATACTAAAATGCACTTATATTCTACAGGCATTCCATTAGTACGCTATAGTAAGAAACAGTAATGGACTCTATTAACTTTCGTTCGTGCAATAGCATGTCCGGCTACATTCGAGTTATTTAAAGTCCACTACTGTATAACATTAGAATATACTACTGCTAAAGCAACACCAATTACCAGTACTGTCAGAAGTATCTCAACAGCTCAATAGATTATCTGTTATGTTAAAAGAAGGGCCGGGTAAACAAATTGTTCTCCTTCAAGATGGGCACAATCAACCTTGGGCAACTTGTCGAAACTTCCCATCATGATCTAGTGAACAATCATAAACCACGGAATCTTGGGTTTAGTTTCCAGATTTTGCTTTGTACTCACCTCGTTCTTAACATATCCACGGTACAAAAAGAGTGTAATGTCTTCATCGCTCCCACCCTGGCCGATTAATAACCAATCCAGAACGAGAGTCAATTCCTGCTCGCCAACATAAGTAACCCCCTTGCGTGACTCTTATCACCGGTATATCTAATAACGGGGAAGTAAGATATATGCAGAAAAGTGTTGTACCACAGAAAACGGACAATCAGACGCATACAAAGAATGAACTTAAGCATCTTGAAAAGAACTTCCCATAAGGGATTTGAATACCAACTGGGGGAGTCAAGTGTTAACAGCAAGGCTCCCTATCTATGGTAACAATCGTCTTACAGGGGAAGGAAACATTTTTCGACCAGTTGCCTCATCCAGGAGTGAGGTCAAATCAACTAGATCTGAGGTCTTTACTTGAATTCCCGTCTCCTCCTCTATCTGCATGTCAAAATGAAATAATATTTGTTAAACTGCCTTGAACGAAATGAACCCGAATCGAATTCTATGAAAAACTACCGATCAAATCCAGTTCGCATCCACTAGGTGCTGTTCTACAGCACGTTAAACTTCATTTGCTGGTCCCAGAGGTCATTCCCTATTCACTGCACTAGAATGCAGTGATATATCCGCTTGAAGATAGCCTTGACCGATGACACGACTTCGTAAGCTGCCTGAAGGAAGCTGTCTAGGTCCCAAGTGAGCTGGACTAAGTCCCAAGTGAGCTGGTCTAAGTTCATGGTAATATGCTTATGTAGACCGACCTCGCGCGCAGCAGTTCCCACAAAGTCTCCGTCATCCGTATCGAGCATACCCGCGGGCAGTTCCATCAGTGTTCGTCCAACGGGAACTCTTGCCTAAAGAGCAAGAATCTTCCATTAGAATCTTCCATAATAATGCTATCCTGCATGGAAACCTGTCTCGGTATCTGTACGAGAGGAAACTTAGTTCTGTTTGCTGAGAAAACAAAGTTCTAAAGGCTCTGCCTTCTGATAGGACTTAATCAAGTCTTACGTAGTTCACGGTAGTTTAGACAGCAAGAAAAGGGGGGAATGCAATCCAAAGATCCAACTTCACCAACTCTATGTCGACTCTTCAAGGTGAATCTCCAATGCAGATCCCCTACAACTCTACGGAATCATGAGGCACAAGCAAACCAACAGCGCTGACATTTTCTCATTTCTGGTAACAACTGGGGGCAAGAACTCTGAAGAAAGACCTGTTCAGTCAGAACTGCATATTTCTCTCCTTCACATTCCAACAACATGAGGATGCCAACTGCTCCGCCACGTCCAAAAACAATCCCGGGCAGCTGTTTTATTCCATCTCGTCATATTAGATATCAGTAGGAATAATCCTTTTGCGCTAGTTATGGTATCCCACGTCGCAGTCGCAAACAAAATCAGAAGAAAAGTCTCCTCGAGTCCAATATCAAGATAAGATATCAGCGCCAGTGTTGCGATAATTTATAAGGATATCCGAGACATAAATTACCTTCGCCCCAGACTTCTCATCAACTACCTCTGCTTTGAATTTCACAAATCCAACCCGTGATCCAAACATGTCTACACTCTGTTGGGAAGAGTTCCAACTGTAATGTCAGAATTGGCAGAAAAGGAGAACCAACGATTATCTGAAAACAATCTATAATCTTTCTCTCGCATACAAAATGTGCTTTAATCTTCTATTAATATGCAGCTAAGTCCTACATTTGCTGTAAAGGACTGTGTTTCTCCTTAGTGGTCCTTAGGCTGCCACACATCAGCAGAAAACCAATGGAAGTAAGTCACATATAAGACACAAACCTGAATAGTTATTTGCTTGAGAGAGCATCGAGCTCCTCCACTTCCACCCAATGTCAGAATGCCGTTTTGTCCTGTCATATACTGCATCCATTGCTTGAACACATGGGAATCCACAGCTGACCTGAAATTGCACATATCTTGTTAGGTTCGAAATTAGGATGTGGTTATAAAACCTCTGCGGTTCTGATTGAGAATTCGAAAGTTTAGCTCACGAGAAAACTGAAAGCAGCTTCAATTTCATTTTTCTACCTGGCGCCCCTAAGTGGCAAGTGGAAGCAATGCATACAAAACGAAGTTAAATCAAGCAATGAAGCAAGCTCTTGTAAAATATTGATTCAGTTATTCGAGCAAGTCCAGGATAGAAGATACGATGATCCGTTTAACCTTATATGCGCATCAGACACTCCATCAGCTCCTTTGACGGGTATTGTACTTTCACCTACTACTACAAACGATGTGGGCTCTGCCAAAGGTCCACCGTCCTGGGACGCCATTGAACAATAAGGTCCTGATCTACAGACTTCTGCACTCGAACGGTACTCCAACCACGGTCTTCCAAAACTTGTGGCAAATTTCGTACTTCCGTTCAAAGTACCATAGACTCCACTAACCTGCTTCAGAGAGTTCAATTTCCTGCACTGAGGGAAATATAAAGCTCGAATTGTAATAATCCGCTTCTGCGACTCAAGACACGTACATGAGATGATGTATGAAACAGATCAGACAAAGGGAGTATGCGGTAATAAATGTGTCACTTTCCACTTCAATACTTAATGCTATCATTTCTACCTCATCAAACGCCACAATCTGAACCGTGTAGAGTCCTCATTCAGACTAGTTGTACTCATGTTACATCAAAAGGGATCGGGCTTATTCCACTTCATGCGCCAAGAAAAATCTCAGTTCATGTGCCGAGAACATAATCAAGTTGTTCAGTGGTTGCCAGAACTGAGGTAGAAATAGCTGAGACTTTGTGAAGCTCAAGTGGATCGACGAATTCAAGCAATTCACATGTATTTCCACATTATAAGAGTGATACAAGAAGTCATCAGAATCTCACAATCTCACAATTCCGATTAGAAATACCAGATGTTACAATTCATCCGGTCGAAATAAGTACACTATCGAGAAAAGAACCATTCTATGAGGAGCAAGAGCAACTCTCCCAAGAGGTTCTTAGTGCCAAATGCCAAAACGTAAAACATGCGATTCCTCTCTAGTAGAAACGTATGGCAGATCAATCCCACTGACGTCAACATTTAAATCTCAGACCAATTAATTCCAACTACTCCGCGTCGTAAAACATAATATCGCGACGGAAGGTACTCAAATTCAGTACGGGAATCAGGCAGTCAATTTACCAGCTGCAGTGAAATCAAATGAGAGAAACTCGCGAGAAAGATTCCTGACGCTCGCATTGCAATAACCGGAACGTTCTCTTTGTATCTCTGTTTCTGTCTCAGTGGCAAATATGTGTCCTCCTTTGGTGAGCTCCCCTTCACAGCGAAACACCCGTCCCAAACTGCGCGAGCTCCCCTCCACCCACCTTGAGAACCTTGACAACTTCTCACAATCTACCTGCCGGAAGTAAACCCTGCTTCAGGAACATGGTCCGCAATTTTTACCGTGGACGCTAAAGACGCAGATGCTTTAGAATCAAATACGGTAGTCCTGGATTGAAGCTAACTGAGCTTGTTGTTTGGAATTTCCGGTTACTCAAGTTTACGGTGCTCCCTCACGTCGTTTGCGTCGTTCCGTCTCCGTACATCTGTCCCGTTTTACTTCGAGATCAGGTGTCGCGGAGGCTTAATTGCGGGCTGTATTTACTCGCTGGGTTGGTAAAAAGTAAATACAAAGGTGAATGACAAAGATGTTCTTCACCCGTGCTAGAATAAGCGGGGTCGGTGATGTAGTGATCCTACGCTTCGCCTCGTGCCCAAGCAAAGAAATGGAGTAGGAAGAAGAGGAGGAGGAGTCTTGGTGAGGAAGGCAAGGAAGAGCGGAGGGAGGCAGAGTGGGGAATGTAAAGAGAAATTTGAAGCGGGAGGGGAGCAAAGTGTGGATCGATTGGGGCGGAAGAAGGAAGGCGGAGAAGCGATGGGGAAAGGAGAGCGGGAATCTTTGGAGGTGCTGATTGCGGGGTTGGTCAAGGAGCTCGGGAAGAAGAACACATTCGAGGGTGCCGCGACCTCTCTCACATTTATGTTTCGTGATTTGTACAATTCGGCACCTGAAACTGAACAACGAGCGGTACGATCTATTTTTCTCCATTTGCAGACCTTCGGATTGAATTTCTTTCTTATGTTTCTCCATTTCCAGACCTTCTGATTTCTTTCTTATGCTGTAAGAATTTTGATTCCATTTGTCCGGGATGAGAAATAGGAGGTTCCACCATGATAAGGTTTGTTCACATATGGATGGAGATGGACTAAATTACATGCATTTTTGCTGTCTCGCTCAAAAATTTCTTCCATGCATAGAAATGTATTCAGATAAAATAAGTCTTATAAAGAGTAGAGAGTCGATTACATTTCTAACCGTTTAGAAGGAGATGTATGAGACAGAGATCACTAGTACAGAAATTTTCGAATAATTATGTATCTTACTATGTACGGTGTAGAGTACATTATTGCTTGGGTCTGGTGGAGAAGCTACAGCCGAAACATTGCATATGCTAAAAGGACTGTTTGGAAGGTTTGCAACTCACAATAAATCTGCTTTATTTTTAGATTTTTTTATTTTCTTGGTTGATAACTTGTAATATTCCCTTTGTACTCCTATCTCAAATTATAATGGTGGGAGATCAACCCCAGTAGATATTGGGGACAACCGAAGTATTCAGGGACATTATTCAGGGAGACTGAGATTCGTATTCCTACATCCGGTCATCTCCCTGATTAATGCAGTCTACCCCAATTTGGGTTAGACTGCAATTGGGAATCAAGTTATAATTCAAATAGACATAGAAAGCTATCACAAACAGTTTAACAATTGTGCCCTAATACTGTTGTCAGTGACCAGGGAGCGTGAGCTCTTCAGTGACTAAGTAAAAGCTTTAACCAGCAACTAGAGGTTTTACTATGGGATCAGACTTCTTTAGATACATTTAATATCCTGCCACATGAGAGATTTACTTCTTATACCTGGCTCACTATGTTATGTCTTTTCCAGTCTTACGTGGGTATAGAACCGCGTTCTAACGAACCAGTTCCATTTTCATGCACCCTTTATGTCCTGCGCAATGTTATGGCTTTTTACAAAGTAAGACCCATTGGCTTTTACACTAACATCAGGATATGATAATGTAGTGTGACATACATCTCTATCTTGAGCAATTTACAAGCTCTGTTTCAGTAAGGCGAACGCCAGAAGACTCGTCTTCGCTTTAAACCAAGCTCATCTAAACAAACACCGCATGAGGTAGTTTTGGCATTGCTCATTTCTATGAGTTGTAACCCAATCCTTTTTCTTACTATACTAAATTCATACTAAATTACTAACCTTACCGCTGAAATGCGGTGACACGTCATCTCGTTGCCACCCCTTTGTTCTAACAAGGCATTGATTTGACTCCTGGTCACAGGTTGGGGTGATAGGAGAATACTGGACAATGATGGTTTTGAACTGGCTGCTTGTACTTAACGTAGATTGAATGTCGCACTACTTAGGGTTCAGGATCCATGAGCGAATATCCACCAACCTATGTCGATGGGCTATAATTACTAATTGTGATGCAGCGATGGAAGTATTTGGAGCTTCTCACTCTATCCTTTTTCTATTTTGCATTATGCCCAAAAGGAGTTTTGTCATCACTATGTGCTTCAGTGTGAGAATTCGGACTCACTCCTCTGAAGAATGTGGTTGTGTATCTACTTCTGAAATCTTAGATGTTGGGTCATGACTGAGCGGGCCCCAATGACTTGTGCAGATGTATACAGCTGCTTGCCGGGCAGCAACACTTTTGCAAAGTCGATACACAGCTTCACCATTCTGGACTATTGGTTTGAAACTTTTTGAGCAAGCTGAAACTGTCTTAAAGAACCAATCAGAGAAGAAACAGATGAAAGGATTTGCTATCAAAGCCCGTGAATTCCTCGGGGAACGAAGCGACAGGGAGGAGGTTCCTCCCAATATGCGAGCAGGAACAAGTATTGGATCTTCTCCTTCTGGCCTTTTTGCCTTAGTGATTATGCCCTCGTGCACGTGAGTGATGGGTGGTTACTTCCGATGATTTTGGTTGGTACCTATGGAATGTTAATTGCAATTTGGTGCCAATGCTCTGGGAATAGGTCCGTGGTTGCAATCTGTTTAGAGTTTACGTGTGAGTCGATAGATTTCTATCGGGAGTTATGTCTTTCTCAAAGAATCAAAGGGAAGACCTTATTAGGTAAGGTCGTCAACATAACTAGTCCGTGCGACAGTGTTGGCCTTATACCTTCTGTCTCTTAGTTTGTCGAGTTGTAAACAATGAATGAGTCCTTTGGTTGGTGGATATGAGATGAACTTTCTTATTTTGCTATGGAGAACCTGTATCAGCTTTTAAACGAATAAAGAATGCACTATACAGGTTTTGGATTGCATCAGTTTGCAACCAATTCTTAATCCTTTTGCCTTAAGGTGGTTTTACTGCTGAGTAGGATCGTTTAGAGACGGATGCTCTGCAGCAGAGCTGTCAATGTTCTCCTATTGGTTGTGGAGGTTCGGACTGCTACAGGGATTACAACGTCTATCTGGTTTGAACGCAGGTTCAGGAGGGTTTCTGTTCGAAGGGCAGCTCACAATGGGGCCAGAGCCTCCAAGACCTCCATGGCTGGTAAATCAAATTGCAATCCAGGATTTGCTGCGTGGGAATGCGGCCAGACTTTTTGCTAATGATCCCCATGCTGAGGAGGAAGTAAATCGCAGACTTCAATTGATATTGAATAATGCACGAGATGGCCAGCAAAACGCAGAGTTCGTTGGTCTAGAAGAGGCTATGGCTGCTACCCTTGCAGTAAGTAATCCTATTATTTTGGCCACGCTCTTAGTTCCTGGTATGGCAGTCTTTGGAGTCTATGAAGTCTGCCAAGGATTCGTATTACACTGAACCGTACCCTTTCAGTAGGAAACGTGGGATTGTTCCCTGTCGAAAGTTACATCCATGTTGAGGGGTAATTGCTGAGAGCCACATCTAGAAATTTCTAAATCAACGGATATCATGGGGTTCTGAGTAGTTTGAAAAGGTTCCTACAGGCAAAATTTACAGAACACCTGAAAGGGCCATCTTTGCTTCAGGATAGTTTACAAGGTGGACCGCCTACTTGATTCTTGATAGGAAGTATCATCATTGGAGAAAGTTAAGTAATGCGCAAGGTTGAGGAGCCCTTTGGTCGGTTGTCATTTGTATTAGTCCGTCCGTATGCAATGTCCTCTCGCACGTCTTCTGTCCACATTATTTAACGCGGACAAAGCCATCTGTTGTCAATATTCTTCATGCTTCACGTAAACCTCTATACATGTGGGTGTAGAAAATCAGATGGTGGAATTGTGAAGTATTTGGAGAGCTTATTGATTGAGTTCTTTTCACTTTTTATTCCCTCTCTGATGAGCTCATGTCACTTTTGGTTTTGTGTCATAGGAGATAGGGAACATGCCCCGTGGTCCTCCTCCAGCATCGAAAGAAGAAGTGGCAAAATTGGCCATCATTCAAGTAACTGATGCTGTCCTTACTCGGGTTGGTGTTGGTACTGAGTGTGCTGTATGCCGGGAAGTGTTGATTATTGGAGACAAGATGCAAGAGATGCCTTGCAAGCATTCGTTTCATCCGGACTGCTTGAAGCCATGGCTGGTAAGTTAGGAGTATGCGCTTGCAATAATCTACAGTCCTAGTTCACTTACTGGTTGCATGCCTTTCGGCCAGTTATGTCTAGTGTTTATGAGTATTCATAATCTGCTTTGTTCCGCGAGTGTAGGAAGCACACAACTCCTGTCCTATATGTAGGTATGAGATGAAGACGGACGACCGGGAGTATGAACTGCAGAAGGAACGTGACCGTGAGTTTGAAGAGGACAGGAAAGGACGTGAAAATGCTCTTCCTGGCGGAGAATATATGTATACTTAAACCTGGCTATTTCCTATAGCCATGTACATTCCCCTCCCTGTTAGTAATCTAGTTATGAGTATCAGGAATTTTTAATGGCCTTTCACCTCTCCACAGCAGTTGGAACTTTCAACGCGAAATAAATGAGTAGCTGCTCGATAAGGCCATGACGGATTGAGAGTTGTATTTTAACTAGTAGTCGATTGTTTTTCTGTTAATTTACAGGAGAAGTTGTCGAGAGTAGATTGGACAGCAGAAACCACTGATATTGGCCTTTTAAGCTGTAGTCTGCGCGAATGCAATTGCGTTGCGGACTTCACAATGTGATGGAAATTTGAAGTTATTCCCATCAGTCCATGCTCGGCAATTTATGCTTGCAACCTGTCCTCAGAGAACAAGTAAGCTGACCACGGATAAATAATATCTATCCCAGCGTCCACCGATGTTCAAATGAATCAGGGCAATCGACAACTGACGGACTTTCTCTTACTCCCGTCCCGCCATCCCCTTTGCGGGCATTTGGTTCCAAATCTTCACATAGGAGGGCCCACAGATGCCAAAGGATGTATGTCATACGTTTCTCCTTTGATGAACATTGAATGAAGTACTGGAGTTTACAGCCTTACTTTCTTTTGCCATGTTACTATCTTCTGGTCGTTAATAGTTTGTTTGGGAATCATAGCTTACTAGCAAACTTCATCACTGAGGGGTTTCAGCTGATTAGGGTTTAGTGGTGGCTTCCTACCCCAGTTATGCTTTAATGTACAGCGAGCTCTCTTCGTTGTCACTTGGGCAGGTGAGGAGATCATTTTCCAGCAGCCCGTGTGCATATGTGTTTGTTTCTGTGATCTGCGCAAGTATTCTACTGCAGACAGACTTGAGGAAACCGAACTGTTGCTGGCCATAGTCAGTACCCTCGTACTTTGCTCTTATTTGTCTTTGAGGGCCACATGAACCCCGTACTGGTGACAAAGTATATACGATCAAGCTCTCCTTGAAACCAAGTCTGGAACACGATAAGTACTACGCATAATAGCAGGCATTATTGAACCCTTGGGTAGTCTGCAAGGCGTCAATCGAAACTGGCTGTACCCGACAGTGCTTATTAAAACGAGGTGATCAGATCGTAATCCGACATCAATAACGTTGAGTAAGGTTGGATTGGGGCCGTACACCCAAATCAGTACTAAATATGGCGGTAAATGTCAGGACAGGACAAGAGGTTGCGATACCAAGACATGAGCAACTATGCTCGAAATACCACCCGTTTGGAAATCAGGAGCTTGTTTCATATTTGGCCATTCACTCTTGGCGGTGTTTTTACGCAAGACCGAGATGTCTTTAGTCCTTGCACTCCCAAGTTTTTACGAGTGATGAGCTAAATTCTGCCGGGATGTGGATAGGTAACCAAATGCAAGGTTGGATTAGAGTTCTCCACAACAGTCGTGCATTTGGTGGTGAACTTGCACAAGAGGAGGTTGATCAAACAACACCGTCAATGCAAAGGAGACGACGTATCACTTCTATCAAACGTGGAATCGTTTCGCTTAGCAAACAGTCCGAAGGGTCACTGTCCTTGAGAGAAGCTGGAGAAGTGGTGATACTCGGTGTGAATTGAATAGTACAGGGCATATAAGATCTCACAATTGTCACTCAAACCTTAATTGTCTTGCACATCACAAACGTGGGTCCGCCACACCTTGAAACTGTAGGCAGCCCCACTACGTTGAAGAAGCTCAAATCATGCTGAGATGTGGGCACGTAGCTCAATGCAGGCCAGAAAGTAAAACCGTGACACCAGGCTTAAGGACAATTTTTCTGCATAGGATTTGCTATCTAGACCAACGAAGTCAGCATTCAGTCGTAAACAGCTCCACAGTTGAGGTCAGCTTCATCAATGAGCTTCCACAGTTGAGGTCGAATCACGATTTCCCTCAATTTGACAAGAGAATGCTCGGCAGTCACACTGCCAACGTATCTCCCTGCTGCTTCAAGCACCGAAGAACTCCTGGTTCACGTCCCAGATCACAAGCTTCATGTGCGCGAACTCGCATAGTGATCTGCAATCAAGTTGAGGAAACTTTTATTCTCACACACATCTCTTAGATGTTCTGCCACAGTAACAAAAGATTTATTCCGAGTCATACTGTAGGTCAACATAAGGTCCATGTGGGTGAAGTGCACAAGTTACAGTCTCTTCGAATTCCTCCAGCGGCAATCGTCGTGTCATAAACACCATTGCAACCCAATAACATCACGAATCACATGAATCAACGATTGGAAGCTGCTGTATCTTAGAGGGACAATGATTTAGCGTCATGATGACTCAGATCAATAAGCCAAGACATGCACAGTAGTAGTACGTCGCAGCTCCGTGAAATTATTAACCAAGTCGAGAAGAGTGTGCACTACAGCCAGTCGATAATACATCAATCCCTACCACCTCACAGTGAGTCGTGGTCGTCTCTACTAGATCTTAATTGATTCCAGAATCTCTTTGTCATTGGCACTTTCGCTCAATTGGCATTTCTCCTGCGTGTACTTCCACTGTCCCTATTAGGCAAGCTAGACGTGGTTGATTGAACTCACATGGTCTTCTGAACTAATTTATTGCTGATGGTGGTTGTTGACCTTCAACTGTGTCCGCGGCTCGAGCAGCAGCCGGTTGTTCATGGTTTGATTCACAAGTGTTGACATTTTCCTTTCTTCTCATCTCTGTCTTGGATTATCTCCTTGGACGCCCTCGATCGCCCAGACTAATCGAGACGTTCCAGAACATGACATTGCATGTTCTTTTGTTCCCAAACAAAACTTTCAAAGCATCAATCATCTAACCGTTTCTATATGGTGGTTGTCACAAGTCTCCGATTCTTGGTTTGTCTGCTTGGACACCTTTGCTTTGGAATATGAAGATGTTGCTTCCAAAAAGATGAACAACAATGAAGCTCCACGGATATCCTCTTTCCAGCTCGCACAGTGATTAATTACATTACTCTAGTGAAACATGGGCATCTGGGAAGGGACAGAGATTAAAGTTCCACCTTTTTGTCACAGTTTTACGCGTCATTGAACTGTCGTAACGTCAAAGACATGGTGCAGGTTTTCCAGCATTGTATGTATTCTAACGAGGAAAAACACCCAGAAATCCGCTTTATGCTCGAGTACAGTGCACTGTACTACAAGACAACAACAACAACAACAACAGGTAGTGGGGAAAACACCCAATCGACCTGACTTAATAAAGCACCTCAAATCATTACCCCTCCAGTAGATGAAGAAAAACGGCTTTAGTATAAACTAAAAGCACCGCGTTCTCGATTGATAGTCAGTCACCAAACGTTGGTAGTACCTCGATTTATATAACTTCTAACTCACCTACAACAACCAGATGATCCGTAACGACACCTTCTTCATATGTATGCAAGTACGACAAGAGATCCAGAGCTATAATTTCTTCATACATACTTCTTCTTGTAGAAAGGGTGTTCAGGCTTTCAGTTGCTTCCCTCCATTCAAGTGCCTAATTCTTCACATCTGATGGAAACACGAATTGAATTGGGGTTGGTCGAGGTCTGGAGGAAAAAGATGATCGTAAAGTTAGTTATACCAAGATAGCAATTACGATAAAGATCATGGCTTTTGTCTACCTGAAAAGTGCCACGAAATTGCTAATGAAGAGCAAGAGTCCCTGGCGACAAATTAATGTCCTGATGTATAGAATCAGAGGCCAAAAAACATGCTACTAAGATATAAAGTATTTGTCCTTGTGGTCTTTGAATTAGCATAATAGTTTAGAATATGCCCTCACCACAAAGTCCACCACTCGTGCGTTGCTGTTCTGCTCATCTTCTCCATACCTACAACATATAATATTGCATCAAGTTTTATATTCAGTAGTTCTTTTAGTAAAACTAAAAAAAAATTATTCATGTGTAATAACAAAATGTATGGTAGTTTGGTGGAGAAACTAGAACAGATAAGCCTTGCATTTTGGCCTAGTGAACTCACATGTTTTGTTTCTGCAGACTCTAGCCCAAAATTCAAATTTTCGTTAATTTGGTACTCGTTGTGGTGAGGAAAATAAAGACATGATGAGCCAGAAACTCCCTCAGCAAATTAAGCTTTTAAAACCTCTTCACTTGTACGTATCGACACACCAAATGGATATTCAATATATCATGAGAATTCTGATCTACACTATCTTAAACTCTAAGTGGCACCTACTACTAGATGAGCTAAGTTTTGGAATTGTGTCTTATTGCAATTTATCATTGGATATGCTAACTTTCGTATCAATCTTAATATCTATACATAATTTGATAAATCTTATGATGTATTGAATATGCTTTGCATGAGGTGGTCATGTAAAGGGTGTTCTTTGAGATTTTTACGGTTTAATCATCAGAAAGTAGTCAAAATCGTGGTTCAATTTAACTTCTAATACCCCTTTTTATGAAATCATCCCTTCCAAATGTATGCATTTTTAACTACTCCGGATTGAGCTTTGACTTCCTCACATTTATCATTAGAAGTTAGACATAAAGATGGTGTAAAAGTCACATCATATGCGATAGGTATCACTGTTAAAATACAATTAGTGGTCAATACATAACTAAGCATTATTCAGCTTTTGATAAATAAAATAGGTCTAAAATTGATAAGATTTAACGGTTTACTTGAGGAACTTAGCAGTGGAGAGAGCAGGCAAGGATTATTTACGTATTTTAGATTCAAGTTTTATTCAAGTTCAAATCAAAACTCAAATTATAAAACATCTAGCATTTCATCAAAAAACAGATTAGATTCTTTTGATAATTTACTAATTATTTTTTAGTTTTAAGAGAAATTTAAATCTGCAGCTAAGAAAAGCAACTTTTCCCTCGACAGCATATATTCTTAATTGAAAGGTTTTTAGGCCATTATTTTTGAGGAAAAACAAGTGAGAACGACCTTTTCTTTCAAAGGAGTATCATAATTGTCTGTCTTTCCAAAAAAGATATCTTATTCTTCAGATAAATTGAACAATGATCATTTTCCTATTTGAAAATCCATTTATTTTCCTAAATGAAAAATTTCAGGAAAAATTCATAAAATGGTTTACAATGAAATTAACACTTGTCATTTAATACACGAGCGTTTCCTCAGGCAAGCTATCGCTGTAATTTTGAGGTTTAATTCATGAAAATTGACGTTCTCAGAAAGTAATGAAGAAATTTTTTATCCACGTCAAGTCCATGACGTTTGACTATCCATGTGACGGATTCCCGCCACTGCAACAGTCGAGTATGGACGGACTCCGTTACTCGTACTGCAGACGTCCACCAGGACATCTCATCACAGGCCAGGAGATCCGGCACCATTTTGAAGCCGAGAGTTTCATCACGGAATTGCCTCTATACTTTACGGTGTGATAAAACGCTGGAAAAGAGCTAAAGTTTGGTGGAACGTACGGTGATACTCTTAGAAGTTATCCGGCAAGTAAAGGAGTTAGATCATGCAGTGGACGAGTAGATCTTTGCGGCACTTGTTTGCGGTCGAGGAGACAAGGGATGCAAGGAAAAGCCTACCTGGAGTTTACCACCAATTTTCGGGAATTACAAGAATTGCACTACCACCAATTCGAGAAACTTTATCAATTAGGAGATGTTTATTCGGATACTCCAGTTGTGTGTAGGTTCGTATGATTTACATAGCTCGGATATCTTAGGTGTGGTAGGGCAAATTTTTCATATAGACTTTATTGGAACTTAGCTTTATTTTACCTTTTTTCTTTTTGTTTTTTCCTTGTACGACTTGAAGAGTCTTCCCATCGTCCCTTCGTTTGTTCTACGCTGTCGCCTTCTTCCAAAAAATTTCGGGAATGGTCTTTATCTTTTCGGGACTGTGATACTCGCTCACCTGTTTGATTTGCTAAGAAAGTTCTTTACACTCCAGAAATCTCCAAGAAGAAACGAATCAAATGAACGACTTTTAGTTCCCAATTGTCAAATTTGCACTTTGTTATCTAATCGATTTGTGTCAAAGCAGATTTAGTGTTCGGATCTTTCTTACGATAAAAACCTGTAACGCCGCGTGATTGTTACCATCGGAGAAATAGCGCCTACCGTATACTCAGCGACATTAGCGGTCTGGAATGACCACATTTCCTCAATTCAAAACACGTTCTGTACTTAATCGAACCTATAGTGGAAATGTGATTGACAGCGTTGAATGACCAAGTTCGTTAGATGTGACTTTGATTCGAAGGTATGCTCATTCCTCTAATATCGCTCTCACATGTTGGTCTAGTCAAATCTAGTACTCACACCATGAAAAGTCCTCATAAAGATTATTTCTTGTAACTGTTCACGCCATTGCCTTTCTCTTTCCCAATTACGCTAAAACCAATAGAATACTCAACTTACAAGGCCACAAATTCTCAGTCCGACAAAAATTTAATACTAAGGACTTGTCAAACTACTATTAATAATCATATAAGATATTCTCATATAACCTTCGCATTCTCAATGAGACAAACTTGCAGTTTCTAGAGTGTTCTTTCTTCACGAGGAATGTGGTCTACGAGTAGTTCTAAATTCCATTTTGAGAGAGCTTTTTCTTTTCTTTTCATGACCTTGTAACTAGTCCGGGGAAAGGTACAAATCGAGGTGCAGTTCAAAAGGAATGGGAGTGCGTGCCTTCCTGTATGTATCTCTCTAAAGTGAGAATGTGTTTGTGTCATCTTCTTTGAGAGTTGACATGCCCCATCGGATTTTTTGGGAGCTGCAGATCTGTTCACTTTCCTTCGTTCAAGTCTCGGTTGAATTCTCTTCACTATTTGTCCGTTTTGGTGATTTGGGATGAAAAAGCACAACACCATAAGGTTTAGTGTTTTTGTAGTTCGTTCATACTGGACACTTTAGTACAAATCATAGCTCATGCTCACCTCCTCTCTTGGTGGTTTATTCTATTTTATTTGGTGTTACCTCCTTATCATATTTGTCACGGACTTTCCTTGCCTATAGAGGTATTGTTGCAACATTTGTTATTGTTTCATAGTACTATCCGCCATACTTTCTCCACTATGTTAGGGCTATGCATGCTCCCCAACAATTAGATAAGTCGTGTAGACATATAGCTCTCCACAAAGTCATGGGTGGATGTGGCTTCATAGAACAAGAAGCTACACTGCCAACAACATATATTGAAGCATGTGCTCTAGTGGTTCCTCATTTAGTAGATAGTTTTTTATATGAGGGTCATCCTCTTTTTTTTGAACCTATCACGACATTGGATTCAAGCATTTATGCCTTCCAAGCATATCTTAGATTGGCTTGCAACTTATTGTTATGTCATGCTTGCACATCACTCCATGTGTTTATTGACTTTGTATCCCCAGATTCTAAGATACTCCAAGTGGTTCTCAATGAACTTATGCACACTCACACATTACTAGCATCCTCATTGATGCAACTTCACCTAACAAAACTAGGATCCTCTCTTGTAGAGGGAAGGCTCTACAGCTTGGCTCCATGCTTCACCCTTGATTGACAACTTCCAATTTCTTGTGAGGAGCTTACCATAGCACTACAACTGTGGTTGTGTCTCCCACATCCAGCTCTCATAGGACTTCCACACTAGTGAATATATGGTTCCCCATATGACATGCAAAAGATACACTTTTATAATGTGTATTAAGTGAAGAGCCCACTAGATTGCATGATCCAATTCACTATACATTTGTTCACATCTTATGAGCTACATGGACACTAGTTTAGCTTGAGCAATGGTTGGATTTACCAAGACCACATATCCATCAGGTGCAAGCAGATATTTTCACTCTCATGGGTGGATGGACTGACATTGCACCTTGCATAACATACTGGTGGCAAACCCTCTACAAGTTGAGTCATTGGCATGGGCAGGCATATAGGCGGGAGCAATAGCGACCATTGCCTCTAGGGGCAAAGAGGACCACTACACACCTTAGCTATACTTAGGTATCTTTGTCTCCATAGCAATTGAGATTTTTAGGCCACATGTAATGTTACAAGGATTGGAGAAATCCAAAGAGAAACACAAGGTTTCATTCCCCAATACTACGATGCTCCAAACGAGCACCTTGTCTTTATTATATAGCAAAGAGTATCCACTCAAAGGGAGCTACACTTTGGATCAAATACATGGATTGGTGACATGTTGATCCTTATCATATTGGTTGGTCAAACAAGTTGAACCAAAGAGAATCTTTGGAGAATCTTCTTGTAAGAAACTTAAACTATCATGAGTAAGGTACCATTGGAAAGATCTTGATGAAATTAAAAAAAAGGGGGAAATGCAATGCATTTTATTCTTAGGAATGGGTAATACTCTATTTTTTGAGTCCTAATTCATTTGTTTAGGACTCAAAATAGACTTTGAAGTTTTTAGTATGTTTTTGACCTTTATCATATAGTACTCTTTTGGTGATACATATATCTGATCTACTTAGACCATTGTATATAACATCCCTAAAAATATTACCGAGTAAATTTTCACCTCTAGATAATCTATCTAGCCAATGGTATTACACCATTCCATCACCATTTTGATGGTTCCTTCAAGGATATAGTATGGGTCTCTTTGCAACAGAGAGGAGCATTGGCTGTCTCTCCAACCATGCTCATTTTCTATGATCAACAACACAACAATCACTCTGCAACATGCTCAGGCTTTAGGTTTTCACATACAAGCAGCTATAGTAGTCACACCCAACATTGCTAGGATCCTCCCTCCCCACTTACCTTATATACCTGATCTCTACCGAATACTTAAGGAGTAGATTACACTCTCCTTAGTTTCTTATATGCTTGTTCGTGGTGCTCTTTTTCCTCTACAATACATTCGGGCCCTTTTGCTATTTGTCTTTTGCTTTGTTGTCGCTTGGGACTTTGGTGTTCTACACTCATATATATATAAAAGGCAGATTGGATTATGAGTCATAAGATTAGCATTAGCTATATGTCTTTCAGATATTCAAAACTAACCTCAGGTATATGAACTGTTTAAGAACCCCATATACTGTGGGCTTCAGGTGCACTAAATAATCTCCGATTGGCAAGGGACCTATAACCCTTTAACTCCCGGGAACTTCAACACCTAGACCATATTGTCTTGGTGAACGTAAAATCGCTGACGAAAAGCAACTGTCCATGATTCTAACTGCAATTGAGAAAACTAGAAAAAGAACTGCGCCTCTAGCATTATTCCTCTAGTTAGATAGTAATAGTTTATGATCTTTGGAATTTTCCAATGTCTTGATGCGATAAAGTCTTCATACTTCGTGATTGTGGGGAAAAGCAGTGTAGTGATTAACTATTTTGCATGAAAAGCTGTCTGATTTCGAATCTCACCTATTTCATACTTGACTCGTATATAACTGAGGTCTTGCGCAGACGATTTTTCTGGAGCGCCTACAAGCCTCATGATACACTACTCCATGCTGTAAAAAATTGTGCATTACCGTTTGCATTTTAGAATTTCTAAATGACTTTCTTTCTTCTCAATTTATACAAAAGAGGCTTTGTACCTTCGACGTGCTTGATTCCCTTGGCATAACATGCTCGCTTCTATATACCTGTCTCGCAACTATTCGTGCAACTTTCTCACATCCTTCTTGTTTTGCTATGTGTATCGCTTTCTTACTTTTGATATTAATTCCTAGGTTGGAAAGTGTACCCGCCAACTTTACCCTATTGGCAATAACAGGTTGAACCTCTTTTCCAAGATACACTCGAGTCAACAAACCCTTTTCGAAAGAAACTATTCTTGTGACGTCTGAAACTACTAAGCTTTTGCAAGTTGAATGGTTATAGCGTCAAAATTCCCCCCATTTTCATGTATTACCCCTCCTTTACATGTATGAGCTTTCAGACCCACGGACGGCTGTCGAGTTTTACTTTCGTAGAGCTCGTATGCTGCGCTCTCTTGGCACATTTAAGTGCCTGGAATTTTCAGCACATAAATGTAATGCGAAGTGCACAATTAGAAATGGGAGGAAATTCTGGAGAAACAGGACGAGAGAAACCTGACGACAGAGAACACAAAACGCGGGACTAGTAGGTCACACGTCACAGCATATCCAGGAAGCATCGACCGTGCAAGTCGAATTAACGGCCAGGATGCGCGAGGAATCCCGGCCCGCGGTTAAGTCACGATGCACCCGTTATCCTGGCGTCACGAGGAAAGGGCTGGAGAACGACTAGTGGTAGCGTAGGCATCCGTAGCCACTGGCAAAACACGAAAGAACTGAAAGGATACTTCCTGGTACTCCTCGAACCTTTAATGGTTATGGCGGAATGGGAGGGAGTGGGGAGGAAAGGATCGAGAGGGTGATCGTGAGAATTTGAAATTGATCCACGGTCGCTGCACAGAGAGGTTGTAAATGTAATGGGAGAGATGTGTGAATGAAAAACGCGACGCACGTAGTATAACGAGAAGGAAGGTCGGGAAGACTATATCAAATCTTTATAAAGATAAAGCTTAAAAAGTGTAATAGGGTTAAATTCTAGTAATATTACATGACAAATCTGCCTGATTAGAATTAGAATATTAAAGTTATGTTGATCTTATGGTCTAAATATCTCAAGAGAATCCGAAGGTGTTTTATCTAGTACAATTATTCCTCTATGAATTTATGGATGGCATAACCCAAAGAGTACACCATTGTAATGTTTCGAGTACAAGAGAGACACGAGGTTTCATTCCTCAATACTCCTATGACACAAAGAAGTATCTGGTTTTTATTATATAGCAAGAAGATCCATTCAAAGCGAGGTACTTTGGATCAAATACATGGATTGGTAACATGTCAATGAGCTCCACCTTTAGATTAGCTCCATGGATTAATTACATGTTAATCTTCATCCTATTTCATTGATAAACAAGTTTGACCAAATAGAATCTTTGGAGAATCTTCTTGTATGAAACTTAGAATAACATAGGTGAGGTATTCTTTGAAAGCTCTTGTCAAGACAAACAAGAGGGCAAAAAGCAATACCTCGTCTTCCAAATAGAAGTAAAATTTCATTCTTTATGGCCTAATTCATCTATTTAGGATTCGAAAATTGACTTTGAAGTTTTCAAGGTGTTTTGATCTTTGCCCTATTAGTGGAAGTGCTCTTTCGGTGACACCTTTATTTGATCTACTTAGACAATCATACATAACATCCCTAAAAATATTATCAAACCAATTTACATCTCTAGATACGTTATTCAACTTATGGTATTACAACCATTGAAGCATAAAAAGACAACACTTAGATTGATTATTCAACTTATGGTATTACAACCATTGAAGCATAAAAAGACAACACTTAGATTGATTATTCTCTTATTTTATGGAGTGCGCCTACATAATTTCTCTATATAGAGCAATAGACATCCACTAGCTAGAAGAGAACTAGAAAATAAGAAAGTAAAAGTGTTATTTTTGTTGTTTAGTACTATAAGCTCTTGTATAATTATTTGAAAAAGTTGTTGAATATTATATCCAAAGTTTCATATCAAGGGAAAAGATAGTGACTTCACTACATACTCTTCTACTTGGAGATTTTAATTACAACCACTTTGTTCACTCAACATCCAATAGGATAGGTAATTACATCCTACATCCTCCAAAACTGCATTGCACATTGTATCCACAACCACAATATTTGCTATTGTCGCCTAATTGTTTTGAGCTATATACAAGTCTATCCTAACTCATACAGTCTACAATATATACCAATACTATCTCAAAGTGAAATATTTACTCTCTTTTACCATTGCAAACACTATATCCTTAATGGTGTCATGACATGAGTAACTATCTTTGATCCTCCAAAATAATAATGATTCATATAGACCCTTGTTGTATCTATAATAGTACTACATTCAAAATTATTTAAAATACATATGGGAAAACCAAATCTAGGTGGGATCTCATATTATAGGGAAAGTAGTTGATGCTCAAATGTAAGATCTAAGAGTAAAGATCCAAAACTTGCATCCTTGCCAAAGCAAAAACAAATATGTACACTAGTAACACAAGGAATAGATGGATCAGCTAGAAAATAAGGTAGAGCTTGTTAATATTATTGGTTCATCAAGGAAGACTACAAACTTCTAGTCTAATAGGAAGGCCAAGGATGGAAGATCATAGCAACATGCTTGAGAGTACAAACTATCTCTTATTTGCAAACAATAGATGGAGAGGAAGGATAGGATACAGATTCCACCTCTGCCACATATATTGTCGAGATTGACCTATTAGCAACTATAAAATTGGAGAAAAACAAAGATATTGAAAATTCTCAACTATCCAAGAATACTAAAGATGTTTTCTTTTCCGTAAGTATTTGTCTCCTCCATATCTAGTATTATATTCCTCTACATGAAATGAACAGAGATGTCTATCACACATCCAAAAGTCTAAACTATTAATGTCACCAAAAGACTTCATTAATCCTCCTGTCAAAGCTTTGCAAGCTTTATTACGGAAGGTCCAAAAAAATCATACAATAAACATGACCATATCAAACCTGTTTCAAATAATTTCAAAATATCAATTTTCAATTTGCTTGAGATAGTAATCATCCCCACAACTCAAACTATATATAATGGTCAATGAAAGAATTAACATAGCATGTATAATCTCGGAGGCAAAGTAATATGATCAGGTAGATTTCAGGAAAAAGAAGGAGATGGGGCTAATATTTTAGAATCTACTTATTTAAAAACTCCATGCGTAATGTGCTTCAGGTTAGAATAAATTGGAAAGCAGTAAGAAATATTTAATGTCCCATGACGCCAAATTGTGCATTCTTGAGAAGACTATATGGACGGGTGTTGATTTGGTGGCTTTTGTTGCTTTTCTTTGAGATATACACGGTAGATGGACACTTGAATCTGATATGAGTACGCGTATGCGTACGGGTATCCAGAACTGCACTTACTTACAGTGAAGTCAGAGGAAGCCTGGAGTCTGAACTGACGTTAAGGGGTGTCAGGTATAGATGAGGAAAATATTACCGTATGGAGCCTGAGGGACTGATACAGAGTGCTTTAGTATAGCACCAGAAAACGTTGACAATCAACCACCAGAATAGGTACTCTATATTGATAGTAAGAAGAAAGCGCATAACTACAGTGGAAGGAAAAAAAGGGAAAAAAGGAAACTAACTATAGTAACTATATAGTATAACTATAGTAAGGAAATAAGAAAGCGAGACATAAGTTAACAAGAAGACCCCATCAAGCCTTTCAGATGGAGCAAAGCTCCATTTTACCTCTGTAAAATGATGAAGTTACTCCCTGACTGCGAGTGATGTGTATAGTTCTATGGCTCGATAACAAGCCACACATGCCTTCTCGAGTCGCTGTTAGCAAGGTCTATCCTTCGGGCTTTTGAGTTATTTGCAACACCACAGCAAGAACGATATTCCTCATCCTTTCCCTTAATTCAGCTGGCTCACCGACAAGTACGCAGATGATGATTGACGAAATTCTGTCCGATCTAAATTCTCGAGAGCTAAACACATTAAGGAAAGGCCAAATGCCTGATCCAGGCTGAGTCACCTGCAGAGTTATGGCAATCCATGCTCTGAGCATAAACGAGATCAGGCGAGGTGCTTTACAATGGAGTCCGCAGGTTCCAAAGCAATGTGCAATAAACGTGCTGGGATCACTACTTTCGCTTTTCAATTCAATCATTGTCATGGGTTTGTCATTTGAGCGTCGTGAATGTACGAATTTACGAATTTACGAATATACGAATATATACGAAATATACGAATTTAGCCTGAACAGGAGAACAGTTTATTAAACGAGTAGTTCCTGCTTAATACGTTTGTGGCATAGAGCGTTGCATCCCTTTAGATTCGTTCATGTGGATCACAGAGCAGCGGACACGAGCGACATATGACAAAACCTAAAATCGAATGGAGGGTAGGATATGTAAGACGGATCTTCTACGTCACGAGTAGTTCTGCGTACCTGTAGTTGTCCTGGAGTACCTCAGTGCCATCCAAGGGTAGTCTCTCTCACAAGCTGTAGTCTATGATACGATCGTACAGTGGAGAAAGACAAATGCCTTTTAAGTACCGTACGAAACGCGATAGAATCCGATGCCCTAATCCGAGCCTTTACCTGTTCTAGAGAAATCATACCGTTTCTTCTACGACTGTAAATTACGCAAAGGTTATCTAGCCTCAACGTAGTGTACATCGAGTGCCTACAATAGACCAGTATAGCATGCCAACTTCTGGGGTATGTTCTTGAGGTTGCAAAGTTTGATAGAGCATGGAGATACTTAGATTGCTTGTGTTTTACGTGGATGCGCCACTAAGGAACCCCAATGCAAGTTTGTGCCACTTCACTGAGAAGAAGATAAATATCTTCTTAATCAAGCTTTTCGATCATCAGAGAACTAGCAGGAAGCAGCAAGATGACAAGTTGGACGAGTAACAGGAAGCAACAAGAAGTCAAGCTGATTGTAAGGAACAACATGGACATTTCCCATTTTACAGCAGCATTTCATCAACTAGAGGTTGTCCTCCTGACCCCCAAATTGACAGCTGCATATGGAAGTAGTTAGGTGCTGAAGTAATGGTTTCACTGATCTGCTCAACTGTTACACAGATACCTGGATAGCGGATTGCACAGTCGTTGAACTATGAAATGGACATATATGTTACGCGGGAGAACTGTAGCAAGACACTAATAGAAACACACGTGTCAACGACCCTATAGGACAAGAAATCTTCCAGGAAGTACAGGCGTCAGTGCAGCGGCTAGATGATATATGTCGCGCTCGTCTGTCAACCATCTAGAGTTTGCAGATGAGGATCACTAATTGTTGCTGAAGATGACAATGCGAGTACTATCTAAAGACCTACAGATCCTATATACGTGTGGCCGTATCCATTTTCGACCATGGAATATGCAATATCCTCACTAGACATCGATGCACGATGTTGCATGTTAACAAGTACTCGATGTTTGCTTCGACTCGAGTAAAGACCGTGCCTTCTTATAGGATTCTCCGTGTGCACACTTTCCAACTTTTGCAAATTTCCATTGTGCAGGACACATGATAGAAACTATGTTGAAACGAAGGAATTGGAAAGAAACAACTCTGGATATGTGAATGCAAACTTATTCATCAACAACCGTCCTTGTGACAAAGTGCTAACCGTACGTGGCATACTAGTATGTAAAGAACAGAACGAGAAAGCAAGACGGTGAAGGATAAAAAGCATCAGAAACACGAGAACGATCCGGACTAGCTGTCAGCTCTTGAACCTCAATCAAATCGATGGACGAGGATACCGGGTGCGACCTCGTTGAGCAAAGAAGTTACGCTTCTTTGTGGCGGCTCATTGCAAGTGCAGGAAGCCGGAGTGCTCATTCTTTCCAGGTTGGGGGTCCAACTGAACCGTACTCCCTCTGATTGAAACTTAGGCTCTCATAATCACATTTATACCGACATTTATTCAAGCGGCGAAGCGTACAAACCGTATCATGCGTCCATAATACCGGTAAGGATTGACGGCGTACTTTAATGGGGCTGATCAAAGAAGCATGCGCATAATACCCCTCCTCGTTCTAAGCAGTTTTGTAGAATCTCTTCCTCCATGGGAGGGACCACACCACTGATCTCCAAATCGAAACTCAGTATATTCCAAACGATCGTCAAATTATTACCGCAACATGAGATTGTCCTGGAAGAAATACGAGATTTCTTCCCTCGAACCGACGCACCGGGGAAATAGCCGGGAATGGTTTGACTTTGTTCCGACATCAATCTCTTGTCCGAAGACCTTGACTAACTTAGGCTCATAGTGACTTTAGGGACAGTTGTAGACGACTATAAAGGCCATGTATTCCGCTTTATACATAACCTGTTTTGCAGTCGGCGACTTCGAGGCATGTTGACTTCTGTATCTGCTGCGTGTGGTCACGTATTGGATTTAGAAATACGCATCAGTACCGTAAATACTTCTTGTAGTTCCACGACATCTTAGTAACGATTCGCAATTTAACACGTCAGATGCTCTAACAGAGAGATCTTCTATATGACACGTTTTAGCGACGATGCGCCGTAAAGCGCACGTTTAGTGAGGTTGATAATCATGCAGCAGGTTGATAATGATGCATAATCAAGCTACTGCATGCTTCTAATGCTCCAAGGATATTGTCACTCGACAATGTTGAGTAGCATTATGCAGGAAGTGTTCAGGCGGTGTCCCAATCAGTGGTGCACGATCAACTGGTGCTGGATAACTCGGTGTGAATTCAATTTTGTTATAGCTGATTGAACTTTGGTCTCAGACTCGTAGTTTCAAATCTCCCACATATTTTAAACGCTGTCTATCATGACACAGCCACTGGTACAGTAAGACTAGGCTGAACCATAGCCCCGAAGACCTGTCCGTCTGTTTCATGCTAGTAAGAGAGATCACTTTTAGCATCTGGAAGCGGAAGCGACCTTTTTCAAGGATAAAACCGCGGATGTTTGTCGACTCCAGTGTCCCTAGTTTCCCCGGTTCGGTTTTACAAGCATCTCCCTAGACGTAACGTTCGAACTGCATCATGATTCGAGTCAGTACTTCCGTGCTCTTCGATCTAACAGCGGGCAGCAGATAGTTCTGCAGGGACTGAAGCAGCAAAAAGAAATCCTGTCAACTTCATGAGATCTTCCAGGAAGAGAAGTTACACACACATGTGGATCAGCCAGCATTCTCATTCCTATTCACGGGACCCGCCACGTGTCAGACACGTCATTAGCTCAGCTCCGGAAGGATCGCCTTGTTACATGACTACCTATGCTGTTTCATTGACACGTAGGACGGGAACACAACACACTGTGTTACTGACATAGTAGAACTCTAGCTATGGCGGGGGACAATGGATAACGACAGGCATAGTGTAACGCTGCGTTGTTAAATAGCAGTATCCTGCAAGTACTTCGACCGCAGTGGCTGGCCAGGTACAATGACGAGGAAGACAAGTACCTTCGTTAACTGTAAGTACTGTATGTTCTCCCCCACACCCCAACATCACCTAACTCCATTATACCCTCCACCATCTATTTCTCTGCAATGTGTACTCAAGTAGCTCTCTTTCACGAGAAAACATTTCAAAAGAAAGAGTCAACGCGTCTTGGATCAGAAATTTGCTCACGAACCTTTACAGTAGTTCCGGTCATGATGATTTAACTGTCAGAAACATCTCATACCGTAATCTGAAGAGAACAGGCACGTACCCTGAATGAAGTAGTAGTAGTAGCCTGGGTGGGGGATGGATTCCTTCTAACGGGAAAGCAGGCCGTTTTGTTCCATAAAATGGAAATAAGGGCTATAACACTCGTGCCTACTGGTAAACATGGTACCTCTGAAGACTTATTTATGATTACTGGAAGTCAACCCTCTGTTCCATTCTTTGGTGGTCCACTTTGTTTAAAAGCGCTAGATATTTTAGACCTTGCGTTTGTTGTATCGATTGCACCCAACATGGTATCAGTCAATCCGCATCCCAGATATTAATTATCATTGAATAAGGCCACCTGAGCAAACTTTAATATTTTCACTCAAGGCCTGTGAAGGTCACTGCAAGGTTGTCTCCAAAATTGAAGATCTCGGTAGAAGAATCTTCTTAGCGCTGCTAGGGTTTCTCTAGGATGGTGGACCAGAGCGAATGGCGGAAAGGGGGAAGGAAGAATGCTTGTGAGAGGGGGCTTCCCTTGCGTTGAAGTAAAATTGGTAACAACTTGGAAGTGGCCCAGTGGAAGTTCTCTCTGAAAGAAAGTCCAGGACGACACGGGAGCAAAAGGACAAATGACGAGTCTGTGCAGGTGTAAGCTGTCTTCTGTAAAAGGGACCATGGGAGAACGAACAGAAAGAATACTGTCGCATAGTGGGAAGAGTCCCCGAGTGAGAAGGCGCAGTTTCGTCTCCCAGTAGAGTATTGTACTGTAGCCTGTATGTACCCCCCTTTGCTTCTTCGGTGCTCCCAGTTGTTCTGCCGTCGCAATGGACTGACGACGGCGAGAAAAAGAGAGGGGAGTCTGAGAATTTGCAGGCGAGTAACTGAAGAAAGGTCGTCAGACGATTTGAGTTGATTGTTGTGTTCGAACTACTACTAGTGATTCAACTGGGAGCCGGCGACGTTCGGCAGAGAAAGGGCTGAAGTAGACGGAAGAGGGATACGGCCGGTCCTCTGGGTGGTTTGCTGGAAGACCCGAAGTTTAGTTTTGTATGTATTATCCTCTGTAGGATCCTCTGTACTTATCACGTTTCCCTCTCTTTCATCGTCTCCTCCGGATCGGTTACCTCGTGTTTGAACGTCGAATTTGATTCCTTACTTGTTCTGGAGTCAGATTCTATTCTCCTTCCAAGCCCGCTCTTTCTGTTCCTCTCACTACCCCGCGAGCTGCAAATTGTCGTCTATTTTCTGCAGTTTCCCCCAGGGAAAGTGAGTGTGGTAAGTGACCGTGACCTTCGACCTTATGATGGTGATCGTGAGAGTTTGGTGCCGGAGTCTGGAAGGTGCTGATTGTGGGTGGTGGGGGAGGATCGAGTGTTCAACTGCCGGCTTGTCCTCTGCTGCTCGGTCTTGTTGTGTACAGATTGTTGGTTCAACCGAAGATGGAAGTGCACTCACAAGCCGTATAGAATGACGAGCGCAGGAACTCGAGACAGAGAAGAGAGCAGATGAAGATTGTTGTACCAGGAGGATGTTTAGGATGAAAGTTGAGTAGTAGGCCTTGAGAATTTAGTGAAAATATATGAACCTTTTGCCGTCTCTCTGTAGGACTCGCTGGAGATAGTCAAGAGTTTGAGGTGTTGCCGACCCAGAGGGCCCAAGAAGCGGAAGAAAATGCCGACGCTCTTCAAGCAGCTTCAGACTGCCAGGGATCATGAACCGCCAGTGCCCAGGAGCCCGGTGACCGACACAGGGAGCACAAAATCTTCGAGCGGCAGGAAAGTCAGCAGGGCTTCCCAGGCTCGTGTGGAAGCCCGGAAGGAGTTTCTCAGGGTGACCACCAAAGGGTCTAGAGATGAAATATACACTAACCCAGAAAGTCTGCCCCTCTTGGATGATGCGTACAACAACTTTCAGAGCATTTATCCCAAATTTGGCGAGACTTGGGCCGTCGATGATCTTAGAGAAAGAGAATACTTTCATCTTGAAGAAGGCGAACACGTGTGTATGGACTACTGTGGCTTTGGACTCTTCTCTCACTATCAACAGGTCATTAGCAAAGCTTCTTCATCTTTCGGGCTCGCTTACATCTCTGCAAATCTTTCAACCCATGCTCTCTACGGAGCGGCAGAGGACGGTACTGCAGAAGCTTACATCCGGAAACGGGTGATGGATTATTTGAAAGTCAATGATCGAGAGTATAGCATGGTATTTACTGCAAGTCGGGGCTCGGCTTTTAAGCTTCTGGCAGAATCCTATCCTTTTCACCTCAATCAGAGATTATTGACCGTGTATGACTTCGAGAGTGAAGCTGTGAACTGGATGGCGCAGTGCGCCAAACAGAAAGGTGCGAAAATTATGAGTGCCTGCTTCAAGTGGCCATCACTGAGAGTGGGTACGACTGATCTGAAGAAACAGTTGCAGGAGAAGAAGAAGAGAGGCGACTCCGCCAAGGGTCTGTTTGTCTTTCCCGTTCAATCGCGAATGACTGGTGCCAAATATTCCTACCAGTGGATGTCTCAAGCTCAGCAAAATAAATGGCATGTGCTGCTTGATGCTTCAGCTTTAGGGCCCAAAGACATGGATTCACTCGGCCTTTCTCTATTCCGGCCTGACTTCATTGTTAGCTCCTTTTATAAAGTGTTCGGAACGGATCCCACAGGTTTTGGGTGTCTTTTTATAAAAAATTCTGCCATTCACAGTCTGCATAATTCCTCTCGGGCGCGAGCAGTGGGGATGGTCAGAATTGTTTCAATGAACAATAACTCAACAGATGGGCATGACGAGAGAGAAAGTGAGGATGGAGACTTAGAAGAAAGTGGGTGGCGCTTGGATCAACAGGCGGGCATGAGCTCTTTCTCTGGTCCAGTTTCTTCATTCTATACGGAAGTTGATGCGGACAAAGAACACTCATCTCTCAGTCGGGAGAAGAATTTACACGCCACTGCGAAATTGCCTAAGAGCAACGGAAAAAGGGTTGGTGAGATTGAGCATTCTGGGCAGCTAAGGAGGGTTAATGAAACCGAAGAAGAGCTCTTCGATGAGGAGGATGAACTTAGTGGTCGGTTCAGTGGCCGCTTAAGGGGATACATCGGTTACTCGGGTGGAGTGATTGAAGATTTTCATGAGGATGACATGAGTGAGATTGAATATAGTGGACAGCTGACCCAATCACGGTACGACTTGGAACGGATGGGTAGGGTAAGTGAAATCGAAGAGAACCTTCCAAGGAGTGGACTGCTCTCAATGCCGCGGAACTCTTTTGGTAGAGATTCGAGTGAGATTGCGGAGGAGCTCGAGCAGAAACCTCGCAGAAGTCTACGTGAACAGCTCCACGAACCCCAGACGAGTCCTTTGAAAACTGTGAGTGAGATTCTTCAGGAGGACTATGATGCTCCAAGGCCTTCCAGATTTTTCAGGGTTCCTCCTAGAAGGTCTTACCGGCTGGAAGACGACGAAGAGCTTTCGGTAACCCCTGGGATAATTGACAGAAGATCAGGCGAAGCTGAGGACAGTGGAGGTGAGGAGTTTGACGATAGGATAGATTCTAACGGTAAAACTTGCAGGACAAGTGAGGTTAGAGGTCAGTTTGAGCTTACCCCAGATAGAATGCTGCAAAGCGTGACCTCTCCTGAGGATAGATATGTATCGAATTTAGACAGAGAGATTAGTCAGATAGAGGAGGAGATAGAGGAGAGGGAGTTCTCAAGGACAGCACTAAGTGACATTGAGGAGGAAAAGGGTATGGAGGTTGAGGGCAAGATGGACTCGGATGAGAGTGATGATGATAGAGTGACTCAGCAGAGATATTCTGCTCGAGAGGAGTCTCCATCTCTTAGTGAAATACAGATAGAAGAAAGCCAATCCCAGTCATCTGAGATTCCAAAGGGGGAGAAAGCAGAAAATGGCACAAATATGCACCCGCGAGCACCAGGTAAGAAGTCAACCGTCGACAGCATAAAGGCAAGGCTCCAGAAGTTTGTAAACAGGGCAAGCTTCCGGAAGCACAGCGGTAAAGAAATGAGCGAATTCCAGGAGCATGGTGTTCAAGCTCTTGTCACTAAGTACGAGAGTCTTCCGAGTGGTAGTGAGTTTCCTGATATGGAAGGAAACTTGGACCCGAACTCGGAAGGTCCGCTTTTCAAGCGAAGAAGCCCATCTGAGAATACGAACTTCTTATCAGAGAGAGCTATTCCTGGTGATACAAGTTCTGGGGTGAGATATAACGTCAATGGTGACGTTAGAGGGGAAGCAGTGAGTCCCAGTTTCCCCGTTCCTCACAAACCCAACGAAAGTGTCGGTCAAACTAGTGGGAGTGACAGTGATGACCAGCCTGTAGTATTCAAAGAGGTGTTGCGATCAGGGCCATCCGAAGGATCAAGTTCTCAAGCCTCAAAAATCGTTCCCGGTCCCTTCGATGTCGTAGAGGAAGAAGATCGAACTGACAGAAAGCAGTACTTGATGGAAGATTTACCTTCTCCTTTGCAGAATGATACTCCTGCCTCTCCAAGTGCTTGTGAGGGTGGTGAATCTGCCATAGCTAAGGGTAGTGATGCAGGGAAGTGTCTCGGGCCTGCCAGAGGACCCAGCTTCTCCTTCTCAGAGACTGACAGGGGCGTGAACCGAGCGGAAGAAGACATGCTTTCGTGGAAGGGACAAAACGAACTACTGAGATCAGGGAGTGGCAATCCTGATCAAGCTGTACCTGCGCCTTCCTCAGAGGGAAGTGCTGTGCATGATGAGCTGGAAAACAGACCTGCAGGTGCAGATGTGGGAGATGCTCGCGGATCTTCCAGTGGCGTCGCAAATGGTCTACAGCATGCTCATTCGTTTGGTACAGATGGTGGAGGAACTCCTTATGAATCTGGTGAAGAGAACTACATAACAATCTTACCTGGCAGCAGAAGTAGTAAAAACTGGGATCGAATACCTGAACCTGTAGACGAGTCCCCGGATACTGCCAGACGAGGAGAAAGAAACTCATCTCGTGATGGGTCACCAAGTACACCGCTAAGTCCAGTGGATGAAAGAGGGCTTGAAAAGAGAGAACACTCGGCACTTTCACCTGAAGCGGCTGGTGACTTGTCTGATATGAAGGAAACACCAAAGTCTTCAGGAATGGACGGTGTAATTACTTGTACTGGGTTTTCACCTCAGTCACCGAAGAGTGAGTTCGAGAGTAAACTTGCGGTTCTGTTTACACCACATGATGAGAAAGCCACTCCTCGCTCGAGCGGCAGTACACCGATTAACGCCACCAGCAATCAGCAGACTGAAAGAAGCAACGCTGAGGACCTGAGTTTCGACGAAGCGGAATTTCATGATGCCAAGGATCAACCTGGGATCAATGGCGCTTCTGATTTGCGTAGTGGCAGAACCTTATCAAGAGATGTAAATCTTGACGATGATATGTTTATTGCATCAAGAGAGAGGTCTACACTTGCTGAGGATCTTGCTCGAGTCGACATGCAAGATAGTGACGACGAGTCTTACTATCGAGCGCAATATCACCGTGATTCTTATAATGGATCAAGCACCTCCCGGTGGGTTGTTGGTTTTAGGTTTTGCTCCTTCTTATCATCTCCATACATCTACATTTACTTCCAATTACTTGAAAAATCAGAGCGGTTGCCCTTAAACCTAACAACATAGCAGTGAATATTTCATTTCTAGAGATTCCGTTAAAACTTCAAGTCCTGGATGAAAGTAAAGTCACCTCAGAAAGATGCTGTTCAGTTATACATGTTGCATGGCAGATTCAATCTTAAACCGTAAACGCTTCAGTAACAAGTGAAAAGTCCATTCTACAACACCATGAATATTTCACGTATGGCTAATCCTGCCGCTGACTTTTTATATCCGTGTTTTGATCCAGGCAATTCGAAGACGACATACCGCCGTCAGCTAGTTATCAAGAAGAGACAGATGATGACTCGGAGGATATGCCAGACGGTGACCAGCTGGAAAACGGTGATCCAAGACATCCAAAAATCGTTTGCAAAGGTTTGGATTTAGCTGATTCATTAGGGCTCACCAAGACGAATTATAGACTGCGGTATCTGATCAATTGGCTAGTAAACTCTCTTCTTAAGCTGCGCCACCCTAGTCAAGACAACAGGGGGGTTCCCTTGGTCCGTATTTATGGCCCCAAAGTGAAATACGATAGAGGAGCGGCTGTTGCCTTTAACCTTTTCGATTGGAAAGGCGGGTTCATCCAACCAGGTTTAGTGCAGAGACTTGCTGATAGAAGTAACATTTCTTTAGGAGTTGGACGACTCTGCAACATTGTGGATCCAGATCTGTCTCCTGGTTTTCTGGCAGAAAAGGAACGATGGTGTGGACTTGATAGAAGTCATGGTGGTAAGGATGGGACTCTGCACCGTGCCGGAAGGTCGGAAAGTGGAAAGTCATCTGCTGGGAAGTGGGACTCTCTTACCATCCCTGTCGTGACAGCTGCCTTGGGCTTCGTGACGAGCTTTGAGGACGTATACAGACTTTGGTCCTTCTTGGCAAATTTTTTGGATGCAGATTTTGTTTCCAAAGAGGTGTGGAGATACCATTCATTAAATCAGCAAACTGTAGTTGTGTAGCTTTTAGCATAGATCTATTCTTTATAGCAATTCCGTGAGGCAAGGAAAGTTAGGAACAGCCCACAAGAACAGGACCTTAGTTCGGGGTGAGCTCCAATTTGTCATATTTAAGGAGAGGAGATTCGTGCAGTTTACCTGCCGATATTTTGTACAGAGATGGAGCTTTTGAGTTTGCTCAAATAACTGCATCAAAAGTGCAGTTTGTATCAGCTCTTCTCAAAAGATAGAGGATAGTCACCAGCAGTGTGCCTTGCAAGTCTGGTTGCCATATATTGTAAAAAGATATGGCACGAGTTTGTAGAGGGATGTTATGATGGATACATACTTTGTCAACTCAGAGTGATGTAGAGAAAAGTCTACTCCATTGTCTTTCACTGGCATTGTCCACGTCACAATGTTTGAATCGTCTAGTTGTCCATACTGGCCCATGTTTGACTTTAGCTCGAGTGTCGATTGAAGTCAGGGCCATCACGATTGGATTCCCTCCAGACACAGAATGTTCTCGCTTATGTGAGATCAGGGACTGCAAACAGGACGTTGAGGAAGTCCGCATCACTCCACGGCATGTATTGTGCCACACGTCGAGTTTAGGTGAGTTATTTCACTACACCCCCTATTCGTGTGAAAGGCTAACATGGCGGTGGCAGGACTGCGTTCATTCCTCCGTACCTTTAGGCTGGAGATGCTCATGTCGACCTTCCAACCCGTAGAGGCCTGATTAAGTGAACTTGGACTTTTCCCAATTGATGTTTGTGATTTTAGCAGGTCTTGAAAATCCACTGCCGATTGCCGTCAGCTATATTTAGTAACCATTTACAGGGTTCCAAGATCAGTAACAAATTTATACATGAACCTCGTGCAGAAAGGTTTTAACACCCAAGCACTGATACAGTCGTGAAGCACAGAGAGGAAACATTGATAATCACCATACCATTTCACTGAACTGCAGTTCTTTTATGTAATCACCAACATGTGCTGCTGCAGGATGATAAAATGTGGAGGTGAGTTTAATTTCCACTATTTAGGCTGAATTCCTGAGGCTCTGGAGAATTGATTATCACTGAGGGCTCCTCTGACATAGAATTATGGGAGCCATTATGTCAAGGGCAGTAGTCACCATTAAGGTGCTTGAAACTGTCGTGTTTCTGGTCACAAGTAAGACTTTCCTCGTCTGATGGGTTAGTTCCGAGATATAGAGTGCTTCGTGCAAGGCAAATATACTATCGCTACTGCTTTGGATAAAGCTCCCCACATCATTCAGCTTTATGGAAGTGAGGTTGCTAACGCAGCTTCTGTGCGGACAAGACGTGTTAGGCCTATAAGTATGTGACAAGAACATCTTTTGACAAGCGTGTGACGTTTGTTATCACCAGGTCTCCATATTTGTATACATCAGACGAAAATTCAGATGCATTAGCGAGTTTTCAGCAGAGCTAAACCCATGGTTGCGTATACATGTGAATTCTTCTGGAGCGCAGAATCTAAGCGCAGTCTATGTGGACTGGTACATCACATGTGTGGAGCAGGTTTGAGTCTTAAAGTGATGCCGTATTGTGTACAATCTGCACTCAACCATATATATGCTTTACAAGAATTACCTCATTTATGCTGAACTATGAGGAAAAACTGATAAAACGGATTCCCTATTTCAAACACACTAGCAATTGAGCATAAATCCAATCCTGATAAAGAAGATTTATCTTAGGTGCGGTAGGGCAGATTTCTCATACAGACTATTGGGGCTTAGCCCCATGTTACCTTTTTTTTGTCTCTCCCTTGTACGGCTTGATGGGGTCTTCCCATCCTTCAGTTTTCCTACGCGGTCGCCTTTTTTCTTTCTTATAAAGAAGATTTTGGTTCGCCAGGTGATGTCGGATCATGTATTCACCCGAAAATAGCACATATCTCAATGATATGTTTTGATAATAACTTACTGGACTGTGAACGTGGCAAGCACCTTTATGATCATCTCGGAAGCTGTCCTTTGAAGGTTTACAATAATCATGGACTCACTTGATTTCAGCAATATATCTTTAAACTTCTTTGCATGATTAGACATTTTGATCATTTCGAAAGTAAAGCTTGAAATCCGTAAGTAAAATACATGGACAAAGTTCAAAAACCTAAGGTCTTCTCATGAATGTAATGTAGTGGACTTCTTTTGATAGAAGTTTTTCACTTTTTTGGTAGTTGTGGAGCATCAAGGCTGAAATTCTTCTCAACGTTAAATATTAGTAATATACATTTAATATTGAAGTTGATATCTTTTTCTGTACAATACCTAGTGGTTTAGATTCTTCAAAAGCCCTTAGAAAACAACCATTACATGTGCTTCGCATCAGTGAAATAGAGGAGAAAAAAATTACCTCTTAGATATCTCATTTTTTTAAGGCCAGTTCCCCTCTATAACCTATGAATTGTCATAGATAATATACATCATCATCTTTATAGTAAAATAATGACCATCATCTTTATACTAGATAGTAGAATTCTTTTGTATCTATACTACCTACATCTTACATATTACTGTTTTCAAGACCACTTTCCAATATTATCTATTAATTATCATAGGTAATACAATCATCATCTTTATTAGGTCCACTAACCTACTTACGCATTAATGTTCTTTTGCAGGTGAAGAGAGTATGACTTTAAATTTGAAATGTCTAATTTTTTTTTTCATTTACCACTACCAAAATTAACATTACAATATTGAGTTTGGATATATATAATAAATTTATTTCTAAATCTCTTGATTTTTTCCTGTCAGTAGAAAAACATGTCATAGGGAAGTACCTCCTAACCCAAGTATTTAAAACTTCTAAAGCAGATTATACAATAAGTGCATTTCCCGTTTATCTCCTCTTTTCTTTCACATCTCAATTGTTTGTTAGATTTAAGTTTTCTAAAGTGATAATTTTTAATGACTATAAAAATACAAAAATAAGCATCCTTTATAATTGAATAAGATCTCAAAAAATGAACAATGCTAGAGGTTGTACAGTGGTTGTTTAAGACCTGATTTCAACTTATCCAAAGAAAGCTCTTCTCTTTAACCAAAGTTTAAACAATCTATTACTGTTTTATCAATTTAGAATTTAATAATGATCTCTTCAAAAAATCTGAATGATTAATTTAGTACAAATAAGGAAGAAAAATGATAAAGGCCAACATAATTTACAAAAAAGTTAAAGAGCAAAGAAAGACATATATCACGTTAGTTAATAGATACTGAAACACTTGAAACAAACAAAAGCAATCTATCTTTCTTTAGGGAAAATTAGATAATATATTTGTGCATGCTAAGGTACAAAGAAGATAAGTATTAAAAACTCAAGTATGAAGAGTTTTTCTCCCAAAGGAATTTAACTATCCATACTTTGGGGTTGATGTCTTTGTGACTACATGTCAAAATGAAGAGATCTTTATCTTGTTAGAAGTGTCTTCTGAAGGGCTTTTCATCAACACCCAAATAATAGCATTTGGAAATCCATTAAAAAGTTACAAACATTTAAAGTTTCAGAATTCCCAAAGGTTTTAAAAGTGATGGAATAATACAAGAAGGAGGTTCCTCTTTGGCTGGAGGTTGCACAAGAAGAACTCAAGAAGGAGAAAGAGTCTAGAGCAATAGGCCAACCTACCGTGGTGGAGACAATCACCAACAAAGTCACTGGCCTCTCCAACAACAAGACCAAAAAAGAAACTATGAGTATGAAGAAAAAGAAATCTTTTGAAAATCTTTGGGATCAATGAATGGAGATTGTATAAGATGCAACAAAAGGAAAGATTATTCCTCTTGAGAAAAATTAGTGGCAAAGGTAATTCTTTGCAGCAGTATTTGGAGCAGAAGAAACCTTATTAGTCATAAGATCTTCTTAGTTATACGATCATTTTAGTTGTAAATACCTTTAGGGAGCAAGTCTTTAGGAGTTGTAGAGACCTCTATAATTGTAAATACCTTCAGGGAGGAACGCCCCTAGAACTGTACAAGCCTTTGTAGTTGTAAATATGCTTGGGGAGGAGATCTTCATAGTTGTAAATACCTTTGGGGAGGAAGGCCTTTGGAGTTATGCAGACCTTCATTGTTGTTACCTTTGTAAATGTAAGTTCAAAGGTGTGTACTTGATGCCTTCCTTGACACATGTAAGGCACCTAATTAACCTACATGTGCTTAAGATAAGATAAGATAAGATAAAATAATAATTAAATTGTATAGTGTAGATGTAATAGAAGATCTTCAAAATACTTCCACCATTAGATCTCTTTGAAGTTGTGCAAGAGAAATTATTCAAGGCTTAAGATTGATGTAAATGAAGTTAATTCTTTCTTATTTGAAGCTCAACAAAGATTTATAAGTTCTTTATCACTGTTTGCTTACAACTTGAGTATTGGTGAATGTCTTCATTGAGCTGTGGTGAGGAATCTTTGTAATAAAAGCATACATGCTTGACTAGAAGGAGACATTTTAAGGAGACATTTGTACTTTTTTGGGGTGTATGGTCCTTGGGGTAATGATGGAGCAAAACAATGTATTGAAGGGTCATAGATTAGTCAAAGCTAGGAAAGTACCACAAAATAAAAAAACAAGACATTTTGCAAATATCCAAACTCCTTAAGAGTTGTGATTTCTTGAAAGAATAGAACATGATCTTTGAGTTGACTTCTTTGAAGTGAAGTGGCATTGAGAGTGGAGTGAACAATCACTTTCAAGATTACCTTGGAATTTACTCATACTAAAAGTGATCTTTAGTTTTCCATTTGCTGTAGTGTGCCATAGGAGATGACATCATCCTCTCTTAGGAGTAGTTCTTGCACAAGAAGTTAAATATGCAATAATAGATGAATTACAAGATAGTGACACTTCTCTTAAATTCTAGCTATTTCAAATGTATATCCTCAAGGAAACAACCTATTACTTATCAATAGATCCCTTTTTGGTCAACATTTGGTTTCCACAATTATATTTATTCTTGCAAAATAAATCTAAGAATATGAAGATTCTAAATTCTTGAACATGTCTTATTTTATCTTAGGTATTTTTGTGTCCAATATTAGTCTTAAATAGATGAGCTTGATTAATGTTTTGAATGTTATATTTTGCATAACAAACACCTTTACTTTTTTATAATGGATCAAACTATGTTGTGGATTGCCACATTTACAATGTATTCTTGTATATACCAGAGATGTATGACTATAATAAAACTAGGTATGGTTCTCTTACAATCACACATGCTTACATTCTTCTCTTTCTCAAGAAGTAGTAGGTCTACAATTTGCATTGTGGAGCAAAGATTGGACTCCATGATGAGCATGTGGTGATTATCAATATGTCTATGAGAGTTCTAAATTTTATAAAGTAATAGTGTAGAAGTTCTCTAATTTGCTTTACAATGCAAATGCTAGATGAATCAAAAAAATATTAAATGTATGTTTGTGGGAGTTTTTTGTTTCACATTCTTATCTATTTTGGTCAATAGTAGTTGTCCAATTTATGTTGTAAAGCTTGTGAAGTTTACCTCAATGAACAAACTCAAAATTGTCTATGTTGCAATGATTTATTGTTAGTGTAATGGATGAGTGATAATCAATGGTGTGTATGATAGATGAGAACAAGAGATTAGACTTTGTTTCTCACTTGATTATATTGAATTAACATAGTTATGCTATCAGATGGAAGATACAAAAATTGACAACATCCAATCGGTGCCAATTGTTTATGTTCAAAGCTAATGCATTTGGAGAGGACATGCAATCTAGAAGAGATTATAAATTGAAAGAAGTTTCTAAGCAAGTGAAAATAGGCAAGGAATTGAAAATTTTGCATAATTTGATTTTAGAATGAATGCTTTAGCATTTATTTAAAACGATTGTGCTATCCAAAAGACCCATTACAATTTTTATTACCTTTGTAATGCAAGTATTAGGTGCAATACATAGTTTACAATTTCCACTTCCTATATTGGATGGTTGTGTGTAATACTCCAAGGACAAGAGAAGAGAGAAAACACAAATTACACACTCAACATCCGGTGCCCCAAGGAGCACCTTCTCTTTATTATATAAACAAAGAGGATCTCCTCCAAGGAAGCTCCACAATAGGATTATGCACACAGATAGGTGACATGTCAGCAAGCTCCACCCTTGGATTAATTACTTGGATGGGTGACATGTTGTTCCAGGTCCTATCTGGTTGGTCAAACAAGCTTTGACCAGAGGGAATCTTTTAGGGAATCTTCCTATAGGAGTCTCAGAATCACATGAGTAAGGTACCGTTGGAAAGCTCTTGACAAGACAAACCAGAGAGAGGGAAGGCCAACCATTACTGTATTTGGGGAAGGGGGGGGGATTTGCACATTTTTGAGGCCTAATTCATACATTTAGGCCTCCAAAATTGCCTTCAAAGATTTCAAACATATTTTGGTTCCTACTCTATTAGTAGAAGTCCCCTTTTGGTGATACCTCTTTATGATATGTTTAGTCCATCATGTGTAACATCTTTCCAGATTTTACCAAACCAATTCTCACCTTTAAATCATATATCTAGCAATTGGTTCTAAGGTTCTCAAGTCTATTTCGGTTTCTGCTCTATTAGTAGAAGTACTCTTTTGGTGATTCTTCTATCTGATCTATTTGACCATCATGTAGAACATCATTCTAGATGTTACCAAACCAAATTTCACATCTAGATCATATGGCTAGCTCTTGGTATTACAGACTTCTTTCCTTTTAAGACGCAACGTCCTTGTTGTGCAATTGTTGCTCAAATGCTTGCACCAACACCGGTGCATGTATCAAGTTGGCAGCGGGCTCCCATGTTGCTTCATAGAGGGGGTAACCTTTCCACTGTACTAGATAGTCCACCCACGGATGGCAACTACCATGCATGCATTTTTGGAGAATACGCTCCACTTCATATTCCTCTGTGCCATCAATGAGTGTCGGACAAGGTCGAGTGTCTTGTGTGGAATGACCTTGGCCTGATCGGGGAGCATATCTACATAGTAGGGAAACGTGGAAAACTAGATGGATCTTCATGTGTGGTGGTAGCTCAAGGTGATAGGCCACAGCGCCAACACGACAAAGAATCAAGAAAGGCCCAATAAAAGGAGGTTTGAGCTTACGAGGTCCAACTAATGTGAGGTTGGTTATCAATAGCCACACTTGATCCCCAATGTTGAACTCTATGTTCCTACGATGTGCATCAGCATACTACTTCTGTCTATTTTGTGCAATTTGTAATCTATGCTTGGCGCTCTCCACACCGTGTTGGATTCTAGAAACAAATGTGTTGATTGCATTGACCTTGGTAACCACTAGACGGATCTTCATCAAGCTAGAAGGTGTGAAGGGATGCTCACCATACATGAGGAAGAAGGGAGTGACCTGGGTGGTTGCATTCACTAAATTTTTGTAAGCAAATTCCACCAATGGGAGTAGGGTGTCTTCTAAGGTGAATCCGCATAACATGTCTTCAATCATGCAATTAGCCCGCTTTGTTTGGCCATTTGTTTATGGGTGGTAAGCTATGGACATGGCTAACTTGGTTTTGAAGAAACCAAAGAGTGTTCGCCAAAACAAACTGGTGAATTGAGTACCTCTATCGGTGATAAGTACTCTAGACAAGCCATGGTGAGAGAAGACTGCATCTAAGTATAATTGAGCTAGTTGTGGAGCGGTCACATCCTTGGTGGTAGGGCGTACATGAATCATTTTGCTGAGCCGGTCCACAAAGACCACAATGGAGTCAAACCCTAAGGTGGTCTTGGGTAATTCATAGACGAGATCCATACTTACTTGTTCCCGACGTTGAGTAGGCATGGAGAGAGGTTGAAGGAGCCCTGCAGGAGCTTGATTAGAAGCTTTGTCATGTTGAAAAAGTAGGTAGCCACGCACATAGTCCATCACGTTGCTCATCTTGGGCCAATAATAATGGTGCTATACTGCATCCAAGGTCTTGTCCACTCCGACATGACCTGCAATGGTCAATAATTACATTCCGCCAGAATGGTGGTGCGTAATTTTGGGATATTTGGGATCCATAATCTGCCATCACGCAAGGTGAGTCCGTAGGTGCTGATGACGCCTTTGGATGATTGCGCTTTTACAATCTGTGGATCAGTTTTTGTAGCAGCTAGAATCTTTGGCCAGAATTCAGGGTTAATCTTAACCTCTACCACCAAGTTGTTTGCCATTGGCATGCGGGTGAATGCATCTGCAAGTTGCTTCTTACCTTCCATGTAGGTGATTGACATGTTGAAGCGTTGTCACCACTCTGCCCACTGAATCTGGTGACGAGATAGATCCTTCTGCATCTCAAGGTAGACTAGAGGTTTGTGGTCTGTCTCTACTACAAATGCCTTCTCGCCCAGATAGTGCTTCTAATGCTTGGTTGCCTTAACAATGGCCAACTCTTCTTGTTCTGTGGTGTGGTAGTTGCACTCTGTTGGTAACAAATTTTAAGAGAAATATGCAATTAGATGCCATCCATCATGCCACTCTTGTTGTAGGACTGCTCCTTTTGCTATGCCTAATGCATCTATAGCCAAGTTGATTGGTTGTTGGGTCATACCACTTCAAGATTGGTGCATGTAGCAAGGCGGCTTTCAATTCTTGAAAGGTCAACTCTTGTGTGGTTCTCCATGTCCACTTCTTCCCCTTGCCAAGTAGTGCCATTAAAGGTTGTGCAAACTTGGAGAAGTCCTTGACAAATCTATGATGAAATCCCGTCAACCCCAAGAAGCTCTTTAGTTGAGTCTGATCTTGTGGGGCACGCCATTTTTGAATGACCTCTATTTTATTTTTCAATACTTGAATGCCCTCTGCACTTAATCTATGCCCCAAGTAATCTACTTCAGACTTGCCAAACTCACACGTTGAGATTTTGGCATACAATCAATTATGTCTTAGAATCTGGAGGACCACTCATAGATGTTGTTTGTGTTTAGTCATTGTGCTACTATATACTACGATATCATCCAAGAAGATGATAAAAAACTTATCCAAGTATGGACAAAATATGTCATTTATTAGACTCATGAAAGTGGCAGGTGCATTGGTGAGGCCAAAAGGCATCACAAGATACTCAAAGTGGCCATACCTGGTTCAAAAGGAAGTTTTATACACATCTTCCTCTGCAATTTGGATTTGATTGTAACCGCTCCGCAAGTCCAATTTGGTGAAGTATCTCGCTCCATAGAGTTGATCAAATAGGTCATCTATGCAAGGTAAGGGGTATTTTTTCTTCACTATTTGCTGATTGAGACCTCGGTAGTCAATTCACATGCGCATTGTACCATCCTTCTTCTTCACAAACAAGACAGGAGCCCCATATGGTGATACGCTAGGTTGGATGAACCTCTTTTGCAACATCTCCTCAATTTGAGTCTTACACTCCTCCAACTCATGAGGTGATAGGCGATATGGGGCCTTACAAGGAGGTGTCTTCCCCGAGAGTGTCTCAATTTTATGATCTACTCTCCTTTTTGGTGGTTATCCTAAGGGTAGATCATTGAGAAAGACATCTTGAAATTCATCCACCACAGCCTTCAATTTCTCAAGAACTTGTCTATCGAGTTGTGCACTCTAGACTTCTCTTATTAGACCCATGAAACATCTATTGGTCTTACAGACAATTGCCGTTCCCATGACATATAGAGGCAGATCCTGCCTGGGTGATTTTTCTTTAACCCCAATGATTGACCACTGGTAGATTCTCACTACTTTCTTCCTCCAATCTAACATAGGGTTGTAATGCTCCATCCATGGCAAGCCTAAGATTGCATCATGACGAGCTAATTGTATCACTCGCCACTCAATTGCTTCCTAATATTCTCCTACAGAGAGTGTTACCTATCTAGGTAATGATTCAATCCTCTTTGTTTGCACATTAAGCAACTCTACTACTTCATTCCTATATCTCTCTAGATCTATTTCCAATCTTATTGCAACATAGCGAGATAAGAAATTCTCTGTTGCTCCCAAATCGATTAATACTCTCACTTAATTGCATTTTAGGACTCCATTCACGACAATCAATAGTGAGGTTGCCTTTCGGGATCTTTGCACATTAGTCTTCTTCCTTCCCTCACTTCTCTTCTTCCTTATTTAGCCAGTAAGGCTGCAAGGTACATTTACTGGTGATCTTTATTTTCCAAAATGATTTCCATCTCTTCTTCTTCAATGCGTCTCTCCATGTTGTTCAAAGATCGCTTGTATGAAGGCCGAGGGCCTCTAGGGAAATGAGTGTGATAGTTGGTAGATATGTGCCCAATACGGCCACAATTGTAACAACGGCATTGTTCTCCTTGAGTTCCTTCTCCTCATGGGACTCCATCTCTTTGTTCTTCTACCCGTCCACACTCCCCTTGAAGCGGTCATGCTCCTCGATCTTGAAATCAAAGTTTGCCCAATTCCATTGGTACTGGTCCACCCATGTGTGGCATTTCTGCCCAATAATGTTGAGGTGGAACTACTCCTTCACCTCCACCCAATGCTCATGCTATTCTTTACGCACAAGCAATGGCTTCAAATACCGTGCAAGGATTTTGCACCATGACTTCTTGGCAAATATGCTCCTTTAACCTCGTTTGAAATTATCAAGAACCTCCGTAGGACTCATGTCGGTTATTGCAACTTGTAGATCCAAAAATGCCTCCATATACTCTTGTATGTTATTCTTTTATCTCAGTCTCCATAGTCAGGTTTGAGCAATCTACACAAAATCCATTGATTGGAAATTCTTGCATTGTTGTCCATGTGGCTTCCCTTCTCTCTGCCAACATGGATTGTTCTTAAGCATCATACCATGTGAGGGCTTTATTGGTCAAGTACCCACATGAAAACACACTTGCAACATGCTCTGTGATCTTTGTTGAGAACAATCAAAAATATAGATTCATTCTTGGGATCCAATTTTCCACTACTCCTATCATATGCTGCCCCTTGTAAGGGTTGATGTTGCAGGTCTTCTTCATCCGGAGTAGCAATGTGGCTTCATTGTTGATAGGGTTCGTAGGCACAAGTGCCTCTCCAAGTACTTCAGTCACAGGTATTGGGTTTTGAGACGGCTCTTCTTCTTGCATGGCTTGATCCTTCATGAGGATTTGCACTTGACTTTGTAATGTCTTCATGGTCATCTTAATCTCTCAAAATTTATTCAACATCCCTTAGATTCCTTGCACCAGCTCTTGCAATTGTGGATCCATGGTTCCTATAACACTCAATTGCTAATGGCTACTTCAATACAGAGTCAATATGATCACTCTGGAAGGCACACAAACTATCGCAACTACCATTGGGACCTCACTCGTTGATAATACTCCTTGCCAAAATTCCTAACCACAAAATCTCTAAACATCACTTTTGGTCTCACTACATAACGGATTTCTACTTGAGTGTTGAAAGGGAGAGGATTTGGGACATTCACATCCATATTATCATAATAAAATATAGATTGTCAAATCCCACTCTCTGTCATATATCACCATAGGTAGAATCACTGGGTTTGGTGAGTTCATCACCCTATCCATGACTTCTGCGCCAAAGTGATAAACTAGCGATACCTTCATTTGCTCACGCTGGATGTACATAACCTTGGTGTGGAATGGATTTGGGAATGGAAAGTTAGGTGTGGGAAATTGTTCACCCGGTGCATCCATCCTGTATACTATCTAAAGTCCTTCCTAAGTTTAGCAATTAGTCTATGTTCTCCACCTCAAATTACTCAGTTTCAGTAGTTTGTGTTCTTCCAAGAGGGGTGATCCACTCTCTTGGACTAAGACACTCGCTTTGATACAATTATAGTACTCCGAGGACAAGAGAAGAGAGAAAACACAGATTATACACTCAACATCTAGTGCCCCAAAGGAGCACATTCTCTTTATTATATAGACAAAGAGGATCTCCTCCAAGGAAGCTCCACCATAGGATTATGCACACAGATATGTGACATGTCAGCAAGCTCCACCCTTGGATTACTTACTTGGATGGATGACATGTCGGTCTAGGTCCTATCTAGTTGGTCAAACAAGCTTTGACCGGAAGGAATCTTTTAGGGAATCTTCCTATAGGATCATGTGAGTAAGGTACCGTTGGAAAGCTCTTGATGAGACAAACCAAGGGGAGGGAAGGCCACCCGTTCCTCTTTTTGGGAGGTGGGGGGGGATGTGCACATTTTTGAGGCCTAATTCATACGTTTAGGCCTCCGAAATTGCCTTCAAAGATTTCAAGCATATTTTGGTTTCTAATCTATTAGTAGAAGTCCCCTTTTGGTGATACTTCTTTCTGATCTGTATATTACATCATGTGTAACATCCTTCCAGATGTTACCAAACCAATTCTCACCTTTAAATCATATGTCTAGCTATTGGTTCTAAGGTTCTCAAGTCTATTTCGGTTTCTGCTCTATTAGTAGAAGTACTCTTTTGGTGATACTTCTATCTTATCTATTTTGATCATAATGTATAACATCATTCTAGATGTTACCAAACCAAATTTCACATCTAGATCATATGGCTAGCTCTTGGTATTACATTGTGTAACATCCGAATCCATGATAATTGAATCTAGAGTTGGTTCTACAAGAAGGTAGGTAGAACCACTCAACTTTAGAGCACTCATTCTATGCATTGCAATAAGACAGTTGTTTGCATCATGCTCAAACTATGGTATTTCTATAATTATATAGCACAAAAGATTGTGGAACTTTTGTAACATTCTTACACCAACTTCTAGGATGCTATAAAAATAATAGAATCCTCTTATTGCTTTCCACTACAATCACATTTGAGGTATTACCTTCTAGCATCATCACACATTCTGAGCATAAGATTTTATATGCATCCAAATTTGACTCAAGAGGCAAATTTACAAAGTTATTGATTACCATGTTGAGAAATATATTTCCAATTGAAATACTATACAACATTGAATGGTATTTGAATTTAAGCTATATACATTATTATCCTATAGTTTAATCTAAATGTGCCATGCATTATGAACTCCACTCACTATATGTTTTAGGATGACAGAGTAGATCTTAGAATCATCTCATACCTCTCCACTATGATCACTTTTGAGGTATTAACTTCTAGCACATCACACATTTCCGCATAAGACTTTATATGCAATCCAAATTTAGCTCAAGAGGTAAATCTACAAAATTATTTGCTACCATGCTAAGAATTATGTTGCAAACTTGAAATACTATACAACATAGAAAGGTATCCAGATTTAAGCTAAGTAAATAATTATCCCATAGTTTAATCTAAACATGCCATGCATTATCAACTCCACTTGCATATGGTTAATTTTACATGGAGTGCTTTTCAATTCTGATTTGAAAATTGACCTCAGGTGTTATTGCCTTATGACACTACCTACAATATGTACTAGATGTTTGCAATAGTGCAAGATAGTAGTACCTCCAATCTTGGCTAACAAAAACTTGTAGAATTTGGACTATAATATAAGGAAGAAATAAACCCACCTTACCTTTTCTGCTCATCCACCTCACTATACCATACTAGCCAATCAGATTGCAAAATATTCTGAATATGCATGAGATTGCAAAGCTACGACACCTTTATCAAGGGTATAAGAGTATAAAGGAGTAGCATTTAGAGACATGAAGTAACAACAAAGAGTAAGGCACAAGAAGTGTTAAAAATAATGATAATAATGAAAGAACAATGTTAGGATCAGATAAATACAAAGCAAAGTCACATTGGATTTCTATCAAGCATATATCAAGAATCAAACAATCTGATTTGCTAGGATTGTATAGTGAGAAGACTGAAAAAAAATAGTGAGGTGTGTTAACTATTTCCCATAATATAAATGAGATTGAATCCAATACACTTCTTTAGCATCCCATAACTATCAACCAAACCCATCAAATTCAACATCAAGTTCATATTACCAAAATAGATTGAACATTACAACCTTATCATTGATGAACACATCTCCACCACCTTTGTTGTTTACTTGCACTTGAATCTAGACCTATATGTTCTCTTGATTGCCAATTTTAATTTTTTGATCCACTATGCTCATAGATTGTTGTTGTAATCTTATCAAAGTTCCTTTGATGAATGCAGTTCCACTACTTTCATTATCTATTTGCACTCTAGTCAAGATCCATGCAGTATATTGATTGTCAATTTTGAGTTTCTATTCTAACATGGCCAATTTTGTGGTACTGTTCAACATGGCATACTTCACCAGCTTCTACCTCACAAACCAAAAATCACCACATGCTTATCTCCTTCAACCTCTACCTCACAAACACAAATTAGAGAACAACTTCTTCACAAAAAAGAGACTTCTCATGCCCAATTCCGTTATAGTGATCACATGCCAATTTTTTATTTAGCAATGCATTGTGAACATAAACACTTGTTGGAGTTCAACTGATGTAACAAGCAAAATAATAGGTACCAACTGTGATCACGCTCATCTACTAAACATTGACATTGGACAAGTAAATTCATGAGTTTTACAAAGATAGATGAATATATCTTGTAAAATAAATTATACTTTAAAATTTTTAAAATTATTTAATTATACCTAGTGTAAAAATAACTCTACCAATTAAAGTCATTTTTTTAACTTATTGAAGAAATATAATACTACCAAGAAAAAATTTAACTTATGTTCATAGTAAAATATTTTCATTTTAACTTTTTGAACATATTCCATATTAACAAGAATAAATATTTAAATAAATCTTACCTATAAGATACCTTTGTAAAGGCTTATTTAAAACAACTAATTGTACCAAGAATAAAAATGACACAAAGAAGATAGATGCTTATTGGAATGTTTGTTCTGATGTCTTTGGTAGTTTTATTTGGTGGTATTTTACCTCTCCAATATGTAAAAATGATCTTGTAGATAATAATGATTTTGAATTTTATATCCTTTTTATATTTCATACATCCAATTAAACTTATAATATCACTCTATTTTATAAATAAGTATCAACTGATCATTTTTGTTTGTATTTGAGGATAATAACTTCATGATAGTTATTGTTGTTAAATCTAAATTATCTATTACTATCCCCTACATTTACAATTCTAGTATTAGAAAATTTCCTCTACTAACTTTGTTCCTTTTTTTTCTATAGCTGATAATACTCTTGCAAGAGGTATTGAAAATTTTCACACAAGAAAAAAGAAGATTGAATTCATTATATTTCAGTCCTTTAGGAATAATGCTTAGTACACTCTGAAGAACTAAAAACCGATAACATAGATAATAATGCTAAGGATAGTTATCTAGTCACTGAATATATAATAAATTTTTGCATGGGAATATTATTTTCTTCTACCAAATTTGCAAATCTTCATGATTTGTCAATAAATTTGGTAGATAAGAGACATACTTTAATCAATAAGGCTAAGTTGAGGTAGCCTTATATGCAAAGATAGTGTAATATTTTGAGGATAGAGAAACAAAATAGAGAAAACATGAATTCCATACTCAAACTTTGATGCCCCAAAGGAGCACCTTGTCTTTATTAAATAGCCAATGATGATCACCTCCAAGGAAACTCCACCATAGGATTAGGTACATGGATAGGTGAATTGTGAGCAAGCTCCACCCTTAGATTACTTTCTTGGATGGGAAACATGTTTGTCTTGGTCCTGGTCACATCTAGATGGTCAAATAGGCTTTGACCAGAGAGAATCTTTTAGGAAATCTTCTTGTATGAATCTTAGAATCACGTGGGTGAGGTATCGTTGGAAAGCTCTTGGTGAGAAAAACCAAGGGGGAGGGAAAGGCTAACCTTTCCTTTGTTGGGGGGGGGGGGGATAGATTCACACTTTTGAGGTCTAATTGATCAGTTTAGGCCTTTGAAATTGCCTTTCAAGTTTTCAAGCCCTATTTTAGATTTTGCCCTAGTAGTGAAAGTGCTCTTTTGGTGATAACTCTATCTGATATACTTTCTCCATCATTTGTAACATCTTTCCAGATGTCACCACCCCAAGTTTCACCTCTAGATCATATGCCTAGCTATTGATTCTAAAGTTTCCAAGCATATTTTGATTTTTGGCCTATTAGTAGAAGTACTCTTTTGGTGATATCTGTATCTAATCTACTTAGTCCATCATGTGTAACATCTTTCCAAATGTTACCAAACCAAATTTCATCTCTATATCATATGTCTAGCTATTGGGATTATAGATAGTCACTTTTTGCCAAATATATCCATCAACATTCCCACTAGAAGTGATATGAGATAGTAAAGGCTCATTTAACCTAATATTTGATGGACTCTAAATTTGCATTGGCTCAATGGTTTCAATTATAAACCTCTCTTTTTATTGCACTAAAAGCCATAAACAAGTATTGTACTTCATAAAAGAGCTTAGAGATTGTTAAGTGCGACCAAAGTGGCTAAAGGAAGCAATGGTTATGAAGAAATCAATTTATCATCTTCCTCTTGATCTTTGAGGCATTTGAATTCTATCTCTATACTTGCAAGGATAATGAAGATCAATACTTTCATCCAATTTCTTTCTTTAGATGAGCCACATCTACAAAAATGAGTATAAGTACTAATGTTAAATTAATAAAGTATACAAGAAGGCATGTCTCATAGGAGGTATATGCAATAAAGACTTTGAAAATACAACCATGTTACATTTCTTGGTATATAGTATAGTCAATTTCTTCATAATAGTAACTTCTTGGTTACTTTTAGCACTAGTAGATTGAAAAAATTTATTTGAAGATCTTTAAGATGTAGTAGAAAGTAGAGATCAAGAAACAATATGGAAAGATAGACTATGCTTTGAAAGTAACTAATGATAAAGTAATATTATTAAAGGACATAAAGGTGTATTTTTGATGCAGGAAGTTTTTTTATCTCTCCATTTTAATTATAATAAAATATCCCCTTATTTTCATAAGAAACTATAGCAATGCTAGTAAATTGGTAAGAATGTGTTGTTACCTTGAGGATATGGGTAAAATATGACTAGAAATGAAGGGAAGTATAACTAAGTTGCAGTTTTTTTATTGTCTCCTATTTAACCTCTTAGGCATGAACTACTTCCATAAGAGTGTAGTATCATCCCTTGTGGCGTACTTTGGAAAAGGGAAAACTAAAGATCAAATTCACTACAAGTAGATCTCAAATTAATCTCAAAGGTGATGGCTCACTTCACCCTAAAGGCTCTTTCACTCCAAAGACTTTGACTATGAAGTCACTTGCTATCCTTCATTGAAGCCACAACTCTAAAGGCTTTGCATCAGCCAAATGCCTTTGCTTTTTGATTTCATGGTGCTCCTAATGCTCCAAATCCAACTTGACTCCTCAATGCATTAGTTCACTTCTTAGGATGATTGAGGAATCATATATCTTGAACAAGTTTGAATGTTCCTCTCTCCACACTCCAACAATTGTGATCCTATGAGAAATTTCTAACCACTACTCAACACAAGCATTCAACAACATTTAGATTGGAAGAATTACAATTTGCAAAGAACTCAAGGTACTCTTACTGAGGTTTGATGTTATTAGAAATGAACCCAAGCTTTGGGCCAAAGCCTTAAATACATTTCTACTTCTTCACAAAGGGATTTAGAGCCTAAGTGGATTACATTAAAATACTATATTTCTACCTCGTTACACACTTAGAGTTCTAATCTTATCTTATCCTAAGCATATGCAGGTTAATTAGGCATCTTACATGTGTCTAGTCTTCCCCAAAGTAAATTAAAATTTACAACTCCAAAGACTTGCACAACTATGAAGTCCTATACAACTCCAAACACCTTCCGCTTGACATATTTATAACTACAAAGATCTTTTGTTAACTTACCATTCTAAATTTCCTAGAACCACAACAAACATGTTCCAATGAAGTGTCTATGGCCTAAGGTTCTTGCTGCAAAGAACTACCTTTGCACTTAAAATTCATAATGAGGACTTTGGTCTACTTCATATGTTCTGTCCTATTTGTTGAAAAAATTTATTTTCAACAAATAGGTGTCACTAACTTCAATGAACTTCCTATTTGTATGTTCCCTAAGTCTTATTTCTAATTGGTCCATTTGCTCCTCTTCATAGGTTCTTCCCTCCAACTTTTTAACACGCAACTTCAATTTTTATGCCTTCCTTTTAGCTTCCTCCTTCAACATCCACACAATTTGATCTTGGGCTTCTTCCAACTATTGAATGGACTTCTCTTCCAACTATTGAATGAGCTATTGAGCTAGTCATTTGATGTTTACCATGACAATATCCTTATGTTAATGTAACCTTCCAAAGAGATGAAAAATCTTCTTTAAGTCTTTGGCACAAATTCTAACCAGTCTAATGTTAAATTTTGTGCTAAATGTCATCTCTTGCCAAGTCATTGACTTTTCTGGCCAGATAATAAACTGGCCGAGTGCGTAGAACACTATTCAATCTCCAATTAGTTAACGCACAGCGGTCAGAATTTGTAAGCATGGAAAGGTTTTCTAGTGGCCAACTTCACCTAGTGCCAAAATTATGCAAAGTGACAAAAGCATCAAGTCGTTGATCCTAAAAGTGAAGACCTGACCCTAACCCTAAACTTCTCACACTTGGTTTTCACTAAGCTCTGAGTATAGAACTATTGAATGAAATTCTCTTCCTCCAAGTGCTAGTTCAATATTCCTACTTCCTTCTTTACTTCCTCTAGCATTCTTGGTCAATTTTCTTCCCTCTCTTCCTTCTCCTTCTTTAGATCTTTGGCTAATAGGTTCAATTGAAGTGCTATCTCCTTTTGGTACTCAGCCATCTACAAATCCAAGATCACAATCCAAACCTTGAAATTCTCCAAATCATTGAGAATGCTTACCACTTCTTTGTCCTTGGCTCATAGTTGGTCTTTATACCCAAGCTGCATTTCCCTTGTTTTATTTGGAGAGTTCCCAATCTGAGTTGCAACCTCCTAAGTTCTTCCTCCTACCTTTTTTTTGCATGCTATCAAGGAAGAGTTCTACCTCTTTACCTCAAAAATTTCATGCATCAAAGCATTTACCTTCTTTGCCTCCTCTTGTACAGGTTTCTTTCCTTGGCCATTTCTTCCTAAGATTGGTCCTCATTCACTTTCCAAGTGTAAATCTCCTTGTGCATGTTGTGCACCAAGATGGTGTAATCTACTATCTTGGGGCACTCCTTTGGCTTTTGGGTAGAAAAGCTCCATAAATACGACTCCCATTGAGTTTATAACAGAGTGCACTCCTTCCTTCACTAGCACTCAAGTTGCTTGGACCAATCCTTCTCCAACTTCAGTCTACATTTCTAGCAATGGGTCCTTGGATTCCTCCTTTACTTCCACTTTGGCTTTGACTTCTACTTCTTCTTCTGGTTCTACTTTGGGTTGAAGTTATTTTGCTTGTTGGTCTTTGGTGTTCATTTGCTTCTCCTATTGAACACCTAATTTGTGATTGGTGCTAGTAGATTATTTGGTGTGATGCAATATCTCTCATTGTTTTATGGCTTGCATTATGCTTGGGGTTTGGAGTAGATTGTGCATTTTCATATTCCTCTTCTTCTACTTCTTTGGAGATAGATCTCTACAAAGTGAAAAAAAAACCATGCTCTTCTACTTCTTCCTCCTCCTCCTCCTCCTCTTCTTTGGAGTCTTCATCCTCCTCTTTCAAAAATATTTCTATCACCCAAGGATTCTTCCTCAATCTTTTGGCCGGTCTTGGAGAATTCATTGGAGAGTACCACTTCTTCTTTGCCTTTGTGGTGGGCACTTCTTCCTCCACTAGCATGAATTCTATTATTTTTTCATACTACTTTCATTTGCCTCTCAATACTTCTTGATCAATGATTTTCTTGTGGGTTGCAATGTGAATTATCCTACTAGATGGAAATTGCTTTAGAATTTATTGTGCTCCTCCCTCAAAAGTAAATTAAGCCCCATGTAAAAATGGACTGCAAGGAGGGCTAAGTAAGTTGCTCCATTGTCTTCCCCAAACTCTCAATGTAGACTACTTGTTTGAAAGTAAAACATGTTTCCCTACTTGATAGGTTCTCCATGGTACATAAAATTAAAGAAGAAGGTTTGGTGAGGTAAGTTGTAAGGTACTTGTAAGGAACGTTGTTTGCTTATGCTTGAATAGGTTCATAATTTCTTTAATGATCACTCATCAAGTTGGATCTTTGTCACTCCAACCTATCATCCATTGTTCTTTTGCCTCTTTTTGGAGAATTTTACCTTGATATCATTGATTAATGCATTGTTGCAACTTTGTCTCTAATGTCATTGCTCTTGTTGGCCTTGCGTCTAGTTCCAACACGTTCTCTCAATTCTCACCCAATTCCAACATGTTCTCCCAATTCTCCTCAAACTAGTTATATGGGTCTCCTTTCAAGTCCCTATTTGATCTATCCTCCTCCTACTCATCTCATGGATCATCCTAAAGTCACTCAATTCCTAATTATATATCAAGAAGCCAAGATGATTTCTCTAGATCACCTCACTTGTCCAATGAATGGCCCATTTATTGATTGTTGTGCTAAGAAGATGGCTTTGGAGATCTTTCTCATAAGTTATTGGATGAATACCATGTTGGCTATTGAGGTTGGGTTGAGGTTGAGTTGAGGTTGGGTCCAAAGATGAAGAATGGACAACTACAATGTTGGTAAGAATTGCAAGGGCTTGGTAATTCTAAGCTCACTCACATCTAAGACTAAAATTGATTTGCAAAAAGTAAAATTGATCCATGTGCACTAGGTTTTCAAGGAAATTCCTATGTAATTCTTCAATCCTTTAGTAGCTATGTGGTGGTTGAGCATTCCTTCTCTATACATATTAGGCCCTTGGTGAGAAGTCCTTCTACACACATGCAAACATTTCTTGAGCAATCATTCTCCCAGACGTAAGTCCATTGTCAAATGTGAATAGTTTCCTTGAATGGAAATTGTCTTTGGCTACAATTCCTAAACTAGGTAGCGATGCACTCAAATTTGTGTATGGTCTTTGAGGGGAACAATATTTGAGCTAAATTCTCTCACAATTGAAGTTATTTGAGCCAAATTCTTTTGGCCAGAAATCTTTCTACATGCAACCTTTGGACTTGTCCAATTTTGCATTCCTCCTTCAAAGTGCACTTGGGCTTCTTCCATTTGTAACTTTGCACAAACAAATACACCTCCAAAGGAAACTCCCATTAACAAGTTTTCTGTCCTACAAATAAGTTATTTCGCCACATCTTAACAAACAATAATGAATTGGAATAAAAAAAATTTCATGAAAATGTGTACACCATAGCAAAAATCCAAAGAAATATCACATTTATTATAAGACCTTTAGGATCAATATAAGACCGGCTTTCAAGTTAGTATGTATGGTAGCCTAAAATGAGACAAATGGTATGTATTCTTTGTATAAAGAAGAAAGGGACTTCCAAAAGAGCTACATAAAGTAGACTCTAAGAAGATTCTTATGATCTGCTATTATTTCATTTTGGAGTAGCTTCTTTGAGCTTCTTTTAAGTTCAATATTCAAAAGTGTGAAGATGCTTTGCAAAGTTCAAGGCTAAATAACTGGAGAAGAAGCTCAAAGCAAAAGCCAAATTATAAAGCTATGGTTGAAGAAGTTAATCAACTACATGTTGAGTGAATCCCTCTATTGACTTTATTTCCTCTTCATTTCATTCTATTTTTGATGAATGTAAATGACAAATCAAAGTAAGAGGGAGTAAATAAAAAAGACAATTAATATCCATTCATTCAATAATTTTAATATGAATAAAAGGATCACTACAAACTAAAAGACTTCATTAAATAGTAGATATTATACACCTACTTCTTAGAATGCAAACATATGTATGTAGTCTAAACTTATGGTTAGTAATTCATGATCTTAGTACCATGTTACACCAAATAAACCTAATATTAGTAAGTCTAATACCAACCAACACTACCTAGTTTGGGCTCTAATTGCTATTCAAGCTCAATAGCTATTGTATTTGCTATTGTGCCATAGGACCATAACTTGGAGTAAGTCAATTAAGATATAGGAAAATCTTTCTCTATAGCTTAAAGTAGTTATAAAAGTGCTTCTTGGAATAAGTGTGCATTGTAAAGTGCACATTTATTCTAAGAATCCTCATATCTTCAAATGAGGCATATTTCCTTAACTAAGTAGTTCTTCTTTGGCTAATTGGACCTAGTTCTTATAACTCTTTAGCTACTTAAGAGATTTGGATACTCTTGGTCTTGTTGGAACTGCATTAGTGTTTTCTAAAAAGGTAGTGATAATGAATATACTCTCATATTCCTAAGCTAAAGTCACTATATGTCTCCAAACATATAGTGACTTTAGCTTTTCATGTTCTCCTTGAGACATATGATTTAATTTGAGTCCTCAAACTCTAAGCTTCAAGTTCTCATTTCATATTAATATTTTGTTTGGATTTCCAAGTATTCTTTGCCCAAGAATAATACAAGGATTGAGATAGTATTAAGGTTGATTATTAGTATGTTTATTATCCTGATATTTTCAAAGATTTAAAAAAAACATAAAAAGAGATTGAAAAGGAAAATTTGATATGTATACTTTATGTATGACAAATAGGAAAATTTCAAGATAATCTAAGTATATTTTTACACTTTAAAAATTCACTTCATTACTAATGAATTCTATACTATAGTAATAACAAGAAATGCAAGCTCAAACATAGAAAGCAATGAATGAAGAAGATTGATATAATTGACTTGAAGCATGTAATCACTTGGACTTTGGATAAGTGATATTTTCTATGCACTGCAATTCAATTCAACAAAAAAGATAAAGTCATCTACAAATGAGAGTATATATTCTACATTGTTTTTGCTTCTTGTCGATCACTACTTCAATTTTCTAGATATGTGTTCTGTTTTATTCTTTCTAATTCATTAGATTGATTCAACATAATGGATTATATTGACTATAATCACTTCAATCACTACTTACATTGTAGTTAAATCTGAAACAATTTAATTAAAAATTCAACCCATTTCCTTTTAGACTAATAAATTTTATATTGATCATTATTATGAATGCATCATCAATATAGTTATAATGAATATTGGATGAAGATGTTTTACATGACATGAACAACTGTATTAAAATGTACAACAATGACAGAAGAAAGTTGCCAAGAGAGTGATTTTGTTGAAAGTATTGTTAACTCATAATAATTTAAATAATTTAAACTTATTTTTATTAATTTTTTTCCTAAAAAGTCAATAACGCTGCCCGCAAAGTAGAAGCGAGTTTGAGAAAAAAATTCGCTAGAAATCTACCTGACGGAAATAAAATCCTGGGATGAAACTGGGGTCAAATATGATGTTGCGATGGACATGTTCAAGGAAAACAGATGATAAGTGATGACAGATCTTAATGATCGAACGGTGCAGATAATTTTGATCAGGATGAGAAGTTGGTCAAAGCGACGTCAGTTCCCTTAGCAAACTCGCGAAAAACTCACAGGGGACTGATTTTCGATGTGCTGGTGAGTTTGGAGAACTTGCAGTATAATGTTTATACACGCGTGTAATATTTACCCCCTAACCGCGAGTTTAATGTAAGTTCTTCGACCTTGCGGACAACGTTAATATGAAGAATAAATTAAAAAAATTAAACATCTTTATTTTATAGCATATCTTCCCCAAAAGAAGACTTTATTTATTTATTTATGTAACATGTTTCATTTTGTGCACCCACTCTGCCGGCTATATGATCAAGAAGATTAAACACATGAAGTGAAGCGTATCTTTTTTTCTCAATTAAAAGTTCCCCATGCTATTTTTCAGTGTGGTGAATGTTTCGTTCGCATAGATGTACAGTACTAGAGGAGATAGTGCCCGACAATTACATTGCTACCCTAACAATTGAAGACGTCCTTTCGTTTTAAATTTTAACAACTTCAACTTTGTTGAATTCCTTTCGATCTCACGTCACAAATAGAGCATAGCGAGTAGTACTTTGGAAACGAATAACTATTTTGAGAGCAGTATCACCAAATTTTCTTGTTTTGTACACAACATGGATGACGTTCCGAACCATGTCAACTTGATCTCGTACACCCTTATACCAGGGTCTTTGAAGATTATAAAACTGCATTCATTTTTCATGGTTTGGCCTGGTAAAAGTGCAAGGACACCGCACCTCCATAATGGATATAAATACAAGTGCATCTCCGCTCCCACTGGTCGTCAAAGCACGAGGCCGGGATCGGGGCACAACAACGACTTGAACCACAATTCAACGAGAGAAACAGCTGCTGAGGACCAGAGAGAATGCAGAATTGGGGTTTTCCTCATAATAACAGAATAGAAAGGAAAATGGAATGGAATCTCAATGTGGAGTAACTAACTCTTGGAGAGAATCTGCTGTCGATATACTGAAGAAATACGGTACCTTGTACTTCTCTTGTTGACTACTCGTGAGCTCAGATCTGTACTCGTGGCAGTCGTGGGGGACGAGAGGGTAGATCATCGAATCTCCCCCAGTGGGGAGCGAGAGGAACTCGATTCCAGATTCAAAATCCGACCACCACAAGCTCTCTTGCTCGGCGCTTTCGCCAAAATAGAGTACGAAGCTTGTGGCGATGCTGGTACATAGTTGGACCCGCGACTTCTTACTCAATCGGTCAGACCCTGCATAATTCGCCGAAGCTCCTGATACCGCCACGTAGGATCTTATCACTCGCGACGCATTTTGAAGGCGCGATGTGTAAGATGATTCTGGGGATCTGTAAGTTCCGGGCTTTGGCGCCGGAACTGGTTCCAGTTTAATGGTGTGAAGAAGTACCAGCTCAACCAAGAGAGCTTCTGTAGTGAACGGCAAAAGTTTGAAGGAGAGCAGCCCTGAGATCCTTTAGATATTCTTCCATACCAAACGGCAGGATAAGATTCTCTTCGGTTTGTTTTCCCGGATCAGTACACCGGGGATCAAAATTCGCGAGCATCCAGTTAATCATAACAGCCGGCCGAGCACCATCAGTTTATTTCACATTGTCTGATACCTCGCTTCCCGCATCCACTTGCCGGTTTGAAACCGCGACGGAAGGAACTGCATAGCACCTGACAATTCCCGTTGACCACAATCTGGTGCAGACTTTCAGGACACAACGCAGAAACCGGCGATCTCCCAGGATCCGGCGTGTTGTTGTGATTCAGTACCAGAACATCACGCTTTAGCCCATCCCTGCAAATCCTTCTACTAGTTACAGGATCCGGAATAGTTGGACGGAAGTAGCACTCCCGGCTGAAGACCGAAGAGGCACAAGGGACAAACTGTTGAGTCTGGAAACTGAAGGTAGGTAATATGAGCATTTGTGTCAGCCGGACATTGGATTTCACGGTGAACGTGAAACATCTGTCAATCGCAAACGGACAGAAAGGACATCTACTTCGGGACTCTGTCAGGAGGAAGTGAACAATTAGTAAGTCTAAATGTGGTAGGAAAATCCAGTCACATGGATGCCAGTCCTTGAGATCTTCTTGTCCTGGCAGCGAAAGGCGGGTGTTACCGACGGAACAGGCTACCCAGCCACCGGCACCCAGGTCAACGAGGGAGTAAAGTGGGTTGGCCGGGACTACGAGGTTACGGTACAACAGAACCATGTCTGTATGATTTACGTGGTACCATTAAGGCGAACTTGCTTCTTCTCAGGCACGAATTCACCAAAGTACCTCACATTGACGGACAATATCTCAGTCAAGTCGTTTTGGGATTCCGTCAGCTGAGATAGTATGGACGTCTGGATCTTGTTGAAGGCCGGCTCCCTGGCGGGTTTGTGGGCCAAAGTCAAAAGTTTTAGTCTACTGTTTTAGAGAGAATTAAATCACTTTTTTATTGTCACCTCAGAAGGTGCCCATTGACTAACATTGTAGATTGTTGACAGTTCGGCCGCGGTTATTACTGCAGTGTTTTCTGTACCTCAAAGGAACTCCAGGGAAAAGTTCCTTAGTTTCATAAAAAAATATGTAGTTTATGTAATTCCATATCTAACATCATTAGTCTATGATTTGTTCATGTTTTCGTGGTTCAATCTCTATTTCTATCTCTCATACCTTGGTATATTGGCATGGTACTAATATGATGTAACCTCAATATCTCATTATCTTCCTATCGTGGCTTGATCATTAAAAACAAGCACAACGTTTAAACTGAGTGTTTGAAGTATATCCAAGTCTGGGGTAATTGCATATTCATTGTCATCAGTTGAGCACATCCACTCGGTTCCTTTTCTGTGTTTTGCTGATAAAAGTAGAAAAATGTTGTCAAATGAGAAAAAGGAATGACAATGCACCCATGGAAAGTGTAAAAACATGATGGTTTATATTATTTGACTGCAGTACTTTTAACACGTGGTCTTGTTCATTCAAGCGTCTTCTCTATGTTACCATGGGTTTTGAATGTCTTCGAAGCTTTAGAAATAGTGGGTATTAACGTTAGGTTCCCTAATGTTCCTTCTATAGCACGTCGGCAGATAACAAGTGTTTATGCTCTAATTTTTGTCTTCATAGATTCATATGAAAATAGTTATAGATTTTTACTTTAATCCAATCCCTTGCACACAAATTTATTCTGATTCGATATTACAATCCAACATTTAAGCACTGTAGGTGGCGATTGTATTTTCAATTCTTTTCTAAAGAAAGTCAAAGGACCCCAGATGAACTTCAAGTTTCTGTGTAGTTTGATCCTTGTTCTTTGTGGCTTTCCTGGAGAGAACCTTTTTACAGTTCTCTATTTATATCGATACTCATTATCATATACCTCTACTTCTACCGATTATACCATATTGTAGATATACTCGTATTTTCTATTTATTGATACTCAACTTGTATATTTTTTTATATTGATATATTTATTTCTATTTTAGATAACAGTGTGTCCATTGTTCTACAAAGTACATAGTGCACAGGGTAGTGGCTGGTGCAATCCATAGGAGAACAATCACATTAGGTGATATTTCTTCAAAGTGTAGACCGTACGACTTGCATAGCTCGGATATCTTAAGTGCGGTAGGGCAGATTTCTTATATAGACTCTATTGGGACTTAGCCCCATGTTACCTTTTCTGTCTCTCCCTTGTACGGCTTGATGGGGCCTTCCCATCCTTCATTTGTCCTTCGAGGTCGCCTTTTTCACTTTTTCATATCTATACTATTGGGGGCTAGTTCCATTTTACCCCTTTTGTCTCCCCCTTGTATAGATTGACGAGGGTCTTCCCCGTCATGTGTTCTACGCGGTTGTCTCTTTTCCCCACTTATTAGCATGTCTAGTTCCATTCACATCCACATTCACATATGTCATTATATCAAAACGTAGAACCTTCGATGTGGTCTGCTCTTCAAACACTACCAAGTGGTTACACTTAACATCGGGACGTGACTCTGGACCAATAAATCTCGAGGGAGAATCAAATTGGACGTTCAAAGAAGAAACCTGTATGACTGATTTGCATGATCGAGAAAAGGAGTCGAGAGCCAGTAGAGGAGGTCAGCAGCTCAATCCTCATTGGCCCCAAAGGGTGCTGTCAAAGTGTAGCTCAGGACAGAACAATATTGGGAAAGAAGTGATGCGAGTACGGTACGTGGGAGAATTCAAAGAAGATGACACGAGCAGAAGGCCAGAAGTGAGTATTTTGTTCCCTGAGAGATGTGACCGGAACAGACGGTGAACAGCTTACGTATATGATGGAAAGAGATGGTGTCTCTCTAGCCCAAGAAGGACGTCGCAACGTACGCTACTGTATGTCTATGCCGCAATCAATACACCCTTTACTGAATTTTCTCTGGAGGTAGGTGTCACAGTTCCGTCTGACTGAATGGAAGTCGTCGACGTTGAGAGGTTAAAGGAAAAGGACGGAATGGGATGAGTCCGGAACGGGACGAGATGGGGGATGGGGGAATTGGGGAAGCGGACGGGCTGGGCTGGTCGGCCCAATGATGTGCAGCTAGTCCATCATGGCCCATCAAGAGGAGGAGGACGAGAACGACGAGGAGGGATCGACCTCGGATTGGTTCCCCCTACCTCCACTGATTACTGAAGCACTTCATCAAAAGGCCAGGAATGAGTATGATTTACTTTCCGTCTATGGAAGAGCAGTCGTAGCCGGATCTGTCGCTAGAAGTCCTGCTTGGTGAATGGGGAGAAGACAACTGTTCTGGCTTGCAAGCTCCACCAATTCTGTGGGTAATCTCGATACATAGGAGGTCCTGATAGAGCTCGGATAGATAGCATGGAGCGATGCAGAACGTTGAATCCAGGACAGATTTGTCGGTAAGCTGCAGAAAGCCGGACCGGTATTTCCTCAATCATGAGGCGACCTCTCTTCCAGTTCAAAGTAGGCACATGTGCAAAAGTCCTAGTCGAGTGAATTTGCACTCGCTGTGGCCTTCGCACACATACAACACAACAGCGGGTCTTCTGCAGGGCACGAATGTAGGAGTGTCGTGGGGGGAAAGTGCTCTTTTTCAGGTTTGGGACGGATAGTTTCCCTGCTTGGGTCCCAGGGATCGGACAATCTTTGCTCCGTGATAAAATGACTCGGAATAAGAGATTTGACCGCATTAACTTTCGTAGACTGATAAGCATGAGTTTAGTCACGGTGATCCAATGACCTTTCCTCTCTCGCATACAAAAGAGTGTCCTTTTGGCAGATGCAGCGAGTTCGAACTGAAAATTTTCCAGAAAGAAAAGCATAGGAGACTTCCAGGCAGAAGGGAGACAAAAATGAATGGAAAATTTTGTCTTATTAAACAGCCTTGGTCACACCTCTTCCACCTCTTCTGGTAGGTGACCAAAACAAAGAGGTATGGCAGGAACCGGTGCACACCTCACCTCCGAGGAGAGTCTATAGTAATTAGAGGATAAATACAACTACTGTGTCAATTACAGCGTAAGAAAGTAAGGAGTGCTTCTTCTGCAGCACCACTTCAAAGTATGTACCAATGTGAGTGTTGATTAACAGTGTGTGATAACTGTACCAGCGAGCCTTCTGGCCCGCGCTTGATTGAAAGGTAATTCACCCTCATAAGAACAGGGCGAAAAAGAGTGTGGGCTACAAAGAATGAAGATAAACTAAACTATCAATCCCACTGAAGTGTAGAACCCAACACTATTCATAAAAATCTACACTGTAACACTAATCTCGACTGGACTTGGCACCCCTAGCTGACCCATCAGTCTTTTTCTGTCTACCATCGGGGATACTCTGTCGTGACGACTTGACAGGTATAGGGGCCGTCCCATGTGAAGCTGGCGTATTGTTGATGTGAGCAGGTCTACTCCCCCGGGACCCTCCTGATACTACTCTTTGTGAACTGCAAGCTGCAGGACCTTTCACCAAATTTGCTGTGGCCACACTTCCCTTTGAATTGCCGGAGTGTGCATATCCATTGGTTTTCGCCCCTTTATGGGCGGTCTTCAACGGCGGAAATGTTACGGACAAGGGAGGAAGAGAAGATAAACTCCGCCCACCACCCTCCTTGTTACTACTTGAATCCTTTGCTGATTCTTTTGCTAAGCTCTTCTCCACCTTTACAGAGAGATTGCTGGTCCGAGCTGCAGTAAGTGAAGCTCCTCGAGAACTCGTGGATACACCGGCTCCACTTGAATTTCGAGGAGAGGACATGGAGGGCTTCTCTGGAGTGTCAATTTGACTTAAACTCTTCCGTCTTTCACTTACTAGCGCCTTACTTGGAAGTACAGAACCCCCATCCGTATTTGTTCTTCCTTCTTTCCCTCCATCTCCCGATCTATAGTTGGTGCTGCCAACCCTCATACTCTTGGCGGCTTTCGCAGCGGGAGCTCCTTGGTATGGCTGGTGAACTCTCCGTTTCCTCTCGTTCTCCCCATCATTCTTTTCTTGTTCAACGGGGGGATATTGGGCAGCGTGCAAGGAGATTAATATTTCGGCTGCTACTGAAACTCCAGGTGACATTGGTACAGCTGCAACAATCAAACAGGAATCCAGTCAGTTCCTTGCCAACGACATACAACTATCAGGATCCGAAATATGCACCATGATGTAATCAGCGATCAGTTAGATCTACAACTGCAAGGATTACAACGCTCCCGACTCACAAGTTAGTGGTAATATAAGTAGAGGGAATGATAGAAAAAAATTGTACCTGACAAAGTGAATGACGATTCATTTCGAGGAGGGGATGCACAGGTGATCTTGAGTTCTGTCGTTGGGCCGTCCAATGATACATTTTCTTTGAAAACCGTGAGGTCAGGTTTGGATTCTCCGTTACTTTCGACCAGCTCTTTCAGCTCTTGGTCCCCCGCCTCCTGCTTCACGTCAGCCAATGGCTTGCTTTCTCGATCGTGAGTATCCATCTCTTGTGGCCCTGCCAAAGTCGCAGGAGTTTCTAGCGGTCTGACAGCTTCACCACCACTTCTTTCCTGCTCACATTCGACAGTGTTGACTTGCTTACCCGGGAGACTCTCCGGTCTATCAGTAACTGTGATAGAAATAGCACCACTATCAACTCTGCAAGAGTCCACTTCCATTGGATTTGAGACTCCCTCGGAACTAAGAACTACCGCATTTTCCACTTGGCGTGGTTCATCTTTAACAGAAACTGCCACCTCCTGGACTTGAGGAGCTGGAAGAGGATCGACAATTTTAGAAGGAGCAGGATGGGGTGTGCACAATTCCATGGCTTCTGTAGATTGTTCATACACCTTGTCGTCAAGTTTCCTCCACCTTGAATTCGGAGACTTAGCTACTGCCTCATCTTCAGTCCCGACAAGCGTATCCCTTCCACTTGACACTGCGTCGCCTTTTGCACTACTACTTGCTGGCACAGTTTGAAGTTGCCAGATCCGGTGGTTCCGTTTGCAGTGTTCAGCTTTCACCGGTCCCACAGGTGGATAGGAACATGGTAATGGAGGTACACTGCCATTTCTATGACAAATCTCAACTACCGCACTATCCATTCGAGTGTCTGAAGTGACATTTGTATCGCCATCAGCTTGGGCTTGGACAATAAGGGACTGCAGTGGGTCACTTGGACCGAGTTTTAATCTAGTCATGAAATCTTCAAAAGGAAGGAGGGGAAGGCCATCTATGCTGAAACTCGAGACACGTTGGGTAGGTACATTGGGACCGGCGGTTCCGTGCGAGACTACTCTGGCATCCTTCTCTGAACCATCCTGAAACAAAAACTTGACATGTCAGATGTGGGAAGATCACTCTCTACTATTAGTATGATATCTAACAGGGAGAAAGCTGAAATGGAGCTCTCAATTTACTGAGAAGAAAATGTGTGGTTGCAGCGAAGTGCTTGGTACCTCAAATTTATTTCCGATATATGCTGTACTGCCCAAACCTTCCTCCGACTTCTCTTGTCTTGACAATCCTTCATCATCTTCAGGAGGAATAGGAGATTCCAGATCCAGAAGCAACTTCGGGTGCCTAAATAGCTTCGGACCCACACTGTCTGCAGCTTCTCGGGGCGCCTCCCACATGGCCGGGCGTTTAGGCAGCAACTGCAAGATAGTGTTGATGTTCTGATCCAAACTCTCTTCCATGTCGCTCTTAAGGTCCTGAGAGTCCTTCAGAACTAATCTCGGTGCTACGAAGCTATCTGAGAGAAGATCATTCAAGGGTATATCCGCCATATACTGGGCTATGTTTGTAGGCCTTGTCCTCATCCCATAGATATCTGGAACACATAAATAATGCCACGCACCTGTCAGGGCCTTGATAAGCTGACTTGCAGCTTTTTATGAGAGACAAACTACAGAGGCTTGTTGCTGACAATACAAAGCACATTTATCTCACTCCCCACTTAGATCAGTACTGATTATAACCAGTACTAATCAACCCGTTTTAGATTTCTCTAGAACTTGGTAGTACACCCACGAGAACCGACTCCGGACTCAAGGGCATCTTTTGCAATTAAATGCACCCTGTCCCGTGATCACTGATAGCATTATAACACTCCCTACTTATATCTGGTTGCAAAAGCCACTCACACACAGCGTAGACCTACCCAGTACACCATTGCTCCAACCAGCTGGAAACACGTTCGGTTCAAACGCTCGCGCTGTATGCGGATGTCCACTATACAATGAGCACAGAGCCTCGCTCACGGGGTGCACAACGGGCAGCGGCTGCTTCTTCTCACCACGCTTGGTGCCCTGCCCACTCTGTCTTCTACCGGTGGACTTTTCCGGTTTATCTGAGGTTTCAAACACTTGTCAGCCAAAGGAAGCCATGGACTAAACATGCCCTTGTCCTGATACAATCACCTAAAAAGCCTTCACTCCTAAGCAGGTGATTCACACATTCTAAAAGACGAATGCATCACCCGACGGATTGCACGCACAATGAAGCACTTGTTACATAGTGGAAAAACACTAAGCTCACCTCCAGTGTTGTTGGTCTGACGGACACCATTTCCAGCGGCAGTGGCCCTACCAGTGGATTGGACTCCACCTCCGCTTACACTACCCTCTAATACACTTCCAGTAGTAAGTGATTCGGCCATTTGACCTCCACGTGTCCTCTTTCTACCGCTTGTTCCACCACCTCTACTACCTCTGCCACCACCTTCTCTTCCATTTCTCTTAGTCTTTTCCATCGGGGCATCTCCTTGAAGGGAAGATGCCGACTCGCCCGGAGTTTGTTGTTGCAACACTCCTCCCAAGTTGTGTGGTGGAATGTGGCCCATAGGCATGAACGGTCTTCTGGAGAGCTCAGCAGACCCTGTCAAGTAAGTTAATGCAGATGTTAACTTCAGTCCCTAACAATCATGACTAGTTCCATTCCACGGAAAGGGCGCTAAATTTACCCCTTACTTACCTAAATGTACGAGGAACAACGATTTCAATGGCTATCACACTCAACAAGCTGAATGACAAAACATAATGCTTCGCTCCGGTAGAATCTCTTTTCAACTGCATCACAAGTCGGCAGGGCCGCCTAGACAAACCATGCCGACGCAGCACGAATGCAACATCTGAGTAAACTGACGCATTCTGGAATAGGACGATCCGAGTTCGCTGATGAAGCAGAATTGGGCAATGCGAGCACCAGTATTACTCAGACACCTTCAAAGATGGCAACCATCCCCAAACATGGGTGAGATAATCACCCGTGAATCTGACGTCACTCTGACTTGGTGTGACCATTCAACTAAAAGCGTCCCACTCCTCGTCACTTAATGGTGCGGACAGTTAACCGCCTATCCAACTGAAGGAATCAAGGGTCTACACTTCCGTTGGACATACATACTAGATTTCTCCGACTGCTCCACTCCTAAACAGCCAGACTCCAATTTGGTTTGAGGATGGCTGTAGCTTTTCCTCAACACCTTATGCTGAAACGACGAATCTGTGAAGGAAACATACACGTTTACACGATATCCCGATTGCCTGCTGAAAGTTACCTGGTTGATGGGTCAAGCTCCTCTCCAGGACAGCCCTCTCCAAAGCAGCAACTGACTTGGCATGGTTGGGGTTAAAAACCGGGATAGGCAGCGGTCGATATCCCGCCACAGCCGGCCCACTTGGGCTGAAAGAAAGTCTCATCGGGTCGTTCGACATGATTTTGTCGAACATTGCGTTTGCGGGAGCTGTTTGTAATTCGAAGTACTCCATCAGCTCGGTTCTCTCCAAGATCTTTCTCGCACCGTAATACGTGCTTCCTCTAAGCTCTCTTGTCGGAGCAGTTGAGAATGTTCACCGACTAAGTCGAAAGGATTACCAACTAAACTAGAAACAACTAGACGTTGTACTCAGCACTCACGTCGTGAGAGTACAGGTGCGTACCACATAAGGCTCTTTACAACGCATGTGAGGACCGTCTTTCCAAAAATGCACGGTTCTGCGAACTACTTCTTCCATTAATTGATTTGATAGGTGTCTCTACACATTCGATAGATCTCGCTGCCCGGGTTAACTCCCTGACAACTTCACATCGTAGATTCTGCATCAAAATCACCGCGTGTAGTAGAGTTAGAACAGCAGCAAGGCAGAGAAAGCATGCGGCTCTAGAAGGAGCTACATCCTAACAGCAAGATCAAATTACTCCAGGTTTCAGACTTCAGAAGAAGAGACTCAAATCCAAGCATCGGCGGGGAATTTACAGACACGAAACTTGCTAAACCAGCCAAAGAGATTACGGCCGAAAGCAATCTGCTGCTTCTCCTGCTAGTTAAGCAGGAGAATCGGATATGTCAGGCTGGCCGGTGGCCGGCAAGTAGCAGGACGCTGTTCTCAAGTCTACTTCCTAGACAAGAGAAGTGCCTGCTTTGGCATTGAAGAGGCTTTGAGAACCAGGGGAAAGGTAAAGAGAGAATCCTCGCTTCTTCTTGTGACAATTTGGCGAAGAACTATCCAAGAAGGGTCAATGAACACTGAGAACTTCTTCAAAATTCTTCGAAGGAGTTATCATCATCTCATGGTTAAGATAAGAGGTGGCAAAGATTGACACCAAATTGATGAAAAGCCGTATCAAGTGCAAAATTATCGGATTACGCAACGAAATGGCTTGTCGGGTCTTAGGAAAGCCACCACCAGGTCGACGAAATGGTGAAGCCATAGGACAGCACACCAAGCATCCTTAGGTAACCCTCGAAAGATGGGACCCTTCGGACATGTGGTAGGAGAAGAATTCCTACCAACTAAAGAGAGTGGACCAACTTGAGGGGAGCAAGCTTCCCCCCAACTGAGATCAAGAGCAGCGGGCTGGCCAAATCACATGAAAGGATGGCCCACGGCAAGTAATCTTATCGGCCTTGATGCTTAAGCGATTCTTTTCCAGGGCGGCAGGACCAATAGCGAGTCATTGGCCTGAAACCTGCAACGAGGGGAACCGGTGAGAAATCTGTTGTACCTGAGAGAAAGGCACACCGGAGCAGCATCCAACTTTGAACAACTCGAGTGACATATCTGTAGACGAGGCCACATGACAGAGCCACCATCTTTGGCTGTCTCTACGTGTCTCCTCCCCCCCCCCCCCCCCCCCCCAAAAAAAACAATCCTCCCTTGCCTCTAAGACTCCTCTCGACAGATTTCCTTAACCTCAAAACATGGTCCCGAGCCTATCCCCTTCCTCTTCTCGGCGGACCTCATTACAATGGCCTGCCGTCCTATCCTCTCTCTCTCTGCTTTCTCCCAGAAACGTATGCTTCCAACCTTTCCTATGAATGTCCCTCGGACTTCACAATCTCCGTATTGCCTCTCACCCTCTCTGTACACTCTCAACCTCTTCCCACCGCTTTCATCCTCCTCCTCCTCCTCCTCCTCTTCTCGAGAAAAAAACCAGCAGTCATCACTTGCACCCACGGCAGTGCGGCATCCTCCTCCTCCTCCCTCAAGCCTCAACTCAGGCTGTCCGTCTCCCTCCCTATCTCCAACTTCGATTGAACACAATCAGTCTCCTTGCCTCTGTGTGTGTGTGTGTGTGTGTGTGTGTGTCTGTCTGTCTGTCCGTGCGTCCTCCTATACCACACGGGTCGCTGCGGTTTATCACAAGAAGATGCACACGCCACCAAAGCCTGTCTGTCAACCTGCCTGCGCGCACAGCAACAACGACAACGAGCGTCGCCTCCTCCTCCTCGTTGCGAAGAAACTCACCACTCTCAGGCAGGCAGGCAGACTACGCTCGCTTCTTCTCCCAAACGCAGCCAAGCCAAGCAAGTCTGCGCTCGCCGCTACTTCTATAAGCGTCAAATCAATCAGGCAGGGAAGCGCTGCGCTGCGCAGTACACAGAGGAGGACTCACCCACCACCACTACAACAATAACAAGAGACCTCTCAACACCAGCGGAGGAGAAACAACACGAACACCAACAACAGTGCCGTAGTGTGGAGCAGGAATGAAGAAAGCGCAGGCAGGCAGCAGCAGATGAGAGGTGGTCGCTCTCTAGTCTACGAAGACAGAGGACGAGGAGGAGCATGCGTTGAGAAAGGGCAGGAAGAGCGGATGGCAATGGAAGAGGAGAAAGAGAGAACAACGAACAGAGTGCAGTGGTGGTGGTGGTGGTGGGCCCGAAGCAAAGCGGAAGAGAAGAAAAGCTCCTTCTTCTCCTCCTCCTCCTCCTCCTGCTTTTTCCCTTTCCCCTCCTTCCTTCCTTCCTTTCCTTTCCTTCCCTTCCCTGTCTGTCTGGGAATTCGCGGCGAGCGAGAGAGCGACAGACAGATCAGTGGGAGAAGAACTGTAGAAGTAAATGGCGCAGGCGCCACAGAAGAAAGAAGAAGAAGATATCTCCGAAGAGCATGGCGGAGGAGTTTGCCTTGCTCTCCGGTATTGTTGAGCGGAGCGGATCGCCGGATGTGATGCTTGCTTTCGTCCAGGCCCCGATTTACCGCCCCACGAGACGGTAAAAAGCCAGAGCCCATTCGGGGTTCTGACAACGCCATGCCTTTCTCAGCTCGGCTTTACCTGCGGTGTTACATTCTCTCCTCTCCGGACTCCGGAGATGGTAAACACACTCCCAGTTGGCCTACGCACACTGTAGCCCCCGCAGGCAAGGGATGATGATGATGATGTATGTGCCTTCCTGCCTGCATGCCGCTACATTACCTTCAGCAGCTCCGGATCCGAACCGACCACTTACATCTCCACGGAGAGAGTATTTCATTTCGTCCCTGATGACCGGTCTTTCCGGTATGTCTTAAGTTATCTGCAGTACTTTTCGCTATTTTCGGGCTCGTTCTGAAACTATCCCGGTAGATAATGTCCTGGGCCGGGAATACTCAAAATCGGCCGGAATGGGGGAAGCTACGGGCGGTATGTTCCCAACAGAGTGGATTCTGACATCTGGCCGGTGGTCTCTTCTCTTACCGCCATCTCGGCTAGAGCTGCGCCGGCGGTTTCGCATTTCCCCGCGATGGACTTCCCACCAGACAACCTACGTACCCTGCACAACATTATTTCCTGTCACCTCTCCGGCGCTTGACTCAATGGACCGACCGACCCGACCCAAAGAGAACTTCTCTTTTAACTTCCTGGAAATTAAGTAAGCCGACCTCATAGAACACAAGAAGGATGGGAAGACCCCATCAAATCAGGAGGAGGGGAAGACTTACTGGGAATAGGGAACTCTCTTTTATCTTAGATGCGGTGAGGCAGATTTCATGTATCAATACTGTTGGAGCCCCATCCTTCTTCGTTTGTCTTTCCCTTGTACGGCTCGATGGGGGTCTTCCCATCCTTCATGTGTTCTATGTGGTCATCTTTTAACTTTTACTACGGACTATAATTACTGATTGCTTTCATGGACTCGTCGCATTCTATAACTCCATGGACAATGAATGCATCCACCGCTTGAGACTCATGGCAAAATACCTTCTTCTCCCGGGTGACGTGGATGCCTTTTTGGTGTTTGCATTACTTGGTCCTCCCCCGGTGATTGGATAAATGTCATATACACATTTAATAATAACCTGGAGAAACTGGAAGAGTAAAGGCCGGCCTCTTCTCCCCGGTACAGCAACCTGGTCGGTCCCCGAGGTACGCACAAGACATGCGCACGCGCACCCGAACGGGGACAGCTCAGCTTCTAGTTTCTCCCCGCTCTTGATGACATGGCGCGCCATTCATCTGACACCGAGTCCGTCGCTGCTTTTAACCCCGGGAAGATGTCCTTCCTTCCTTTGTGTTACCTCTCGAGGCCCTTCCCTATCCTTCGCTTGCCGAAGCAAGTCCCTAGCGAGGTTAGGTCACCTCATGGAAGTCGATCGTAACGGATCTCATTTTGTCTGATTCTGCACTTTGAACGACCACACTTCCGCCCTACAGTAGTGGTACACACATCACATCGTACGTGGTATAGTTGCTCTCATTCCCTTTTAGCCAGACCCAGCAGTTAACGCCTCCTTTGTCGCATGATAGTATATTAAGCTTTTACTTCATTCTCTCCTTCTTCCGGAGCCTTCTAACGTTAAGAACTCCCTTCTGGCAGGCTTTAGTGGAGTATTGGTACTTATTGGATATATACATGGTTTTTGTCTTCGAGCTTGAGATTGGACGAGGGGAGTAAAATCTAAACGAGTCGTACTCGTCGTGCTTCATGTGGTTGAGCTCTAGAACCGGGTGTTTCCTCTTCCTCCTGAATTGCATGCTAGAGACAAGCCGGACTGGGAAAGGTGCAGGAATAAAGTGGAGAATGAAAGCAGACGGGGAATGAACGGACTTTGTACTGGTATAGCAGCAAGGAAAGGGGTTTGCATAGTGGTTGAATACCGGTTGATCCAGGTTGGGTTTACCAGTCGTATCGTCCAAATTATATGTGGAAGCATTTGTCGGAAAAGACAAATCGAGAGCTGAAAAGAAGAGCCATTAGATTGGAACTGAAAAGTAGGATGTGTCGAGCATCGATCTTGGAAAATCGAATAAGGTCAATTTCAACCTTGAATTGGATGCGCGGGTCGTGTTCATTCAGAGTAATGATGTTGTTACCAGTACCGATTCGGACTCACATGGAAAGCAACAGCCGAAAGGAAAGCACATGGGAAAAGCAAAGGGTCTCTCTCGATCACACTGCTAGTTTTACCTCCGTATCACAAGCTTGGTAAGGACCGATGAGGCACATCGCCGTGGACGAAGGGGAGAAGCCAAAAGTCACTATCGGGCAGATTGTTTGTTTCCATTCTTCTTCTTCGAATTGGCTCCTAACCGAGTCAAACTAAGGTAAGGTGGGGTGGTAGGGAAGGGTGCCTTCATTTTCAACCGTATGTAGATTTAGTGGCCGCTGCGCTGGCGCTACCTCATGAGTTGAGCTGAAGCATCACAATCGTCTTTTTCACCTTCTATGATCAGTACCAGTGCATGAGAGTCCCACATTTGCTGTCGATCTTCTTATCCTCCTATGATCTGAACAAGAAAGAACCCAGCCAAAAACCTGTATCGAACTCCACTCTTCTCCTTGCCTAAGCCTCTCGCCCATGGAATAACGCGACGTAAAGCGTGGTCCCTCCCATAGCTTAGTTCTGACTTTCCTCCTTGACCTACGATACATTATAGGGCCCCCTACGGGACTTGAATAGGATAATTCCCTTCGGTTTCATATTTTAATGATTGGAGTTTAGGATAAGAATTTACCTTATGTTTCAAAGAAATTCATCCATAAGAACCATCCTTGTGTTTAGACCCAAATGTTTGATGTTCATACGAGCGGAAGACACACATATTGCCTTTCTGCAATGTCTGATCAAAAACTAACTGTTGGGTTTGATACGTATGTTATCATTATTAACTGTTGGGTTTGATATTTATGTTATCATTATTCTTTTCAAATCGAAATCTATCATGTTGTCTCTTCACAATCTCAGTTCCACACCCCATCTCCCGTCTGGCAATCGATGATGACCTATAACCGATAACCAATATCCATATCCTGTAACGTGTAGGACCGTACTCTAAAGTAGGAGAAAACTAGAACTACGCCTCCCACGCAGCAACCCTCCCCATCTCTGGCTCCCCTTCAGTAGCAAGAGAGAGAGAGAGTACCGTAGTTGAATCAATCATAGCTTGCTGGAAACTAGACAAACGAATATGGTCCTTGTCCACCCAAGAGGTAATGAATATCAGGTGAATGAGTCCAAGTCCAGTCGATTGTCCCTCCGCCTTCTTTATTCTCCGCAGCACACAAACCCCACAATCAAGAACAGAAGGGGAAGAGAAAACTCACGATTTTATTAATGATTAAAGGTATGTCTCCTTGCCGAACCTCTGGGTGTTTGTTGCCTTTGTACTCTAGGAAGATACGACGAGATACAGATCATAATGAACTATTTCTCCGATGTGGGGTGGCAGCATCACCACTATTCCCTTCTCTCCCTCTTCCTCTCGTTGCTAACGGCGTGAACATTCTTTGCTCGTCGGACGCGCAGAGTGGATATCTTTCCCGAATGTCTGCCCTGCCCGGGATTGGGATCCGGATATCCATTACGCGTGAAAATCTCACGTCTCATCATCCGTCAAAGGGGGTACGATTGAGACCGACGCTGATCACTGTTAGAGAGGATGGGTGGGACCAGACTACAGTTAGCGGGTGGAAGGGCCCACAGAGTTATTGAAGGCACCAGTGGGATTAATAGGCGAAGAAGTCGGACTCGGCTTATTTTCGCAGTAGTTAAGATACAGTCTACTACTATAACGAAGACGGAGGACGAATCGGACTATGAGGTCGCATTTGGGGAAGTGTCATGACATGGCCTCTGCGCTTCTCTGACCGTCTGACGGCGTTGGGCCGCCACGCCAGCAACAGAGAGGCTGGTGTTCGCTAGTCGGCGCCAATAAACTGCCATTTGCACGCACGCACCTGCGGAGACATGCGTGCCAATGTCTTGGCAATGCTGGGACTGTGTGCCATGGGAAGCTTTCTTTTTCAGCCCTGATCTCTTAGGAGCCACCTCCTGACGAATCTAGTTTATCTTCTTCAAACTAAGTTTTCATCATTTTATATATATATATATATATATATATATATATATATATATATTGATCACGGGAAGGTCTGCAGGTCTATATATTCTTTAGATAGGATATGAGTTACGGCTATATAGTTGCAAACTCATCTAGATACATGATAAGTTGCATGATCCAAATATTCATATATTAAAAGGGAAGATAGTAAAATGAGTAAAAAATATTTTCTACATATATATACTTTACTTTAGCAATGTGAGAAGAGAATCGGAGCCCTCTGGCTTTGGCCTAGATTTGATTGTACGTTGTGCTACGCTCCATGGAGAAAGCAAATAAAGCAAACACAGTGTTATTTCATTTAAAAAGGAAATCACCGTTCGATCAATAATTAAAATTCACCCAGATAGACTATAGGTTGCATGATCTTAATAATTTGTACATGAGAAGAAAAGATAGTAATAAAAGTGAAAATACGTTCTTTACAAAATGTAATATTTACTATATGCTTTAGGTTTGTTAAAAGAGAATCAAACTTCAATCAGGACGTCACGCTTTAACTGATGATTGAACCTCATCTACAAAGACAATGAGTTGCAGACCAACATATTTATGCATTCAAATAGAAGTTAGTAATAAAAAAAGGAAAGATTCTTAATGAGGTAAAAAAAAAAATTTTGAATACTCTAGGTCTGTAAGAAGAAAATCATATTTCAATCATACAGGAAGTTACCCATCTTCAATCAATGAGATCAATTAACTTTGATTTGCAGCATAATTCTAGTATATAAGGAGAAGAAATGTGTGTAATTGTGATGAATTAAATCCCATGTGTAATTCAGATATGATTTTAAAGTTTCCAATATCTTAAGTCTAAATCTAATCTCTAGGTTGTTTAAGCAAGACTGTAAAAATTGTAACGAGAAGTCTAATTTGATTTTATATCAACAAATTGCATGAATAGACATTTTCTTTTATAAAATAGAAACATATGTCGATAATAAGTTTCTTCTTGTTTTCTCAAAAGTATAAAAGTATATAGGATCAAAGATAATTTTATTTATAATATAATAAACATAAAAAATAGAAGGTTTTATATCTTATTTTCTAGTAGATTTCTTGTCTACTTTCAGTTCATTATGTATTTTTTTGAATATGAAAGGTCAAGTATATGATACTACTAAAACAAAAGAAAAATGATATTTCAATGTTGAAATTACTAAATACTCAGGTGATGATAAATGCATTTGAATTGAGTATTCATTTGTGGATGATTCTAATAGTTATAGAGTTTCTCTTCTTATTTTTATATTAATTAATTTTTTATATTAAATTTTAATATATTTTCCTGACAAATCATGTAGCCATGGAATCTCATGCACAATTTTATCTATTTGTCTTCTATTATTTGCACTTATATTCCCAGTTCAATGATCAAGTCCATAGTATTTTAGACTAGAAGAAATAGTATATTATCAAGTCTATAGTATTTTAGACTAGAAGAAATAATATATAATCAAGTTGAATGAGATATAAGACTGTATATATGTGCTAGTCTACAATACTACTTCAAAATAACTTAATTTTTAATAAATGTTAAAATTTTGTTTATGATATCAATTTTATCTGGGATAAAACACAAGTATTTGATTTATTTATACACTTGACCTATTTACTCAGTTACATTTGTTGGATGTATAAAATCCCCTGCTTCATTCATCATAGTTGCTCACACAACAACAATAACTTGTTCATCATTTATGGTTATAAAATATAATTTTTTATACAGATATTGCATAAAAACTCACACTAAATCCTCTAATTTTTATGATAAAATAACAAATCCTCTCATATTTTCATGATTCAAATATATTATTTTTGACAAAAACCTTTATTGGAATGAATATATCTACAAAGAAAGAAAATCAAACATAAGTTAGAAGCATATATATATATGGCACTTCATGATAACTAGTAGAGTTTAGCTTGAGATATCAATTAAGACTTGTTGTAGTATCAATATATATTAAGGCCATAAATTACAAAATTTTTTATAAAGATACATATAACTCCTACCCTAATCTTAGCATTGAACTTATTATCCATCTTTTGAACTGCCTCTTCTTCTCATACTAGTTCGTCATGTTTGCAAAGTTGCATAGAGGTTGGAGATATAGCTTCACTCCCTCCCTAACCTCTCTACAGAAGGCACGACAATAACCTTAAGTACATCCCTACTTAAATAATCAAAGTGCCTCATGTTTTGGCTATATAGTCTATCCTTTATAGTATTCTCTAAGAAAGTTTTTTAACTATTTCATATTAGAAGCCAAGCAAAAGAACTATAAAAAGTGCTTCTTGACTGCTACATAATATATGCACTCCGTGCATATACCAACCTAAACCATAACAAAGATATATCACCCAACCATTAAGCTTGTAAAAGAAGGCAACCAACTCAATAATCACCTTTCACAACATCTAGAAGATATTAGCTGACTTCCAGTCTGCAAGTATGATTACTTAATGGATAGATCGGAGCCTCTATCATATTAGAGATCTATCTGACTTTGCTAAATAAGCCAAACAACTGCATAGACTTCTTCTCAATGTTGGTACAAAGCACATCATACACATCTCTTTGTTGTCATTATTCTTGAAGTTAGCCTTTACCAAACTTTGCATTTGATCTTATTCATAGTAAAATCCTCAAATGAAACATATATATCCACTTACTATTGGAAGTTTTATATGGAAGAAATTTTCAATATATAGGGAGATGTTCAATTCAAGAACAGTTATTATCTTATATCATGCTTTCCTTATAACAATCGTCATTCATACAATTCTTCATATTGTATCTATACAAAATATCTTCTATGGCTAGGGTGAACCTCTCATGGAACATTCATTGAGATCCTGCATGTCATATCATTATTAGGGATGTGTTTTGTTGCTTATGTCTATCATGGAGTAAGAATTATTTTGTTACTTGGCATCTTAATTGGATGTCATAGCATCATATTTGCAATCTTCTTCTTGGTTTATAAAATATTGCCATACTTGGAAATTTCTAAAGTGTTGTTTTTTTCTTAAGTTTAGCATGTTTTAGCCTTGATTAGAAGTACAAAGGAGAACTCTTAGCCTTTGGATATGACTTTCCAAAGGAAAAAATTGACTTATCCAAAGGAAGTAATTGCCTATGTAAAGAGAAATGGAAGCATGACCTTTGGAAACAAAAGATAGGATCACCAATCAATTGGAAAAAGAAATAAAGTTATTATGTATCAATCAAAGATTGCTATTAGGTTGCATGTGTGGGAATAAAATATCTTTGGAAGTGCTACCTCAAGAAAGTATATGGTACAATGAGAGAAGCAACCTTTTGAGACCTTGACGTTTTGTGGGAAGAGTCAACAATAGAGAATGGTTCAACTTCAATCAAGAAGGTGTGGAAACAGCAGAAAAGGACTATCCAATGACCCATACACTTGATGAAAGTGCTGAAGTGTATGTATGAGAGCCAACTCTCTTTTGAGCACACATTTTCTTTTGCACTTTTGAGAATATCTAGCATAGAAGTGTGGAGTAGTGTTTTGTGAGCATAGAGAGTGCAGATTTGAACTCCAAGGGCATAGACTTGCCTATGTACTTAGCACAATGGATCCACCATAAAAAATTATATGTAGATGTCACAGAAGAGATTGACCTTCAAACTTGAAATCTCTAAAGGTTGACCCTTTGGAGATGTATGCAAAAAGGCATTCTTGGAGAATTTAAGGTGTGATTCTTGTTCCAGAATTGATCCTACTATTCCATAGGGATTTTGCAAGAGATAAAAAAGGTTACATTCCAAGAAAAACCTAGCTTGAGAGGAAATCCACCAAACCTAGCATGAAAATATGGATGTACCATCATCGGAGGGGAAGTGCTGGGAGAAGATGCACGTATAGAGAATGGATTGTCATGGAATTTACAATTCCTCAATGCCAAAAAATTGTAGACTAAATAGACATCTTTTAAGTCTTTTAAAGGATTCCAAGAATGGGTGGAGAGTAGCTATCACTATCCAACCCAAAGAGATATTGTGCCAAACCTCTTGAAGATATTAAAACCAAGCAAAACAACATATGTAACTATCAATCAAGTTTTGTTCTTTGAGCACATGTTTGTAGGGAAGGCAAAGGATTAGGCAATGGTATTTTGTCAATGTACCTTGGAAACGTATCACTCCTTTGCCAAGAAAGGACCTCATTACTCAATGTCTTTTGTCATTCATTTCTACAAAGGTTTAGTATTTGCTAGATGAGGAAGAAAAAGAGGAGTTTCCTAACCATGGACTAGATGAGAAATACTTAGAGAACTAGCCAAGATAGTTGAATCTTTAAAAAAGGTGCAAAAGGATGATGTAGACTTTCAATTGGCAGAATAGAAGAGAAAGAATGAGTACAAGGATAAGCTAAAGGAAGAAGAAGTGAGTCTAGCCAAAGAATAGATAAGTTCTAGAAAATGCAACGTGATTGTAATACCAATAGCTAGACATATTCTCTAGAGGTGAAAATTGGTTTGGTAACATCTAGAAGGATGTTGGGTAGGATGGGCTAACTAGATCAGATAGAGGCATCACCAAAAGGGTACTTCTATTGATAGGGCAGAAGTCAAAAATAACATAAAAACTTCAAAGCTAATTTTGGGGGCATAAACGGATGAATTAGGCCTAAAAAATGGACAGACCTATCCTTTGCAAAAAAGGCTTGGCTTCTCTCCCCATGATTCCTCTCATCAAGAGCTTTCCAATGGAACCTCATCCATGTGATTTTGAGCTTCCTACAAAAAGATTCCTTAAATATTCCCTTTCGTTAAACCTGTTTGACCAACTAGATAGGACAAGGACTAACATGTCACCCATCCAGGAAACTAATCTATAGGTGGAGCTTGCTGACATGTCACCAATTCATGTATCTGATCCAAGGGTGGAGCTTCTTTGGAAGAGGTCCTCTTTGCTATATAATAAAGAGAAGGTGCTCCTTTGGAGGCATCAAAGTATTGAGTGTGAAACTTGTGTTTTCCCTCTTGTAGATTTCTCTTGTCCTTGGAGTATTATAGCAATGCACTCTTTGAAACCAATAACCTCCCATTCAAAGAAGCTAAAGAAGGATGACTGGCCAACCAATCCATTGGGGAGGTTCAAGAAAAAAATTCCACAATTTCATCCAGTGACAAGTCAAAATAGAAGTCAACGTCCAAAGAAGACCTCAATAAGTTGACACCATGTAATACTCCAGGGACAAGAGAGCTCTCCAAGGGAGATAAAGAGAGAAAACACAAGTTTCACACTCAATCCTCCGATGCACCAAAGGCACACCTTCTCTTTATTATGTAGCAAAGAGGATCCCCTCAAAGGAAGCTCCACCCTTGGATCAGATACATGGATTTGTGACATGTCAGTGAGCTCCATCCTTGGATTACTTGTTTGGATGGGTGACATGTCAGTCCTTGTCCTATCTAGTTGGCCCAAAAGGAATCTTTAGGGAATCTTCCTATAGGGAGCTCAGAATCACTTGTGTGACATACCATTAGAAAGCTCTTGACAAGATGAATCATAGGTGAGGAGAAGGCAAGCCTTTTACTCTTGAAGGGGAAAATTATTTCCATTTTTGAGGTCTAATTCATTTGTTTAGTACTCCAAATTGGCTTTAAAGTTTTCAAGCTATTTTTGGATTCTGCCCTATTAGTAGAAATACTCTTTTGGTGACACCTCTGTCTTATCTACTTAGCCCATTGTACACAACATCCTTCTAGATGTTACCAAGCAATTTTCACCTTTAGATAATATGTCTAGCTGCTTGTATTACACACCACCAAGGATGAAGGATGTTGAAGATGATCAACACTTAGGAGATTTGGGAATGGATAGGCTATATCTAGAGGAATACTTGCCAATGGAGGTGCATTTGGGACCAATGAGGGAGAAGGAATGGCCAAGCTAGCAATGAAGATGCAAAGATGAAAAAATCCCTTTGGAAAGTGAGAAGAGTTTTATTCAACCCATGAGACAAAGACATACCGGTATAGGAGCAACTTTTGACAAGTGATCATACTATCATAGAAATATTGACAATTGATATAATTCCCATTATAGATGTTTGGATTGATATATATGAGGAATATAGGCAATTAGGAGTAGAGCACATAAGTGACCTACCTGGTTGGATGCACAACACTTTGAAGGAATGGCAAAGTGAGATTTTAGTGCTTTGGAAGGAGTTAGAAGACACAAGGATAGACTAGTAGTAGTGATAGACTTCAATAAATTTGGTAAGAGTAAATCAACATTGGATAAAGGAAAAGAATGGAACCTTGAAGGCTAAGGTCACGGCACAAGAAGAAGAAAGAGAAAGCTACGGGTGGAAGTTGAAATGCTTTGAAGAGATTGGATAAAGATAGGAGTAATGGCATAATTGACACATGCAAGACTTAGATAGGAATTAGCTCAGAATAATACCGAGTATAGAAAGCTGCTTGAGACAAAGGAAAAGAGAAGAACAAGTGTGTGCATAGCGTCGTAGAAGGCAAAGATGTTCAAGATTGAATATTTGAAGAAAGAACTAAAGAATGCAACCAAAAAATGAAGGATCCTCTTTGTGAGAGAAAAATCATTGCCTTCTTTCCCCTATTTGTCTTGGATAGAGCTTTCCAATGGTACTTCACCCATGCTATCTTGAGTTTCCCACACAAAGATTCCCCAAAGATTCCCTCCAATTGATACTTGTTTGACCAACCAGATAGGACAAGGATTGACATGTCACCAATCCATGCAACTAAAATAAGAGTGAACTTTGCTGACATGTCACTAATCCATGTATTTGATCCAAGGATGTAGCTCCTTTTGAGTGGATCCTCTTTGTTATAAAATGAAGACAAGGCACTCCTTTGGGGCATCGGATTGAGAGATGAAGCCTTGTGTTTTTCTTGTATTCTTCTCTTGTGTGTCTCTTGGGGGTTCTCTTGTCCTTGAAACATTACACTTTGCACTAAATTTCTATAACTTGGAGGTCCTTCTCTACCAAGTGGTGATATTAAAGGTCAAGGTTGAGGCATTTTATACATAGTTTACTATTTCTCTTGTGCCCCATGCAAGAAGCAAGATGATGACTACTTAATTGTAGAGGTGTTATGCATCTGGATCCATAATAAATGTCTTATTCTAAAGGTAACATAACATACTCTACATACTCAAATATCACATCAAAAATTAGGCAAAGTTTCAAAAGTTCTACCAAGCACAAGCAATTTTAGTAGCAACTTTTGGATGTATTGCAAATACAGTTCCTCAAATCTTATCTCATATTTAAGATTTTCTCCTTCTTCATCTCCTGATTGATGGTAGGCAAAAAGTCATAAGGTTTCAATTAACATTCCTTCTAGTCCCATCGTAGAAGATTCTTCATCACTCCTTGAGCATTAGTTAAATTGAAGCATCTAGATTCATCTATTGATCTAATCAAACTTACAAAGATATTCACAAGATTGATCCATTGTGCTTTTTATTTTTCTTTGAAGCAAAGATTGCAGGGTGGAATGATAAGTTTTCCTTCTAGTTTGATATTGTCTTAATTGTGGTTGAGACCAAAAATCTTACTTGCAAAACCATGAAGTTGACCAAGATTTATATAAACTTCTAGATCTTAACTTGAGCAAGGAGAAATTGTGATTGATGTAGAGGATATTATAACTTGACCCTTGGGGAGACTCAACCTCTATATGCATGGAAACCAATACCATATTCATGCATATAAAGTTTTGGTCCAGTTATATAAGACAGGTTACCCTAAGGATCTCTTACCCTAATGAGAAATACAATAGGTAGTAATATTTTGTAGTCAATGATTTAGCTTTATACCCATAAAAGGATTTTAAAGTTCTTAGAGTAATATCCCAAAATAAACATAGAAAACAAGTTTGAGCTAAGATTTAATGGCTTCTTACTTAGCAAGAAAATGCATATAGGAAATTATATTACTCCAAGAAGAAACAAGCAAGTGATAGAAGGATGCAAGCTATAAAATTGCATATTTATGAGAAATATTTCATCAATATTTGGATATAAGCAAAAATATTTTAACTTGGTCAAAATCTCAATCCTTAACAAACCTTTTTAGATCGAATTGCTGCCAAATATTTCTAGCATAAACAAGATCTAAAAAACAATAAAGAGGATAATGAAAATTTAGAGGATGAAGTTCCTTAAATTAAGAGGTAGAAAAGGACTTCTTGAAGAAAAAAAATAAAAAATAAAATAAAATAAAATAAAAAAAATGATTTTTTACACTTAATTTAGTCATAGTTTCAAAGCATGTTCACGCAATAAAAACAAATTACTTCATTCCTAAAAATATTACTTAAATTTTCAAGAAGAACTTGATCTTATGATATTCTTGTTATATATATTTTACTATATGTTAGAAATCCACTAAGAGATTACTCCTAGTTTTGCAGTTCTTTAAGAGTATATACGTGCTCATGTCATATCTTACTCCTTTAACTTAGTTAAAATAAATTAACAATTAACTCAACTAATTTTATTTATATTTTTTAATATTCACTCAATCAAGATAAATTTATCATTATTATTAGCTGAATATTGGAAGATTACTTAGGCTTATATATATATATATATATATATATATATATATATATATATATATATATATATATATATATATATATATATATGTGTCTCTCTCTGTTTTATATAATTTCTCTTAGTTCTCAAATTTTTTCCAAGTCAAACTTTATCAACAATGCTAAATTTATAGCATGAAACTCCATCAAATTCTATAAACTATAAATTAGCTTACTTTTCTAAGGGTTTTTATATGTATACTTCTGAATCATTCCTTACAAATGAAAGAATCATATCCCTTTGATTCCTATTAGAATAATACACCTTTTTTTCTCTGATTGAAAATCATCACTCTTTAGTAATTGAAAAAATCACAAATGGAATATATCAAGTAGTATATAGGACAATAATTTTATAGTTATCGTGACCAAATGACATATCTAACTATTTTCACTTGTATAAGAATCCATCAACGATGTACAAATTTAGCTAATAAGTTGCTCACATGGCATATAATAGAGATATTAGACAACATCAAACACAATGCCGTCCTTTAGCAGAGAGTGTTTTATATATTACAAAATATTTTAGAATTTATTTATTTGCTGCGCGAATTCGGTATAAATATTTTTTTTTCTGTTTTTCCTTTGATTTTTATAGTTCCCTGTCGCATTATCATCAACCCATATTCAGTTGCTGTGATCTCATTTGAGCCTGCCGGATTATTGTCTTTGAGCACCATTGTACTGTTCCTCGTAATAAATCCTGTCAACCTATTTTCATCCAAAGCTACATACATTGACCTGATGGCTCCAATGGAGGTTTCCATATCAATATGAGTACACTTCAATTGCTAGAATACATAAAACTATGGTTCCAATATACCATTAGCAGTCGAAAGATGAAAGAAGTCAGGCTCAGCAGCCCTACGACGCATGCTGGAAAACCTCAAATGCGGGCCTAAGAAACTTTTGGCTTAACTCTGGGCCAAGAGTTACTTACTTCGACGTATATTCAAGTGTACTTATCTCAAACGATAAGGAAATAAACAATCATATAACCTTTGCAGACGACAAAGTTATTATAGGACTCTCTAGACCAACAAACAAGGTCGACCCTTCCTTGTGAACTACTTTTAGGAGCCGGGAAACAAGACCAGTCAAACACCGTGTAGAACGGCGATGTTTAGGATCCACAAGAAGTTGTAAGTTGGAGTAGGGGTGGAGTTTTGACTACATTAGAAGATCGGCCCATTGATGCTTTCTCCGTTCTTGTCAACAGGGATCAGATAGAGACGATGCATGCAACACGCTCGAAATCTGCTCCGTCACCTGACCACAGAAGGAACAAGTTTAGTGGATGGTTAGAATCTAACCGTTTCAACTTGCTTTGAGATCCTTGTATATATATATATAGGATAAGGACGAGGGGGGAAGAAGGTAGGATAGAAACATGACTTGTATCCCAAATCAGCAACCGAGATCTCTGGACTTGTTTCCAGCACAACACTTTGAAGGCCATCTGGGTCTACTGAGAGCCATAATAGTTAACTGGAAAATAAAAGGATCTTGTGAAATACTTGAAGACATTGACTTCAACGAGGTGTCGTTGAAAACTTAAGGGTTACGGTTGTATTGGAGTTGAAGGGTACTGGAGTTACAGAAGGTCAGAGAATCGTTTGCAATATCTTATGAGTGGCTATGGGATTCCGTGGCCCCTTGACTGGATTCGAGAAGCTAGGTCCACAACAATTCTGCTACGATGAACCATCGCTTTGACGTAACAAGTGGTTAACTATCTGTTCGCCTCTCAATCTGGCATACTCTCTTCCTCACGACCCTAGGAGCTAAATTCTCTAGGACGAGAAGATAAAAGTCGGGTCAATAATGGACAACTGGAGACGTTCTTTGGGGGTTTCACATCCCATTCTGCCATACAGTTGGTATGAAAAGATCCATTTTGTCTTGTAGTGTTTAACAACTCAGGTGTATTATAGGCTCGCAAGGAGGGAAACTTCTTCTACTGCGCCTGCATGTGAATCTCACTTCCCCATGGAATAACCACCGAGATCCGTGTGCGGCCAAAACAAGGACAAGTGCATTATCTGCCACTGCTAACATCCACATAATGTGCAGGCATAGCTTGAATTCGGGTATCCATGACAGATCAAAGACGCATAAGGGCATAGGCTCGGTTCGGTTTTGAGAAGGGTGTTTCCTTTCGTAAACTTTGCTGCTACCCGTGATTGAAGACGAAGTGGAGCCACTGTCAGATGAGCAACAAGAGGTAGAAAATGAGGGGCCTCGGAAAGGCTGTGGGAAAATTGTCCAGCACACAAACCCCAAACGGTTCAATATTCCCAGGGATAAAGAAAAGCACATTACCTGCTGGTGTTTCATAAAACAGAAACAGCGTGGATATGTTCATCTCGCTGTACTTTTCTCTATGATCCTCGTCTGTGACCAAGTGCTGCTACATAGCTGAAGTGATTGATTGACGTGAAGTTTCATCTCGCTGCTTTTTCTGGAGAAAGGGTCAAGGATGGCTAGCTATCCCATCCCAGAAACAACTTTTGCGTAAGCGATAAAACGACGTGAAGTTTGAAGCAGTTCAAGCAGAAGACGGGGGCAATATTTTAAGACTCAAAACCCTCTCGCATGATGCTCATATGTCATCACGGATTGATACCTGCATCACCCTGCGCTTGTATGCATCCACGCGTGTAACCTCATCTTTCAAAGTCTCTCAGTACAATGGAACTCACTGGCTGATGCTATACCACCCTACTCTATCCCGAAGGTGTACCAGAAAGGATAGCTCTGTAACAGTGTGCGTTTCCCAGATGTCTTTCTTTGATACAGACGCCATGAGAAACTCTCGCCCAAAGATTGAACTGCGTCTTAAAGTAAGAAGCCTTCAAAAGGTTTATATTTTATGTTTAGGGCATGTAAAGGTTGTTGTGCACAAGCTTTCATGCCTTCACTATCGTGGGTGCGGGTTGCTGACAATGATGACTCGACCCAGCATGAAGCGGGAGATGACTTCTTAGAGCCAGTTGAATTTTTTAGATGACTTCTTAGAGTCAGTTGCATGTTTAAAGGATATTGATCCCTGGTCGCTCCCTCTCGTGTCTGGCTAAAGTTGCTCTTTGATGTGGAAGTTTTCATTCAGATAACACAGTCCTCTCGTACTTTACATTTTAAGACAAGACAGTGAAATTCCAACTCATCCAATATGTAAGGTAAATTCGAATCTCTTCTCCAGGATCTTTAGCTGTAGCTTGGCTCTACGCTCCAGATACAGTGGCTTTTACTCCGCACTTAGCAACGTGTTACCTCTCTCTTTCATGCTAACGCGACCCTGTTCAACAAGTAGCACGAGAAGACTAGACCTTTGACGAGGTACCCAGGAACTACTGTTGCCAACAAAGGAATGTAACTGTAAGGTGGACTCAACTAACTATTCAGTATTGTTGGGAAGTAGTTGAGTGCATTGCTTTCCTTTCCATTGTTGTCCACTGTGGGTGCAAAAACTAGTAAAGAGTAAGAGGAGTCATTTGATCTTTGGAGTAATGTAGACGACTTCGGAGAGCGCCAACGAGCTATATCTCGCTCTATGACCGTGGTCTGAAGCTGATACATTAGGCATGCACACGGAGAGTCCAACTAGACAAGCTGACAATGATGCTAAAAATTCATTGTTAGGATGGAGAAAGTTCGCCGGAACATGAGGGGCAGTGTGCGGTGAGAGGTGGTGCATGGACGTGGATACTGTATGTGACTATGCGTTACATTGAAACAAGGTGGGAGAATGGGACATTGGTCTGATTTTACATCAGGACATTGACCTCAACAGAAACCTCATCCATTCATCCTGCCGGGGAAAACTCGGAAGGCGTCAGAACCATGCATGGTGCGTAGCAAATTTCTGTTTGACCCCGATTCCAAGCTGGGGACGCGAAAGCTGAGCTGCCCAGCTAGGAAATTTTCTGCGTCTTTATTGGAGTTCCATTTCGCAGAACGAGGGAGCAGCATGACGGCGAACTCAACTGGGCTGGGGCATGGATTCGGTGACAGTTGTGATACCCACACTTAGTCAAAACCGACGCCATGACAGCGTGGGGAGTCGCCCCTGTCAAAAGGAGCTTGGGGCTATTTTACCATGACGGAAATTCTTGCTCTTTCAGTATTGTTGGGATGTAAGCAAAGCGAAGGAACGGAAGTCGGCAGACAGGAGCAGGAGAGAAAGGGAGAGAGAGGGAGAGGGAGAGAGAGGAGAGGAGAGGAGATGCACACTGCGAGCAATATTGTTTCTAGTGCTGTTTCTGCCGCTGCTCCGGCAGCAGAAGCGGTAAAGTAAAGTGGACCCAATACAGTAAAGTCAACAACGCGAGGCAAGGCAGCGCAATGCCAGGCCAGGGTAGGGTTGGGTTGGGTAGGGGATGTAAACGAGTGGGCCCTCCCTGATAGATGTGGGATGCCATTCTGGTTGGAATCATGAGAGCGGGGAGGTTGGTGATGATGTACATTCGGGCAAACCAGCGCAAACAGGAAAGGTAGAAACTGCAAACAAATGAGTGACAGGAATGAAAAAGGATAACGTTTTGCTGGTGGGCCCTTAACTTGCCGATTGCTCTCCCTTGCTCTCTCCTCCCGACTCCAAACGACCGTAGTATTGGTGTTGGGCAGGTGCAAATGCGTTGGCTCCATTCACATGTTTCGAAATTCTCCAACCTTTAACCCCGTTCAGTTCAAAACTCTGCAAAGGCTCCTGTCTTACCCCGTTCAGGGGGGCAGTATCCGGGGAGCTTCTTGTTCGGAGAGGGCTACGTTGCACTGCCTGCGTGGAAAGAGGGGGCTTGGATCAGTTGATTCTACTCTCTTGCGCTTCTGCTCTCGTCTCGGGTGTTCTCTTCCTCTCTCTTCTACTCATGATCATCTGTTCCCAGCACGGCACAGCCCAGCCCACTGACGGCACAGTAGGACGGGGGATGGATGGGGCAGATGACCTACAGAATCGGGCGTCTGGTGAAATGGAATCCCATCCGTCATTTTGGGAAGTGGAGCAGGAGGAAAAGAAGCACATCGGTTGTGTGTTGCTTGAACGGAGAGAACTGAACTGAAAGGAGAAGAGAAGAGGAGAGGGAGAGAGACAGAGAGAGAGGAGAAGAGGGCAAAAACATTGGAAGGAAGTAGTCGGAAACTGGGCACAGGTCAAACGACAAGGACCCAACACAACAGTTTTGTGTTGAAAACAAACTCCACATGGCCTTCCCCGCGTAGGCAGCAGTATGATGCGGTATGGGATAGGAACTCTTCGCCTTGGGGTGTGGCGTAAGGCGGAAGACGCCATGCCATGGGCCAGCACAGCAGCCAGAATGAGTAACCTGTTTCCCAAATTTGACAGGAAATGTTAGTCACAACCTTGGATAATGGATCCAGATTTCCCCATCCCCTTTGGAATTGAGGCTGCAGTACTCGTCCAACCCCTAATCGACAGCAGCGTTCTAACCTAATTGTGGTTAGGGCTAAAACTGAGGTCTATGACAATACCGAAGTATTTCTAGTCCTATCGCACCACAGGCAAGAAATGCGAATTTCTCAATCTGCATATGCATGCTTCTTCGTTTAACGACAGTAGAGCGACAGCGTGCTCTTTATCTCACTTGCTATTGATGAACTAGGTGTGCAGCGCGCAGCGAAGAATCCGTAACTTTCTGATAGACATCAGACACGAAATGCGCTTTGTTTCCTCGCGGAATCCAAAAGAGAAATGGAGAAGAGACTTATCCGGAAGCGATAGCGGAACAACTTGTAAATTAAGGCACTCAAGAGCTAAATTAGTAATCACACGAGTGGATGTCCTGCTGAGTTCAATCTCTCGAGCCAGGTGAAAGCGTTTGGGCTTGCCAAAAATGCTGAGACAAACTCGCTATAACCCTTGTACGACAGATGTCGCAGTCCAGCTAGATCGTCAATGCTCAATGCCACGTTGGTCGCATTGGTAGCTCTCTGGAGCAGCCACTGACAGTAGAAATCAATCTGGAACGGATAGCAGAGAGTATGTAAATTGAGGCACTGAGGAGCACATTTAGCTCCGAGACCAGCGGGCATTTTTGCCAAGTTCGACTCTTCGAACCAGGTAAAGCGTTTTAGGCTTGCCCCAAATCACAATGTTAAAAGTTTGCGAAATTTTCAACATGAATTCATGTCACGCATTCAGTTGTCTTGGTCCAGCTTGACAAAATACCGGGAATGGCGATAATGTCTACTTCTATTTTAGTCGCATTGGTGGTTCTCTAGAGATACTAGCGCAAGTAATTGCACCAGAACGTGGATTCATTTGAGTACCTACTTCTCCGGCACCATGAGTCCGCTTGCTGTCAACGTCGTCTGAATCCGAGTCCTCGTCTAAACTCCGTAACTGTCAAAATTTGCAGGCGATGTAAACGTCAGGCAGGCCATCAAAATCAATTCGACGCGAGTCTCTTTCACTGTCGGAACATCACAGCAGTCAAGTTTCCAAAACCGTCATACCGACTTCAATCATCCAGTGTTTCAACTATCTCTCAAGATCCGGACAAGCAATAATCGATGGCTGGAATATGGGTTTACCAGAGTGTTGATTGCCCACTTGTAGCAGGTAAAGGAGCTCAATTTGGCTAGAATCTGAATGGACACCCTGTCTACATGCGGCCAGCAGTGGCACTTTGCCAGGGTCTCTTGGAATACGAGATCCAATTCCGCTTCATTTGGGTCTCGACAAGTTGCCAGTAGTTACGTATCATTTGTAATTTTCGTCAGACACAAGAGTTCGGAACGACCATGAGCCGTAAGCTATGGACTCCGAGGAATAGGATATGGCTGGAATTTGCAAAATTGACACAACTGGAGTCTAAGGAGAACGATGGAATGTCCGTGGCCACGAACTCAAAATCGAAGTTTCAGTTTACACTGCGGGGATAAATAACTATCTGTGTGCCCGCATGTAGCTCTTGTGTGATGGGGTTTCTAGTGTACAAACATGACGCTGGCGGATGTCTCTCTCATGAGGGAGAGAAATAAAACAAAAGCATTGTTGTAGGCGAAGAATGCCTAAAGTTCACCTAAAGTGAAGACTTTATAAGATTACAGTTGGTAGAGGGCAACGGCTTCGTACCAGTGGTCGGTGTTTGCGCGCTCTGAGGTTGACGAAATGATTTGTCACCTGTAACCCACTTCAACAACTCAGTACGGTATTGGGCGATAACTTCGGTAGTTTTGTGAACGCACGAATCAAATCAGCCCGCCCTCTGTTCTCCGAGATCCTGTAGGCGCGGGAACTGAGCTTTTCTGCCGGCGACTCTCCAAGTACATACCTAGTATATCCGCATCTCCAGGGTCTGCTTTGAAGAAGAAACCTACTATGCTCACTGCATAAGTATCACTGAGACTCGGTCTAGCAGAGAATTTTGTTTCAGGAAGGAGAAATTGCTCACAACAGTGGTAAATGCTCATTGCCACCTATAACGAGAAATGCTACCTACTTGCGGCACTCTGAATTGAATTGAACTGCAGTGTAGAGTGTTGTTACCTTGAGTTCAACCTCATTAACCCTCACTAAATCTTCACTGGGAATATAGACTGCCTTTTTGTGAGAAGGAAAACTGATTGCGTCCGTCGGAATTCTGTTATAAGCGTTTTCCTTTACTGAATTGCGAACAGGAGATACAGAGTACTCTGTCTACTCTGAACTCACCCAACCATTCACTGGATTACAAAAGGCAGATCAAACCCCTCTTGGAACAACTAAATCTCTTTTCGGTATGGATTCACACTACAAGACTACACAAACCGCAGTTCCACCCCAGCGTTAAAGAGTTGCAGGCGTAGTGAGACGGCGGAAAACGAGAAAAGCCCATAGCGCTGCGAGTAAGAGGCGTAGTAAAGCTGGCGCACCTGCTTTAATGTGATATTGAACCTCATGGAAATTTCTTCTTTTATGGTCCTCGTTGGCCTTCTGCACAAGCATATGGAAAACGATTAAAGCTGTAACCGTGTTCACTAAAGAAGATAGTTCGCTTCGATGAAGCAAATGAATCTGCTCGTTGGCATACGGTAGACTAATGCAACGTTTAAGTTCAAGTAACCTAGATTCCTAAAGCCTAGACTGAAAAGAACTTAAAAGTTAAACACAGAGACACGAAAGTGAATGAATACAATGAGATTGGCAGGTTCCGTAATGACTTCGTAGAAAGAGATGGCAGGGTTTGGTGAGTGCTCGATGTACATAAGAAGCCTGGAGGAAACTGTCAGAAGCCTCTAGTGGGTGACAGAAAGCATTCGAGTTCGGACCAAATTAATGTTCATGAGCACGGACTTGATTGCACCAGGGAGGCACTAACGATTGCTCATGGACATGCTCCCGAGATGAGGTTTGAGCGCCAGGATCTAAATGAGGTTTTACTTTTATATTTTCACGAGCAAGGATCGCCTCACACATCCCAAAGGTGAAGTCCAGCGTAAAGTTGAGGCACAACGTCTCTTCAGCACTGCCTTCTTATAATATGTGAAAATCTATGTAGCATGCGCGCATGGCCAAGAAGAGTTATGGAGCTGAAACAAACAAGCAAGAAGGCAACAAGGTTCCTTTTTAAGGTTTGAGGCAGTAGGGTTTATATATACTACAGTGCATGAGGCATTAGAACGTAAAGGTGGACTTCTGTTTCTTGTTGGCCATCGCATCTGGACAAAACCTACAGCGGGCATGCGGAGACCTTAGGGAGTTCCACAACAAGAGTGGAACTCACGACAAGGTTAGACGAAAACCGCACAAACTTCATCCGGATGCTAATATTCTTGATTAGAATGCAAAAACTTCGGTTAAACTGAAATGATGTTGTACTTATGAACGAAAGAGGACCAAGGGTAGGGGTATTGCCGATGTGGCTAATAGAAGATGAATTTCATGCTTACAATAGGCAGACATGTAGCGAGAACAACCAATTTCGAAGAAACAACTAGGCCAGATATCAATGCTTGACATTCTGTGGCGATTCAAGTACTTGGTGATTGGCCACTGACGTAGTTCCTTGGAAGTACAAACTCTTCAGCACGAGTCATGAGAGACTCAAGGTTACCAAATTTGTTTAATCATATAAGTAGGTGTATCAGAACTTACGGATTATCAAAGTTTCTGAATAACCAGTCCCTCATGTAGTCAGCTGCTACTCTGGGCAGATTACCTCTCGCTCCGGATAGGTCCCTCCGAGAACCATTTCGCGCCACTCCAGTTCTCTCGACAGAAGATGCTGTCCCGGTACTGCGTTCTCCGGAAATTTCTCGCAGACGGAGATTTCTGACTAGGTTGTCCGAAGGTACGATAGCAGCCTCGCTCGAATAGTCTTGAGCTTGTTGAGCTCCTGATGATGAAGGGTCGAGCGTTGAGAAAAGGTTACTTCGCCTAAATAACTTGCACAGAAGCTTTTCGAGATCCGCATAGATGTTGCTCGGCCTCACCCTCTACATAAAACCGGGATCAATCAAATTTGCTATCACTTGAAATACTGGACAGAAGGTACAATCACCAGCGGGCTCCACAACAAGCAGCGGTAAGAAGTCAATTACCATTCATGAATCAAGCCAACAGAATAAACTTTCCTACTTAAGCAACCTATCCTCAAACTTGAATAGGCAGGACTTATTAGCTTTACTTTGCAGCATCCTTCTGTTGGACTGTAGAGAAATTTTTGATGTACTTAATCAGCTGATCTCTTTCACAACTGGTGAGGATGAGAATAAGGGTCTTGTTTCATCAAGCAGCCACTCACTCCACTTCGATTGACTCTCTCTTTTCATGTGGTAGCACTCACACTCTCTCTTATAACCTCATCCCTGTTAGAGGGACCGTCCATCACGGGACCTAAGAATAGTTTGCATCCAGCAAACTACCTTCCATTGTGCCGAAGGTACAGTGTAAGGTAGTTTGGTGTCCCTTAGCACATGCATCCAGCCTATTGCAAGTCACATCTTTGATCTATAGCACCGTGTTTAGGACCCGGTCCACTTCCAGGCATAGGAAGCGTTTCCAGTACAATACTACTAAAAATATATGATCAGCGGATGGTACAATTTCAACGACCGTGAAGGCAAAAGCTGAAACATTTGAATGTGAAGTATTAGATGGGACGGGAAGTGTGTCGAAAAGTGCAGGTGACTAATTCAGAGTTAAAAACTTGCTTCCAATCTGAAAGAAGATTCCAACACATTAGGCGATCTGTTATTTGGAATAGAAGAACATATAATGCTTGTGGTTGGACCTCATGGAGGTAAATAAATAGACAACGAAAGACGAAGCAAGCACCTACGTGACTTGGCGAATGTAAGTAGGAACACCAACCTTCGCATATAAATCTATTGATGAGGGTGGGAAGAGAATCGAATATCTTGAAATCATGTCGTTGAATTGTGGTTGAGTCGAACGTTCATGGTTCCGCAATTCTTCAAACAGCCCGGTGAGGCGCTAGAGTAGAAAGTCCACCAAAACGACAGTTGGAGCTTAATCAAACAGGTAGGCAAACTCATCCCTCTTCTTCCATCCAAGCACGATTGAGTTTACTACATGTAGGCATAGATACATATTCATTTCCAGGATTACCTTACCGATTTTAGGTTTCTAATATCCTTAGTCCGATCTGATTCTGCTGCAGCCTGTTCACATTCACCGTCGAGGACGGCACCAATAGCAACTTGGATTTCTGAATCCGAGCTCTGACCTTTCCAGATGGCTTGAAGTTCGGCATTGAGTATTTCAGGTATCTCCTCCCGTTTTTCCAACTTCACGTTCTGCCGCTCACATATAGTCTAATTAGATCATTGCACAAGTTTAAAGGTTATAACGACGTGATTGAGAAAGAGAATCATGGAGTAGCGCAATTCTGATAGCCCTCTTTATTCCCTCTGTGAAACTTCTTGTTGGGGAGTGGACTCTATTGAAATGCAACAAAACACTGTTCCGAGACCTGTTTCTTGTCCCAAGAAACTTCTCTACGACAACCAAATTTCATCTGTCATGCTTTTATGTCATTGATAACTTGGTGAAAGTTCTAAAATTGAATAAAAGAAAAGCCTCAGAAACATATAATGACGACACGATAGAGGACAACGACCCATATTGTGAGTTGTTCTGAAGGAGAGCAGCATTAGAGAATTCAGGTGATTCGCGTACACTAGGAAGCTGCTTTGAAGTCGTAGATTCTGGGTGTCAGCTAGGCTTCAGAAAGAAAACATGTAGTTCACAAGACCACAGATCGTTCCAACTGTTTCCGAGAACGTACTTATCAATCCTGCGGGAATACTGATTTAAGTACTTTTTGTATGACATATTCACTTCATTCACAAGAGCAGTGTCTACAGTTCGCCTGGAAGCTATCTATCAAGGTTAGTCGCATGTGCCTCTCTATCTTACCAGTATCATCCTAACACTTTCATGAAACTGTTTAAGCAAAGACTGCACCGCAACCAGGCCATAAGACAAAGTCGGGTCTGTGCATATTGATGTTCCCCTTAGTCTTCCAGCGGCAATCTCCTGATCCTTCTGCTTTTTCTTCCGCAGGGAACTGGTTGGCCTTGTCAGCATCTCAATTGAATTTGTCCGATCACGCTTGCTGTTTTGCAGGAGGTCACCTGGACATGACGTGGACGCATGCTAAACGTTTCGCGCTCATCGCAAAACATTATTTGTTGGGGCCCCGAGATGGGATTCTACCAGGGCAACCTATGTAATTTTAAGCGGCAAGACGATAAAAACAGAGCATTTACGTACTTGCGATTTCTTTTTGGTGATTGAGCATCGATCTACCCCATCGGTTGTGGTCCACGAGCTTTTGAAGTTTACATAAACTATCAAAATTCAGTCTTTGCCGTATCTCAGGCGCAGATCCTTCCTGGCGTATCACGCTTGGGTCAACATGCACTTCAGCAAAGCCTGCAATTTGAGGGTCGATGGAATTCACATTGCTTGTAGACTGAGAATTGGAAGAAAAAGGAATGAGACGTGTACCACATACCAGTTTTCCTGAGATTGTGCACCTGCTTCAGCCTCTATCCCGGCAATCTCAGCAACCTTGCACTGGGGTGTGGTGAGCAGTGAGGGTTCCACAACTGTCAATTCTGCGGAAGTTTGTTCCATATAACCCCGGAATATTCCAGCAGGCTGTTCACCTGAACAAAAGTGCTGTGAGTATCAAGCAGCAGAAGATGTAAGTGCTTGCGAACTAGAGATGAATGAATTCTTGTATTGTTGTGTTAGAGGGCTACATTACTAGGATCTTTGCACTGACTGCTGTAAGATTACTCATGTTAGGACTCATAATCCAAAATTAGAATCTGTGGAAGCTTCATAACCTCAGGCCAGAACATCATTGTTTCGCTTGGTTCGGTGTCCTGGTCAGCACCGGTAACAACTTGGTGGCTGCCGGAATGTAAAAAATTCAATTAGCAAATGTTCACCTGGGTTGGAGAATGTAGCAACGAATGAATCCTCCATAGAAACACCGGATGCGTCTGGTCGTTTTCCACAGTGGATTTGTTGATGGTTAATTTGTTGATGGTGGTTGTACCCTGCAGCAAGATTGCTGTTGCAGTCTAATGCCATCGCATTCTCAACCTGGTTACAAGTAGTCAATGTGACTGATCTGTTGCTTGTCAACGTGCTCTGTTTACAGCTATCCAATGTTTCTTCCGGCTGGCGTACATAAGTATCATTCAGTTCCGGTAAAGTCCGTTGGGAACATGGATCATACTCAGGTATATAGGGGAATAGTTCAAAGTCCGGTATATCTTCTAGATTCTTGATGCAGTCCTCTGCATCCGATCCGGAGCCGGTGTATATATCTGAGAAAATGTTGGATCCATGATCATCATTGTACCCCTCACCTGGCAAAAAAATTGAAGGTGTGTTCATTGAAGTGTGCAAATTGAAGGTGTGTTCATCAGTGCTAGACGGCGTAGACAGACCTGTTCGACACCGATCGAAAAACTGCATAATGTGACAGGAGGTTTAGCCTGAAATTCCTGTTACTAGCTTCACATCATAAAAGAAATTTGGCCCAAACCACTAGTATATGCTGAAGTTACTGGCCGATTTCATAAAATTCATGCACTCCGTTTTATCAAGGTTCCGCTGGCTTGCCTGAGAAAGTACGGAAGTCTACTCGTTTCTCATTCGTATGCACCAATCGACAGGATACAGTTTACGCGGAGTAATCAGAAAGTGGACTCTAAACAAAAGGACAGGTGTCAGATGTGCGCGCGAAGCCGAATGTATAACTCACCAAATATATGTTCTAAATCAGTGATCTTGTTCAGCGTAAACTTTTGTGATGTTGCAGCCCATCTGTCTACATTGAAGCCAGTTGCCGCTGCATTTGAGGAAGTAATATCGCTGTTGGCAGAGTCAAGATTCTTTATTCCCTGAGTTGGATACCTTGACCTAGCGCAACATACAAGCATGAACTCATTCTGTTTGCGGATTAGCGCATCCTGATGGTCTGTAGTTAAGTCAGTCTTAGCTGTTACCTCTCTCATATGGGGGTTTTGGATAGGTGGTAGAGTCTCCAGTAGAGAGACACTGCAATTATAGCCGTGTAAATTGCGAACCTTGCGTCTCCACACGTCGTCAGTGAGGCCATCGCCTCCAAAGTCCTCTTGAAAAGATCGGACACCGTCACAATGCAGCAAGGAATCGGAAGCAGAATTTTCAGATTCTTCGCGAGTAGAATGAAGGGTGTCTCCTCCTGCCCTTGACAGGATTTCAAGACCAGAGCAGGATAAATTCATGAAATTGTTCTTCCCTTCATTGTCTCCAATCCTCGTGTGCATGCCAGGATATATTTGTGACACCAGTTGAGCGTCATCTGGGAACACCACCGCATAAGTGACCTTGGAGGCCTGAGCACTCGTACAGTTGTTGTCAGCACCAGTGCGCGAAGACCCTGGACAACGACGGTCACAGCTGGGAAATTCTAGTTCCAGTCGATGGGTTCGACATAGAACGCTTTTCGTCGGCAAGGAACAAGATCTGCCTTGGCTGTACCCTGCACACAATCACGAAATATAAGATTTTAGAGAAATTTTATCTCCTTGGTTTCAACTGGTTACTACGTTAACCTCAACAGACCGGTAATTCCGAGGACTTAATAGTCATGAATCTTCTGGCGATTGGACAGCCAAGAAAAGTGAAGGTCTGTCAGTAACCTAAGACATTCGTGTGTAGTACTTTTTGGTGCAGTCAATCTATTCATCTTTGAAGAATATGCTCATCAAGACTGAAAAGTCCGGATCAACACGATAGAGACGAACCGGCTTTTTGGATCTTTTGGCTCAAAAGCCAACTTTTCGTATTGAAGTACGTGTTTTGAGGCTTTACATGCAGGAGTCATACAACCCATGGGTGTCAAGACGATGAAGTAGAGGCATAGAAACACAAATATACATAACGTCTATGGGTGTCTAGTACTGAAGGCCGAAATAACCTGGGTAAGAAACAGAGATTCTCGAGTAAGGTTGGATCTTGTATGAATGTATAATTCAAAGTCCACGGGGTTTTGGCGTCTAATTGTATATGAAGAAAAACATAACAAGGGACAGTTTCATCTCTATTTGACTGCATGCACTGGACTGATTCTGCAAGCAATGCCCAGTGCGGAAAGTAAACAGAGGTTCTTTATCTCAATTAAAGCACTAGGATGTGAAAAGCAGCAGACTAAGTATGCCGAAGTGGGTCCGTCTCTTCGCCTTCTCATCCAATTTCTGGATTATCGGAACTAGTAAACTAGCTGTACAGTCCTATTCTACAACAGAAGTTATTTGACTCATACTACTGAACTGTCAAAATTAAGTAAATGGAAGACGAATGATTAGAAAGCGTCGACCACTCTGGCGACAAGTTGTAGACTTGGCAAGAAATTATGGATGTGCTTTAATTTTCTAGAATACCGTGAACTATACATGGGACCTGAATGGGAGATTAACGACGTGCCTTACATATTGGAGTGGGAGCCCCTCCATGACTAGAGGGGAAGTACCGCTGTGAGCAGGTAAGAGGCTCCTGAGGCATAATAGGACTTCTAGTGAAAGGATCTCCCTCCACTACCAAACATATACAGCCTGTCACCTTTGAGGACTGCAAGTCTCTCTTCGCCTCGGAGGTGCAAGAACTTCTTTGTATTGGCAGAAGATCAAGCTCAAGCAGCAGCAACATCCGACTACGGGCAGGAATTACACGAAACAACAGTTAAGGCATTGTTTGGCCGAGTTTATAGTTCCAATATGCAGTACTGACACTACCCTTTTGGGCTATTATAGTATTGATGCCAGGTAAAGACCCTATAGACAAGATGTTTATTGTTTAGGTTCTTTAAGCCGGGGGTAGGTAGAGGTAGAGATATCGTGATGGTCTTTCAAACGTCGACGAAGCTCTGGAGGCCACGACAACGACTGGCCCGATAACATGGAGCACACGTACATCTCGCTTATCCTAGCATGTCTGTAGACGACCAGACTTAGCACTCCAAGATGATAGTCGGTGAGGCATAGAGAGTGAGACTGTACTACCAGAGGTTTTGCTTGTAATTGTATTGCCTCACGCTGTGGACGGTACAAACTTAAAAACGGATTGAATGGTGACCAGAGGGAGAAGAGCCAGATCCATGGGGCTTTCAACGCACATTGACGTGATATAAGCAGCAGAATCTTTACACTTCCTATCACTTTCAGAGATAATTCAGAATTGATTCTAAAATCTATCTGTTCAATCGGATCAGAGAAGTACCGGAGGGAAATGAGAATCTAACTCCATGGAATCACGCACCGATTGGAATCTCACAGAGGTGTGATGAGGACGAAGCCGGAAGCGTGTCTTTTTTCGCAATTAGTGACGAATCTTCAGTACTTGTACAACGTATCGACGGTGATTTAGTTCTCGGACAGGTGAAGAATTGCTCTCCGTCAACCTTTGCGGTCCGATTAGCACCGTCAACCCTGATCCCATTAGTTTGAGAAAAATCGGACGGGACCACTGACAAGCTAGTCGCTGAAAATAGCTCATTTCGCCTACGCATTGTTTCAGACGTAGAATAGATTTCTTGCGGTTGATCTTCCATTGACGGTATTGCAGGGTATGATACACTCATGATAGCACCTATCCAAGGTGGTACTGTCGACTCGGAAACAAAGCGAACTCAGGTGGTGCTACAGAGTAGTTTACTTCAAACATGGACTTCAGACATGTGAGTACTGTCAAGGGTCTGATGTGATGATCTGTAGAGAACTACAAATCTAGAAGAACATCCTGGTACACGAAGCAGTACCATGAACTTAAAATTTCCTCTGAGCTTGATTCAGGACGGTAACGTCTACCATAGATATTGGATCTCAAAAGGTTACTCAAGATTGGCTGAAAATTTGGATGCCCCCAAAACTAAATATACGAGAAGAATTAACTTGAAAAGACCGTGACATCCGGAGTTCCATGTCAATTACATAGGCCGCAAGCAGTACTCTGCTCTGCTTGTTCTGTGAACAGGAAAGCCGACAGTCGTTCACCTCTGCTTCGGCGCTAGTATGCAGTTACGTAGAAAAGCCGGAGTTTACTCGCTCCGTTACAGCTATCCAGATTTAGAGGAGAACCTTGGTTTTGACAGCATGTCCATCGGAATTGGATTCGGTGTGCGATTTTGTAGTCAGTGTGCCTTGGTCACACAGAATTGACTTCACATTCCATGATGTAGATAACTATTCATAAGGCCAAGTTATTACCATGTCGAGGTACTGCCAGGCCGCGTGCAGTACCTTGGTACGACATCTCTACATATGGATTGCCATTAGCGATCCCGATTCTTCACGATTTATGTTAACGGCCAGCTCTTCTCTCTCGTTTGTCCAGATTCTTCACTGTGGTGTCAATGTTCAAGTAGGTCAACACTATGAGATCTTGTCCACATATTTGTCGAGCGCTGGTACTAGTCGCTCGAGTGGCTTCGAGTATGACGGTTCCCTAATGTGAACTTGCTTTAAAACTTACGTTTCCCTCTTTCAAAACAAATGAGTTCTCCTATCGAACTTTTTTTGATAGTCAATCGACGTCTTGAAGTCCCGGCTTCGGGGCCAGGCTCCTAATGTCCAATCCTCCGAACTGAAATCGCTATCTACGCGCGCAATGTACCCAAAACACAGCCGCCTGTTCTACGACGAGGAAACTATCACCCGTACCAGGGTTAGACCGGAAGAAGCTGATTGCGTATATATCCGACGACAAAACAGAACGAATAAGTTCTGAAGCTAATCCTTCTCTGCAGATATGCTTCCTAGAAGCGCATGTCTTATCGCCTGAAGAACGGCTATATGGTTATCGTTGTATATTTCAGGCTTAGGGTGCATCAACCTCTTCGTAATAGCAGTAAGCGCTAACCAATCTTGGTTCGTTGCTTTCGTCGACGCTAGAACTTGTCAGATAAATGGCGGTTAGTTTGTACTGACTACAGGATAAAGCACCTGATGAATAGCATTTGTCAATCGCGTGCACCATAAGATGGTATTCTATCCAGGTACTTCTCTTTAGATACCTTTCTAACCTTTTGATCAGCAGATAATGTCGCAGAATTGTATCGATTGGTGAGGTGTCAGTTCTACCATATTACTGATCGACTACAACCTCCTTTCTCTGTATCGCACATTGTGCGAATAATATTCGCGCAGCTTGTATGCCATTTCAATGACATGGTAGCAAATGCTTTGAATCAATAGTAGAAGAAGAAGCCTCGAGAAGGGCGAGCCATTCCGAACCAAGGACAGGTTTGTGGTTGTGCTCAACGTCACATATTGCTTGTAATTACTAGTACTTTTTGTTTATGTGCATGAAAGATAAAACCAGTCTGCTCTCACTGCGCGCTCCAATCAGCCTTGCCAAGACATACAAGAACATGTGTCTTGTAGATAAGGAGAAGAATTGTTCGAAATTCGACAACCGCAAATTGAACAGGAATGGCCCTGCGTCTATTACCCGGGATAAAAGACACCAATGGGCAAATAAAATATTCTTTGTACAGTATGCTCAGTATGTTCATCAGGGTTTACCACAAGATGGAATGAACCCAAAATGTACTGTATTCCAGGGAAAGTTGAACCCAAAATGTCGTTCACGGATCTCTGGCGGCATTCAAATCGTGTTCTGGGAATGTGAATGGACTTCTTAAGGATTCTATAGAAAACACAGTATGCCATGGAGGGCTAAGGGACACCTAATTGATAGCATAGAATCTAGTATTTCAAACTGCAAGTGAACGATCACCTATACCTGTCTGTTATGTTGCAGTAGTGCACAGTACCCGTTAGCTGCGAAGCCTTCCGGATCGGTACACCAAGACCGTGACCCGATTGCACAAACGGGGACAGTATTGTAGGTGTAGTCTAATCTGTGATCTTCCACCCGAGGGGAACTTGTAGATGTTCTCGGCGGTAACGCAACGCCATGTGTGTCGCTCCATGAGGCAGAGTCGTTTGGTTGCACCAGGAGATGAATCCTCAAGAACATAGCAAAGAGCAAAGAGACGACACGTACATGATTACAAGAAATCCCTCCCTCACCAGCGATTCGAACATAATATGCAGAGGAAATCGCCGGGCCGGGAAGGTCCGTTGTGGGGTCAAGATTGAGATGGAGATTAGAGTCGCTCTCTTAGACTGATGAGTTGGGTTATGAATTCGATCAGCATTCCTGCTATGCGGCATAATGCATTTCCGAAATCTTTAGGTTGTCCTTTTTGTCGCTGTTTTGATTGACACTCAGACCAAGTCGATAGACGGCACGATGTACATACCGCTGTGGAAGCTAGCCTACGTCGACGAAGGCATACGTTGCAGAAGATTTGCATGACGTCTATCCTTAGTGAACAATTTTGTCTACTGTCTAAGTGGAGGGAAAACGTCGAGCCATCTCTTACAGAACAAAGCACAGCAACGACTGCAATTAGCGACTGGGGACTAAGGTGATCAAAAACTCAATTTGGTCACCTGCGACCTCACAGAATCGTTCGTCCGCCACGTAAACACTGTGAGCAAGAAAGGGGACCTCACTCACTTTAGTACAGGGGTTTTCTAGCTGTAGATCTCAGCTCCAACCCTCCAGATCCGAAAAGAAAGCTGCAACTCGAGCAAGTTCCTCTGGCTACCTTCTCCTAGGCCAGGGTTTTGAGATTGACAAACAGTAATCAAGCAATTGCATGTGTGAATCTATTCCTAAAATGTGTCCACAATCATGCTCTTCAGAAGTTTCAATAGTACTAGGAAACAGTATATCACTGACGTAACTGATATGGAAACTCATCTCAGCTAGGAAAATGTAACCGCAAATTCGGTCTTTCCCCGTCTCCCCCCTAAGGAACTGAAACAAATCGATAGTTGCCTCCTAAACGCACGCTGTGGACGTGTTCCAGGTGCAATTTCACTCAACCACAAGACTCCCAAACATTGCGCCAGCTTCTAAGTTTGAGCGGCCCTCGCCATCCTTCCTTGGAAGCATGTCCTGTGGTACAATCTAACATGCAGACACACGGACCGCAAGAATTGGACTTATTCCATACAGATCGGTAATTCCTCTACGATGTATTAAACTGACCACCTGAGTATGAACTTTCAGGAGGCGGAAAACTACCCCACGAGCCACATCCTCTCCTTCTGAGTTGCAAGCTATTGGTATGCAAATCGATCCTCAACCCTTCATACTTAGTACTCTCATAAGTCTAGGGAGATGACAACAGTTCATTGGAATCTATCGCCAAAGTTTGAACAGCAGCTCACTTTGTAAAATTCGCCGTCGACTTTTGCCCTGGACAGTGAAGATTTGATACAAGAGGAGAATGCAGGAAGAGTACAGTTAGTGAAGAAAAGCAGCTCGCGGTACAGCTGGCGTTCTGTCAGTATGACAGAATGCCGGCGGGCGGCAATACACCCGGCCCGCGATGGAGCAATTTTCAAGCTTGGGGTAGGGACCACAAATAATGATCGAATGTGAACCGAGAATTACTGGTTTTGATAAGATAAAGTCAAATCCGACGGAAGGAAGAGCCTACACGTTTAGGGAGGAAGGTCTGAGATGTGCAGTCAGCAGCAAGTTAATTTCGTGAGGACACCAATTTCCTATGAATGTCAAGTAACTTTGCAGATCCTCTACAAATCATTCAGAAATCGTCTCGTTTCGTAGATATAGTGTTCCTCTGTACAATGCTGTTCTTGTACCCACAGTTCCTTTCCTTTCGTGCTTGCCAGGTTGACAAGCTGAGAGCATGACATTGTTTGCTTTTTTGTTGGCAATTAGTGAGAATGCAAGAGCCACATAGAGTTTTCTGGTAGGCAGTTTGTTTCTTTCCAAGGATGAACGTTGAGAGGCTAGCCTCTCGGGTGAGCGCTCACTTAGGGTTTCCGAATTAAAGATGGATACTTCACGGAATCTTATTCCTCGAGTCTTCTAGAAAGTAGAGGGAATTGACGACGTAGAACAGATTAGAAACTGCGAAATAGAAATTTTCAATGCCGTTCAAGCATGAAGTGAAACAACGACCTTTCTATTTGGTGGACAGCCTCAGCTAGATTTGCATTTGAAGATAAACAACCGCACGCTATATCCGATTCCACTTCTGAACAGTCTACTGTGGTCCGCATCCTTGAAAAACTGGCTTGAGTATGGAATCCAAGATAACGGGATTCGAGATACGGACAAAAGTAAAACGATGCGATCAGATGCAGATAGATCGATTAAAGATGCAACGTCAACACAATGTAAGAGACACGCTCAGTCGTTCTTGGCACTGATATGTGCCTTGTCAAGGGTAATCGACAACGATTGCCTCCTTGCGATCAACCTATTCTATTCTTTGCTTGTTGTGCTCATATCAGAAAAACCTGTACACATGGTGTTTCGATTATCATGTCTAGTCACCCTTCAAGTTACAAATCTCCGCAGCCGTTTAGCTTCGCTGAATAAGTCCGAAGCTTGTTCTCGTAACTACACTCGTTTCTCTATTGCTTCAAGTCTCATGTTTCCAAATCGATTTCGACAAACTGCTGGATCAAATTGAAGAGCTGCGGACTCGGCTTGCCTTGCTGACAGATAACTGACCATGTTGTCACGCTGGCGGCGCTGTGCACACCTATCAGAGGAGTAACACACCAATGCCAGCTTCGCTTAGTCTCCGTAGTCGTCCGCCATAGCCGACAGAGATGGCCAGTTCGGGTCCTAATCAGAGTACGTTCCCTTAACCTGCAGTCAAGTGCGAAGGGAATTGGAGATCAGTTGCTAGGTGGTTATACTCACGAGTTACCTTCTTCCGACAGGCACGTGAGTGATTCCACTGTTTCTTCGAACCTCATACAAGAACTTTCTGCTGTATTTCCTTTATCCGGGGAATAGTCCTGCAAACGCTGAACGGTCTTGCCGGTAGAAGAATCTCATTATGAAAGACACACTCCCTTCCGGGGACTTTTTCACCTATCTCCAAATTCAAGCCCCCTCCACTGATATCAACCCCTTCCATCGCTTGCTTTGCAGGCTTGCATCTGCTAATCAACTTATTCGCTCAAATACTACCTGGTCGAGGCATGCTGAATCCCTTCCTCATCGAATCAAATTAATGCGCCACTGTAGTGTATATGTCAACAACGCGATGTCTATCTGTGAACTGACTGCGACCCCGTCTGCTTCCTTCAGTCCACCATACAACTACGTAAACTAGGTAATTGGTTTAAGAAGAGCTTCTGCCTAATGATCATGTTTTGTCTTCTCTAATCCGAAGAAGCCATCGAGCGAGTCTAAGCCTAAATTTGGGAGACTGCATGAGTTACCAGCAGGATCCAGCAGACAGCCACCCTAGAACATTGCGAACACCTGACCATGTTTCCTCAGAGGTGTTTGCGGAATCATAATGAAGCCGATGTGTAAAACTTTTACGAAGTTACCAAGTCCAGTTACGAACTTATGGGTCAGCTTCACCGCGTCTTCAAGTGCAGAAGTTCATGAAGCTTATTTTCTTCAGGACCATACTGTGACTAGTCCACTCCGTATCCTCCACGTACAAGTTTGTTTTGTCTGGCTAAGATCTTACCCGTAAATCGAGATCAACTTCTGCAACATGGAGAAGCTGAGTGGAACTGACAAATTAACGGACTTACTTTGATCGGTTAGCTATCGGACCTAGCATTACCATTATACCGGAAAGTTAAGCATGGGATGTGCTCTACCACCGTGAAGTAATCTTCTAGTACCCAGCGTGTTAACTCTGCTAAGATAATTAGAATTAGGCATAGATATTTACACACGGAGAACTCATTCTGCCTGTAAGTTGTGGTAAGTTGGTCTTACTAGAACCACTGTACATGTAACAAGCTCTTACTTCAAAAACTGAATGGGTATTTAACGATTGACGTAGAACTCGATTTTACAAGCTGGAATGAAAAGTGAAGTCCATCTGTGGTTCTATCAAGAGGAGGATGTGAAGACTTACCTAGAGAAGTCTCTATATTCGGAACATAGCCTGGTGACCGAAGGCTATAGGATATGCAAACCAAAAACATTGGAACATACTTTTCTCTTTGGATTCCTTACCAACAAATATTTCGTGTCTTCTCCGTTCGCTAAAAACTTGCCGTGATGAATAATGTGGGTAAAAGGTATTGCAAGTATAACTTTTACTGTATCTAAATCTTCTATGTAAATATCGAGAGAAAGATATGGCTACATAAATTTCTTCCTCTTGACGTTATACCTACAGCAGTAGCTCGCAACTTGAAGCTACCTTTCACGTCCCACCTTTGGGGTTTCTGGTTGGACTGCTCAATGTTTGGCCGGCGATCTTGACCTGGTTAGTTGGATGCATCTCAATCTGTTCCTCACATGGTCCATTGCAGTCACGTCATCCACACTCACGCGGGCAAGGGTGGAGAGATCCAGAGTTTTGTGCACACCTAAAGAACAGTTACACTATAGTTATTAGTTACCATAGAGCAGATTAATATGACGAAAACTTCTCCATTTGTCTTTCGCTATTTTTGAGACTTAATTTCATATAGATACAAAACTCTCCAGACAACTCGCTCATGATTCCTCATCCCATAAGGCGACTGGCTCTGATGCCGGCTCCATTACTCAAACCAACACCAATGTTAGTTCTTTATGCATGTACTAAAAGAGAAAATTGATAATGACCATGATCAGTGGAAGTACTAGCTATAGATGTTGATTTATAATTAGGTTATTATATTAAACAAATTAAAACATTCTAAAGTTTCTTAGAAAGTGTTTGAAGATCAGACAGTCGGTCTTATAAAGAGTTCTTATGAGTTTGTCTACTTTTCCCTTTCCTTTTATAAGATCTAGAATCTAACATATAAAATAAATAAACTTATTTATGATACTAATTATATTTCTTTTATAGATAACAGTGATTATGGTAAATCTATCACAAGTTCTGCAATATAACATGATATGATATAAAGACTATTAAAGTACATCAATAATTCCTACATAAATGAAGTTTTTTTAAGACAAGTAAAAGTTATACCCTATCATAGATAAAAGAAAAGAAATAAAATATTTACAGTGTATTATTTAAATGGATAAATTATACTGTCTATTAATTTTTTTCTAATAGATCATAAATTATCAGAAATAATTTTTTAATTCATTTCCTATTGTCTTAAAAATCTTAAATATTATTTGATGTATCTGCTTGTAAATTTGATAAGTAGACAATAAATATAGTTTAGAATAACACAACTTTGATTTAGTACAAGTAGAAAAATGAAAGGTATTAAGATATTATTCTAAATTTACAATTATGTTTAGCTTAATGTTTAAAGTATTACTGAATTTCTAGAAAATCTAAAATTTTTAAATCTTTGAATAAAAATATAGCCAAATCCTATTAAGCAAATTACATTAGAACTATTTATGAATTTTATTCCATTTCATTCTCTCTCTCTCTCTCTCTCTCTCTCTCTCTCTCTATATATATATATATATATATATATATATATATATATATATATATATATATATATATATATATATATGATAGTGAGTAGAATATTACCAATTTCATCAAAACCACCATGCCTGAATAGAGTACCTATGCCCGGCTATATAAGTCAAGTACAGAGGGCCTCCTCACAAGACCATCTACGTTATATTATAATCTTAATTTGCAAAAGTTGTTAGTCTATTTATAACTATATCAAGTTCCCTCTACATGTATATGTAAATAGAGAAAGAAATAAAAGGGACAGTAATTTGAGTTGTATATCTTTTACTATCAATGAGATGTCAGAACTATATATGTCTATTTCCTGGGATGATAAACGTCATATTCAGTTGGCATCTTTAGTGACATGCCTGACTTATACAATCGAGAAGCATCTACTGATAGGAGATTCAAATGATGACCCACTGACTACTTCTGATTGCCTTTATATACCGGGTTAATATAAAATATAAAGCAAAACTAAATCATCTAAACCAGTGCTAATGTAGAACTTGGAAATTTTAACAAGACTCAAACAAAACCAGAGAAACTGAAACGTTATAATTACCAATATAATTGATATTATCTTTAATTGAGCTGTATTAGAAAAAAAATCCAAGGATATTTGGTTAGTTTATTTCATAGTTTGAGGAGTTTAGTCAACCTTCTGGAAATAAAATTTCTTATTCTCCCTCGCCGTCTTCACACACCACCTTATGGTACTTTTTTAATTAAATATCTAGAATTTAAAAGCTGACCTTCATACAATATTTCCAAGAAGATCTGCAGATCACTCAGAGAGTATATGCAAAAATTAAACCTTACCAATAATAAGTAATAAGATCACAAAGAGAGTTTATGCAAAAATTAAACAATACTAATACGAAAGCCACGCAACTCGAAGTACAGTTAGTTATTGGACATAGGCGGTACCATCGGTTCCAAGTCATTTACAAGAGAAGACGGTCTCTCTTGAACGTCATAATACTGTCTTAAGACAAAAAGAGCCCGATTAGTGGGAGAAAGCATACTTGTTCTACGTTATGGCCTTAACGCCACTTAGCGCAAGCCAATAACTTTTGATACAGTGACATTGTCACTGTCTGAGTTTACCCGGCCCGCAACATCTGGAGTTCGCGTTAGGGTAGTGAAAAATGCGTAATTAAACGGCGAAGGTCGCTCTTACCAATTTGTTTCGTCTTTGCTTACTCTAGATAAGGAATTTAGCGAACAAGGGATCGGGGTGGCCTATTTGGAGCAGAATGAGGAAACTTTAGAATTCCGTAGTAGCGGTGGTGGGTCCGGGCTGCCACGCCGCTAAAGTCTTGGGTCCTTCGTGCTCTTTTTCAACTGCAGGCAGGCAGCTTCACTTTCTCTCTCTCTCTCTCGATCTCTCCCTGCCTTGCCTGCGAGCCGCCTCCTCCCATCCTCTCTTCTTCATCTCTCTCTCTGCTTGCGAGGGTTGGACGTCCGTTTTGCTCCTTTGCTGTCTTCGCCATCCCCTCGGCTCGCGCGTGGAGGGGGCCCAGGCCCGGACGGGAGTGTAGTCTTTCTCTCTCTCTCTCTCTCTTCTGCTGCACTTGGCATATTGAGTCGGGGGCCTGTCTCGAGTCTCGCTCTTCTTCGCCCTACCCCGCTCTGGTCTGGTACCGCTCGGGGTGCATCGCTGCTTTTTGCCCCGATTACAATCATCGCTGGTCCATGAGAGCTCGAGACCGGCAGTTTACGAGGTAGGTTGTCCCCCGTAGCTCCTCGATTCGTTTGCTTTTCGGGTCTACCATCCGTGGTTGTACATGTAGAGTGTTGAACTCCGGCTGTCGGCTGCGGACATGGTTGTTGGTTGCAAGTCCGACCTGTCTCTTGCACTTGTTGATTGTTTGATGGATTTTTGTGACTGGAGGGAATGGGGGGAGCGGCCACTGTGACGAGAGCGCGGTGTAGAGAGAGTCGGTTATATCGCATGTTTGTTCACAGCTGGGATGCAGCTGCTATGGACGTGCGGTCTGGGACGGGACTTGTTCGTTCGCGTGGTTTGTGCCGGGCTCGGGCAGGTCTCTTGGTTACGTTACGTCGTGTTTTGGATTTGAGAAGATTTGCTGCTTGAGCAATCTGCTTCGGCGTTTGCCGGCCATTTCTTGTTGCCTCTATCATGAACTGTATTTCTAGAAGTCTGCTGCGTATCCTCATGGACACATTCTCCTCTGCCTTCCATGCCTTTTCGTGGACACGTACACGTACAAATCTATGCATCCCAGCTTATTAACGCAAATGCTCAAAAGTCTATTTACTCCAGCTATAGTGCAATCCTTGGAGCCATGCTTTAAATAGTCACGTGTACAATCACATTGTCCATGGCTCCACCTTGCATCCTTGGCCCAGGGAGAACTTCGATAGTTAAATTTTCTACGGTTTTTCTGCAGTGGTCACATACGACCGCAGTCCTGTTTCTTCTTATCGGGCATCGGCCTGGTTTCGGTTCGTTCGCCTGGACACGTGGGATTAGACTTGTACCTTAATCAATGGGAGGTATTTCCCAGGTTCAGCGGGGGATTTTGCAAATTGACTCGTCTGATGTAAAAAGATGGTTAGTAGGTATGTCTATTTCTCAGCCTGACCTTCGTCTAAGACGATACACGTTTGTGGGAGGGGTTCAACTAACTTGATTCCACAGTTGTCTCCACCGATTGTTCAGTCAATGTTCCGCAAGATATCATGGTTTTATCAAAATTACAAATGCCAACTGAATTACAAAATGCCGGGTGAATCGCTTGTAGTTCCTAGTTAGTATCGGTCGAGCGACGACGTGCTAGCGCCGGAATCATCATTCGTCATCTTGCTGGCATCTTGTGGCAGAAGAACTCATCGGATCGACTGACGGAGCAATGTTCCATACAAACCTATTTGCAGTCTATTCCACAAACCCTCGTCTGCTTTTGTCTCCCGACATATCAAATTTACCACAAGACAGTTATGTCGGTGGAGTATCTTCTGGGATGTCCACGAAGTACAATACATCTGACAGACTCCGGACTTAGAAGGACTCGTCAAGGTTTTAACAACCCTGATCCAGTTCAGGTCTATGCATTCAAATTTCAGACGAGGTTGTGGTGGCTAGGTTGTATTCACTTTAGAGTTTGTGTAAGTCCGTGGCACTCCAGCTTTTAGAGAACTAAGGTAAGTTGAGGTTTAGAGGGTTAGTTATCGTCCGATTCAGGAATCACTGGTATTCGAAGTAAGCTTCAAGAGAATGTGAAGCGTGAGCATGGAGGTGTTCGAAGTTTACATATTTACTCACATATCATGAACCAGGTTCTGGATGCTGTACGTAAGTTACTTGGCTACTGAGCTGGAATACAGCTCACACAGGGACACATCACATGGCCACAAGTAGTTAGTCAGCATAGGGTCACGATGGGAGATCATAAACACCCAACCGGGGCTTTGCCTCCATGGCTGCAGAAAAACAGAGGATTCAAAGGCAAGATAAATTATAGGGTTTGAAGCCAGGCATGTGCGGCATTAGAATGGAGGATTCGAGTCTCGACTTTTCTCGTTGTAGTTAGCGGTATACGACGGACAATTTTATCTTGGACTGGGCCCTTTCATTGGGGCATTCAATTCCAAGGATTTGCAGATGTGGTCTTACAGCAAGGGTCACGTTCGTGTTCTGTTCAACTTAATGTGCCGCTGGAATTCTAAGTAGTCTGGGGAGGGATCTAGATTTGCTATTTGTTTCAAGGAGGAATGAGCAATGGACGTGTGAACAGTCTCCCATGAAATTGAGAGAGTGTTCGTGACGATTGAAGGACAGCAGGGCACTTTCGTCTAGTAAAGCTGACTACTTGGTGTCTAGTGAAGCTGACTACTCGGTGTCGAGGTAACCATTGAGGTTTGAGGCGATTGTGGGGAACTTCGTTATTTAACGAGTTTCAGATTCTGTATGTAAGGAATGGAAATGCACACAGAGTGGGCGAGGCTTGAAATTGTATGGAATCTCGAGCTGGACGGTCAGTGCAGTGGACAGGTTCTTACACGGGCACATACTGGAGTCCAGTATGAAGGAAAACTCAGAATGAAGAATGCTCTTTCTCATCAGATACGAGGGGCAAGACCGGACGACGTCTGCCGAATTTTTAGTATCCCGACCAACAAGATGGAGCATCAAACTGCTTTGCTATAGAGCGTACTGGTTAGTACTAGCGAGGAATCTTCCCCAATATGATAATGGCCGAGAATATGAACTGGAAGCGTTCCGGAATCTGATCTAGTCAATCCAAGGCTGAATACCTCGATAACGTACTTGGCAGGGGGGAGATTGGCCACTCGTAGAAAATTTCAGGTGATAGTGGCCAAGGTTATACCGCACAAGTAGTACCCAGCTCTAGACGTTGTCTTCTTCTGTAGGTGGAGAACATGTTTTCAGCTGTGGACATCCTATGTTGGTGGAGTAGATCATGTGCTTACTCCATGTGAGCTTAACAGGGGCCATACATTTTAGGTGCACTACTCCTGGACAGTTCTTTATGACAGATAGTTGGGTCGATCAAAGTCGTAACGAAGGTACTATCAGAACCCTGGTTTAACTTTCCTCATCGGTAGAACGGGAGTACAGAGTGGATCTTTACCCCACAGATTATTATCCAAAATACATCAAGCTCATTCATAACTGGGAAACTTCCCTACAGGCTGTTTGCTGTCCAGAAAGAATCAAGGAGTTACCATTATAACTCGGACACATCATATCTAAAAATCGTAGTCGAGGCGAAATGATTCGTCAATACAGATATCTGATGCTGTTCTACTTACAAACGGGAAACGACCTCTAAATTCGATTGCTCAGAAATTCCTCCTCTGATTCGAGAGCTTCATTCAATCTCGTTATTCTTCGTGTCTTGCACATAGCCATGTCCAGGAGGCACCCATCCTGTCATCGTTACAAAAAAGCTTGGTCGGCTTGAAAGTGTCATTCACTGTAGGAAGACTGCTCCACGTACATTCTTGTAGATATCTCCTTGTATCTCAAGATATTTCTTGTACGAATTGTTACTGTAAGATATCAGGGTCAGTCCGCCCAGGCGTGGGTATGGAACTGGGTTGTTCACAAGGGGTTCTGTATACCATTATTCAAGGTTCTTATACATACACCTGTCTGTTTATTCGTTCTTAAATCTCTCCTGCTATCGGACTAGTATGGAAATCTCTGTACACCTCCATTCGTATACTACCCGAATGGAAGGCTTTCTCGATAGTACTGTTCTTGGTGCTCTTACGAGTAACCTTGAAGCGAAACCAGGAGATAAACTCCACTTTTGAAGCTTATTTTCCTGGTAAGAGTAGAAGCAGGTACTGAAGAGCTCTCAACCAGGACCGCCGGTCCTTCAGGTGCAAGGATCACTTTGCTGAATGCATCCGGTACTCGGTAGAATGAGGTGTGAACTAAGTCAACCATTACTCTGCACACAATAAGGGTGCGTGAGATACCGTTCTAGCACCATTGCTATCACATAGTTGTGAGGTTGGAGGAATGAGTCCATCAAAGAAATTCTTGTTAACAACCCTAAACATCCTGACTATAGAGTGCTGCAGAAAATCCTTGTGAAGAAGGCCATAAGCAGAAAAAGATTTCGGAACGTCCTTGGGCTATGCGTGTAGGTTGGACCTGGGTGGGGAGGAGGGGGGAACAAACATTTGCAGAGGTTGGACAATGTTTAGCTAAAAGATCGAACCTCGGCCTGCTGCATGAATCCCTATGTCCCCAATGGAATTGAAACTTTTGGGATGTCTTGGACGCTCGCCGAGCTGGTTCTATTGTGTTGTTCTATATCCGCCAGTCCTCTTCTATACTAATATCTACGCTGTCTTGCTCTTACATTTAGATTAACTTACCTACCACGTCCGAAGCTATCAAATATATCCTGTTTTGAAGTAGCCACGAGTGGTGTTGCATAGTGCCACTGCCCCAGTAATTTGGAAAGTACATTGTCGTCTGGCAACCTTATTTCAAATTGTTCCCGATTCTGCAGGTCTACATATGAAGGCTTTAACATGCTATCCTGTTCTCACTTATCGGGATAGCTATTCCATCGCTATGATAACGCTATGGTGACTGTCACTTAGGCAGTGAATCCCGGGATAATGCATAAGTCTTTAAGGAGTAGACTCCGCTGGAAACTACGGGACACTGGTGTCTTACATCCTTAAAGACGATCACATTGTGGAAAGAGCCTCAAGATAAGGTTGACGGGCTCCATTTTCAGGATAGAATGACGTTCAAGTTGGGACAAGGCACAGCTCACGTCAAGTCTCGAGATCCAGTGGTTTAGCGAGATACAGGCACTAATATGGCGGAAACTATCACCCAGGCTACTTCATCCCAAAAAGGCCGGGATTATGGTCCTGGTGACTTTGTCGAAGTTACTGGCGGACTTGATCTGTTCCGGCATGCCTGGGTTGCAGCACAGGTGTGCCTTCTTGTACATACTTTGATGTCATAGTGTTATAGTTGCCATCATAGTAGGTACAAGTGAGCGAAGCATATGATCGATGGCTGTAGTTCCCTCTCTCAATTGTTCTGTTGAAAGTGCAGATCATCAAAATTGAGGAAATGCAGGGATTTTTCCGATACTTCATTTCTTATGATAATGTCAAAGACGCACGTAAGTAACTTTACGGTTTTGTACTTTTACAGCGAGTAACAGCATGCACATTAGTACAGGTTCTGTGTGTCATACTCAGGAAACCTTTGTCCCAATTATCAGTGGTTGCCCAAGCCTTATTTAGATAAAGATATGAACAGCCTGTATGACTTGTTTTCATTTCAATATCTAGGAACAATTCAGTCAAGTTGTACCGAGTTCACGAAACTTATGAGCATGTCTAACATTCTGTTGTATTCATACTTTTGCTTCTGAAGCTGAACACTGGTTAGCCTGTAAAGAACCTGGATCAAGCATTCCAGAAGATTGCGCATATCCTCATGGTGGCGTTATTCGCCCGAGACCACCAAAACAGCTTGAACTGGCTTCACATGACGGGGATTCGAGTTTAGTGCCATTCAAGGAGGTGGGTGTGGGTGATACAGTGGATGCTTCGATCGATAATGCTTGGTGGCCTGGGAGAATTGTCAAGATCATGGAGAAGCGGTCTCTGGTAGGTCGAGATTGTACTTTAACTTTTACCGACTTGATACGTCGTAGGACTTTTTCAGCACAAAACCTCAATATGTCCATTTGTGCTTTTTATGTGACTGCTTACAGTTGGTGAGCAAGAAAGTGCCTCTAAGTGTTCATTCTCACAGGTTGCTCTAAATGATGGCTCGGAGGTGACTTTAAACATGCCAAAATTGAGGAGACATGTAGACTGGACTGGAGAAGACTGGTCGTTACCTGGGCAGGAAATAACCTTTGTACGTGCATTCTTCATGTTTTCAAATTCCTTTCGCCTTTCATTGCTATCTTTTGTGACTTTTGTGGCCCGTATAAGCCATTAATACCCTCCATAGTCATCTATTTCTTCCGGTATAATAAGTCTACTCGAATCTTGATGTCGTTCCGCAGGAATCTCAGCTCCGTCTGAAGATTCTCTTAGGAGTTAACAGGTCGCATTCACGGATATGCAACAGCTAGTATAATTATTTAAATCAACGGGTACATTGTCGTTTGCAGACCCTTATCGTCGAAGAAGACTTAAAGGTTACGTTCCGTCCTTATGTTGGTGAGGGATTGCTGAGTCCGAACAGACACATGGTTACCCGTCTGACTAAACACATGACAACAAAGGTGCCTTCATTTGCAAGGGCTCTTGTGAAACGATGTCTAGGTCCGGCTGGCAAGTTGGTGAGTCACCAAAGCACCAAAGTCATTTCACTCACGTATAAGCATTGCAGAAGCTCAAATGAATTCTTGTTTGGACTAATATTTAATTTTTAAGTTTCTGTTCTGCAATGCAGAAATTTTACCAATTAGTTGCCCTATAAACACGCATCCTCTATTTGAAGCAGACGTATTAGTCTTGCCTGACTATTTTGTTCTATTTAAATTCTTTCGTATCAAATTAATGTACCATATGTTCGGTATTTAAGATTCAACGTCACTAAGAGCATATTAGTGCCTATGTTGACGTGTGATTGCACGATGTTTATGCTTCAGTCCTTTCCAGTAATGTTCATGAAACAATTTATCAAAGGACGGGAGGGAGTCGCAACTTTGGAGGATGTCAAAGGTGAGACATGGGAGGTTGAGTGGGCTGCATGGGAGCAGTCTGGGAGAAGGCTGGCACTCACTCGTGGGTGGCCGGAATTTGCTGAAGCACATGGAGCGGAAATTGGTGATGTCCTGCTCATTGAAATTCTCTCACGGGACTATTTTAAGGTTCGGTTTATCACCTCAAAGCTTCGGCGGGCGATCAGGTCGCGTTCACGTTCGAAGCAGGTTGATTCCGAAACATGTTGCCACTTGCACTCGCATTGTGCCTCTATTCGTCAGATGAGTTGTATGCCTTACCGATGTTGTAGTGTAGTAGGTCGTGTAGAGTTTGGAAGTCTGGAACTGCATTTCTCTAGTCTTACCCTCGATCTCTTTGTCAAATTTTTTGTGTAAATGTACTCAATTTCGTTTTTCTAAACCTTAGACTTGTGTTTACTGGTTGTTTCACAGACCAATCGTGGCAGCAAGGTTCAAACTGCCAAAGATGACAGCGAGGGTGACGGCAAGGTAACGAAACAGACTGGGGAAACATCTGTAAGTAAGAAGTATTCCGGTGGGAACCAGGCCGCACATAACTTTGATGGTGCTGCAGAGAAGTCCCTCAGCCAGAGTACAGAAACCGTAAGCACTACACCGGAGGAGTCTTCTGCTTCTGAGAAGACGGTGTATGACCAGGGCAAATCAGGGAAGGAAGATGATTTTGAGGAGTGGGACTTACAGAGATTAACTGGAGCTCCTTCCTGGAGATCCTGTTCACAGGGCCATGGATCTGCCTCGGAGATCAATTCGCTGTCCCCTGTATCACGAGCAAGAACAAATGTGAGAAAGCATAGTATACGTGGAGGGCAGTGTCCAGTTCCTAGAGCTTCATTAGGGAATGGTGGACATCAATCTATCATCACACCTGCGAGGCCCCATAAATCTGTGTCATCTTTTTCGGCGAGAGGATCTATCTCCGCTAGATCGAGGTTTCATCAAGGGGCTCTTAGGACACATGCTTCCACAAGTCTGTACTGCCAGTCAACGAAGACCAAATGCTCTCAGTATTGCGTCCAAGGTCACCAGTTTTGCGTTTGGCATATTCTGGAGGATCCTCTTGCCCCTTACAAGCAGTGTGATTATGTCGAATCTTCATCCCGAGAACGTTGTCGTTTCCCTGTGAACCTCCAAACCGATGACAACAGGTCAAACCCGTGCCCACCAATCAAATTCAGTAAGAAGACGTAGTACTTCTTGGATTTAGTCTAGTATAAGGCTCTCCATGAATGCCATATGCTGCTCATGAAAATATCGGTCTTCGCTTCTGCTTTGCATCCATTTAGATCATGTTTTTTTGTCAACGCCTACTTCCTTAGACTTGCATGTATTTACTTGCTAAGATCAGCATGTCTTCAGTTTGCACCGGTTTGGTTCTAAGTGGGTGTGGATCACTCGTTCTGTTCCCATTACACATAACGTTCTCAAGTTCCTGATACTCTGGATTGCTCATTGCAGGTTTTGTCAAATGCATAACAGCAATCATGGTTTTGCTTTGAGTCCTCAAACACTAAAGAAGCAGCAAGGTGTGGATCGTCCTTCAATAGGGGAATTCACACGTCTTGTACTGGCCGCTACTGTAGCCAATGATGTGGAAGTGAGTGAACCTCCGAAGATTTTTGTTGCCGAGGACACTAACAGCCTCAGTCAAGTAAGGAGGATCTTTAACGATTCAAAGCAAGGATTCGTTGAGAACGGAAAGAAATCGTCAAGTGCTGGACTTGGGGGATCCAATAAAATTGTCAAGACAAATGGGCTTGGACCTGTTGTTTCCTCCGGAGACAAGTGCCGCCTTGTGGACGATCCATTGCTATGTAGAGCTGCAAGCATAGGTGGAACTGGCAGTGAAGGTGGCACACACTCAGTATGTCAGACCAGGAAAGAGGACTTCTGTGGTAGCCTGATCTCAGCTAAAAGGCTCAAGTCGGATCATGCAGGGTTGTCAGACAAGAGCGGCCTTACATCACAGAGGATGGTCACGAATGTGGAACAAACCCCTCCCGTCTCCAAGGGAAAAATAACGCCAGTTATGGCTGGCACATCTGATGGATCAGTTTCTATGGCTGGAGGAGGCAATTTAAGTAGCAAATCTGCTGGAGATTGTGCTCTTCCCGTGGCCAAAAGGTCAATTGTGGGTATTGAGAAAGTTTGCAGAAGTAATCCCCTGTTTGCTCAAAGTAGTGCTGTGAAGCGAAAGTCCCCTCTGAATAATATCCTGAGTCCAGTTGACGTAGGACATCTGGATTTCTCTAGGATGGGGCTGATCTGTGCTCTTCCTAGGCTTTCATTTTCTCCAGGAGGTAATAGTGCAAAAGAGACAGTTGTGAAAAGTTCTCTGTGGTTCACTAGAACTGTTGATCTCGGGGAGATGGACGCATCAAGAACGGGACTTAAGTGTTCACTTGGTGAAGTAAAGGCAGCCTCCAGAGTGACAATGCCCAAGAGAAAGCAGAAAGAAGACCTAGCCGGACTTGATGCGGGTGATAAATTACCAGGAAAGAGGAGATTCTTCTCTCAGTACGTCGGTGTCCGAAAGCGACCTTGGGGTGCATATGGAGCAGAGATTCGTACTCCTGAAGGTAGACGCTTGTGGTTAGGAACTTTCACAACAGAGGAGGCAGCTGCTCGAGCATATGATGATGCGGCCCGTAGGTACCGTGGGGAGGGTGCAATGACGAACTTCAACTCTATCGGATATCCCGTAGAGCTTGTGGACGAGAACTCTGGGCCTAAGGAAGCTCCCAAGAAGCGGAGGTCTTCAAGCAGCAAACGTAAAGACGATGAGACGGCTTCTAGCCCAGTCGCTGAAGGCAAGAGGACTAAGGTTCAGAGAGCTGATGCGCTAAATGCCGGTTTTGGTATTCCAACGGAACATTTTGTCAACATAGAAGCTAGTGAATCAGGACGGTACGTTAATTTCCAGATGGGACAAGGGTCTCACCTTCACAGCAATGAAGGTTGGATACTCGATCCATTGAACTTGGCAGCTCACGAAGAGAAAGAGAGGACCACTTCTGTTCAGAGTTTGGAGGGTTTCCCTTCTTTCGGGCGGAGCCATCTTCTTTTTGTTGCAGAAAACGTCGTAACCAGTAGGGGAGTTGCAGGAGATATTAGTAAGCTGAACCATACTGATGAAACAAAGAACAGAGCTGAAGAACAGATTGGAGCAGAGATGGAGCTAACAGAAGATCTTACGGACACAATGAAGGTTGGTGGATCACCCCTGAGAGATGATCAGGTGGCCAACGATCATGACATGCAGCTAGAATCTGTACAAGCTGGGTCAAGCGAAGGGAACTCTTCCCAACATGGGAGTCGTCAGAGGAAGAAGTTCAAGAGAATCTCGTCAGCAGCGGGACACGATTTGGACAGCTCGTCTGACAACTCAACAGACAAGCAGAAAGATCGCGAAGAACCGTCTGTCAAAGAGGACGATTCAACTTTATCGGGCGGAGAAGAAAGTCCTCAGAGCGGGTCATCGAGATTGGAGATGACGGTGGAAGGTGTGCAGGTGTGCACAAATATTTCTGAGCCTCCTGTTGGAAACTTTGCTAGTAGAGAATTGATATCACCGGAGAAAGATAGAAGGGAATTCAATTTCAGGGGTGTAAGAAGAGTGTCATCACCTAGATTTGAACCCATTGAGAAGGAGATTAACTTTACGGGTGTAAGAAAATCTGCATCAGGGAAATATGAAGCCAGTGTGTATGACAGGAATAAGAGAAAGAAGGTTTACGTGGGTATGTTCGATTCTGATATAGAAGCAGCTCGTGCTCGGGATCAAAAAGCAATTGATATGGGAGCAGCTTCTACTTTAAACTTCCCTGACATGAAGAAATTGCAGGCCAAGATGCAAGGAGATTCTCACGAGGAGATAACAAGGAAAGGGAAGGCTAAGGATATCGCACAGTGGTTTACCAAGCAGCGTCTGGGCCCAGGTAAGGGGTCAAAGGATAACAGTGCTTGCAAAAACAACGATAACTCTGTAGAGTCATCTCACACTCCTGAAAAGGAGTCAAGCATGTTGAAGAGCATTAAACCAGTCTCACTTCTAGTGGAGAAGAAGCTGCCGCCCCGTAGAGATGAAGGGGGAGAGCCAGAGAAAAGTAAGGGGTCTACTGAAGTAACGAAGTGTGTGACACCAGATCACTCACCACCACAAAAGATAAGCAAGGATGTGAAGTCTGCAACCAAAGCTGCAGGAAGCAAAAGTGTTGTACCGGAATCATCTATCTCAAGTGCGAAGTGTGCTCCCAAGAAGGTCTCCCCCACAGAGGGAGAACCAGAGCCAGAGCCAGAGCCAGAGCCAGAGCCAGAAGTTACAACGATGAAAAAGAAGGGTAGCTCTATTGGCAGCAGGTCCAATAGGAAACCATCTCCAGCAGCTGGGGAAGCAACGAAATCTCAGCAGGACCGTGCAGAAACACCTCAGCCTGTCAAGAGAGCTCCCAGAGGAGATTTTCTTTCAAGGATTGGAGCAGATTGTTACATTGAATCTGAATACGCACGTGTTTACAAGACAACCTCAAAACGGAGGGCGATGCTTGACAAGAGTGGAACAAATCAGGCGGCCGCTGCTGCCGCAGCTGCGGCAGCTTCTGACAAGGATTCTACAGAGCTATCAAAAGGCTCGTCTCAGATAAGTTTACCCGATCAGTCCAAAGGGTATCCGTCAACAACAGACTTGTCTACGCCAAGCAAGCTCAAGAAGGATGAACAAGCTGACGGGAATTCTGTACACAATGAGATCGAGGGCAGTATGAAATCAGAAGGAGGCACCAGTGGTGGGACCAAGTCGAAGCGGAAGGAGGTTGAAAACTCCGTTTTGATCAACCACCCGAAGTCCGGCAAAAAGAAGTTGCTGGAGAGAACTTCGTATCTGGGAGTACAGTCAACACCCAGCGGGCGTTACAAGGCGAAAATATACTTGCCTAAAGTTAAAAAACACCTTTACGTTGGCATGTATGATTCAGCAGAAGTTGCAGCTCGTGCTTATGATGAGGTGGCATTTACGAAGCGAGGGGAGTGTGTCCGCCTCAACTTCCCTGAAGAAGTACCTCTTCTTAGAGCCCGTCTAAAGGAGGCCGCTAATGAAGATGCGGTTAAGCCGAAGAAGGACAAGGTGTCATCAAAGAAGACTATCATCCAGCGGTCTAACTTCGGGAGCTATCAAGCTATGCTGTATGACCCAGAAGTAAAGAAATACCGGTTTCTTGGAGAATACAACTCTGGCAAGAGTGCGGCGAAGGCTTGTGATGCTTCCTTCAGTTCTCACTGGTACGATGCGCCAACCGATCTCCCTGACGATGAAGACTATTCTGATAATGAGAAAATGAATCCTACTTCTGAGAGGCGCCGCAAATCTACTTCTGGTGGAGGTTCTCCCAAGTTGTCAACGCGGTCTTCGCGGTCACATGAAGCTTCTTCACCTCAAGATGGAGGTGAGCTAGTTAAGAGACCTGGTTCAAAGAAGCCCAGGCGATCTGAATTTAAAGGTGTATTTTGCCACGGAAACAAGTTCCAGGCGATTTACTACCATCCAGAGAATAAGAAACACACCTACATAGGAACCTACTTAACAGCAGCCGAAGCAGCATTTGCCTATGACCAGGTTGCTTATGAAAGATTTGGTGAATCTGCTGTGCTTAACTTCTCCATGGACGAGTTTCCAGTTCAGGCTGAGAACGGTGGCGGGTACGGTAGCCAAGAATTAAGAAGGGGAATAGATGCTGTTGGGAATGGTGACTTAATCACATCGGCGAGCTCAGCTACGAAAAGAGTTAGTACGGATTCAGTGGAGGGTGATGCTGTAGCCACAGATTTTCTCAAAGATTTAGGCGGCGTCAGGAAAAGTTTGCGTCGAGGGAAGGATTCTAAGGTCAGTCCCATGTTGGGAAGTCAAGATGGGGGAGGCAAATTTGGAGGTGAAAAGCGTCGCATGAACACCAGAGAAGATGTTGATGGCGCCAGGAACAGTAAAGATGGCGATGAGTATTCGGCAGATCAGAGAGAGAGCGCGGACATGGATTCCATGCCCTGTTCGAAAACGCAGTGGTACTTGGAAACTGAAGAAGTGGGAAAGAAGATTCATGCATCATATTATCATCAGGTGCAGAAGAAGAGCTTGACCCTTGGTGTGTATGATAGTCTTGACGAAGCGGCTATGGCTTTTGAGGGGACAGTAAACGAAGCCCTTCACCTGTCTACGTCTACCTTGCCTTTGCCTGAGGTCACAAGACCATCCGGAAAGCAGATGATCGACCTTAAGGTAGTTGAGCCTGCCACCTTGCAACGTCGGTTCACTACATACCAGCACGATGCAACTACATCCCATCCTCTCGAGGAGTCAAGTGCAGTGCCGGATGTCGAAGGTTCTGACAATCCTTTGAGTAAATACCGCGGTGACGACGCTCCAGAGGTCGCATTGACAATGCTCTCATGGGCTAATAGCAAGAACTCCCCTCTAGCTTCTAATGAGGGGAAAAGAGTCCACAAACCTAGTCGTTCTGTCGATCAAGGGGACCCAGATGATCTAGCTTTGGCCCTGGATAGACGCCCAGCCGTTTTAGCCGTGAAGGCTCCCGAAAAGACATGTAAGTTCCCCTCATCTCCTTTCTTAACAGGTAGTTAACTACATACGTGCTACCAATTGTATACTAGAATGGATCAGCTCTAATTTACATTGGTTTAGTTGTGTTAGCTAGGCATTCAGTGTGAAGAGAAGGTAATAGCTTTCAATCATATGCTGATGGAGTCTGATACTTCTACGAAACCTTTTCCACTGCAGGGTTGAGCTTGTAAAGGAATGTACAACGAAACATTACCCATTTTGTCGGTAGCCCTCTTACAAGTGAACTAATCACTTCCTCCGAGTCTCAAACGAACAAATGTATGCAACACACCAATTTGTAGCGTTGTCACATTGGGTGCAATGGAGTTTAGATAGGGGACTAGTACTGACTGTGTACAAATCTGCGGTAGATCCGTGTCAATTATACCGCAGCCAGTCTACGGGCTTTTGTACTTTTTGTATAGGAATCAATTATACCAGGCATGTCCCAGGGTACGGGTATCTGCCGAACGGTGGCGCACGTTGGAGGCTCAGGTTTTGTAGCCAGCTAGAAGATAAGTTCCTCCCTTGTCCGAGTCTTACTTATAACTGCCGTCCATCTACCGCAGATTAGAGGCTCTTTGGTGGAAAGGCTTTACATGCTTCGTATGAGAATAGATGCTGTCTGAGGCCCTCCGGAGGGCTGACAGCAACAGGCACTCCTCACGATAGGGAAAGCTGTTGAGTGTTGCCCCACCCTTCAAAGGGATGGATTGATTGCCGCAAGGTATAGTGGGCATGTTACTATTTTCCGAGTTCAATCTAAGTTGATTCACTCTGAAGTCAGTTAACGGAAGAAATGTCCTCCAGTACCATTGTAGCCCCGAGTTATGTCAGATAACTCGCATCATAGCTAGCTCTTGTCTCTTTTCACAATTAATGGAATAAGAGTTTGAAATAGATTCATCTTCGTTAAATAGTGATGGCATTACTTTGCTATAAGTTGACCTTGGTCCACTGAAAAGATCTCAATGCAAACGGTCGCACAACTGGAAGAAGTGTTGGCGTAACTTTGTCCTCGTTGTCTTCTTCCTACCTTATTTTATCTGATTTGGTGAACTTTATCTGCTAGCTCTAGCTTGTAAAACTTTACAGTACATGTAAATAATATCTGGGAGTAGCTCAACTCAAACCAAGCTTACAGAAGACGCATCTAATCACGCTACATTCGTGAAATTTGAATTTGCCTGATAAGCATTTTAGAACCGCAAGGTGACTAGATCTTAGTTCTAGTACTGACACGTCTCTCAGGTTGGTCAAGATTGTCATCAAGAATAATTTCATAAAGAGCAGACAATCCTATCGAGAAGCCACGATCACACCTAGAATTCATCAGTTTAGAAAATGCTTAACGTTGTTTTTCGTAGGGTAGATTATGTTATTATGTTAGTACAAATCAGGATAGATGGTAGGCTTCCCGGTATGAAAGACAAGAAAGGAGACCTGTGAATGAGAGGAGGATAAGAAGTCTCTGTCAAACCATTCATGGGAAGGAAGGAGGGGGTCCAAATGAGGCTAAACCTCTAATTTTCTTAGTGTACATACAATACGTACATGTTAAAGGATCTATACAACATACTAAGATGAAAGAAACACTTAGTGTGAGTACTTCTACTTAGTATGCACTCTTTGTATTGCATAACATCCTAGCATTGGAAGCAACTGCACTTGGTGTGATTACAATCCACGCATTCTCTACTTATTATGCTTGTACTTCTTTCAATAGAGAAATGGCTATTGATATAAAATTGTTTTTGTATGCTTATATTTTTATGCTTTCAGAAATAAAAAAATATACATTTGGATGAGAACTTTTGTTCTTGTTCTTTGAAGTAGATGGTCTATTCTCAGACATTCTGACTTCTGATGTATCAGACATCCTAACATTCAACTTCTCTAGTCTCATCAGAGCAGACACTCCTAATTGCACACAGAAAAATTCAACTTTCTCCTAGCCTTCAAAGATAGTGCACCCAGTTTACTCATGTAGCACAAATAACTTCCAATATTGAGATACAAAACTCCAACACAGAACACTCCTGAGATAGTGTTAGGCAGCTCAGGATTTCACGAAATGCAGAGGGAAAATGGTAGAAATCAACTCCAGTAGAAGAAGAAACTCCTAACTGGGATTATATAGATAGAAAAGTGTACTGAAAGGTGTGTTGAACGGTGTGCTGAAGTGCTCATGTAACACATGCAACTCATGGAAAGCATGTAAACAGTGGACATGAACAATACTTGCCCATGAATAGTATCTATTTTGTCTGATTCTAACAAAAAAGGCCCTAAACTAGAGATTATCTAATTTAACACTCCCACTTAATGAAAGTTTAAGACTATTCTCATTTCTACTACACATTTCATGTGTTTATCTTTAGGTAGTGCTTTTGTAAACACATCTGCTGTCATCTCTTGTGTAGGACAGTAAACTAACTTCAAAACATTCTCCTTTTCTTTCTCCTCTACAAATCTTCTTCTAATCTCAATGTGCTTAGTCCTTGGGTGATGTACAGGATTTTTGTTGAGTGCTATACTTCATGTATTGTCACAGTACAATGTAGTAGGACTTTCCTGCTCAAAACCTAGCTCCTTAAGAAGTCTCTTGTTCCAAATGACTTCTTGAGTAGCATTTGAAGCAGCCATAAATTCTGCCTCTGTAGTAGACAAAGCAACAGATGTTTGCTGTTTACTACGCCACCTAATTGCTCCACCACTAAGCATAACTACATATCCACTAGTTGATCTGCTGTTATCTGTGTCATCTCCCCAACTAGCATCTGTATATGCTTCAAGAGTAGGAGCAAGTATGTTCCCTTGCTTTCTGTACTCCAAGCATGCATCTGGAGTACCCTTTAAGTACCTGAATACTCTCTTTATACCTTTCCAATGTGCTTGTGCAGGGTTGCTAGTATATCTAGCTAGTGCTTCCATTGCATAGCATATATCTAGTCTTGTACATACCATGATAAACATTAGAGAACCAAGAGCACTCTGATACAACACTTTGTCATAGAGATTCATCTCCCCATCTATGATTCTGCTGTGCTTCCACCCCAGATCAAGAGGTGTAGAGATAGGATTCGCCTCTGTCATCTGATACTTAGCTAGCATGGATCTCACATATTGTGGTTGACTGATTTGGATCCATCCTGCTTCTCTGTCTCTGCTCACTTTGATTCCCAAAACAAGTTTTACAGGACCAAGGATAGTCATCTCAAAAACAGAGCACAAGAAATCTATCACTCCTTTGATAGATTCACTATTCCCCAACAGTAATAGATCATCTACATATACAACTATATATACATCATCTCTAGTATACACACTCATGTCAGAATCTGCTCGTTTGAAATTTTGCTCTCTCAAGTATGAGTCTAGTTTCTCATACCAGGCTCTAAGAGCTTGCTTAAGACCATATAAGGCCTTCTTAAGCAAGCATACTTTTCCTTTGCCTTCAATATATCCATTTGGAACATCCATGTAGATAGTCTCTCTCAAATCTCCATTGAGAAAGGCTGTTTTCACATCCAACAGCTCCACTTCCCAATCTCTCTCTGCTGCAAGAGCTAGAAGCATGCGAATAGATCCATACTTGGCAACTAGTGCAAAAGTTTCTCAATAATCTATTGATGCTTTCTGATTGAAGCCCTTTGCAACAAGTCTTGCCTTGTACTTCAAGATCTCATTCTCAGCTCCACGTTTGACCCTGAAAACCCATTTGCAGCCAATTGCTTTCCTACCCGGTGGTAAATCAGCTAGTACCCATGTACCATTAGTCTGAAGAGACTTCTTCTCTTCTGCTATAGCCAACTCCCACTGACTCGAATCTGGTCTGAGCATAGCTTGCTGTAAAGTGTCTGGATCACAATCTTTATGACAGGTGTAAGATTCATCTAACATCTCTTATGATAGAAAACCAAGTCTGTCAATAGGTTTTCTATCTCTCTGTGATCTTCTTGGCTATGTGCCTAGAAGATTCATGCTGTCTCTTGACATCTCTGGAGTCTCACTCAGAGATTCTACATTTGAAGTCTGCTTTTGGGAGCCATCTTCTGTATAATCAGAATCAGAAACGAGTGTTTGTTTAGGCCTTCTTTTGTACACCTTCAGACTCTCCTTTGGTGAACCGTCAGCTTCAGGTAGAGACTGCTCTTCTGATGATTGATATGAAAAACTGACTTTGCAGCTTGGGAAGATAGATTGATCAGGCTGATCAAACTGATCAGCTTGCTTCTGCAACTCATCACTGTTCTCACTCCAAGTCCTCAATTCATCAAAGAGTACATCTCTACTTTTGATGATCTGTCCAGACTTAGGATTGTACAGAAAATATCCTTTCAGTCCCTCTTCATATCCTAGGAAAAGAATTCTCTCAGCCTTCTTTGTGAACTTCTTCCTCTGCTCCTTGGGGATATGAACATAGGCATGACATCCAAAAACTTTCAAAGCTGAAAGATTAGGTGCCTTACCACTCCAGCATTTTTCAAGAGTTCTTCCTTGCAATGTTGTGGTACCATTGATATTTCTAAGAAAATTTGCAGTGCTAATTGCAGCACCCCAAAACTTTCTCTCCAGCTTGGCATGTTGCAGCATTGCCAATGCTTTGTCCACTAGTGTCCTATTCAACCTTTCTGCAACTCCATTCTGTGCAGGACTGTCTCTGGCAGTACAATCAAGGAGGATTCCCTTTTCTGACAGAAAAAAGAGGAATTCCTCATTCCTATACTCTCTGCCTCCATCTATTCTCAATTGCTTGACTTTCCTCCCAATCTGCAACTCAGCTATGGCTACAAACTTCTGGAATTTTTGCAGCACTTCATCCTTGCTTTTCATGAGATAAATAAAGCTCTTTCTACTATAATCATCCACAAAGGAAACATAGTAGGCTACTCCACTCAATGACTTCTCAGTCATATATCCCCATACATCAGAATGTACGACATCTAGAAGACCAAAAGCTCTAGATGAAGATTTCTTGGGGATAGGAGCTTTGTGTGCCTTACCTTCTGCACACCCAATGCAAAATTTGAGATTTCCTTTGGGATCTAGTTTCAACCCCTCCACTACCTTCTCTAGAGCATATAAGGTATTGTCTTACAGGTGCCCTAACCTCAAATGCCAAAGATGGATATCATTTCTGTTTTCTGCTACCAACACAAAATCAAATCAATCAGCTTCCATCAACTTGAAAAATTTCCCTTTGGTAGTACCATACCCAAGGACCAACTCTCCTTTCTTCAAAGTACATTGATTTCTATTGCTTTCAAACATAACATCCACTCCATGCTCAATGAGGCTATGTACTGATATCAAGTTCTTGGTGTAATCTGGAACATACAGTACATTTTCCAATAGCCTTTTACAAAACATCCCATGAAGGCAATCGGAACTTTGCCAATTCCTAACACTGGATTCAGAATCCCAGGTCCACAACGGACACTCTTGGGAGTCTTCAGAGGTTGAAGAGTTAAGAATAGCTTCTTTTGATAACAAATATGAGAGGTGGCTCCTGAGTCCAAGAACCATCCAGAACCGTTTGAGGACAATTGTGATTCTGCCGACATTCCACAATCTGGCTCTTTTGCTAAGTACCCCTCCTCATCGCTGACTATTTCATGGCACTCCTCTGAGTTGTAAGCTGAACTTCTAGATGTTTGACCTTTCACTGGTTGAGGTCTCTTGCCTACCTTCTTCAGCTCTTGTTCTCTCCTTTCTCCTCTCTTGGGACATAAAGGTGCAATATGACCTTTCTCATGACAGAAATAACAAGTCCTGTCATAAACACTACTAACTCCTTTACCAGATTTACTCACTCTGGCTTGCTCTGGCTTGCTCTGGTTTGCTCACTCTTCCATCTGGCACTTTTCTTGAACAAGAATAAGCACTGAACAGAGTAGCATCTCCCTACTCATTTAACTTCAGCCCTTTGTCCTCTCTATGTCTGCTAAACCCAACAATTTATGTATCACATAATCCCATGTGACAGTTTCAACAGGTAGAACTTGCAGAGCTACTAGGATAGAGTCATAGCTTGAAGGAAGACTACATAAGAGATGATTGATCTTGTACTTCTATGTAAGTACAACCCCATCCTCCTTGATGCTCTTGAAGAGATTTTGCAATTTTGACAAGTAACAGGTGAAATCTTCACCATCTTGTAATCTCAAGTTCTTTACTGCAGACCATACTTGATAGGAGCTCTCCAATTTCTCAATAGTGTAATAACTCTTGATTTTTTCCCAAATCTCCCAAATCCAAGCATAAGTATCTACTAGGTCTCTAGCTGGCTCTTCCATAGCCCTTAGCAGAAACCTCCTAGTAGTAGCATGCTTGACTCTCTCCTCCTTGTTTGTCTCTAGCTCATCTATATCATGAGCTTCTAATGCAAACTCTAGACAGTCACAATTGTCTAAGATAGACTTCATATCCAAAGCCTAAGCTTTGTAGTCAGTCTTCCCAATTTCTCTATCTCTCTGAGTTCTCCTATCAATCCCAGTGGTGATTATGGGCCCATAACCTGATGAGAACCTTTGTTCTTGTTCTTTGAAGTAGATAGTCTATTCTCAAACATTCTAACTTCTGATGTTTCAGACATCCTAACACTCAACTTCCCTAGTCTCACTAGAGCAAACACTCCTAATTGCACACAAAAAGATTCAACTCTCTCCTAGCCTTCAAAGACAATACAGCAAATTCACTCACGCAACTCAAATAACCTCCAATATTGAGATACAAAACTCCAATACAAAACACTCTTGAGATGGTGTTAGGCAGCTCAAGACTTCACGAAATGCAGAGGGGAAGTGGTAGAAATCAACTCCAGTAGAAGAAACTCCCGACTGGGATTATAGAGATAGAAAGGTGTACTGAAAGGTGTGTTGAAGGGTGTGTTGAAGTGCTCATGTAACACATGCAACTCATGGAAAGCATGTAAACAGTGGACATGAACAATACTCGCCCATGAACAATATCTATTTTTTCTGATTCTAACAAAAAAGTCCCTAAACTAGAGATTACCTAATTTAATACTTTCTATTAAATTATTATAATTAACTCAAGGCTACTAAAATTAGAAATTTTCAATGATTGTTTTGTAAAATGTAATAACTATGCTAAAATTAACATAAATTTTTTGTCTTTACATCACAAACATGAAAATAAAAAATATATTATATTTTTATATTTTGTAATACTCTAAAAGAGTAACTACAAAATATGATAAAGATTTGGATCCTTATGCCTAATTTGACATACAACATGTAAAATTATAAATCTTCTTTGCAATCTTATCATCTTACTCTAAAGCTAAAAAAACAAAGAAAAGACTATACATTAGATCCTTAAAAATTTTACATGATAATTGTTCCACTTGTTGCACAACATAGAGAACAAGTGATCACTTGCTTTGTTATAATCTTCTTGTAACTACAACATTTACAAGGACACTTGGTGATCTCAAATTATTAAAAAAATTCTCACACTGCATAATACCCGGTCATCTCATTCTACGGATAGATCTACTCTCTTTCACACACACTATACTTGAGACATACTACTACTTCCTCTACATCAAATACTTGCATTTCTGTACAAAAACAAAAATAACATCTCTATTAGTTTCATGTTTAGCAATCCTTGGATCTTTGAAAGAGGAACAAGTGAGATGCACACCTAAACTATCTAGTGAAGTGCTTATGAGTGATATACTCACTCATAATTAGTGAGGTAAATAAGTGAATCAAACATAGGTTCAAACCTCATAGTTGTGAAGAAAGGGATTAGTGACAGTAATAATACCCTAATACAAGATTGAGCAAGGATCTAAGTACTTGGACTTGCTTAGCCGGACCAAAGATGAGCACTCAAGACTATTGTAACATGTGGTTGAGCAAATTTCCAAGTATTTACTCTGGTCAAACAAGAACAAAGATTAACTCTCATAAGCAAGGGATGGATAAGCAAGGGATTGATGGATAAATCCACTAAAAGAGAATGTAGAGCTAATTGATACTAAAGATCTATATGATGACTACAAGCTTTAAGAAATAATTTTAGATTATAAGACAAAGATGGAGATTCTTCTTGTACAATAGAAGACTATCCAACTTTAACAAGCCTGAAAAATACTTGAAGAGGAAAAAGGCCATCTCCAACCCCATCATTAGTTCTATCTTTTATTAAAAGACAAGAGTTGTAATAATATGGAGTTAGTAGAAGCCAAATATAACTACCAAGATTAAGAACTAGCATATATATAATAAATTCTAAGAATATTCTAGAAAAATCCAAAAAGCTGCTAGGAACTTTCCATTGATTGGGTAACTTGTATGTCAAGTTGATTGCTACCTTAGTTGGTATGCCAAATTGACAACTAGTTTAGTTTGTACGCTAAGTAAACAACTAGCTTAGCTTGCACTCCAAGAAAGATTATTTATGAATGAACCTTCTCTAGAAGCCTCTTGGGAGCCTTAAACCTAGGTTGCATATAAATATCAAAATCCAAGCTCAAGCTAGGCATTTGGAATTCCCTTTAGTTTAGATTTTTAATATAATATTCTGTTTTCCTATTTGTCTTCTTGGTCTTTTACATTGGTATTAGAGTAAAAATATAATGGATGGAATCTATTAACTGCCAAATCTATTTCTTCTAAATTTTTTTGGATTTTCATGTCCATGCACTACCAAACCATCATTTTACACAATTCATCATTTTATACTTTGGTCATAATTCTCTAAATGAGATAACTTTGGCCAATGAATCCAATTATAACGCGTAGAGAGCAATGAACATATTATACATATTAACTTGCAGATTTTGAGTAAGTAGTTTGGAAGAGTAATAGCCATGGCATTAATGCCTAAAATTATTATTGCTATGCAATAAAAAATTTTGGAGTAACTTACTTGATTTTTAGAAGAGAGAGATCACAATGATCAACTACAATAGAAAATAAATAGAGAAACTTTCCAAGAGGAAAACAATTTAGTGCAATTGTCAAAGCTTAATCTATTTGAAGGTAAGAATTTACCAAGTGTAGTGGAGAATTTTGTTTTTGGTTTGTGAGTGGTACTTTGAAGCTGCAGAACCTTCTATATAAATGGACATGGATGTCCTTGACTTTAAGCCAATTAGATGGAGTGGTAAAATTATGGTGGCAATTCAAAGTATGCCAAATATATTTGGATACCAAGTATATTTGTTGCCCCAATCTAGACATGGGAAGAATTTAGGAGTGCAATTATTGGGAGATTCTTAGCAATGAATGTTGCATAAGCCACATGAGATAGATTAGTTCAATGAAGAGTTACATCACTCGATTTCAAAACACAAGAATGAAAATTCTAGAGATACAAGAAATCAAAGCTTTCTATAAGTTTGTGAGAGGTTTGAAATCATGCACCAAATTATAAGTAACAAATATGCAAGCCCAAAAATTTGGAAAAAACCATTTAATTGGCTGAGCGCTTTGATTCTTTGATTACCACAACTTGGTCTTGACCTAAATTTTTTTAAAAACTATGAACACACCACACACGGGTGGATGAGCCAAAACTAATGGAAATTGATAGCATCCAACAGAGATTTTGTGGCACTATAGATCTAAAATGATTATAAAAAATGGTGATTGCTTTTACTGTTACACAATTGGACATTGCATTGTTGAATGTCCAACTAGGAATCAATGACCTTGATCCATTGCACAAATGTGTTATTGGAACATGAGGATCAAAGAAACAAAAAATCCCAATAAGAGATATTGAACCACTTACTAAGAACTTCATTTATTCCGATTTGATTTGTTTTAATGAGAAAGCTTGACCCATGCAAGTTTGATTCACTTACAAGGTATCATATCCATTCATGATTATAGTATTTTGGTTGATTGTAAGAATTTTGAGAATTCTATATTTATGAAATTAGCAAAGGAATTATGTATTCATATCAAACTAATATCAGATAACAAATTGATGATGACAGATGGTAGAAAAGGTTCTAGATTTTGTACCTCATATCTTCTTGTGTTCAAGATTGAGAAGGAGTATTTAGAGTGTATAGGATTTATATTAAATTCATTCCATTAAGATATCATCATAGGTTTTCCTTGGCTTGAATGTCATAAGATTCAATTTGACTAGGTCTATAATAAATTCAAATAAAAAACCAAGGTAAAGATTATTGATGAACTTATCTAACACTTTTGAGGACAACACCTAAGAATAAGAATCCCAAGATGAGAAATTTATTAGTATGGTGGTTGTAGAATAAGCTTTGGAAGAAGATATTCTTACTTTTGTTGGTGGATCAAGCTTACTATGCAAGGAGAATTGGATAAGAAGCCTCAAAAAGCAAAGGTTAATCAAATAGTTTAAGAATTTGCAAATGTGTTTCCGGAAAATCTTCTAAAAGAATTACCTTTGATTGAGATATGCCTTTCAAGATAGAGATATTAATAGGTTTTACTCTTAATTTTTTATCACGACAACTTGATTTGAAGATTCTTCTTGAATCTCTCATAGCAATGACCATTACTTGTAATACCTATAGTTAGACATATTATCTAGAAGTGGAAATTTGCTTAGTAACATCTAGAAGGATTTTATGTATAATGGGCTAGGTAGATTAGAGAGA